>OX421912.1:21037943-22237943 GCA_949128165.1 Lathronympha strigana
TCCCAAAGAGGTAGTCACGGAACCAAGACAGAGCAGTATTTGATAAATTAAGCGACCTCAGGTTTTCGAGAAGGATATCAAAATCTACAGTATTAAAAGCACTACTGAAATCTAAAAGAACTAACACTGTGAGCTTTTTATTCTCAATATTAAAAGTAATGGGTATAACGTGCTGAGATTTCATCTATATCGTTTTTAAACTGCATACTATTAGTATCAGTTTAAATTACAAAGAAAGACTCTCCTAGTCTAATAATCCACCGAAGTCATCGAAACTCTTTGGCCCGCCAAAAACATGTCTCCATTCCTAACCAGCTCAAGTGTGACTGAAATGAGATACTCGTCAACCAATAGGCCAGAGTTGTCAGTTCAGTAATATATGATTAGCTATAAACCACGGACTTAAAAGGTGGTGTATGTATCTGTAACTGGTTTTATGGATTTATGATATTTCATTTGACTGAAATGTGACGCGCTTGGCAAAGCTATGTTGAAAGGGCAAAGTTGTAAGTTTCTGCCGTATCTTACCTGTGTTTAGCTTTATCGTCTATACTCTAATCTGAAACGAAGTACTAGAGCACTTTAGAATTTACTTGTGCAAAAGAGCACGTGCTATAACTTGTTTAGATGTAGATAGGTAGTCACCGTCTCACCTGCAATAGTGTATTCCGCTATGAAACTTATGAAAGCCGCAAAAATATCTGACACAATCTTATTTGTATAGCCATAAGAGCATATCACATTTTGCGGTCTTTGTAGCGGAAGAAACAATTGCAGGTGACTGTACAGGTAAGTCAAGGACATGACCTATATGTAGGAAAATAACATATCTACACGGCCTTGTGCAATTGATGATAAACATGTTTTGATATTTTTCATCACACCTGCTCATAAATAGTGATATTATATGCAAGCATACTTAATGAGCTGTATTAAGCCCATGGCCTTAACGGATTCTCATACTACTTTACCGCTCGCCCGGAGCTTCCGATGTGCGGAACACTCAGTAGGCCAGTCCGACTCACGCTTGGCCGCTTTTCTTTCATTTAAAGCTAATTCAACAATTATCGCTAACATACGTCGATATTATTTCAATATTTGCAATAACATTGCATCATCATTTTTCACAACCTATAACGGGACTTAACTGCGTAAACAAATTTGATAATGTATCTCATGTTTCAAGGGCGAGCCCCCGAGGTAACGGAGAGAGTCCCGTACCGTTTTACCTAATTCATATGTATAAAGACCCTAAAAGTTAATTGAAAAAATGTCCGTTTAAATTTTCAGATGTGTTTCTGTAGCCGCTATAATTATTACTAAAAAGCAGAATAAAATAAATATTTTTGCTCGTTTTGTTCGATAATGATAACGGCAACTGGGAGACGCTTCAAATGTTCACAGAATATTTAGTCACTTTACATTAAATGATTAAATTAAAATAAAACAAATATTTGTGGGGGACTTCCATACAACAACAATACTATACTAATTAAAACAACTAGGTAACTAAATTTCAATACATTTATTTAAACGTAACTAACCAAATAACACTAAAATGAACAAAACTTCTTGTCAACTAAACTAACATCCTTTAAAGCTGGGTTAGCAAATTAAATGCTATTCTGGCACCACAGATCACACGACTGTGTTAACTTCATTGGTCCGTGATCTTCAAGAAGCTTAGGATTTTTGAACTATCGGGTATCGGCGGCATATACTGGCCAGCTAGGTCTGTCAGTAAAAAAAAAAATTGTAAGGGTAATGGCGAAACACTCATAGAAAATTTGAATTTCGAGCGGTTTTCTACTGATAGCACTGGCTGGTTAGACAAGGTCTTCTTAAAGCTCACGGGCTTTGCCGGACCATAGGCAAAGTTATTGTTTTCCGATGGTGAATTTAGAGATGCCTTCGAGAAGGTTGATGTAGGCGGCGTGTTCGTAGCCCGTGCTGAAGTCTGACAGTTTCTGAACAAACTCGTTGCTGATGCCTTTTTCTTCCAGCACGTTCATGAGGAGGTCGTAGAGGTACTGAAAAAAAAAGATTTAGTTAAAACAAGCTTTTAAAAACTAGGGAAGTCGCAACTATTTGAAACTATGACTTATGTGAATCTATTTAATTTCGAGTTTAGTTAAAGGAAGATTTTTTTTATTTGTTGAAGTTCCATTTTTTTATTGTTGGTAAAGGCATACCTATGCTAAAAGCAAGGCATATTTAAATAACTTAAATATAAAATAGAATAGAATAATACATGCAATTTTTTCCAACAAATGTCAATTTAACTCTCATTGTCATGTAAAATAATCTGTAGGTAAAGTCAAATAATAGGTAGGTAGGTAAGTTACACATACTGTATATATATATTTTGAGAACAAATGATTTTAATTAATAACAGTGTATCGAAACATTCATAACTAGAAATTAGTTTTTTAGTCATTTAAAATGAATATATTCTTGCAGATTTAAAAGATTGGCAGCATAATTTATGGAACAAAATTTAGTAATCTTTTTTAACCCTTAAAAAATTTTTAGGGTCCTTTTTTATTTATACAAAATTAAAGTTAAATTTGTTTTTCTGCCATACATTGCCATGAAATTCGAACGACGATACCGATGTTTAATTATTAAGGAAACATTAAAGATAAACGTCACCATCTCACAAATGATCAGAAGGCCTATAGTTGCCGATTTCTAAGTCTGAACTTTTGACACATCGAAATACCCGTAGAACGTAAACGCGCAAGACACTTTGGATTTATAAACAAAATCCCATAAAGATATTACAGCTAGTCATGTACATAAACACAATATTTCACTTTTCATAAACATAATGTGATGAATGTTACATTTTTTCATACATTAGTTATTGAATATTTTACGATAACAATTTAGCACGCCAACAGTTACGGTCTACGTCGTTTTTTTTTTAAATTTAGTGTTGTGACCATGTCTGCTGTTCCGATTCATACAACTGTCTGTTAATCGATAAAAATCGATCTTGTTATCAATGGGCAATACAGTAAAAAATCAAAACAAAACGATTAAAACGAAAATAAAACTAAGTACGATGTGAAAAAAAATGTTATTTAAAATAAGACAAATTAACTATGAAGGTTTTTATCTTACATTTTAAGAATTCAACAGTATTGATTTCTGATCGAAACTAAGATGACTTTGGAAAAAATCGTATGACAAATGCGCAGTTTGTCGAAGTTTCTCGGTCTTATCAAATACAAATCCGTAGTAGTAAAATCGAATCAAACAATTCATCGCTTAAATCAATAATCGCTGAATTTGACAAACGATTTGTCTTAGCCTCATCACTAAGTACGTCAATACTCAAGTGTCAAAAGTTCAGACTTAGAAATCGGCAACTATAGTATAAAAGTTGTACGACATTAACTCCTCGACCGCGTTAGCGTATCGAGGGGTCAAAATATGAAAGTTGCCGGATGATTTAAATAAACGGCAAACATAATTTGAACTCCCGATACGCTAACGCGGTCGAGGAGTTAATGTCGTACAATTTTTATACTAGGCCTTCAGGATAGTAGTCGTTAAAAAAATGTCGCACTTCAATGAATATTTCCCACTAATGAGAAACAACTTCACTTCAGAGCAGACAATATCCCCCGATTTTGGCACCTGACCACTACACTTATTATAGTATCAAGTGTGGCGTAAGAAATGGGGTGAAACGAAACAACGAACATGACACGCCCCAGGATCGAACCTGGGACCGCTGCGTAGCAGCCCACCGTAACAACCACTAGACCATTAGGCCCAATAGTATATGGTATGAAAATAAGGATATGTTGCTAATACTTCCTAGACGAATATGTTCCGGTTTCATCCTATTCAACATGTGTACGCGTATCTTTATTGTTGGTACCGAATTATAACAATCTATTAAACAAGGTTAAATTACGACATTAGACAGTAGCGCCATCTATTGGCTCTGTTGAGAACTAAAATGAACATGTTCAATATTGATTTAGTGAGTTCAACTTAATTCTTGCTACTCACGCGTCCGTTGAAAAATTGAAACACTTCCTTCCCACACCCCGTAATTCGCGGGCTCTAATCTAGGGAAGATTGAAAGGGGGTACTTATTGGGGATCAAAGTACATGATAGCCCGGTAATTGGCGGCCGTGGGTTACGAAGGATAAAGGTCATACAACACACATGGCCTGAATTTATCAGAAATTCTGCACAGAAGTTTCTATGGTCATGGAATAAACTTAGATATTGTCCTCCACAACGGAATTTTCTACACAAAAAACTGGTGCCGTATGTTCGATGTTCAGATGTTGGTCCTGAATTTCAAAGTATCCTTTTTTAGGTTGTCTATTGTTTGCCCGAAAGTGATATAAAATAATACTCATATGCCCGAATTTTATTTGCCCGAATTTCATTTGCCCGAATTGTTTGTTTACCATAAAAATGATATGACATACTCTTTGTTTACCCGATTATTAGATTCCAGAACGTACGAGTGCCATATTAATTGTTGTCCATATTATTAAGTGCAATAATATTATTTAATAGAATATTCAAACGCCATACTAAATAATGGTCTTTACAATAAAAATCAATGAGATATTATGTAACACAAACGAATATACAAAAGAAGAATTTTTGCGTGCTTTAGCATCGAATTTGTATCTACACTAAGTGTAATAAATTGTAATTTGTTGCGTTGATTGTAACACTACAATAAACACATTGATTATTATATATTAAAGTTGTTTTTATTTATAATTTTGTATTATATATTATTAAATAGAATTTTATATTATATTGGAAGTCGGTTCTGGCGCTTCGCCGGCCGCTGCCGCGGCACGCTCGCTTCGCTCGCTCGGCTCGCGCGCTGTATGGTCACAGTTCAACCTAACACTCCTCCTCGCTTCGCTCGTCGTCGTACCTAAACTGACCTGCCTTAGAGTTGAATAGGTAGGCAAGTTTTCTGACTTATAATAACTTTGGATTATAATTATATTATTATATTGAAAGTTCACAGTTCTAACCAAACCTAACCTAACCTACTTTCTGGGAAGCAATTTGGATGGCAAATGATATTATGGCTAGTGATCATTATGGCTTACAATGATGATGACAAATGATATTATTGATATTGATTTTATGGGAAACAAAGTTTCTGGCATGTGACTAATATAGTAAACAATAAGTATTGCATATGTAATTATGGGAAACAATATAATGGCTGTTGACTATTATGGCAAATGAAATTCTGGCAAGTGGGTGTATACCCCTTTTTTAATATCGCTGACAGTCATCTAATTGAAAGATAAAAGTGCTGGAGTAAAAAAGAAATCTCTAGCAAAACTATTAGTAGGTACACAGATTGTATAATTATGAAAACTCTATCACGCAAACGGACAAAGTGCCAAGCGTCTGTCAATAACTCGAGAAAGGATACAATAGTACATTACATACCAAGGCCGTTTAAGTGGGAAATGCCTCGGATTCTATGTAATTGTCGGCCGAGGCGAAGCCGAGGTCGACTAACATGTTATCCGAGGCTTTCCCATTTACCGGCCGAGGTTTGTATACTATTTTTCAGCCCGACGGAGCCGGCAGGCGGCAATTTAGTTTTGCGTAAAGTGGCGCTTACCGGCCGGAGGACTGAAAAATATATAAATGTTTACCCCATCGAGCACATCGCCAGCGACCGCGTACACCTTGTCGTTCCATTCTCCCTTGTAGAGGGTCACCTCGTCGATCCCGAATATGTCATCTGGAAGCAAACATAACATTCATCAGTCCTTCATTTGTTGATTGTGAAATATATTTAAATAAACAAGTTGAATGAACACGATAAAGTAAACCTAAACAAGATTTTAAAAGATACCTCACAAAATACCCTAAATACAATCGGTTCTCGTTCTCGCCTTTGTCTTTTATTACAATTTACAGCAAAGGAACAAAAGACATAGATAACAAGACAGTCAACAGTAGTCGCCAGCGGTATTTCTAGATCGATATGACCTCGAGACAATCAAGAGAAGGGCGTATTCCGATTTTAAAGACAACGCACATGTGACCATGTGATGCGTATCGCCTGCTCGTTTGCCTCCTATTTCAGAAAAAAAACAGTCCGATAGTGACAACACATTAAACGCCAAAAAAATACTATTCATTTTCATTTGGCCATGGGGGCCACTGTATGACCGCGACTCTTTCTTCTATGGCCATATACCTATGTGTTTTTAATTGTGTCTCATACTTCTATGCAGAGGTGAGGTATGAACCTAATTCTGGATGTGGGTATGATTTGCTGTACCCTGCAATTGGCACCAGATCTCTCCATGTATAGAAGAACCTAGTGTGGCGAGACATGCAGGGATGATTTTCGATTATAATCAAGCCGGTTGAGGATTATACGCGGAATATCGCGCTTTATAGCAAGCAATATGTGTTTTCACAACTGGAATTAATTGACTTGATGACAGTAATAAAGAATCATACAAATATTTTTAAAATAATAGATATGCTCAGACAGCATACGGTCGAACCCACGAAGACGTCATGGCATCCATACAAAAATCTGTATAAGTTTTTTTTAATGTGGCAATAACGTGTTTTGCATAGAACCAATGAACGGTGCTTTCGGTTTTATCTGTACAATTTGTTGCTGAAGGAGTGACGTCACAATCGGACGCCATGACCATGACAATGCAACTTTTGATGTTTTAATGGATGCATATAACTGAAATATTATATTTTATGTAATCAGTAGAACTGTACTAAAACATATTATAATGGTATTTGAAAATTCATCACGCCAATGGGAGCTACCGTATTGTCGCTCACCAGGCGGCGCCACTCATGCGTGGGTCCTCTGTTAGTATGAGAGAGTTGTCAAAGTGACGTTTGAAATGTTCCCGTAGGACCCACGTTCCACTAGCGCCCCTAGCGGAAAATCTACTCGCGGTAGTCCTCATTGCGGTAGCCCTACGTGTACAGTATAATAATGCATTTAGGGTGCTGATGGGGCTGCCTCGTTACTGCAGTGCATCATTAATGTTTGCGGAGGCGTGTGTCGATAGCTTCACTGCCATAATGCGTAAAACAGCCGCTTCACTGCTCGGCAGAGTCAGGAACAGCGCCAACAGCATCCTAAGGATGTTTTCAGACCGATTTGACGGGAGCTATCTGAACCACTGCAATGCGCTTCATATGCCTGTTATGAAGCAGTGTTTTGTAGTTTAGGTTACTTCTATTGTTAATTTATATGTATTAATTTTAAGTTTTGTGTCTGTTTCACTGCTATTATGAAGCCATGTGTTTTGAAATACATATAATAATAATTGCCCAATCACAGTGTTACTTACTGTACTCATCAGCGTTGGTGGTGGGCGGGTCTTGTAGGAACGAGCAGGTGAACCCGAGCGTGGTGTCGCCGCGCACGATGTCCACCTCGAACTGAGGCTTGGAGCGCATCTCGGAGAACTCCTGCTTCTCGGGCTGCGCGTCGCCTTCACCGAAGTCGTCGGAGTCGACCGTGTGGTTCACGTTGAATGTTACGTTTATTCTAGAGAGATAAGCAGGTCTGTTATAGTCTGACAACCCAGCGAGCGCAGTAACAGTAGGATAGAGAGCATCATACTGTCTTTTTCTTACGCTAGTATGACCACCCTGAAAAAAGGGATGGATATAGTTATTTTGTCCTACTGTTACTGCGCTCGCTCGCTTGTCAGACTATAATAAATACTTTAGTAGTAGACTAAAGGCATCAAGTTTAATTAATAGTTAATTTGACTATTTTGCCCTACAATGGACAATTAAAAAAATATACCATCACCATCCTCATAAGGACCAGTCCTACCCATACATAATGTATAATAGGACTATTTATTTTAATGAAATTTAAACTTTATACAACTGGAATAGAGTTGCATTTCTTTGGTTTCATTTCATTTTAAAACAAAAGAAACTCAACCTTATTCCCTAGATCCCCTGAGATTTAAAAATAAAATAATGAATGAAAAATTTCCTGTACAGTCGCCATCAGATATATCGGAGCGTCCGAGGTGGTCAAAAATATCTGAACACGCCTCTATTGTCAAGACGTTAGAGTGCTTGTTCAGATATTTTGAACGCCTCGGACGCTCCTATATATCTGATGGCGACTGTACATTTACCTTCTTTGTAAAGCAGGCAGACAATTGAAACAAAAACAATTGATAATGTTAGTATTGTCAGTAGTTGTCTGTATTCTAATCCAGAATAATCAGTTTGCAAAACAAAATGATTAAGTAAATATTTTCTATTGTTTTAGTTTATCATATTTGAATCAAAAACAATCTTAAACAAAACACACAAATTGACACAAAGGAGATCATTAACAGTGTCACCTTCATTAGATATAAAAAACCTTTTTAGATTGGCTACTTTGGCTAGTCATCATCACTGTACATAAAATCACAAAAAATCAAAATTGCATGACTGAGTCATCATCCAACCTACTGACAACAACTGTAAAGGAGGAATGAATTTAATACACCAGATTAATAATTTAATAAAGTGTTTCAATTCAATCAGTATATTCATAAAAACAAGTCCCATACCAAAGAACAGGGCTTACCCTCTGAAAGTGTAATGTACTGTTGTCTGACTTACACTTCATCCTTTAAAGCCTTGGAGAGCAGGACCTCAGCTCCGGAGCCCGTCACTTTGAAGCCATCTACCTCTGTGGGCAGTGTTTTCAACTTCTGTGCCTTCCTCTCCGCTACTATCTCTTCTGTGAGGAACTCCACCAGCTCTCGCTCTCCTATAATTATGATCAATACAAAAAATTAATTATAAATTAAATCAATATCCAATAATATAATATAGTCCTCTATACCTAATCCTACACTATGATGGTAATATTGTACATATGTGCATGTTTAATCTTATTGTAATGATGTATGTATAATTAATATAACACAACTAATTACATATCTAGATGATTGTACTATAAACTTGCTAGCATAGCTTCTGGTAATATTAAAACAAGATAATTCTAGGTGAAAGGTTACAATAAGTAAAGGAAGCTTGGTATTTGTTTGCCGGTAGATGGATTTTTACATATATACAAATCAAATTAAGAATAAGTCACAGGCATTTGTATGTATTTATTTATTTCTAAGTACAACCAGCAAACTCACTTACATGTAATTTAAAACTATTACACATTTAATAATTATTTATCATAACTAAAATCAAGATTTAACATAGTATACTAAATATACTTACCAGGATTAAGGAGGGATAAGGTAATAGGACTAACCTAACGGCCTATTCTTATTAGTGGTCTCACGTCCGAAGTCTTCTAAAACCAGTAAAAATTATTAGGAAAGGATCAGGGTAGGAGGGATGAGGTAGCATGGTGCAATAGACATAACCTCAAAATAAGTTGTGAGTACCTTTTGTGTGTAGGGCTTTCAGACCGCATCCGCAGCTGCATGAGTTGGAATGGTTATGGAGCAGGCTGGTGGCCGCGAGCCCGTCCATCCTCTTTGAGCAGCTCATGTGCCATATTCCTCTTGTGAAATCACGCTTCACGGGAGCCTGCGTTCGGCTCACCAGCGCGCTCGCTAAGCTTGTGTTTTTAACGCACCCCTGGATTACTCTGTGTGCTGACCTGACCAAGCCGCTCATTTTCAGTAATATTTTCTGTCAGATCACACGATAAAATGGAGTTGGAGTTTTCGAAAAATTGACACAGAACGGAATGGAGCAAAGCGCCGGTCTGAAAGTGTTGCCAGCTCAGCTGTTTTTTTTTTTCAAATTTAGCTCAAAAAAAGGAATGTTCTTACAATTATCAGCGTTTAAATAAGTAGCTTAAATAGCATTTCAATGCCATGTGGTCGTGTTTGACATTGACAGTTTAACAGTTTTGGTATTGATAATTTTTGATAATCCATCTAACTTGAAACTCGTGTTATTTCTGTGTAATTTTCTTAAGCTTAACATTGACTTTAAAATGGCAAAGAAACGCAAGTTTAACCCAAAAGCTACTGAACCACAAAAACATGCACCAGTGGAAGTTATCGTAGAAGATGTTACAAACCATCCTATGTGTCTCCATGGACCCACGCTGTTGTTTTCGTCTGATAAGGGCCGATTTTTCGCGTGCGCCTCGTGCAGAGACAAGAAAGAATGCACGGTGCACATCGAGGAACAGGATTGGAAGAAGGAAGGCGTCCGTAATCGCAATGAGAAATACTATAACTTGATTCCTAAGATTGATAAAGCGGCAGCTTGGAGTAACTTGAATGAGGTTAGTTTTAGTTTCGTGAGCCCTGGTTTTTTTTTATGTATCAGAAAATTTCCTATACTGATACTAATACTTGAACTTCCAGCTGATTGTATATTGGAAATACATTAATTTGATTTACTTTTAAAGCTTAGCTGGCCACCTATATATTTAGTTCCAAATAAACTACATAACACTGTAGTTATATATTATTTCATTTAATGAAGTCTTGTATGATAAAAAAAAAAACTTTCTGCAGGTAAAATCCCGTCACTCATCAGACAGAGCTTACTGTGACACCTGCAAAGAACTGTACATACTATCTCAAAGCAAGAAGCACTTGAAGGGCCACCGAGTCATCACCCCACTGACTGATGAGCAGCTGCAGCACCCCTCGTCCTGGTTGCCAGCTCTGGAGAATGACACAGTGGAAGCACAGTATATATTTACCAAGAAATCTGTTAGCTGTGTGTTGGGGATATTGAAAAATAATAATATCAAGTGAGTTTAAAGAAAAATTTGAACGCGTTAATTCCAGTTGTTTTTTTTTTTAATATATTTTATAAATGGATGTAGTATTACACAAAATATCATTGAGTCTGTGTAAGAATTGAAAAAAAAAATGACTATAAATCAAATATAAAGTAGTTTAAAATATTTTAGCATTATATGGAATAAAATTATTATCCTCAGATATTACTTTTATCCCACACAAATTATTTTTTAAACATGTGAACTAGTAAAGATATTTCTAGGCTGATTATAAAATAATTTTCTACATAACCAAATACATGGCTTACAATTTAATTACTTTTTAAAATTTGCGCTAACCAAAATCAGGCCCTGTGCTAGAGTGTAGAGCTTAAATACATTTTTAAATTTCCAGAAACATCCTCTGCATTGGCACCCCATCCATCCATGAAGCGGCACAGGCTGACCCAGATTTCAACTCTCTCTTGCTAGACTATGACACTCGGCAGCGGCTCTTCCATGCCCCCAACAAGTACCTCTGGTACAACATGTTTAACAACTACCTCTTCAATGGGAATGAGGATGAGAAAGTGCTTAAGAAATTCTTTAAGAATTCTAAGTAAGTTTTTATTTGATAATGATAATGATGCCTACGAAGCAGGAGGTATTTGTGTCTGAGTTATGCATGTTTTCTATGTATTTAAGGATTTATGTATGTATTTATCTATTACATATAGAAGGGACCAATAGGCTAGGAGTCCATTAACATCCAACACAGATAACATCAGAACTTTCACACTGATGTATTTTTTCATGGATAAAGATAATTTTTCCTTTTATTGCTCTTCCTATAGACCGCTAAAGCTTTGAGAATAGCTAAATAATAATAATAAATTAATTGTATATTTTCGGAATAAAATAAATCAATCAAAGCAAATGGCGCCGCAGAGATTTTAGTTCCAAACTTTATGTGTTTTTGTTCCTAGTATAAGAATCAGTGGAATTTAAGTTAACAAGGACGTAAACATTATAAGAAGTCCCTTACAGAAAAATTAATTTCAGAGATGGCGGCCTAAGCATAGTGATGGACCCCCCCTTCGGTGGGCGCGTTGAACCACTCACACACACACTGCGGGAGCTCTCAGCCACGTACAGCAAACTGTGCGAGAAAGAGACGACTATACCTATTATCTGGGCCTTCCCGTATTTCTCGGAGCCGTATATAAGGAATATCATGCCGGAGATGAAGATGCATGATTTTCAAGTAAAACTATAATTTTATTTAGAATATAACTTTAAACCACGTTGTTTGATTGCGTTTGTATTTGCATCTTTATCGTGCAAAAAAGTATGAGAGATGTAGAACGCAGGCGCAAGATGAAATCGTTTTTCGAAATAACTCGAACTCAAAGGGTGAGTTACAGAAAAAATCTTAATAATATTTTCAAAATATGTTTGAGATATTATAGTGCTAGCTCGCATCCACCTACTTACAGCTTTGACTTTAAACTGTTTTAAATGTAATATAGCGATAGTTTAAATAAACATATGTTAATAAATTTTGATAGTATGGCATCCTGGGCATTTTAATATATGGAGGATATAAAAATTATGGAGATTAAAATCTAAATGGTTTGGATTATAAAATTTATAAATATGTTTACTATTTACAGGTCGAATATGAAAACCACAAGAAATTCAAAAACAGAGGCAAGAAGCTTGGCTCACCTGTCCGCTTCTTCACCAACCTGCCCCTCGCTACCATAGACATGTCCAACGACTCCAGCTACAAGCTGTGCGGCAAGTGCAAGTACTGGGTGCTGGCCAGCAACAACCACTGCCACAAGTGCGGGGAGTGCACTAGCAAGAATGGCATGAGGTGAGGAATGATTGCCGTACCTGGCTGTGACTAAATGTAACTGCATGTGACGTGTCAGGAACATTTTCCAAAACACGAAACAAATGGCACGTTCTTAAATAGAAAACTCCCGTGAGTTACAGACAATTCACTCGTAAAATGCTGCAAATTACGGAAAAAGGTTTCCGACACCATAGGATGCCATTATCAAGCGTCGACAATCGTGCGTGACGACGCGTGCGGGCGGACTTACAAGGAAGCTCGGAAGGGTACCTAACTGTCCGGCTCCGATTTGATTGATTTTTATATATGTTATAGAGTAGTCAAAAATAGCTGACACGTATTTTTTTTAGCTGCCCAATTTCAATCTGTTGGGAGAAATGGTCCTCCAAAATACGGAAAAGTGACGAAACCCTCTAACTTCTGTAGAGAGTTTTGTTCAAGGAAACTGCGTTGTTATTGCTAGTTTTGACATATGTTGGAAAACATGAAAAAATAACGAGCTTACTTATTTGTGTAAGATTGTAGCACAATTTATTTAATTTTTGCTAAAGCTCAGTCAATTAACCATAATATTATTATTCTAAAGGTACAAGCACTGCAGCAAGTGCGAGAGGTGCGTTAAGCCCACATACGTTCACTGCGATACTTGCGGACGCTGTTGTCTCGAGAAACATGTTTGTGGACTAGTTGTGGAATCACAGGTAAATTTACACCATCGCACTCCAGTTTATACGTTATTATGAAAGAGTCCTCATGGTTTTCATGTTCTAAGTACACCTGGATATTTGCCACAATAAAAACATCGATAATCCTGTTATCGATAAGTACATTAGACTTCAACGAACTTGTGACATTCTGCGTCGATTTGAAAGCGTCAATTTCGGTCTCACGAGAGTTTTATAGTTAGAATCACTAAAATGTATATAAAATGTATGCTACTAGGCCACAACATCCCTCGAGTTTCGGAGACATATGTATCTGGTTAAGTATTTCTTGCAACTGATCCGTGGGCTATCAATGAATCCGGAATTACTGGCACTGGTTACACTGAGGGTCCCTCAAGTGACCAGCATGCCATTGCGCGCCCGTCAAAGAGGCATGTTTGCCGTCCCTCCAACGCGGACGCGCGCTATGTCGTCCTCCCCTCTGCACCAAGCTCTGAACCTTATTAATAATACCCTGAACAGTGACGACTCGCTGGATGTTTTTTTTACCCCTATGTCCAAACTTTTGATGGCATCAAGCCGATACTTGGAAACAATATGTACAAAAAGTTCTATTACTTCGTAATTGCTTTAAGTTGGTACTGTGATATGTGATAATGACCTAGTCTACCCACCAAACTCTTATTTCAAACTCTTATTTTAAACTTTTATTTTTATACTCTTATTTTACTACATAATTATTTAAACTATAATTGGATATTAAATGAATTGATGTGTATAGCAACCAAAATAATCTAATTACTTTTTTTATAATGTAATAATTTTTATGTTATTTAATAAATGTCAAAACAGTTAGCATGTAAGGTTTATCTGTTAGTGCTAATTTTGTGAAATAAATAAACAAATAAAAAATAAAAAAATATTCCTGCTGGCCTACCACGAACATCGAAAATTGGCATTGACGGGAAAACCTCTTTGTCACTCCAATATGCAAGTGCGACAGAGATGGAGATACAAATCCGCAATCGTTCGATTTTCGTGGTATAGGCCCAGTTGTCTTCTGTATCTATGTATGACATTATTAAAGTTAATGTGATATCATGATATGAATTGTTCCAGTCGTGTTACAACTGCAATGAGAAGGGCCACAAGCAGTCCGCTTGTCCACAGCTGCAGAAGGAACCTCAAAAGAAGAAGAAGAGGAAAAATGCTTAATACAAAACCGTTTAGTTCTTTCTTTTGAGTTTGCGCAGCATGTTTATAAGGACCAAAGACAACTAAATCGAGTCGTGTTTGTTTTAATGCCGGCTGTACACTCGCGTCTGGATTTGTCGAATGTATGGTGTACAGCTTCGGCCACGGATTCTTGTTCTTAGGGTCATTTGCCTCTCTGTCGTGCTGGTACGAAATGCGACAGGCAAGTCTTCGTTCGTAGTAGGCCCTAAGACGTGTGTGGTGCCTCTAATAGAGTATTTTGCTGTCGGACTTATGTAGGAACTTATTAAATAAAATGATAAAACTATATTCATTTCTTTTATTTGGCCTTACAAGAATCATGATTAAAAGTGTACAAAATCAAATAAACATATTTTATACAATGATCATACTAATGTACCGATTGTTATCGAAAACATATATTTAAGCTTAAATCTAGTGATTTTAGTGAAAATCTATAAGGTTTCATATTGATTGATTAAAAAAAAAAACCGATGATCTTCTCTTCCCAAAAACGTTTGATCACAATGTACTGCAAAAAAGAATAAAACATTTACACCAATTCAATATTCAATTGCAAGTAACATTAATTAATAGTGCGTCAATGTATTTTGACTATAGCGGCTACCGCGACTTCCAACTTACCTATTCTCAAATTGTAGAAGAACACAAGAGTTCATACAAAATAGGCAAGTCAGTAGAAGTCGCGTTCTATGGACACTCCCCATGTATCTGTCATGTTATAGCCAACACATGTCACTAAAAATTAAGGAGCACTCCCCATGTATCTATGTCATGTTATAGCCAACATGTCACTAAAAATTAAGGAACACTCCCCATGTATCTATGTCATATTATAGCCAACATGTCACTAAAAATTAAGGAACACTCCCCATGTATCTATGTCATGTTATAGCCAACATGTCACTAAAAATTAAGGAACACTCCCCATGTATCTATGTCATGTAATAGCCAACATGTCACTAAAAATTAAGGATTCTAACTTTACCCAGCGCAAAATTAAGGTAGAAAATGGCCTGAACTACTTTCAGAAAAGGATGGTACAACTGTGTGTGTGTGTTTACCACTTGTTGGGGGCTACCATGCCTCCAGATAAGTGAGTGTGCTTTTCGTCCTTTGGTTTATTAAATCGTTTTTATTGGGGCGAATTAATACGAAGTTGTTGGGCTATTTCGAAAAATACTAGTACCAATCGCTGATTCACTGACCTGACGTTCAGTTTGTTGAGCACCTGCTGCGTCGCCTCGTACCGCGCCTCGTGGCGCTGCGCCTGCTCCAGCCACGCGCGCCGCACCACGCCCCAGCGCGCCACGTGCGCCGCCAGCAGCGCCTGCGCTGGTGGCGGGGGTGCTTCACGCTGTAATCATGATACATTTGCTTATTTTAACACTCGAACAATACCCCGGAAACCAACAGTACTCGCTAGGCGGGCAACGACGTGCAACTCAATGCCGCACGCCGCGAACCCGCTAGGCGGACGTAGCGAAGATGCAATGCTTGCCCGCCTGGCGGGTACTTTGGCGTCGCGTGTAGGTTTATAGCTCTTGCCCGACTAGCGGGTACGCCGGCATCTGAGTAAAGTTTACGAGTGCCCGTGTGGCGGGTACGCGGTGTCGAAAGTGTTAACGCACATCACTGCTAATATTGCTTTAATGATTTCAGGATACTTGCCCACCTCTCCACCAACTGAGAGGTGAGAATGCAACCTTCTTAGTGTAGATGTCACAAGGCATAGATTTAACACCCATACAAAAGATAAAGTAAAAATTAATATTAATTGCTCAATAGTAGAGTGTGTTGTGTTTTTTGCCACTTTTCACAGGTTCTGTCCAGCACAAAATAAATAAATAAATTAAAATTAAATGACCGTTTCCCATCAGGCGGCTTGTCTGCTCGTTTGTTACCTATCCCATAAAATAAAATAAAAATCAGTTGCAGAAACTTGAAACTACAAGTTGGGAAACTTTTAAATTAAACTGCTTACATAATTGAGGTTTATATTGTCTTTGTTGACTTCCTTCTGCTCAGGCAGAAGTTCTGGAATCCTGGAGACAGCAGGTCCTTGAGGTCCGGGCAATTCCATGCTATCTTCTGGCTCTGGCTCATCCGGTCTCTTTCTAAAATGTACAACAATGATTTGCTGTAAACAATTTGTATTATTTTAAACTACTAGGGACCTGCCCCAACTTTGTATGGGTTATTATTATTGTTTAGTTTGTTTTCCTAATTTCTCAATAGATGCCGTTGTTACTAGCCGAACTAGGTAACGAGATGTTTTCATAGATTCTATATAACTTACAAGCATATTAAATTAAAGGTTCGGTATCGTAGCAACGTGTATTCATTATCACATATAAACCTTCCTCTTGAATCACTCTATCTATTTAAAAAAGAAACACATCGAAATCCACTGCGTAGTTTTAAAGATTTAAGCATACATACATACAGACAGCGGGAAGCAACTTTGTTTTATACAATGTAGTGATGATCAAAAGGTTTACATTTCTTGGTTTCTTTAAAAAAAAAAGTTGTAGACATATGTAAATGGTCAGCTGCAGAGATAATGGACCCCATTATGTCTGCAACTACCTAATACAATACTTAATTCTAGTAAACAATGTAAATATTAAGAGACAAAACCTAAAATTATTGGTAAGATTTTACCCAAATTCCTTGTAATTAGCCTTAGGCTGGTTAGCAATCCAAGCCCTACAGATGGGGTAGAGTGGTGAATCCTCGCTGAACTGTGATAGATCCACGCTGCGGTCGAACAGCTTCAGTACGTAAGACTGCCGCGGCGGCGACGGGCGGCGGTAGCGATCGTCATCGTCTGAGGTGTCGCGGTCACGCTTGCTGTAATCTTGGCTTGTGTTCCTAAAAAAATATATGGTTTATGAATAGTGACAACAAAATTGTAGTTCATACCCACACACACAGTGATAGTTTATCGGTAAAGAAAAATGTTCATTAGAATTGAAAGGGTCGTTTTTGAAGGTATAAAGTTTTATTTTGTTACGCACCTCTCTCGTTTAGACGGACTGTGATCTGATGAAGCGTCAGATTCGTCGGCCGCTGGTTCTAGAGCATCCAACAGAGCACCTTTAAGTCTGCCTCGAGCCGTATCTAAAATGTAATAATTTTAATAAACACTAAATTACTTTGGAATGAAATGCAAATCAAATGCAATGACGAGTAGTGGTATATAAACCTTTTGCTTCGTTCTCTTCTATAATGCTATTTAAGAGTTTCGTTTTGTTTTTCATTGGCGTGGTCAGTAGGCGCCTGCGTTTGCGCATCGTGAATACCTCTGTCTTGATAAAATCTTAATTAAAACAACTGAAATGTAATTTTTACTCTAAATTCAAAACGAAATCGCTCCTATGCTCCTAATATGTTTGACAGATGTAAATGTAAACATGAAATGAAGGGATTGAAGGGAGTCCGTATAAAAGGCAGCCAAATAATCGGCAGCCCAATAATTCGTGTCCATTTTTTTGGTTGCGGATTATTGGGTTGCTGATTATTGTACTGCAAAAACTGTGGCTTCGGATTATTGGCCCGCTACCGAGCTTGTCCGACCCGATAAAAGGCAGCCCAATAATCGGCGACCCAATAATTGGCGACCACGACGTACATGGATTATTGGGCTGCCGATTATTGGCCTGCTGCGAGATTGCTCGACCCAAGAAAAGGCAACCCAATAATCGGCGACCCAATAATCCATGTACATCGTGGTCGCCAAATATTGGGGCGCCGATTATTGGGCTGCCTTTTCGCGGGATGCGAAAAAAGTCGGTTCTTGCTGTTAGGTCGCAGTTCTACCTAACACTCCTCCTCGCTTCGCTCGTCGTCGTACCTAAACCGACCTGCCTTAACATTCGATCTAAGGAGTCTGTATAAAAAGCAGACAAATAATCGGCAGCCCAATAATTCGTGTCCATTTTTTTGGTTGCGGATTATTGGGTTGCCGATTATTGTATTGCAAAAACTGTGGCTTCGGATTATTGGCCCGCTACCGAGCTTGTCCGCTTCGAGATTGCTCGACCCAAGAAAAGGCAGCCCAATAATCGGCGACCCAATAATCCATGTACATCGTGGTCGCCAATTATTGGGCTGCCTTTTCGCGGGATGCGGATTAGTGGCACCCCATGAAGGCGCCCGTGCCCATAGACAATATTGACCTTTTTTTTTAAAATGCTGTTCAAGCTCCTATTTAAAACGCCTATATCTGACTCCTCCGATGTGACCAATCCATTCATTCTCCAAATTTAAAAAAATAATCACTCACTCACACAAAGAGAAGAGAGACAAGTGTTGCCAGGTCTCCTGATTTTACAGGAGATCTCCTGGATTCGAGGTGTATCTCCTGGTCTACTGTTTTTCCCAGAAAATCTCCTGGATTCTGGATTTTAGACGTTCACTCGTGTTAACCATAGTATAATATACAAAATAACTTGTTAAGGTTCTTGAACCGAGTGTAAGTAGGTCTTAAATGCAATATGCAATCATAGTGTGTAACAGTCACCTATATATATATATATATAAGACACAGTTTCTGAACGAAACGCAAGTGTCACTGTCAGCCTATTTTTATGGTTGGTCTGTCAAAGTCTGAAGGCCTACCACGAACCACGAACGAAGTTTCACCTCTCTGTCGCACTTGAGTGAGAAATCACAAGTGCGAAAGGGAGGTATACTTTCGTTCGCGGTTCGTGGTAGGCGCTCTGTAGGCCTACCACGAACATCGAAAATTGGCATTGACGGAAAAACATCTTTGTCACTCTAATATGCAAGTGTGACAGAGATGGACATATAAATCCGCAATCGTTCGATTTTCGTAGTAGTAGCCCTGGGCTAGTATCACGAAAACCGAACAAAAAAAACAACTTTTTTAAAGCACCGATTCACGCTTGATCCTTTGTAGTTCATTAAAAATATGATTTTTAAACAAAAAACGAATAATTAGAGGAATAACAGGAGTAACATATGTATTCAGGTAATTAATATGGAATTAAAAAATATCCTGTTTTTCTCCTGTTTTTTACACCTTGTGTCTACTGGAATTTTTAAATTGGACCTGGCAACACTGGACATGTCAAACAAAATAGTCCCACGAAAATAGCGATCGTATTGGTGTTTATTTTTTCTACAATTTCGTCGGAAAGTTTGACGATCACGGGTCGCATGTTGATCAGAGGTCGCACTGAGTCGTGACGAAGCTCGAATTGCATGAGCCAGCATGGCTATGGCTGCAGCAGCGTACGAGCTTGATGCGGATGGTAAGCACTGCGGCACCCAGCGTGCTGGGTAAGCGCGGAGCGCTTCTGCTTTACATAAATAAACTAATGTTATTCACCTCACCACTTTAATGTTGATCATTAATGAGAAAGTTACGTGTTTTATATTTGTGATTTGATACGCTAAACGGCTTTCGCATTTTCGGTCATAAAATCAATATTAAAGAAGAGGCTTTACGAGTTTTAGTTTGTTTTGCAATACCGACAGACCACTACTTTCTGCTACATATTCAATCCTACTATGTTAAGCCTTTCTGGAATTTTAAGTGTATTTACTTACATTTCAGGAACAAAGTTCATTCCGGCGACTCAGCGCCCTGACGGCACATGGAGGAAGCCCCGGCGCGTCCGTGACGGCTACGTGCCGCAGGAGGAGGTCCCTCTTTATGAGAGCAAAGGCAAGCAGTTTAAGGCTCGCCAATCCACTGGACTCCCGGTTGGTTTAACCCCCGAAATTGTAGCTGAGGCTCAGAAGAAGAAGTCTGGCACTATACAACCCATACCCGGCATGATTATTAATGTTGAAAAGAAAAAGAAGAAGAAAAAGAAATCTGGTAAGTTTATTTGCACAATTACTTTCTCGAGTACTTAATTCATAATGGTTAATATTTAGTGGGTAATTACTTGAGTTGAGAGCTTAAAACCATTAGCATAATTACTTTCATTGTGTTATGATATGAAGAGCCATAACTTGTCCAATATCCGTGGTATTTTTTAATTTTTGAATATAGAACTAGTCAATTATGACATTGCATTTTGATAAATTTTCAGTTGTTTCTTGGTTTCCCATCTGCTAAAGCAAAAAATAACTCTTATGACTGAGTAGAGCCAATAAATGACTACACAATA
Source organism: Lathronympha strigana (assembly GCA_949128165.1). Lineage (NCBI taxonomy): Eukaryota > Metazoa > Arthropoda > Insecta > Lepidoptera > Tortricidae > Lathronympha > Lathronympha strigana. Next base: position 21,058,588 of record OX421912.1, read on the forward strand.
CATTTAATTTTTGGAAAGTATAAGTCCTTCATGTAATATAGTTTTATTATTCTGTTTAAACGCTATTTTAGCAATTTACATTGTCTATAGGTTGAATGGCATGGTTATTTAATACTTTAATGGTTTACTTGACATGGAAGCCACAGAAAAATAACTTATGTAACAACTAACAGTGTGATAATATTATCTTTCATTCCCAGGTGCTGAAGAAGTTACGGAAAAACTTTCAAAAATCGAAATAACAGAACCCTTATTTAACAGTCCCTCCCCCTCATCCTCATCCAGTGGGTCAACTGACCCTGCCAAGCGGCTCAAAAACCTACGAAAGAAACTCAGAGATATAGAAACTCTGGAAGAAAAAGTCAAATCCGGCACCCTCAAAACACCTGACAAAGATCAGAAGGAGAAAATGTCAAAGAAACCATCGATCTTAAAAGAAATAGAAGTACTAGAGAAGGAAGTCAGTGAATGAGTTAAGCCAAATGGATTATCATGAGTAATTTAAGATTTTTAAGTAATTTTTATTATTCTTATGGCAATACTGATGAAATTAGTCTTATGGCAATACTGATGAAATTTCTTTAAATCATAATAAATTATTTACAAAAATAGATTGTTAATAGTTATTAATCTAATGCAATTTGTTTTACTGTGGGGCAATTTAAAAATAATTTTACAAATACAAAATACAAATACAAATAACTTTATTTCGCTAGAAACATGGTACATAAGATGGTCAGACAATATAATAAATAGGTAACACATATTTCACCAGCATCTGGCATGCAAAAATATCACACTTACAACTAAAATTATATTAAATTAAAATTAAATGATATGATCATAGTCAGCCTATGTCACTAAACTATATTTACATTAGATCTAATTCAAGTACTCGGCTATGGAATAAAATGTGTTTTGCACTAACCACGCTTTTAGTTTTACTTTAAACATTTTTAATGGCAGTTGTTTAATGTTGTTGTCTAGTCTATTGTATATTTTGATATCTGTACTAACATACCTATGCATGATGTGCTAGGTTATATATATACATTTAATAGATATTTTAACTACAAGCTCTTATAATCTAAATTATATGCTAAAGTCCAAAAATAAGAAAAACTAGAAAAAAATATTTTTTGCAATAAAGTCAACCCAGTATTAAATATAATTAATTTTACATAAATCCTTTATTCAAAACAAATATAAGGAGCATGTTGCAGTTACATGTAGAGATAACAAAATAAACACATTCACATTATCAAAGAATTAATTAACATACTAATTAACACAAGTGTTATGGACTCTGCTATTGCCTTTATTCCTATTTTGAACAAAACTGTCATCAGATATTGTTAGATTCATTGATATCAATATTACCCATTTTATATGATAATACAGTCTTAATTTTTATTCCATTATACTTAATATAAGGAAGTCCCTATTATTAGCAGAAACTTCACAGGCCATATACAATATATTTTATCTGTTCGCATAGCTTCCACCTGCCGTGTGTATCTGCAATAAAGAAAGATTAATAATTTACAAAAAGTCAACCTGTAGACTTGTTAGTGGCGTAAATAGACTAAGAACCGGTTCCAATTAACTTAATGGCTACTCACATGATTGCGTTATATGAATTCGTTTCTAGCTTTCTGTCTCGCGTAGTTGCCTAAACACGCGAGAATCCCGATGATCGCGATTCCAAGACCCAGAACAGTCGCAAAGAAGTCGCCGAAGTCGTATCCAGACGATGCTTCTACGTTGCTAACGGCTAGCAGTGCAAATATTAAAACACACAGCTTCAAATACATTTTGGCACGATTTGCTGCACAACAAACAATACTATCGAAGGTCCTGTCGATAATAATGAAATAAAAAGATAATGAATGGTATGAAGGAAACAGTTTTTTGTTAAGACGTCATTAATGTCAAGTCAGATGACAGCAGGGATGACAGTATCACTATCACGAGACCTTAGATTGTAGCCGTTTTAAATAGGACTTGAACATACAATCATTTACATAGTATTACTTATTCAGTAGCAAACTATTTTAACATAGTACAGGTAAAACCAGAAAATAAACTAACATAAATATAAGAAGATGACATTAAAATAGTATTACTTATTTTTTAAATATGGCAACACCTTATTTCAATTGTCATATTGTATACATTCGTTGATTGTATTGTATGATTGCACACGAATTTTATAACAATCGTATCAGCTATAATAGGGCGGAATTCGTGTTAAATAACATTTGTTTACCGTTAAATTGTGTTTTTTTACGTTGTTATAAACTAACAACTCGTGCATGAAACATACAAGCTAACCTTACAATTGTTATGAGAATATCAGTGTTAGTGCTAGGTTTTGTCGTGTTGTAGTTAGTTTTAGTGGTTAAAGATGAGTTATAATTCGGGTGGGAGCGGTAGCAAGGGGTTCGGATTCGCGGGGTTCGCTATGCCGAAGCGGAACCCGTCTAATGTGTCCCTGCACGCCGTGCCGCCTCCCTCGTCGCAGATGAATGCGGTGCCGCCGCCGAGCTCCGGTCTATCCAAGCAGGGTTATTCCACGATGACCTCTATAACCCAGAACGCTGTCACGGGTAACTGGGGGACATTGGGCAAGAAACGGTCTAAAACTGAGGATGAGTAAGTTGTCCTAGATGTATTATTGAAATTGATGAATAACAAAGGCTTTTTGGTGGTTATAAATGTAGTATCTACACCACTTAATCAAGTGCCAAAGTTCCCGTGGAAGCTCTATGCAGATCACTAGCCATTTTTAAGATATCGGAAAAATTAATCATCGTGGGCAAGATCCAAACTCTCATTCCAGGGTGACTGAGTCAACACTATCAACATCAACTGAACTACCAAACCTTACCTAGCTACAGTCAATATAAGGCTAAGTTATAATATTTACTGTAGTTAGCATTATACAACTCCATTGTAAATACTGAAATTATGAAAACAGGTACTTTGATGAGGATGATGAACCCCCAACACCCGCTTTGGCATATATCCCAGCTCCAGGGAGCCCAACCTATGAGGCTGCTGCCAGAGCTAAAGTAAGTTACCTTATTACTAGAAAATGAATGTAATAAAATAAATTTATTTAAATATCAAGCTTGTTTTTCCACTACTATTCTTCTTATTTCTTCAAATATCCCAATGTTGAGGCAACCACTGCTTAGGTCCTACAAACACGATCAGATGGTATTAAAAATCTAATAATAATAGTGATCTGGGTTTGAAATGTGGGTCCGTTGTCTCCTAGTGCTGTGAAGTTTATCCAATGAGAATGAATTCACACTTGCTCTAATATTGTAAAGGTCTAAATAAATAGCAATGGGCCATTATATGTAAAATGACTTTTATTAATAATGGTTTAACAAAGAACACCATTTATTTCTTTCTCTCCTTAACAATTTTTGTGTTAAGTTTTCGTTAGTTTTATAATATTTTCCTGCAAAATTTTAGTATATTAGCAATTTAGCATTATTACAATATTTTATTGATTTTGTCTACCTTGAAAATGTTTTGACTAAACAAGAATGTATGAATCTAGAGTTCATATATGTAGGTATCAATTGATTTTTGTTTAGAATATCACACCAAAGGATTAAATAAAATAGAGAAAATACAGTTGTCACAAGGAGTCTTATATAAAATGATACAGTTTTTTGTAAAAAAAAAGTTGAAAACATATTCTGAATAATGTTAACTGTGGAATTGGAACTGATATGAATTATGAAAATATTCAAATCTGATATGAATCATTGAAATGCATTTACCACCATTCATGATTTATGTATTTGTTTATGCTTCAGATTTTATTGTAACATTAAAAATTAATCCAAGTTTCAAATAATTGAGAACTGGCATAGTAATATTTGTTCATTTGTGCTATATATATATATATATATATATATGTATGTATTTAGTAGATATATATTATGTATAAATGTAGATATATACTATTATTATTGTTATATATAAATATATACGTAATTTATTATAACTTGTTGTATTTTACGTACTTAAGTACTTCCTTGTTGTTTTGTACATTATTGTATTTGTTGTTTGTCTATCTAGAACTCGAAGATTCTCCTCTCAATTACTCAAAGGTTAGCTGGAAGAGATCCCTTATAGGGATAAGCTCGCCTTTGTACCTTTGTTCTTATCAAAATGTTTATTTTTACTATATTTGTGTACAATAAAGTGCTTACAAACAAACAAACAAACAAACAATTATTATTATTTGTGTCTCCTTTGCGGATCACGGGCCTGTACATCCCGGTCTTTTGGTAGGCTTGCGTGGGGATACAGATCCAACACGTAGAGGCCTTATGGAGAATTTTTCTGTGTAGTACACCTGCTAGAACCCATTCACGGGTTGCATCAATAGATACCCGTGAACCTTTCCCAGCAGGCGTTGGAGCTATTGTAAGGAAAGTGGAAAGAATACCAGGCTATGGCGTTGAGGTTTGGGTGGATCAGAAATGGACTATTGCAAAGAGTTCCGGTCACCTGCCATAACAATGTTTAAAACAAGTTATCGAGGCAGGCGGTGACTTGCCGCCGACTAGATGGGCCCCTGAAACTGCCGTCGCAAGGACGGCCAGGAGCAACATCGGTGTGAACGGCTCAGGGGTGTTGAGAGGTGTGCGCCGCTTTCTACCCAGAGGCTGTTGCCAGCCACTGTGCCCACTCGCGTCTTATGCATATTTCACTTCCACCCCTGGAGCATATCGCTCTAACGACTCCTCTCTGGACGGCCAATGAAGGCAAGCCAGAGCTGAGAGTCCTACGGGTCCACTCCGACTGACGAAGACACGCCGGAGATGGAGACCCTGACCGACTCTCTGGAGCACTCGGGTCCGTGGGGTCGTTACTCCCCAACAGCTCGCCACAAGCTGCCCTGCGGGCTTATTATTATTATTATTATTATTTCATTTTAGACAGGCAGCTGATGCTGATACGTCTAAATCATAGTTCACTTAGCACGGTTTCACTAACGGTTACGGTTTTATCGGTTTAATTTTTATTTTTTTATTTTTTTATAACCAACAGCTGTAACAATGATAATAGTGATAATAGTAGCAACAGAGAGCCAATTATAGGATCTCACATATAGTAACGCAACAATATTTAACATAAAGTTAAATAACGAGCACTAAGCTACGTTAGCACATGCAATTGATTAAATGTCTGCATTACCTTGTGTAAGAATAAATCTCAATATAATTTGAATTGAATTAATATAAATTGAGAAGAAAATGCTACTCTTTAAATTCTCAAGGATCTCTGAAGGATTACTAAAAATATATCTTACCCACCAGGCAGCGCAAGAAGAGGAAGAAGACCCCCTGGACGCCTTCATGGCTGGACTGGAGCAGCAGGCAGCCAAGGACCTGGTGCAAAGCAAGGAGAACGCCTGCAAGACGGACTCGGGCCGCGGGACCCGGCAGGACATCGACGATATGGATGACGAAGAGAGCTATTACAAGTAAATATCAAACAAGTGTGTGAATAAATAAATAAATAATAATAAATAAATATTTGGGGACAATCTTACACAAATCAACCTAGTCCCACGGTAAGCTCAATAAGGCTTGTGTTGTGGGTACTAGACGACGATATATATATATATATATAATACGCAGATATATATAAATACTTAAATACATAGAAAACATCCATAACTCAGGAACAAATATTCATGATAAACACACAAATAAATGCCCTGACCAGGATTCGAACCTGGGACCTCCTGCTTCGTAGGCAGGGTCACTACCAACTAGGTTAGGAGGCCGTCATATAATTTGAATGACATTAAAGTGTTTGGAAAACTTGTGGAAAGTTTCGAAAATCTTGTACAGAGTGTTCTTGAGCATTTGCTTTAACTCCGTCATGTGGCTTGGTATAATTAAGGACACAGAATTGCATAGTTAGTTTTATTAAATTTGTAAATTTTTATTTTTTAAATAATGTAAAATGGGCATTAGAATTGGCTTTACTACGTAAGTGACAACTATGACATATCAATTTTATGTCGAATACTCATACTCCGTTTACACACAATGCAAATCCCATATGAGATAAAATTAATTTGGTAGTTATTTTATAAATGGAGCTAATTAGAATACCAGTGTCATATATCATATCATATCATCTATTCCTTGCATTGTGTGTGTACAAAAGGCCTTATATAAAAAAAATTACGTCTCAACACAACCCTGTGAGGGCACTGCAATATATCTTAATACCTACCAAAACTTTACATAATAAAATAACAGTATTTACAATATTGAATTGATTGCGATCATTAATGATATTGGTACAAGTAAAATTAAATTAATACAATATTACATGTTCGAAAAATTTGAATGTAATAATATGATGTCTTTGAGAAATTAACTTAATTTAAGCTAAAGAATGCACCCTTGAATTTAAAGCAATTGCTAAAAAACACGTATGCAAACCATTATAATTAGTATACACAGGGATATATTTAGTTGTAATATAAAATATAATTTGTAGGTACATGGAGGACAACCCGCTTAACAATGCCGACGACGGCTCCGACGTCGAAATTGAATACGATGAAGACGGCAACCCCTTAGCACCACCCAAAAAGAAGTTCATTGACCCCCTCCCTCCTATAGACCACTCTGAGATAGAGTACGAGCCGTTTGAGAAGAACTTTTACACGCCACATGAGGATATTGAGAAGTTGGACCATCCACAGGTTGAGGAATTAAAGAAGACACTTGGAATTAAGGTAAGTTTGTTAAAACCCTCGCATCTATAGACCACATATAGATAGTACCTATACCATTTGAAAAGATATTAAAAAACTGTACCATGGACAAGTAGAGGAATTTAAAAAATCGAACACCTAAATTAGGACATGCCCAGAAGAACTATCAGGACTGTTCTTTATGACGAGAAGAACTATCAGGATTGTTATTTCTCGTTTTTACAGGTGACAGGCCCAGACCCACCTAAACCTGTAACCAGCTTTGGGCACTTCGGCTTCGATGATCAGCTGATGAAAGCCATTCAGCGCTCCGAGTACACCCAACCCACCCCGGTCCAGGCCGCTGGTGTGCCCGCTGCGCTATCCGGAAGGGATCTTATCGGTAAGTATAATTATTATTGTATATCAACTCATAGGTTCATAATACATTTATTGCACAACGCAATAATGGAAAACAACAAACAAAATTACAATCTATTCTAGAGGTAGAAAACGTCTAATCGCAAAAAAGGTATTTGGCTACTGGAATCACAGAAAAATTATATGAAAGAGTTGGAGCGCATTTGTCGCATCTATTCTGACCAATCACTAAATAAAGACAAAACATCCTTATATTCAAATTATCTTTTATCCAGGTATCGCTCGGACGGGTTCTGGTAAAACAGCGGCTTTCCTCTGGCCCTTACTAGTGCACATTATGGATCAAAAGGAGCTGGCGCCGGGTGACGGGCCGATCGGCCTTATATTGGCACCCACCAGAGAGTTGGCGCAACAGGTAGGATGGCTTATAGCTACACTACTATACTGGCAAAGTCGGTAGGATGGTCAGTTGATCTTGTATAAGATAAAAAAAAATGTGGAGCTTCAAATAGAGCTTACGTTCGGCAACCACCAGAGAATTGGCGCAGCAGTTGAGATCAAAGTTATTTTAGGTAACTATAAGCAGCAGCTGAATTTAAACATTGGACATTTTGCGTAACCTTTAGTAATGAGGTAAGTAATGTAATAAGCAGTGATCGATTTTTTGGATTCGACACGGGGTGAACGACCTCAATCATTATGTTAGTATGGATATGCCCCGGGAATCCGGACTTAATGTTGTTAGAAAAGGCAAAAAAATACAATGTGTTTATTTTATTACACTTTAGAACATCCAAGTAGCTAATAGACACGCTTACTTACTCTCCGTTATTTTGTCGAAATCGAACAAAAGAGCACAAGTGTTTAAAGCGACGCATTTTCTAACTTTTGGATAAAAGTTCGGCGAGTAAGGATTGCATTCGGTATCGCGAGAAACAGTCGTATCTATATTAACTTTTCTACTTAATATCCCGCAAGGGAGAATCCAAATAATGATCACTGGTAATAAGTATTACTGTTAGTGTTAAATAATTTATTATGTGATATGTGAATGAATGGAAGCTGCCGTATTGTCGCTCACCAGGCGGCGCTACTCATGCGTGGGTCGTGCGTGTGTTAATATGAGAGAATTGTCAAAGTGACGTTTGAAATGTTCCCGCAGGACCCACGTTCCACTAACGGAAAATCGGCTAGCGGTAATCCTCATTGAAAATAATTTAATGATTTGAAATGTAATTCATATCGAATAATGTAAGTATTTTTAAACTCTGATAGATATTTAATTGCATATACGAGTAGGACAAGCAATTGAATATATTGTTTAACAACGAAAATAATGTTACTTTGCTATTCCGGCAAACGTGCTAGTCAATAAGTCCCGACTATTTATTTATTTATTTATTTGTTTTTAAAATATGTTTAAACAGATTTACATGGAAGCGAAGAAGTTTGGTAAGGTGTACAACATCAGATGCGTGTGTTGCTACGGCGGCGGCTCCAAGTGGGAACAAACCAAAGCTTTAGAGGGTGAGAATTCTCATTTATACTGTTTAGATTCCAATTATGTTCAATCAAAGTAAAGAACTTGTGTTTTATTAGTCTAAATGGGTTTAAAACAGCCTTTAAATACGTTCCAACTGATTCGTTTAGGAACTCTTAAAAGTAAAATAATAAAGCGGGTTATTCACGTGATTTGTTCGGATTTCACTCTAGAATTTGATATGTCGTGCGTGCGATGCAATGTATCAATCCAGGTATAAGTAACGTGCGACTTTATAGCGTGTTTATTTGAATTACATATGCAATTGTATAATTCAATATATATCTAGGGAAAGTAACACTTATTTAGAGGTAGACTATCACTTGAATTTCGATGGTGAATAAAGGGAACATCCAATAATATAGTGACTCGCGTTACTCTTGCTGTGGATTGGTCCAATTACCTTTTCGCAGTTAATTTTACAGAGTTATGTGAAAGACGCGTTTCTATGCTTCCTATAAGTATTATTAGATATGTTTCAGTCTCACGCGAGTTTCAACATAACTTGTTGAAGACTCGATCTTGAGAACAGGATAATTATTCCTAATACGAAACTTAAGACAATATCGATTTTCAGTCCTCCGGCCGGTAAGCGCCACTTTACGCAAAACTAAATTGCCGCCTGCCGGCTCCGTCGGGCTGAAAAATAGTATACAAACCTCGGCCGGTAAATGGGAAAGCCTCGGCCGACAATTACATGCACTCCGAGGCATTTCCCACTTAAACGGCCTTGGTATGTAATGTACTATTGCTTGATGGTTGCAGGTGGCGGTGCGGAAATAATAGTGGGCACGCCGGGACGGGTTATTGACCTCATTAAGTGTAAAGCGACCAACCTACGCCGCGTCACGTACCTCGTGCTGGACGAGGCCGATCGCATGTTCGATATGGGTTTTGGTAAGTGTCACACACACCCACCCACACACACACACACACACCCACCCACCCACGAACACCCACCCACCCACACACCCCCACCCACCCCCACACACTCACACACGCACACCCACACCCACCACACCCACACACACACACACACACACACACACACACACACACACCCACGCACACTTAAAGAAGTGGAAAAACACAGATTATATAATAGCCCTTATGCACAGATATTCTCAAATAGAAGCAGACAAAATTTGAAATTTTAAAAAGTTTTCTAATTAAAGTGTTTTATTGGAGGACCTCTGTTGTTCATTGCAAATGATAATCGATTTGAGTTTGTGCTGATAGACACAGGTCTGATAGTTATTGGTTTGCTGTCTTCTTTTCAGAACCCCAAGTCCGTTCGATCTGCAACCACGTGCGGCCTGACCGGCAGGCGCTGCTGTTCTCTGCTACGTTCCCGCGGCGCGTGGAGCGGCTGGCGCGAGACGCGCTGCACGACCCCGTGCGCGTGCAGCACGGCGCGGCCGGCGAGGCCAGCGCGCTCGTCACGCAGCGCGCACAGTCAGTACAGACAGCAACAACCTTATAGTCCATGTTCCCGCGGCTGCACGACCCCGTGCGCGTGCAGCACGGCGCGGCCGGCGAGGCCAGCGCGCTCGTCACGCAGCGCGCACAGTCAGTACAGACAGCAACAACCTTATAGTCCATGTTCCCGCGGCTGCACGACCCCGTGCGCGTGCAGCACGGCGCGGCCGGCGAGGCCAGCGCGCTCGTCACGCAGCGCGCACAGTCAGTACAGACAGTAACAACCTTATAGTCCATGTTCCCGCGGCTGCACGACCCCGTGCGCGTGCAGCACGGCGCGGCCGGCGAGGCCAGCGCGCTCGTCACGCAGCGCGCACAGTCAGTACAGACAGCAACAACCGTATAGTCCATGTTCCCGCGGCTGCACGACCCCGTGCGCGTGCAGCACGGCGCGGCCGGCGAGGCCAGCGCGCTCGTCACGCAGCGCGCACAGTCAGTACAGACAGCAACAACCTTATAGTCCATGTTCCCGCGGCTGCACGACCCCGTGCGCGTGCAGCACGGCGCGGCCGGCGAGGCCAGCGCGCTCGTCACGCAGCGCGCACAGTCAGTACAGACAGCAACAACCTTATAGTCCATGTTCCCGCGGCTGCACGACCCCGTGCGCGTGCAGCACGGCGCGGCCGGCGAGGCCAGCGCGCTCGTCACGCAGCGCGCACAGTCAGTACAGACAGCAACAACCTTATAGTCCATGTTCCCGCGGCTGCACGACCCCGTGCGCGTGCAGCACGGCGCGGCCGGCGAGGCCAGCGCGCTCGTCACGCAGCGCGCACAGTCAGTACAGACAGTAACAACCTTATAGTCCATGTTCCCGCGGCTGCACGACCCCGTGCGCGTGCAGCACGGCGCGGCCGGCGAGGCCAGCGCGCTCGTCACGCAGCGCGCACAGTCAGTACAGACAGTAACAACCTTATAGTCCATGTTCCCGCGGCTGCACGACCCCGTGCGCGTGCAGCACGGCGCGGCCGGCGAGGCCAGCGCGCTCGTCACGCAGCGCGCACAGTCAGTACAGACAGTAACAACCTTATAGTCCATGTTCCCGCGGCTGCACGACCCCGTGCGCGTGCAGCACGGCGCGGCCGGCGAGGCCAGCGCGCTCGTCACGCAGCGCGCACAGTCAGTACAGACAGTAACAACCTTATAGTCCATGTTCCCGCGGCTGCACGACCCCGTGCGCGTGCAGCACGGCGCGGCCGGCGAGGCCAGCGCGCTCGTCACGCAGCGCGCACAGTCAGTACAGACAGTAACAACCTTATAGTCCATGTTCCCGCGGCTGCACGACCCCGTGCGCGTGCAGCACGGCGCGGCTGGCGAGGCCAGCGCGCTCGTCACGCAGCGCGCACAGTCAGTACAGACAGTAACAACCTTATAGTCCATGTTCCCGCGGCTGCACGACCCCGTGCGCGTGCAGCACGGCGCGGCCGGCGAGGCCAGCGCGCTCGTCACGCAGCGCGCACAGTCAGTACAGACAGCAACAACCTTATAGTCCATGTTCCCGCGGCTGCACGACCCCGTGCGCGTGCAGCACGGCGCGGCCGGCGAGGCCAGCGCGCTCGTCACGCAGCGCGCACAGTCAGTACAGACAGTAACAACCTTATAGTCCATGTTCCCGCGGCTGCACGACCCCGTGCGCGTGCAGCACGGCGCGGCCGGCGAGGCCAGCGCGCTCGTCACGCAGCGCGCACAGTCAGTACAGACAGTAACAACCTTATAGTCCATGTTCCCGCGGCTGCACGACCCCGTGCGCGTGCAGCACGGCGCGGCCGGCGAGGCCAGCGCGCTCGTCACGCAGCGCGCACAGTCAGTACAGACAGTAACAACCTTATAGTCCATGTTCCCGCGGCTGCACGACCCCGTGCGCGTGCAGCACGGCGCGGCCGGCGAGGCCAGCGCGCTCGTCACGCAGCGCGCACAGTCAGTACAGACAGTAACAACCTTATAGTCCATGTTCCCGCGGCTGCACGACCCCGTGCGCGTGCAGCACGGCGCGGCCGGCGAGGCCAGCGCGCTCGTCACGCAGCGCGCACAGTCAGTACAGACAGTAACAACCTTATAGTCCATGTTCCCGCGGCTGCACGACCCCGTGCGCGTGCAGCACGGCGCGGCCGGCGAGGCCAGCGCGCTCGTCACGCAGCGCGCACAGTCAGTACAGACAGCAACAACCTTATAGTCCATGTTCCCGCGGCTGCACGACCCCGTGCGCGTGCAGCACGGCGCGGCCGGCGAGGCCAGCGCGCTCGTCACGCAGCGCGCACAGTCAGTACAGACAGTAACAACCTTATAGTCCATGTTCCCGCGGCTGCACGACCCCGTGCGCGTGCAGCACGGCGCGGCCGGCGAGGCCAGCGCGCTCGTCACGCAGCGCGCACAGTCAGTACAGACAGTAACAACCTTATAGTCCATGTTCCCGCGGCTGCACGACCCCGTGCGCGTGCAGCACGGCGCGGCCGGCGAGGCCAGCGCGCTCGTCACGCAGCGCGCACAGTCAGTACAGACAGTAACAACCTTATAGTCCATGTTCCCGCGGCTGCACGACCCCGTGCGCGTGCAGCACGGCGCGGCCGGCGAGGCCAGCGCGCTCGTCACGCAGCGCGCACAGTCAGTACAGACAGTAACAACCTTATAGTCCATGTTCCCGCGGCTGCACGACCCCGTGCGCGTGCAGCACGGCGCGGCCGGCGAGGCCAGCGCGCTCGTCACGCAGCGCGCACAGTCAGTACAGACAGCAACAACCTTATAGTCCATGTTCCCGCGGCTGCACGACCCCGTGCGCGTGCAGCACGGCGCGGCCGGCGAGGCCAGCGCGCTCGTCACGCAGCGCGCACAGTCAGTACAGACAGCAACAACCTTATAGTCCATGTTCCCGCGGCTGCACGACCCCGTGCGCGTGCAGCACGGCGCGGCCGGCGAGGCCAGCGCGCTCGTCACGCAGCGCGCACAGTCAGTACAGACAGCAACAACCTTATAGTCCATGTTCCCGCGGCTGCACGACCCCGTGCGCGTGCAGCACGGCGCGGCCGGCGAGGCCAGCGCGCTCGTCACGCAGCGCGCACAGTCAGTACAGACAGCAACAACCTTATAGTCCATGTTCCCGCGGCTGCACGACCCCGTGCGCGTGCAGCACGGCGCGGCCGGCGAGGCCAGCGCGCTCGTCACGCAGCGCGCACAGTCAGTACAGACAGCAACAACCTTATAGTCCATGTTCCCGCGGCTGCACGACCCCGTGCGCGTGCAGCACGGCGCGGCCGGCGAGGCCAGCGCGCTCGTCACGCAGCGCGCACAGTCAGTACAGACAGCAACAACCTTATAGTCCATGTTCCCGCGGCTGCACGACCCCGTGCGCGTGCAGCACGGCGCGGCCGGCGAGGCCAGCGCGCTCGTCACGCAGCGCGCACAGTCAGTACAGACAGCAACAACCTTATAGTCCATGTTCCCGCGGCTGCACGACCCCGTGCGCGTGCAGCACGGTGCGGCCGGCGAGGCCAGCGCGCTCGTCACGCAGCGCGCACAGTCAGTACAGACAGCAACAACCTTATAGTCCATGTTCCCGCGGCTGCACGACCCCGTGCGCGTGCAGCACGGCGCGGCCGGCGAGGCCAGCGCGCTCGTCACGCAGCGCGCACAGTCAGTACAGACAGCAACAACCTTATAGTCCATGTTCCCGCGGCTGCACGACCCCGTGCGCGTGCAGCACGGCGCGGCCGGCGAGGCCAGCGCGCTCGTCACGCAGCGCGCACAGTCAGTACAGACAGCAACAACCTTATAGTCCATGTTCCCGCGGCTGCACGACCCCGTGCGCGTGCAGCACGGCGCGGCCGGCGAGGCCAGCGCGCTCGTCACGCAGCGCGCACAGTCAGTACAGACAGCAACAACCTTATAGTCCATGTTCCCGCGGCTGCACGACCCCGTGCGCGTGCAGCACGGCGCGGCCGGCGAGGCCAGCGCGCTCGTCACGCAGCGCGCACAGTCAGTACAGACAGCAACAACCTTATAGTCCATGTTCCCGCGGCTGCACGACCCCGTGCGCGTGCAGCACGGCGCGGCCGGCGAGGCCAGCGCGCTCGTCACGCAGCGCGCACAGTCAGTACAGACAGCAACAACCTTATAGTCCATGTTCCCGCGGCTGCACGACCCCGTGCGCGTGCAGCACGGCGCGGCCGGCGAGGCCAGCGCGCTCGTCACGCAGCGCGCACAGTCAGTACAGACAGCAACAACCTTATAGTCCATGTTCCCGCGGCTGCACGACCCCGTGCGCGTGCAGCACGGCGCGGCCGGCGAGGCCAGCGCGCTCGTCACGCAGCGCGCACAGTCAGTACAGACAGCAACAACCTTATAGTCCATGTTCCCGCGGCTGCACGACCCCGTGCGCGTGCAGCACGGCGCGGCCGGCGAGGCCAGCGCGCTCGTCACGCAGCGCGCACAGTCAGTACAGACAGCAACAACCTTATAGTCCATGTTCCCGCGGCTGCACGACCCCGTGCGCGTGCAGCACGGCGCGGCCGGCGAGGCCAGCGCGCTCGTCACGCAGCGCGCACAGTCAGTACAGACAGCAACAACCTTATAGTCCATGTTCCCGCGGCTGCACGACCCCGTGCGCGTGCAGCACGGCGCGGCCGGCGAGGCCAGCGCGCTCGTCACGCAGCGCGCACAGTCAGTACAGACAGCAACAACCTTATAGTCCATGTTCCCGCGGCTGCACGACCCCGTGCGCGTGCAGCACGGCGCGGCCGGCGAGGCCAGCGCGCTCGTCACGCAGCGCGCACAGTCAGTACAGACAGTAACAACCTTATAGTCCATGTTCCCGCGGCTGCACGACCCCGTGCGCGTGCAGCACGGCGCGGCCGGCGAGGCCAGCGCGCTCGTCACGCAGCGCGCACAGTCAGTACAGACAGCAACAACCTTATAGTCCATGTTCCCGCGGCTGCACGACCCCGTGCGCGTGCAGCACGGCGCGGCCGGCGAGGCCAGCGCGCTCGTCACGCAGCGCGCACAGTCAGTACAGACAGCAACAACCTTATAGTCCATGTTCCCGCGGCTGCACGACCCCGTGCGCGTGCAGCACGGCGCGGCCGGCGAGGCCAGCGCGCTCGTCACGCAGCGCGCACAGTCAGTACAGACAGCAACAACCTTATAGTCCATGTTCCCGCGGCTGCACGACCCCGTGCGCGTGCAGCACGGCGCGGCCGGCGAGGCCAGCGCGCTCGTCACGCAGCGCGCACAGTCAGTACAGACAGCAACAACCTTATAGTCCATGTTCCCGCGGCTGCACGACCCCGTGCGCGTGCAGCACGGCGCGGCCGGCGAGGCCAGCGCGCTCGTCACGCAGCGCGCACAGTCAGTACAGACAGCAACAACCTTATAGTCCATGTTCCCGCGGCTGCACGACCCCGTGCGCGTGCAGCACGGCGCGGCCGGCGAGGCCAGCGCGCTCGTCACGCAGCGCGCACAGTCAGTACAGACAGCAACAACCTTATAGTCCATGTTCCCGCGGCTGCACGACCCCGTGCGCGTGCAGCACGGCGCGGCCGGCGAGGCCAGCGCGCTCGTCACGCAGCGCGCACAGTCAGTACAGACAGTAACAACCTTATAGTCCATGTTCCCGCGGCTGCACGACCCCGTGCGCGTGCAGCACGGCGCGGCCGGCGAGGCCAGCGCGCTCGTCACGCAGCGCGCACAGTCAGTACAGACAGTAACAACCTTATAGTCCATGTTCCCGCGGCTGCACGACCCCGTGCGCGTGCAGCACGGCGCGGCCGGCGAGGCCAGCGCGCTCGTCACGCAGCGCGCACAGTCAGTACAGACAGTAACAACCTTATAGTCCATGTTCCCGCGGCTGCACGACCCCGTGCGCGTGCAGCACGGCGCGGCCGGCGAGGCCAGCGCGCTCGTCACGCAGCGCGCACAGTCAGTACAGACAGTAACAACCTTATAGTCCATGTTCCCGCGGCTGCATGACCCCGTGCGCGTGCAGCACGGCGCGGCCGGCGAGGCCAGCGCGCTCGTCACGCAGCGCGCACAGTCAGTACAGACAGTAACAACCTTATAGTCCATGTTCCCGCGGCTGCACGACCCCGTGCGCGTGCAGCACGGCGCGGCCGGCGAGGCCAGCGCGCTCGTCACGCAGCGCGCACAGTCAGTACAGACAGTAACAACCTTATAGTCCATGTTCCCGCGGCTGCACGACCCCGTGCGCGTGCAGCACGGCGCGGCCGGCGAGGCTAGCGCGCTCGTCACGCAGCGCGCACAGTCAGTACAGACAGCAACAACCTTATAGTCCATGTTCCCGCGGCTGCACGACCCCGTGCGCGTGCAGCACGGCGCGGCCGGCGAGGCCAGCGCGCTCGTCACGCAGCGCGCACAGTCAGTACAGACAGTAACAACCTTATAGTCCATGTTCCCGCGGCTGCACGACCCCGTGCGCGTGCAGCACGGCGCGGCCGGCGAGGCCAGCGCGCTCGTCACGCAGCGCGCACAGTCAGTACAGACAGCAACAACCTTATAGTCCATGTTCCCGCGGCTGCACGACCCCGTGCGCGTGCAGCACGGCGCGGCCGGCGAGGCCAGCGCGCTCGTCACGCAGCGCGCACAGTCAGTACAGACAGTAACAACCTTATAGTCCATGTTCCCGCGGCTGCACGACCCCGTGCGCGTGCAGCACGGCGCGGCCGGCGAGGCCAGCGCGCTCGTCACGCAGCGCGCACAGTCAGTACAGACAGCAACAACCTTATAGTCCATGTTCCCGCGGCTGCACGACCCCGTGCGCGTGCAGCACGGCGCGGCCGGCGAGGCCAGCGCGCTCGTCACGCAGCGCGCACAGTCAGTACAGACAGCAACAACCTTATAGTCCATGTTCCCGCGGCTGCACGACCCCGTGCGCGTGCAGCACGGCGCGGCCGGCGAGGCCAGCGCGCTCGTCACGCAGCGCGCACAGTCAGTACAGACAGCAACAACCTTATAGTCCATGTTCCCGCGGCTGCACGACCCCGTGCGCGTGCAGCACGGCGCGGCCGGCGAGGCCAGCGCGCTCGTCACGCAGCGCGCACAGTCAGTACAGACAGCAACAACCTTATAGTCCATGTTCCCGCGGCTGCACGACCCCGTGCGCGTGCAGCACGGCGCGGCCGGCGAGGCCAGCGCGCTCGTCACGCAGCGCGCACAGTCAGTACAGACAGCAACAACCTTATAGTCCATGTTCCCGCGGCTGCACGACCCCGTGCGCGTGCAGCACGGCGCGGCCGGCGAGGCCAGCGCGCTCGTCACGCAGCGCGCACAGTCAGTACAGACAGCAACAACCTTATAGTCCATGTTCCCGCGGCTGCACGACCCCGTGCGCGTGCAGCACGGCGCGGCCGGCGAGGCCAGCGCGCTCGTCACGCAGCGCGCACAGTCAGTACAGACAGTAACAACCTTATAGTCCATGTTCCCGCGGCTGCACGACCCCGTGCGCGTGCAGCACGGCGCGGCCGGCGAGGCCAGCGCGCTCGTCACGCAGCGCGCACAGTCAGTACAGACAGTAACAACCTTATAGTCCATGTTCCCGCGGCTGCACGACCCCGTGCGCGTGCAGCACGGCGCGGCCGGCGAGGCCAGCGCGCTCGTCACGCAGCGCGCACAGTCAGTACAGACAGTAACAACCTTATAGTCCATGTTCCCGCGGCTGCACGACCCCGTGCGCGTGCAGCACGGCGCGGCCGGCGAGGCCAGCGCGCTCGTCACGCAGCGCGCACAGTCAGTACAGACAGTAACAACCTTATAGTCCATGTTCCCGCGGCTGCATGACCCCGTGCGCGTGCAGCACGGCGCGGCCGGCGAGGCCAGCGCGCTCGTCACGCAGCGCGCACAGTCAGTACAGACAGTAACAACCTTATAGTCCATGTTCCCGCGGCTGCACGACCCCGTGCGCGTGCAGCACGGCGCGGCCGGCGAGGCCAGCGCGCTCGTCACGCAGCGCGCACAGTCAGTACAGACAGTAACAACCTTATAGTCCATGTTCCCGCGGCTGCACGACCCCGTGCGCGTGCAGCACGGCGCGGCCGGCGAGGCTAGCGCGCTCGTCACGCAGCGCGCACAGTCAGTACAGACAGCAACAACCTTATAGTCCATGTTCCCGCGGCTGCACGACCCCGTGCGCGTGCAGCACGGCGCGGCCGGCGAGGCCAGCGCGCTCGTCACGCAGCGCGCACAGTCAGTACAGACAGTAACAACCTTATAGTCCATGTTCCCGCGGCTGCACGACCCCGTGCGCGTGCAGCACGGCGCGGCCGGCGAGGCTAGCGCGCTCGTCACGCAGCGCGCACAGTCAGTACAGACAGCAACAACCTTATAGTCCATGTTCCCGCGGCTGCACGACCCCGTGCGCGTGCAGCACGGCGCGGCCGGCGAGGCCAGCGCGCTCGTCACGCAGCGCGCACAGTCAGTACAGACAGCAACAACCTTATAGTCCATGTTCCCGCGGCTGCACGACCCCGTGCGCGTGCAGCACGGCGCGGCCGGCGAGGCCAGCGCGCTCGTCACGCAGCGCGCACAGTCAGTACAGACAGTAACAACCTTATAGTCCATGTTCCCGCGGCTGCATGGTGCACGGGTCCATTACTGGACCCTGTCAGCTTAAATTGTCCATTACTTAGTACCGTTTTATAATATAACTGTTTTAACATTATTTAATTGTGTATTTTCAGTATATTCAACAAGCCGGAGGAGAAGTGGACGTGGCTTCTCAACAATCTAGTCGAATTCCAGTCCGCTGGCAGTGTTCTAATATTCGTCACTAAAAAGGTATGCTCACTTTTACTGCAAAAACTTCAAAAATAATAATAATTTACTGCGAAATGTTACATGTAAAACCATTGAGCGTGCTAACAGTTTGAAAATAGAAGTTTTGAGTTATCATCCCTATTGCTCAGTTCGTGAAGCTAAATTTTTTTTCACGGTGTTTGTTGTTGACATGACATTGACAAACCTAGTCTGCCAGGATATTAAAAACAAACTCAAACTCAATGCTCAATGTGCGCGCGTGGATTTGGCTGAGGTTCGGTTGATAGTCCCTTTGGTACAGGTCAGCAGCAATAACTTGAAGACGGCTTTTAGTTTAACATGCTTTAATTAGCAATTAAAAAGTACATTGGTTTTGACGACCGGTTGGCTTAGTTGGTAGTGACCCTGCCTGCTATGCCGATGGTCCTGGGTTCGAATCCCGGTAAGGGCATTTATTTGTGTGATGAACACAGATATTTGTTCCTGAGTCATGGATGTTTTCTATGTATTTATGTATTTGTATATTATATATATCGTTGCCTGAGTACCCGTAACACAAGCCTTATTGAGCTTACTGCGGGACTTAGTCAATTTGTGTAAGAATGTCCTGTAATATTTATTTATTTATTATTTATTTATTATTGGTACGTAGAAATATAAGTAAGAAAAGATGAATATAAAAATAGCACATGTGCGTGCATTAAGTAATGAGGTGTGAAGCGAATGCATGGAGTGGGGTTCCTATCCACCGTAGCAACATCCTTGTCCAATCGCAGAGGCTGTAGATGTCGTGATACCGGCGGCGGCGGCGGTGTTGACGGGGCTGATTGGCTCTCAATGATGCGATAGGGAACGGTAGGCAGCGTAAGTTGCATTAGGTACGGTGTCCCACATATGTTGCAGCGACACTCAATAACACCCTTTTTGTAGTGACACAAACGCAAAGAAAAATGCTGAATATAGATGGATGCCAAAAGATCGCTGTCATTGTCAGACTATGTTTAAATTAATCTAATGCATTTTCCCTGATAATTTTTTGTCCCTGATGAGGGTGTTACCTGGGTACTCGAGGGTCCCGGAACGGATTATAGGATTAAATAGAAACAAGGAAACTTAGTTACACTTTGTTTTTAATTAATAAGAATTAAAAAGGCTTTTACAGACTACAACAGTAGGTAAAGTTTACGAGCTAGTTCACAATCTTATGGTTCTCTAAATTTAAGGCTACCGGCTAGCGAGGATCGAGAGAGAGATGTGGGTTAGCGAAATTGCTACCGGTTTTGGATCACTTGTACGTTTTAATATAAAAGAATGGGCGCCATCCTGGAGTACGTCCAGGAAAATAAAAAAAGGCTTAGATCTGACCTTCTAAGAAAGGGAGGGGGCCGTGGAACAGCTGCCTCCGGCTGCACTCACGGCTGCCTTGGACGCTCCACGCTGTTGTCTTGTCGCAATCGCCGTTGTCCGAGCTATTGTCGACACGGCGCCGTCGCCAGGGGCTTTAGCGGGTTAATCAGTGACCCTGAAATTGATGGCAAGATAGCATCAACACAGGAACGAATAGGGCAGCCTTCGGCTGCGTTCTGGGGCTAGAGACGCAACCCGAAGGCTACCAGAAATAGGGACTCTTTGCAACTGAACGCCGGGACGGTCGTGAGAATAACGGAAAATACATAACCAATTGTAGATAAGTGGCCTGCGTTCCCCTCGCTTTTGACACATGTCCATACAATGTGGGGTCACCGCGCCGGCAGCTCGCGTTCACTCCGTCTCCTCTACGCCACGTTGGGCCAGGTTGTCTCTTGGTTGGGAATCCCGGGACTGAAAAATAAACGCACTTAGAATGAGTTCCAACGTTTCGTCACTCGATTATCGGACACTAGCACCAAAACACTCACTCAAAAGGGCGCTGAGCACCGATTTCGGTTGGGATGGGAAACAACGCTCCCGGCGGAACAAGAAAATCGTCTGTGACCTCCATGTTGCGCAAAGAGATCAACCAATGTCAACGCAAGGAAGAAAAATCTTCCCAACCGGGACGAAAACAATAAAACAAAGTTCATTTCGCCAACGATCCCAATTTGTAACTAGAAAGATAAAAGGGCAATAGTCCCAGGTTAAATGGCTAAACTAGAATAAAAGGATATAAAAGGCTAAGACATTTTAATTACAAGATGAAATAACAAGAACCTCTAAGGTGCGTCAAATGGCAATACTCTTCTTACGCCCTCCATCTATCGGCAGGGAACGGCATCGACAACTATTTGCTATAACCTCGCGCCCGTAGGGTCGTTCGAAGTAATCGACCGCGCTCGCAGCAGTCTTCATAGATGGCGCTGTGAGTCTCATATTGTCGATTGGAATAGAAACCAAAACTTATATAGCTACGAAATTTATATGTTACAAGGGATAAGAGGACATCATCATCATCATCATCATCATCAATGCCTTTTCATGTCAGACTATGTTTAAATTAATCACATGCCTTATCCCTGATGATTTTTTGTCCCTGATGAGGGATAAGAGGACATCATCATCATCATCATCATCATCGATGCCTTTTCAGTTGGAAGCCGAGCAGGTGGCGGCAAATCTGGGTGTTCAGGAATACGACGCATTGTTACTACACGGAGATATGGAGCAGGCGGACAGAAATAAGGTCATCACGGCCTTCAAGCGGCAGGAGGTCAGCATCCTCGTCGCTACGGATGTCGCAGGTTAGCGATAACAAATTAACTAGGGGTAGCCAATCCTCGACCTCATTTAAAAAGCTCCTTAAACAACATCACTTATCTTATCACTGTTGTAAAAATGATTAACCGTGCAAATTATTAACGCTTACACACACACACACACACACACACACACACACACACACACACACACACACACACACACACACACACACACAACACTCATACAGATATAGTATTAATTAATCTATTTTTTTTTTATTAAGAGCACTGTACCTTCAACTTTGCTAAAATACTTACCTACAAAATTAGTTTAGTTATAAAATACATAAAATAAGTTTAGCACATAGGTATTTCCTAAAAAAATAGACTTGTAGAAATGGAGGAGCGGGGCATCCTGACACAGGTCCATTCACCTAAAAGGAAGCCCCAACCACTGTTGTCAAATTGTAAAAACTTTTAAGGAAATAAACTATTTTAATTTTAATTTTTTTTTGTTGTCTCGAAGAGATCGCTTTTTAGCGATAAGACCGCCTGTTGTTTGCCTCTTCTTTTGTTCGCTGTATTTGCTGTATTTACTTTATTTGAGGTGTGTAATAAAGAGTATTTGTATTTTATTTGTATTGCCTTTAGCCCTGGAAACCACTAAAACTAACTTCGCTAAGAGTTTTGGTCTAAGGGCTAACTTGTACATAACGAAGGGTATTCAAACACTAGTGTGGGTTTATGAAACGAGTCGAAAGCGAGGTTCATAATAATATCACACGAGTGTTTTAATGCCTAATTATTTGTAGTTGCATACACTACTTTATCTACACACATATCCTAAGTGTTCTAAGGTGGGTGCAGGAACCTTACGGAAATGACCTGCATTGTTACTAGTGTTATCTGTAAAATATCTATAGATTATAGATATTCAAATTATGCAATACAAAATAACTTGAAGACATACCGAAAAAAATATTTATCACAGCTCGGAGTGATGTCGTTGGCGTTGCGAATCTCTGACGTTTTTTTAAGTCATAGACAAACGAATTAACTCCCTATTCTTGTATCATTTGAGATTAAATGGCGTGCGATTTATATTAAAAACACCGAATTGGCGGTTGGCATCGATAACTGCTTTAATATCTATAGATTCTAGAATAGACATTCACTTGAATTTGACAGTTCCAAATTTAAACTCATAACCTACTGTTTTTGGGAGGTCATGTTAAAATGACAGTTCCGTTAATTCCCGCTGGTTGGTAATTCTGGTGTACTGACACAGCGTAGGGATGTATTCCATACAGTGAGGTAACTTCATACACGGCCAGCGGCTCGGCTCGGTGGCCGTGCTGAGGCTCAGGGTTGTCAAAACTACACGAAAGATATTACAGTCTGATTGGCAAACTAATTTCCATTTTACACCCCTTAAAATAGACCCAGAAATCGGCGGAGTTAACCCACTGTATAGAATACATCCTTACGCTGTGGTACTGATGTGCTTGTTGCCAGCTCGCGGCCTGGACATCCCGCACATCCGCACGGTCATCAACTACACGGTGGCGCGCGACGTGGACACGCACACGCACCGCGTGGGCCGCACCGGGCGCGCCGGCGTGCGCGGCGACGCCTACACGCTGCTGGAGCGCGCCAAGGACAGAGACTTCGCCGGCCATCTGCTGAGGAACCTGGAGCAGGCGCAGCAGGTAGGCCTAGCTATAGTGACACTGATGGATTGTTGTTACGATTGGACACGCACACGCACCGCGTGGGCCGCACCGGGCGCGCCGGCGTGCGCGGCGACGCCTACACGCTGCTGGAGCGCGCCAAGGACAGAGACTTCGCCGGCCATCTGCTGAGGAACCTGGAGCAGGCGCAGCAGGTAGGCCTAGCTATAGTGACACTGATGGATTGTTGTTACGATTGGACACGCACACGCACCGCGTGGGCCGCACCGGGCGCGCCGGCGTGCGCGGCGACGCCTACACGCTGCTGGAGCGCGCCAAGGACAGAGACTTCGCCGGCCATCTGCTGAGGAACCTGGAGCAGGCGCAGCAGGTAGGCCTAGCTATAGTGACACTGATGGATTGTTGTTACGATTGGACACGCACACGCACCGCGTGGGCCGCACCGGGCGCGCCGGCGTGCGCGGCGACGCCTACACGCTGCTGGAGCGCGCCAAGGACAGAGACTTCGCCGGCCATCTGCTGAGGAACCTGGAGCAGGCGCAGCAGGTAGGCCTAGCTATAGTGACACTGATGGATTGTTGTTACGATTGGACACGCACACGCACCGCGTGGGCCGCACCGGGCGCGCCGGCGTGCGCGGCGACGCCTACACGCTGCTGGAGCGCGCCAAGGACAGAGACTTCGCCGGCCATCTGCTGAGGAACCTGGAGCAGGCGCAGCAGGTAGGCCTAGCTATAGTGACACTGATGGATTGTTGTAAAGGGAGATGCCTGCACATTGTTAGAACGAGCCAAGGTTGAAAGCTGCGTTGGATCTGAATCTGCAGATCCAGAGCACGCTGCATCTGCTCAGGAACCTGGAACAGGCCCAACAGGTAGGTCTGGCTTATAGAGAGTGAGTGTTACAATAGCGATTATAGCGAGTCGTTTCGCCGCTAGGGGTGCTAATGGAACGTCTGGCCTGACCAGCTTTGACAGTTCTTTCATATTGACACAAGACCTACGCGTGAGTGGCGCCTCCAGTTGAGCGACAATACGGAAGGAATTATCAAAGTGACGCTTTAAAATGTTCCTGCTGGACCCACGTTCCACTAGCGCCCCTAGCGAAAAATAGACTCGCCGTAATCCTCATTGGACACCCACAGTGTGCTTCTGCCCGGATGCTGCTATGAATGGTTGGTACCGATGGATGGAATCATGGCCATGGTTTACCAACTTGTTTTCTCTCTTCTTAGTCGTTCCCTCATATTTGAGGATCGTGACTATTGACCGTATGGACATGTTCTCCATGCAGTCGGGTTCTTAGACGAATGGACCACCTCGTATATACTACAATATATTGAAACTCATTTTAATTTCTAACGCCATAATTAAAACTTTTCTTGTAGATACGTAATATTAGAGTTATTTAATACTAGCTTTTATACTTCGTCTGCGCAATATCTTTATAAATTGTAGCCTATGTGTTATTATTTTAATTTAATGTTCTGCGTTATCAGATAACTTAATTACCAAGAGATTACGATACCGGTGTATCGATCGCCTCCACGGAGTCCAGTCTGCACGGAGAGATAAGGACGTCTTGCTAGCATTAAAGTATTCTGTATCACAATTTCACGCATCGTATAAAGCTGACTTTCAGCTGTCGAACTGTGATTCATCTAAAATGTGCTAGCTTAAATGGTGATTTTGATTTTCTGAAAGATTCGTTTACGTGTTTAATGTACCTATAGAACAAAAGTGTATTGTGTAGTTTTAAGAACATTCGGTATACGTGCGCTATCCAAGCTAACCAGAACAGAAAATAAGCATTTTTTAGGTAGTTTTTTTGGTTGGTTTTAGTTTTAATTTAATATTAGTAGTTTTATACTTTTAGTACTTGATTCTGTATTATAGTATTGTTTCAATATTATTAAATATAATACTTAAATAAAACATACTTAATAACATAATTATTCAACTGTCTCCTATCTTTTCATACGTCACTAGCACTCTCATACTTGTTCGAACGTGAGTAGTAGGGATGTGTGCGTTCTGTATCAGAGGAGGCCTGGACAGCATTACGATAGTAAAAATTTCAAGTGTACAATAGGCGATGGGGCAACGTGCAAGAGACGTTCTGCTCAAATTTTAACGCATGACGTTTTTTTAGAGGTATATTTTCTTAAACAAAAGCGTGTATCTAGAAACACGTTTGCATTTATGTTTCAAATAACGCCTCAGCAAATGAAATCTTTTGTCCCTTTCATTAGCATGAACCTTCACTATAGCTATTCCCTTCTCTCATGAATCTTTTGTCCCTTTCATTCGCATAAACATTCGCTATAGCTATTCCCTTCTCTCATGAGAAATTCATGTCTATTTAAAACTCATTACCTCATCGTATCCTAATGCTAATCACTATGAAATGCTATTTAGTTAATCATCGTCGTACCTAACTGTAACTCTAGTATGGGTTTTGCTTTTTAGACAAGTAAGATATAAGTGTTTAGGTAAACTGGATATTTAAAAACAAAATACCCAGGAAGAGCGGTTTATTTCCTAATGAAACAAGATTTAAATTAGCAATATTAATGTAATTATAATGGTCAACTCATATCTAGTTACATACTAGTGAAACCTGAAATATATAATCGATCTACAATCGTTTATTTCGAAATTTTATTAATTATCATCAATGTTGCATATATAAGGGCTTGCCGACAGTCTCTATTATTCAATAACTATCCACGTTGAAGCAGCAGTCACCAATATGATGGTAAGTCATCTTTTAATTTTATTTGTACTATACTTGTGGTTTCCTCCTATTATTAAGACCGTATAAACGTGTAATCCCAAATTCGTACATACTTTGCGATTAACGATTGAGCACCTAACACTTTACCTTTGCTTTCCCAGTGTGTTATTAATTTAACATTAACTCTTTTTTCAATGTTTTCCATAGTCTTTCCGAATACAGCGTTATTCATCAGCTTAAAAAAATCTTTTTCAAAATCAGATGTTGCCTGTGTACGTAAATGTGTATTTAAATCAATATATGTTTTTAACCACGGACTTTGTTTAAACCTCAGCACTCTGTGAACTTTGGTTAATTGTAATCCCAAATTTAAACATTGCTTGAGGTTTCTATAGTGTATAACATATTTGGTTTTTTTGTTAAGATTTGGAACAAGTTTTCGCTCTTTACTGTTACCTATGACAATATTCTCTGGGCAAAGAGGTAAATCAGATTGCGAGTCGTGCAAGCAATCAGGATAATCAAGATCAACTTCAAGTATATAACCATAATCACACATGTCAGGAATGTTAAAATCAGTATCTACATTTACCCACTCAAAATCTCCAATTGGTAAATACTGTGACATAGCCCATCCATATAAATTATTGGCATCGAAATATGCTAAATATGATTTTGGTTCAGTAGGATCATATCCATTAATATACTCGTTGTTAGCCTTGGCATAACGGTTACTGCATTGAGATACTCCTCCTCTGATCCCTTTCTTAATGAATGCGACTTTATCAAAATCAGTTAATAATTCTAATTCGACATTAGTATGTTTTAGCATCGCATCCCAACTTAAACCAGGAGCTGTATAGTAATGTGCTGGATCCAAGTCATATGTTACTAAACAAATTTTTCGGAAATTTTCGAATACGTCCGTTAGTAACATAACATCTGTCTTTAAATATAAGTTTGAGTAATCCAGCATGGTTTTACATTTGAAATGTTTCCACACATCTTGAGCATGGTCGTAGTCGTCACAAGAAACAGCGCTATCACATAAGGTGTTGTAAAATTCTGCTTGGGTAGGAAGCGATGTTACATTTAACGCATCATAGGATTTAATGAACTCATATGGAAAAATACCTTTTCTTATTAATCTTTTAAAGTCTTCTTGGAGTGGGAATTGTTTTTTTAACTCTTCGAATTGATTTAGTTTAAGATTTTTCGAAAGACAGTCCAAGCTGGCTGACATAAACTTAAAAGAATCTAAAAAACGTAAGCTGATCTCTTGTCCATGTATTTGTATTTTTTTAGAAAAAGAAATGTATTTTTCCTTATTTTGAGGGATGATTTCAACCTGTCCTTCTCTAAAGTTTAACGCGTGGACTATGAAATGGGCATCATAATTACTTAAATTATGTAAAAAAATAGGTACAAAACGAGGTGTCTTAAACTTCGAACTACATAATGAATGTGCTAGACCCTCGAAACTACCAGTAGTCCATTCATAATGCTCAACGCGGTCTAAATGCAAATCATTATTGCATATAAAACATTTTGTTGTTTTTCCTATATTTTCTTTATCCACCGAAGACAGTGATACTGGTGTTTTTTGAAAACAAATTTTCCGTTGGATAAGAGCGATATCTTTGCATATGCTTTCCATGAAATGCTTAGCACAATGGAACCCCGTATACGTACTATATTTTGAAAGACTATCATCGAAAGAACATTTTATGTAGTAACCATAACTGTAAACTTCATGTTCTTGAACATTATTTGTAAATGGTTCGGTTGGATCTCGCTCACTAGTTGAAATGGGTTTGAGAAAACTTTCAAAATCCGCATAAATTACAAATGGTAATTTATGTTTTCGTTGAAACTGATCAAATAAAAGTTTGTTACTGGGTTTAATTTCATTAAACCAATTTTTGTTCGACTTTTGAGTATTAGGGAGTTCTGTCACAACATGTCTACAATCATATTTCTGGTGGTCATTCAATTTTTGACCCGTCGAAAAATATAAAAGACATCCATCACAGATATGAATCGCGTCGTTGCGTCCGGTAATTTGCTTGTTTACTAATCGTGACAAGTTTTTAATGAAGCAATAATGACCAGTATTACCATTTGTTAAATACAGTAAATTAATATGCGTTTCCTTCCTTGATTTGGTAAAGTACAACGGCCCCACGATGCTATTTGATTTTGATATACTATTATATTCTAATCCAAATACGTTAATGCTAATGTTATTTAAAGCCTCAACTTTTTTAATATCTGCTAATTTTACAGGAAAGTTTATATTTGTGAAATTTAATTTGTTCTGGTGTTGTAGATATGCGGAAGTTCGGTTTGCGTTTTTCAACGCAGGAAACATAGCTGACAATATAGCCCATTTCAAACATAAGTTATCCTTATTTTGTACATTTATGACTGCCTTTTTATTTTTTATGTCATTTGGTAAATCCAGAAATGAAGACCCCTTTAAAGGGTTAAACTTGTTTATATTCATATCTAAAAATAAAATTTTCTTTAAAGTCCAACCACTGTCTTTTTTTTCAAATTCACTCATCCGAATGCAAATAATGTCTCTAACTTTTTTCAACAAAGGTTCAAAATCATCTCCAATACAAAAATTGTAGTTAAACGTTTGAAAATCAAACGTATTTTTTAATTCCTTGGTTTCTTGAACAAACTCCGCTTGAACAATGAAATTAACATTTATTACGGTCAATTCATTTAGGCATTCCTTAAGTAAAATCTCAATTTTATTCTGAATAGCATCGAAGAATATTTCGGGGGTTTCGAAATCTGCTTGATAGGTATCGGAACCTATTCTATAAGTGCGAATTCGCGACCCAAACGCAGTGTTAATCAAGCTAACATTACTAAGTCCATGACTATTATTTTGAATAACATTGTTTTTATGTGCATTGCTTTTTAAATGATTACTAAAATAGCGTCGTCTTACCCAAATATGACACACTTCGCACAATGTTTGATCATCTCTATTTTCTATGTTTTCAACGGCTCTTGACGGACCCGCTTCTAAGTCTACCTCAGCTTCATCTGCTTTTCTCTTAAGTCCTCCGCCAGATTGATGAGTAACGTTTCTAAAACAATATTAACAATAATAAGAAATCTAGAAAAAACATATGCACATATTTACATTAAGAAATTAGTCAGAGAATCTACAATGCTTACCTGTTTTCACCATTCTCATTTTCAGTTTGATTGTAATTTACTTCAAAGGAACACAATTCCCAGAATCTTTGAGAAGTATCATTAACAAATTGTACATCTTCAGCCTCAAGACATGCGTTGATCATTTTGTGATCTAAACTGTCTTCACACGTAAAAAAGGTGCTTACTACTTCATCGTCTTCCATCGTTCCATCCATGTTGATTATTAAATATTAATTCAATAACACGTCTTGAGCATTACTGATGACCATCCAGTATTCGTTAGACCTATTTATACGCATAAAGTACTCGTGAGCCCCGTTTAACTAATTAGTTAACTAAATTACATTTTCTAGTGATTAGCATTAAGATACAATGAGGTAATGAGTTTTACTTATAAAACCATTTCAAATATGTTGAAGAAATATTTTATTCACAAGATAATTACAAACATACTTATAGTTTAGTATTAAAATGGTACTTTTTGCACTCGTCGGTTTCGGCAATTTCTTTTGTGATTCTAAATACTAGATCTTTCGCTGTCTCCAAGTGCTTATTTTTTTCTATTTTGTTAACGTAGTATTTGACTCGCACATCTGCGTGTTTCCAATGTTCGCTCGCATCAGTTATTTTGGATAGTTTTTTCATATCGTAAATTTCAATTTTAATAAGGTGCGTTGAATTTGTGACGTCATCTCTGTTTGTGGATATATATGAAACACCACCCCCTTTACTGCCTTGTCCAACAGTGGAAGACACGGTTTTCCTTTTTTTCGGCTTGGGGTGTTCAAAGAACACGTCGATGTCGGAGGATGTGTTTATTTTTCGCTTCATCGTCTCATCTTGCGCACTTGGTATACTGTCGTCTCCATCCGAGACGGGGTAGTAATAGTGTTTAAAAGTATAGTCTTGTTCATCGAGAGTATCAGATGCGGAGTTCTAAAACAAAAAGACACAACACGTTAGAAATATGTACGAATTTGGGATTACACGTTTATACGGTCTTAATAATAGGAGGAAACCACAAGTATAGTACAAATAAAATTAAAAGATGACTTACCATCATATTGGTGACTGCTGCTTCAACGTGGATAGTTATTGAATAATAGAGACTGTCGGCAAGCCCTTATATATGCAACATTGATGATAATTAATAAAATTTCGAAATAAACGATTGTAGATCGATTATATATTTCAGGTTTCACTAGTATGTAACTAGATATGAGTTGACCATTATAATTACATTAATATTGCTAATTTAAATCTTGTTTCATTAGGAAATAAACCGCTCTTCCTGGGTATTTTGTTTTTAAATATCCAGTTTACCTAAACACTTATATCTTACTTGTCTAAAAAGCAAAACCCATACTAGAGTTACAGTTAGGTACGACGATGATTAACTAAATAGCATTTCATAGTGATTAGCATTAGGATACGATGAGGTAATGAGTTTTAAATAGACATGAATTTCTCATGAGAGAAGGGAATAGCTATAGCGAATGTTTATGCGAATGAAAGGGACAAAAGATTCATGAGAGAAGGGAATAGCTATAGTGAAGGTTCATGCTAATGAAAGGGACAAAAGATTTCATTTGCTGAGGCGTTATTTGAAACATAAATGCAAACGTGTTTCTAGATACACGCTTTTGTTTAAGAAAATATACCTCTAAAAAACGTCATGCGTTAAAATTTGAGCAGAACGTCTCTTGCACGTTGCCCCATCGCCTATTGTACACTTGAAATTTTTACTATCGTAATGCTGTCCAGGCCTCCTCTGATACAGAACGCACACATCCCTACTACTAACGTGTCAGCCACGCTGACTATATACGCGACTATATAACGCAACCAACTTAGCCAGCATATCACTTGTACTGCATCTTGCCTTGCACTTTCATCGCTGCATCGACTACTTTATTACAATCATTACAATGGGATGGGATAAGTCGGAATGGACGAGAGGCTGCGGTTGCGTCTTCGAACGCAGGGAACATGACATGTGGTCTTCTTGTTTCACTGACAGCAGAATTAAGGTTTGCGAGACCTGTGAAAAGGAAGAACTTGAAACTCGTGAAAAAGAGCGTCGTGATCGGGAGATTCGGGAAAAAGAAGAACAAAAAATGAAGGAAATAAGAAAACGGGAAAAAGAGGAAGAAAGGAAAAAAGAAGAACAGGAAATGAATAAAAGAAATGAGCACATCCAGAAATTGAATTTAATCCCTCACAGTGATAGAGTTTATTTTGCCGGAGTTATGAAAAAAATTAAGGAAACCACCGGAGTCTCGAAATTAAAAGTAGTTTTACGCGAGTTTGAAGATTTGTTGGTGATTAGGAAGGAGAAGAATAGATGGAAGTGCGATAGAGCGCGGTCTGAAGCTGTGGACTTCAGTTTGTGGGGCCCTGGTCCTTTTAAGAGTATGGAGTGGAAGGACACATAGACAGACTGATGGACAGGAACAGACCACTTACGTAATTTGTTTCTAAAAGAGCATGCAGTCGAGTTACACAGACGGGACAAATGGGAAGCAACATATATATATTGAGCCAAACGCCGCAAATATTCGCATTTCGCGTGTTGATTTTTAGATAGGTATACCTATATTGTACTAAACACCATTTACTCTTGCTCTGAATCGGCATCCCAATTTGGATATCACAAAAATTGTAATATAATGTATGCTGATTTCTGAAAACAGGTTTGCTATTTCATTATCTGTCAAACTGTTTTAAAATAAAATTATTGCATAATCATTTTTAATTTTTCTCTTATAGTACCTCGTGTCGTGACGTCATCGTTACATGCCTAACAAGCCATGAATACGTTACAACAACACGCTAATTAATATCTAATTTGTCATTTAACTGCCTAAAAAATGGGTCTCAATATTTCTTTAATTGCAAATGCTGTAAATAACGAAGTGCAGGGAATTTAGTGTACGCGATTAATCCGTTTAAGAGTGTTTCGTTTCAATGCATATTGATGCTTATTTTGTTTTTGTTCATTGTTTTACACTTAAATAGTAAATAAGATAAGCTGCTTGCACGAATTCAATTTTTTTCACATTAGTTTTCCAGAGCGATAGAGATAGCAAATACTTGTACATTCTTCAAAGTTCGATTACCTTAGCCACTATCTAAAAGATAAAAACTGCGCTATTGTTAATGTTGTTGTTGTGTTGTATAGTGAGAAAGTATACTGTGTTCGTAGCGAGCTCTATCCACATGTGTTTGCTGCTCCGAGCATCCCGTAAACGTGCACTATCCCTATCCAACGCTAGCTATAAAATAAGCAAATTATAAAGCGTAAAATTAAATTACTAACTAGCGACCCGCCCCGGCTTCGCACGGGTTATTATTATACATATAAACCTTCCTCTTGAATCACTCTAAAGTTTGAAGATTTAAGCATACATAGGGATATAGGGACAGAGAAAGCGACTTTGTTTTATACTATGTAGTGATACTACTGTCGGGACGCAGCGGTGACGTATGTAGAATCAGCATTTCTATTTGTTAGCCTTGGTCAGTCGCTTGGCGCATAACATACAGTGCGCAGTGCGCACACACCTAACTAGTATTAATACCTCGGCACTGCTCCCACAAAAAAAAATATATCTTTAGCAGTGACCTTCTAATGACGTGACAACTATTTCTGGAATCTGATTAAATAAGTAAAGTGAATATTGAACTCTTTTGTTTATCGTCTCTCCCACTGGAAAAGTCCCTTTAGCTGTTAAAGGGGTGACTCCTTCGTTATTTGTAAATTTTCTTTTAAAAAATCAGTGTTTCGGATATTATTATATGGCGAAGCCTGGTGGGCCCCGAGGTGCAAAATTTATAAGAGTATCCACTGTTGGATAAAAGCATCCTTCAACTGTCTCCTATCTTATCATACGACTATAAAAACGCAACCAACTTACGTCAGCATATCATTTGTGAAAGTACTGCGTCTTACATTTGCACCGCTGCATTGACTACTTTATTACCATGGGACGGGAAAAGTCGACGCGGACTGAGGCCTGCGGAAATCCCTTTCCTGGTTTCGTTTTTGTCCTTTCCCCGGAACAAAGGCAAAAAATAAAACAGGAAAGGGATGAAGAAAGAATAAAAAGAGAACAGGAAATGTATAAAAGAAAAGAGCACATCAAGGAATTGATGCTAATGCCTCCCAGTAAGAGAATTTATTTCGCACGCGTCATGAAAAGACTCACGGAGGTCACCCAAGTTTCGAATAGGGAAGCAATATTACGCGAGTTCCAAGATGTGTTGTTGATTAGGAAAGGCAAGCTTAGATTGAAGTGTGACAGAGCGCGTTCTGAGGCTGTGGACTTCAGTGTCTGGAGCCCTGGCCCTTATAAGAGTATGCAGTGGAAATACTGATGGAAAACAACAGACCGCTTACGTAATTTGTTTCTATAAATGCATGCAGCGGAGTTACACATATACTTTGGCATTTCGCGTGTTGATCTTTAGGTATATAATGTACTAAACCCCGTTTACTCTTGTTCTCGTAACTCTGTCTCTCGTAAAATTGTGTAATGTAGGCTGATTTCTAGAAATATAGATTTGCTTTTTAATTATCTGTCAAGCTTATAAAATAAAATTATTGCACAATCATCTTTATTTTTTCTCTTACAATACCTTTTGTCGTGAAGTCAAGCGTCTTTTTTGACAATTAGTATCTAATCTGCAGAAGTGCATACATTGGAATCGGTGGGGCAAATTTTCTTGACAGGTAGGGATTTCCCATATCGATAAACTCAATTATCGATGCTAGTTCTATATACTAGTGATGACTCGAAGGTTTGCTTGTAAAAATGGTTTTTATCAAAAGTGTAAATTCTAATTAACTCAATTCTTTTCTTCTTTTTTTAAACAATCAACATACGGACTCAACATATACGCGATTAATATTTTTTTTCAGTCCTCCGGCCGGTAAGCGCCACTTTACGCAAAACTAAATTGCCGCCTGCCGGCTCCGTCGGGCAGAAAAATAGTATACAAACCTCGGCCGTTAAATGGGAAAGCCTCGGATCACATGTTAGTCGACCTCGGCTTCGTCTCGGCCGACAATTACATGGGATCCGAGGCATTTCCCACCAAAACGGCCTTGGTATGTAATCTACTATTACAGTGTTCATTTCAATTTAATTATGTTGTTACTTAGTTTATTTCTGTTCATTCGTTTACACTTAAAATTTAATTATAAATTCATAGTTCATATCTTTTTCACATCATACCAGATCGATAGAGATAGCAAGTATTCGTACAATCTTCAATGTCCGATTATCTTAGCCGTTGACTATCTTAAAGATAAAACTGCGTAAATGTTGTAGTTGTTAATGTTGAGTAGTGAAAAACGTTTAGTGTGTCAGTAATGAGGTCTAACCATGTGTGCAGCAAACACATCCGAGCATCCCGAAAACGGCTCGTTTACTTCATTGAAGCTATCGAATAATATTGAGTAATCACAATATAAGATTAAACATTACTGCTTCGCAGAGTTCTCCAAGAATTTGCACAAAGAATGTGTTTTTCTTTTATCTTGACCGGAACATAAATCAACCTGGTTGGAGGTTATCACGCTGCTTTGTGTACTCAGTTCTTATAACAATGGGATTCGAAGTGACACACACTCAGAGAGCGGTTGCGTCATTGACCACATCTGACTTCTTCTTTACTAACGAAGAACGTGTAGCTCTTTGAGTTTGTAAAAATAAACTTGAAAGGAGGCTCTGTAATAGAGAGCGTTCTGAAACTGTGGGCGCGTAGTACTAGTATGGAGTGGAGAATTTATAATCTATATATAGTAGTGTGACTACGTCAAATTATGAATCAACATTTATTACAAATAATAAATGAATTGATTCGTGCTTTAAAAATTGCATGTCCAAACAGTTATAAAGTGACAGGCGTATTTCTCCACCGCGAGTTATCTCGCGCGTCGGCTCGTGATAACTGCTGGTTTCGTTTGCTCTGCTCTGCATAACTAGACGTTCTCTGCAGTCAGTTCTATACTAAAAGTAATCTTTCTCTCGCAGGAGGTCCCAGAAGAACTGATGCATCTAGCCATGCAGTCGGCGTGGTTCCGCAAGTCCCGTTTCAAGAAGGGCAAGGGCAAAAATCTAAATATTGGAGGCTGTGGACTTGGGTATGTTGAAAACTTAGTATTAGTTACCTAGGTCTTTCTACTTTTTCATCACACCTACTCGTAAATGGTGATATTATATGCAAGCATACTTAGACATAATGAGCTGTATTACTCCCATGGTCTTAAAGGATTCTCATACTACATTACCGCCCGCCCGGAGCTCCCGGAGTACCTGCCCCCCCGCGTTCGCCGCACGTAGTCCCCGCTCGCTCCGGAGTACTGTGGACTGTGCTACTAACTACACTACCGCTATTAACTATTGTTTCTTTATCTGCCTAGAAAGTTTATTTATGTCCTTGCAAATGTGATGAAAAACATTGTGTGTACCACGGGCAGTAAGGGGATTACTAACTCGGGTCATTTAAAGCCCTCGTAAGTAATGCCCTTCTTACTGCCCTAGATGCACAATGTACTATTCTATTTATTCCCTTTTGTACACGTATTGTAAATATTTGACACGTATTTTTCCTTTTGTTCGTCAAATGAAAAATTACGGACATACTGTGCATCAAAGTGTCATTTTCACAATTAAGTAGGTACAATTCTTACCAAATAGTGACGTCATCAGCCCCCACCCTGGAAATTTGATGCTCTTCGTCGTCAATTTTAGTTGTCCTGCAAAAGGAAAAATACGTGTCTTAAAACGGATGTGTATAATAATAGTTTTTTTTTCATTTCAGATATAAAGAGCGACCGGGGTTGCCAGCGCACACGGACGAACCGACGGTGGCGCCGCCCGCGGAGAAGGCAGGCGGCCCCGCCACCGACCGCCTGTCCTCACTCAAGCAGGCGTTCCGCTCGCAGTACAACCAGGTATAGCATACACAACCAGGTATAGCATACATGGCATATAGCATCAATGGCACAGCCGGGGTTGCACGCACATATGAGCCGACGGTGGCGCCGCCCGCGGAGAAGACAGGGTTTCCGAGTTTTTTGAATATTCGAAATTAGGACACATTTTAGTTTTTATTATTCTATTTTTGTCGTGGGGTTTATCACCTTAGTTAACTCTTGTCGGTGTAGCTGATGAAATATGCAGCTCTCTCCACGTACGGTCAGCTCCATAAATATATATGCATCTGTATTCAATTTAGAACGTCTATGACTGTATGACTTTATCTTATCTTTTATTTGTTTGATATAGTTCATCTTTCGTCTTCCCCTTCCTTGCTTCCGTCCTTCAATCTTTCCCTCTATTATGTTGCTTATGAAAGTCATGTCGTTCAATGTGTCCAGTCATTGGTCCTCACCAATTTTCTATGGTTTGCATTATTCTCCTGCTTTCCGTTACTCTGTTTAGGACGTCTTAATTTGTAACTTTTTCCACCCAGCTGATTTTTTTTCATTCTAATATATTTTCTTATGAACTTGTTCAAAAATCATGTCGGGAAAACATCACTGACGATCAAAATTACCAAAAAAGATCACTGTTGGGTCAAAAACGACCAAAAATCATGTGATTATGTCACATGTTTTTTTAATCAGCCCTTACGGGTTTATTACAGACCATTTGTATAAAAAAACTACAATAAAAAAGTCCAAGAATGACTAATGTCATATAATTTTTTTGCTTTCAAAACGTCAAGAATACATGTCTATAAATTTCTATTATTAATGTGTAGTGTGTGTACCTACTATACGTTACCCACACTTATGCTTAGCATGTTAGTATACAAGGCGCTGTACGTATTATTTATCATTCATTATATTGGACTTCAAGCTAACAGTTGTTTCCTTTACGCCCAACATCACAAATGCCCACAGTGTACATATTTTTAATTTAGTCCCAAACGACTAAATGTTGGACATTCTACTCTGTAGTTCACGGCGTCGTCCGACCACTCGTGGGAGCAGACGCTACAGAGCAGCATCCAGCCGGGCGTCAACGCGCCGGCGCGGCAGGAGGACCGCGTGCGCAAGAGCGGCAAGCGCAGCCGCTGGGAGTAGACCACTGGCCACAACGCATCCATCACTGGCTCCCACAAGGCAATACAACTATCATACGTCCCATAAAGTACTGTCTTTCGTTTACCATATAGCAAGGCGGTCGGATCAGCACAAAAACTAGTACGGAGTTTCGCAAAGTAATATTCGACTTTGAGTTAAGGGCTCGTGTACAGTCACCTGCAATAGAATAGGATTATATGAAGGCTGCAAAATAATCTGACACACTCTTGTTTGTACCGCCATAAGAGCGTGTCACATATTTTTGCGGCCTTCATAGCGTCATATACTGTTGCTGGTGACTGTACAGATCACGTGAGGTTCTTTCCGGCCATTTTTGACCGAGGAGGGGTCATCTTGACAATCTTTGGTGTATCTGGTGTATCTCACGTGTATTTTTTTAACTCGACCTAATTTTAAAATGAATAGTTTTGTATTTGTTAATCTTGTTTAATTAAAAATTTCTACTACGGTCGGTTTCATAAATATATATGCATTTGTATTCAATTTTGACCCTTCTCCAGTAACCAGTTCCAAAGTGTATACATTTTATAGACGTGACTGTACCATATAGAGCGACGCATCCCAAAATTTCGCTATTTTGAAATGATGATTTGATTTGAGGTATTTTCATCATTTCGTTCAATGTAGAAAATACACGTGAGGTCTCCCAGAACCCTCCCCAACCGTGATATTTCACGAGTTTTTTTGTAACCCTCCTCCCCCCCTTTCGACTCGCGTGATTGCCGCACAAGCCCTAAGAGTGGTCATGTCAAAGTGTAGGTCGCACAATTTGAAATGTACCATCTCCAACACTGACTGACCATGTCTCTCTATTGCGAAGACTTACTGTGTACCGATGGCCAGATAAGCGTGGTGATGTTTGTACCGTCATCATCAGATACATCGTAGCTGCCGAGGCGCTCACAGATATCTGAACACGCCTCAATTTTCAAAGCGTTACAGTGCATGTTACTGTGACCACATTAAATTTTCGTGAGTCATACTGACATTAAAATTGCAACGGTTAACACTCACGTATTTTTATCACATTTTATTCGGTTCGATAAGGTGAAGTTGTTGGCACGGGAAAAATGTTACGTGCCACGCAAGATCCGCGAGGCTATTGAGATTGGACGTCGCCCTAACTTTAACCGCGACGCAGGTTGGACTCTGCCACCGGCTTGGATACCAGTGCTTCCTAAAGGGAAGGTGAAATTGTGTGGTGACGATTTAGTGGACACGGTTAGTTCGGTGTGCTTGTCGTTGATTACGTCAGACGATCCGACAATTCAGACTCCCGCAACGACGGCGCCGGATTGCTCGAATCAGCCTGCTTCGACGCGCGCGACCTGTTACCTACGCCGGTCTCTGGCAGTGATGCCCGAGCCGCGAAGGTGACAACACCACTCTGTCTGTCCGACGATGTCTGCCCGATGCAGTCGAAACAGGTCACGCTTATTGTAAAAAATACGTAGTGTTAACCGTTGCAATTTTAATATCTGTGAGCACCTCAGCAGTTCAGATATACCTATTCCAGTGTAATATGTATCGCGAATCGTCTCATGAATATAGTACGACGCTCTTATTAAACCATAAGATGCTATGGGATATATTTGAGTATAATGTGTGCATTCATATTTTTACACTAGACTGTACGTTGAATTTATCTCAAGTCGGACTGTTTTGTAATTAAAATAATGTATGTTGAGTATGCTTTTAAGAGTTTGGTTTCTAAGAATGTAACTTGTGGTTTTAATGATTTTGTGATATGAATTAATTAATAACGGTTCATTTTCTCAATAGTTTATTTGTTGAAAAACTTTATAGCTAAAGTCAGAATTCATGTTTTATAAACATACTGTTCCTCTAGGTATGCTTGTTCAAAATTAGTGAAATCGTTTGTATAATGAGTCAAAAGAACGCACGAAATTAATTTCTATGAAATAGGTCCAATATAGGTGCAACTTTTTTTTAGTGAAAGAATCCTTTTAAATTTATTTAAAACAGTAGATGGGTGACTCAACTATTTCTTGTTGGTATTCTGTCTCGTCAGTCAGGGGATAAATGCAGCACAGTTTGTTAGAAGAAACTTTGTAGTATGTTCTACTGACATGCTTGGTAGATGGCCCATCATGCAAAAGAAATACGAGTTAAAAAAACTGTAACTTGTAACTGTACATACCGGCCAAGGGCGAGTCGGGCTTGCGCACCGAGGGTTCCGTACTAACTTTATGTTGCAAATACACCTAGAAGTAGATATTTGACGTCAGCCACACACAGACAGTGACAGATTGGGTCAGTGGTTTGTACGGCATGGAGTTAATAGAGTTTGTTTTTCCTTCAATTTTTTTTTTATGTCGTTAACCGTTTTTGTAACGTTAGTTATAGGACAGTACTTTTTGCTGATATTGCATAAATTTAAGGAAAAAAAAAACAATCAAAGTTGGATAAATTTCATCTTATGTTCCGATAAGCTTTTTCTTTATTAAAGAAAAAATTAATGAAGTTACGGTCAATGTTATATTTTTTCTGTTATGTTTATAATTCAATTCAATTCAATTCAATTCAATCATTTATTGATAAAATAAAATTTTACATGTCAATATAGGAAGGTACACGTGCTTACAACTAGTTAAATAGATATAACTTGGTAATTTATTACATTTTTGATGCAATCGAGACAGGGCTGAGCCAGCGAACCAGTATTAGATTTCATAGAAGGCATCAATTGAGTAGTAGGCTTCAGATGCCAGTTTAGCTTTAAGTTTTTTGTTCAAAGTTCCGTCGCTAGTTTCTAGTTTTAACTCTAGCGGGATCTTGTTATATATTTTAGGTCCTACCGATAATACTCGTATTAAAGTCGTGTAAAAAAAAAAATCCTTCATGATGGTATTTTTATTTATTAGGTACATTTTCGCTTAGAAATCAATATTTTTCATTATGAAAAAAAAATTTTTTTTATTGGAATGTGCAAATCAAGGCCTTTCTAATAATTTCCCACATGATCCAGTAACTAAACTTTTAATTTTTGCCCCCTCTTTTATCGGTCATTCTTCATTGAAAATAAATTAAAATATGTGATAAATCTTCTATCAATGTTTATAACTATTCCAAATTTCGGTAGCTTAAGTAGTTCTCGAGATATTTAACGACGTGAAAGACAGACAGACTGAGTCGGACCAAGGTTCCTTTTTTACCATTTTGGTATGCACCCTAAAAGCATGTTTTGTAAGTTTTAATACCACTAAACCGTGTTTTCGTGTGACCCAGGTGACTATAACCGCGGCAACTAGCGACAAGAAATAGTTGATTAACCTTGATATATATATATGTGAAGTTTTCAGTTTAAAAATACTACTTAAAAAAAAGGTTGAAAATAAACTGCCAAATGAATCTTTTCTACTTCAGCACTTCTATCTGGCAATTAGATGACTGACAGCGATATTAAAAAGTACACATTATAACGTTGTCTATGATATTCCACAAGAACACTGCTCCTATGGATTTTCATACAATATATGAGCACTGTTGTTGTTTTTTTTTAACTAACATAATATGGATGTAAACTATCCGAAATAAATTCTTTCATTTCATTTCTATAGTGGGCACAACATCTTCCCTATTCTGCCACGTTTCTAAATTGAACACCTTATCTGTGTTCAAAATGATCAATATATACAGGATGATTCATGAGTCCTGAGCAGGATTAACCTTGTCAGGATTAAGCTTATCATTCTCTGAAACCGTGAGGTTAATCCTGCTCATGACTCATGAATCAGCCTGTATATTAATTACCCATAGGGCTCATTCAAAAATCATGTGATCGTTTTTGGGGGGGAGGGGGTCCAAGAAATATCACGATTGATCACGATGGGGGAGGGGGGAGTCCAAACCACATCACGTGTACTTTTTTTCACACAGCATAATAACACAGAACAACGAAATTTCATAACAATCTATGTAACCAACATAAAAATCTGGCATCGGCGCACATGAAAATGTCGACTCGTGATCTTGATGGGGGGGGGGGGGGGGAGCGTGAAGATCACCAACTATCACCTAGGGGGTGGGGGGGGGGGGTCAAAATAAGGCCAAAAACGATCACGTGATTTTCGAATGAGCCCATACCTCCTGTACAACTTATTTTAAGTGAGGGAATCACTCTGAACTTACTTATTTATCTACGGTAAATGGCACATATTTGATAGGTAAGTTTTAAATTCTGCAAAGATATAAAATTATATTAAATGATTGATATACAACAAAAGTGTAAGTAATATGTTTAAGTATAAAGTGGGTTTAAATGATAACCCACAGTACAAATAGTCTTCAGATTTTGAAATATAAGTGAAAGGTTATTTTGACACCCGGTAGTTTCACTTAGGCCTAGGTCTGAAGTTCTGTTCTTTTGTATATTCCTGCAGACGGTATCCTGGAGTGAAATTGTATTTTTTCTGGTACTTTGGCAGCTGTCCGGCGATTATTAAGAGACGCGTAGGGATGAGCAAGGTTTTTATTCGATGATTTTGTTAACCTTTATAAAACCAGGCGGCGAAGTAATATCCGTGCCCCGGACGTCAAGCGATTGAGATTATTTAAGCAAAACTGGACTTCTCGCGTAAGCAAGCAATAAGAATATTGCATTGGGGAAGATGTTGCTTGTAGCCATCGGTGGCGTTCTTGGCAAGACTTTCCGATAACGACTGTAGCCGACTGTGGCGGTGAAAAGGTTTAGTGCTATAATATCTTCATAACACTTTAATATTCGCGTTTTATACACATTATTATGAACATCGAAGGGGTATATCGCGAATGTAGTTAATTTACCTTAATATATCGCTAAACTTAAGTGGCAGTGGGCGGGGCACATTGCACGTAGAACCGATGGCCGTTGGGGCGGAAAGGTTCTCGAGTGGCGACCGCGTACCGGAAGGCGCAGCGTGGGTAGGCCCCCCGCAAGGTGGACTGATGACCTGGTGAAGGTCGCAGGAGTCCGCTGGATGCGGGTGGCGCAGGACCGGTCATTGTGGAAATCTTTGGGGGAGGCCTATGTCCAGCAGTGGACGTCTTTCGGCTGAAATGATGATGATGATGATGAAAATACCGACGTTTCGACACAGATGCATGTGTCATGGTCTCGGCTTGACTGATGAATCAGCGAAGTGTCAACTTTTTTTTTTGACGGTGTGGAAATCCCCACCCGGGGAAGGGTATTCTGGGGGGTTTTGTGGGACTCTCCCTCCACTGCTCCCTCTGCTTATCAGAGAGGGGAGAAGAGACTACCCACTATAACACATCGGCGTTACCCTCTCAGCCGTTAATGGGAGACGTCATGGGGTCGCAAGCATTCTACCACGACTCCCCCAACCACGTCGTAACCGTAAATTAACTACTTCGCGATGGCGGGTCTATCGCGAATTCGTTCTATGTTCATAAATATAATATCTTCTTTCCTTATGTCCAAGCAAAAACTACATCTACTATACGTACGCGTTTTGGTGTCGTAGGTTAGACAGCTGCCTTTAGTACTTAAGTTTCTGCAAACAAAATGGTGTCTACTGTCTATCACACATCCCACACGAATACCTAAGGAATTTATGATTAATCGGTACAACGATGCCTTATATGTATGTGTCGGCTTGTGTATAATGTCATAGAAATATTGTATTTGAATGAATTGTTAATTTAACTCTTATGTAATGTAAATAATAATAAAGTCCTA
Organism: Lathronympha strigana; assembly: GCA_949128165.1. Classification (NCBI taxonomy): domain Eukaryota; kingdom Metazoa; phylum Arthropoda; class Insecta; order Lepidoptera; family Tortricidae; genus Lathronympha; species Lathronympha strigana. Next base: position 21,101,592 of record OX421912.1, read on the forward strand.
TTTCAAGTGAAGTTTGGTTTTTACTATCCAACTGCGAAATAAATTGGCGAAAGAAACATTGACGTCTGATCCTCCTGAGTCAAGGAAGAAAAGAGATTGCCGTTTCATCTGTAGAGGCCCGTAGCCTAACGAAAATCGTTGTCCACTGATGAAATCTTTTGAAAATCGAACGCCGTATACGGCGTTTAACGGCCTCCTAGCCTAGTTGGTAGTGACCCGGCTTACGGAGCAGGAAATCCCGGGTTAGAATCCTGGTCACGGCATTTATTTGGGTGTTTATCATGAATATCTGTTCCTGATTTGTGGATGTTACATTATTCTGCATACTTTGTACTATTCAAAGACATTGTTATTGTAATTAATAATATAATAGCATGCAGTGTCTCGAGTGAATTGACAATTTTATAACGCATGACCGGCCTCTATTGGCAAATAGATGTCATTTCGACTCATCGTCGCGCATGCGGACTGACATTTTATAAACTACATATTGAAATTAAACAGTTCAGAACGGATTAATCGCGTTTATTAAAACCATGACCCTACAGTTCGAGCCCTTTACAGCACTCGTTTTCACAGGGTTAAGATGATGACATGATGATGATGAGTCATCATCTGAACCCTGTGAAATCGGGCATTTACCTCCTATAGAAATCATAATAATTAAATTCTAAATCAGTCATTTTTAACGCGGACAGAAATTGTCGCTTAAAAAGAAAACGGCCCTGTTACTTCGCCGATGATTTTGAATATAAGATGGCCAGTTATTGGATTTACTAGCGATTTACCCTATATTTTGCCAATCTCAAAATTGGTACTAAAATAATTTTTGGGGACCAAAAACTGATCTAGCCTGGTCTTACTCGTATATCTCAAAAACGCGGGTCGCCCTATACTATACTATGGACTGAAGCAAGCAAGACAGCTCTTTTTCAGAACATGGGCATATTTTTATTTTGTTGTCGTTTTTTTTTCGTGTCATATTTGTATGAAATTTGGTGGGTAGGTAGAGTTCCTTATTCTACGTTAGATAGATACGAAATCCCAATGTGCGACAAAAATTTTGTACTTGCTACTGAAGTTACGAAAATCCCATACGATTTTTTAACTCAGGGGAAAAAAATGTGGGACATACTGGGAAATTGGGTCTATCATGAAGAGAATAACCTACCCACCAAATTTTATTCAAATCTGACGCGAACCGCCCACATTACACATTCCGGAATCCGTTAAACGTTTTGCTTAGCCGTGAAGCCTAATAAGTAATAACAGTAGGTAATAGTTTCCCCTCGAAGGCTACGGGTATAATCGCGTGTGGTGCAGTGTTAATGATATGTGCCTACAAGTTCATTTCTCCAAGTGCGGCCTGGCACGGCATCGCCTGATTGCATTCACGAATATGTATTGTAGTTATTTTAAGTGCTGTCACGGTTAACTAACAGTACGAGTATCTAAGGACGAAGTTGGTAGGTACACCTAGGTACACCTAATGAAATAACTGGCAAACGAGCAGATGAATCGCCTGATGGAAAGCGATGACCGTCCTTGGACACTCACAACACCAGAGGTGTCGCGTTGTCGGCCTTCAAGGTGGGAGTGTGCTCTTTTCTTGAAGGCTTTAGGGTCGTCTCTTCTCACTTCTCTTCGTTCCACAGTTTAGTTGTGCGAGGCAGGAAAGGGGAGAAACGCACAGTTGAGGACTGCTAACCATCTAAATGGTGAGAACGCAATTATGTCGCGTAGATCGATGGCGGAAAGAAGCGGGAGGGATTAACGAGCAGTTCCTCGGAGCACTCCCCGTTATACATGCGATAGAATATGCAGAGCGAGGCTACAGCGCCAAGGGGTCAAGCCGATCAGAAATACGTTGGCAACCGAGAATTTAAGCCGCTCTCCGCTGGATGCGGTCTAAAGGGAGAAGCTGGTACCTACTTGAAATTTTCTCACATATAAAGTAATTACTTAGAACTCACTGCTAAGGATTTCTCGTAGCGCTACGCCGTAGCCGATATATGCATTTCCCGCTTTGTAGCGAAAATGGCGCGTAGAAGCAACGACGTTTCGTGATTAGCGCTGAATGGGTTAAAGTTGATCACTAAGGATGACTCACACTAGAACGGGACGGGGCGGGGCGGGACGGGACGTTATGTCTGTTTCTATAGAAAACGTCACGTGACATCCGAGGGTTCCGAGCTGTCACGGGATTCTTTCTATAGAAATTGACAGATCGTCCCGTCCCCTCCCGCCCCGTCCCGTCTCGTCCTGTCCAGTTCTGTCCATCATGTGAGTGTGAGTCATCCTTTATTGTTGTTATCTGTATGTGGACTGTCAACGTGCAAGAGATAGGTAGCTATGTAATGACTCATTAGGTACGTAATAGCAATATATTGATAGTCAATATGTAATATAAACGTATTATTATGATATTGAACTGTCCTTTATCTAACCACATAAAGCCTGGAATCCCGCGGCATATCCATACTAGCATAATGATTGAGGTCTTTCACCCCGAGTGGCATGCAAATCTCCGATTATTACCTACTAATGAGAAGAATAAAAATAAAAATTATAAATAAACTTTTATCATCCTGTCACTTTTCCCGATTTATACTACGGCTCATAGAGCCTAGGGGGCCAACTTATATTAAAATTGGACACAGGCGCTAGTTTAACGGAAGTGACTGCCTTCTACCTTCCAACCCAAAGCGTAAACTAAACAGGCCCTTATTGAGATAGCAAACTTAGTCAGTCGCCATTATCCGGAGGTACTCTCAGATCTGATAACAAAGTTCCAAAGTCAGTTACCGGCTAACTTGGAACACTCGTCTTCAAATATATGTTTACAATTTTCCACCTTGCTCCGTTGTACATAAGGAGCAAAATTATATACATATTTTTGGCGTCGACTGAATATGAGCACTTAAGTGCAAGTTAGGATCAGTTTAATTGTTTCCCGCACAGGTAGATTGATAGAGAGAAAGTTCATGAATCGATTAAAGTTAACTAAATACCACAGAATTACCAGAAACCTAGGTTCATAAAGTCAACGCGTTGAAAAGTACCGGTTTGAAAAGTGAAGTCAAAAATAGGCTGTCTCCATCTCTTTCCCTATAATAAAAATCGAATAAAATAGCTATAGGGCAATGTATAGAAATAGAAAAAAGTAACTTGTAACAAGTTACATATACTCACACCAGTACCTCAACATTTTAGACATGACCCTACTTAAGAATCTTAAGATACAGTTGGTTTTGATTCTTTTGATGAGACTGAACATTACCAAAGGTGACTTTATCGCGTAGATACCGAGCAAGGTCGTTGTTTCATGTACAGTTGGCCACAAAAGTGAGTTGCGTTAAGATTTTCAAGGATATTACACTGCATGGATATTCTTGTTCCTATACTATACCTACTTACTGCCTTTGTTTAGTGTTATATAATGTTGAATTCGTTTGTAACCAGCTGATAAGCTAGGTTGTACGAGTACCTACTTATATGAGAGTAATCATAGAGAAAGAAACGATACTGAACCATGTCATCATTAAATTGACATATTTTTTTAATTAGACTATTCTGAGACCATAAAAGGTAACAGTCAGGCAAGGTAGGCTAGTCTGTGAAATTCAAGTAATCGTCTCTTTGCTAACTAATTAAATTTATTTCGCGTAAATATACCTACAATTGCAGAACATTCTGTGAAATGCAGAAAAATTGTCAGTAATGTTTAGAAACTTTGTTACTTGTACTTGTTGTTAATAACAATACCAATGTACGGACCAATTCGTTTTTTTTGCATTCTCAAAAATGTTATGCTTCTACCAATCAAAGAGACGAATATGTAGCTACTTAGAGAGTTTTGTAATTATCTCTTTAGCTAATTTAATTGAATTGCTTGCAAAACACAAGGTACAAAACCTGAAATTATGCAAAACTCGAAAAAGTCTTAATTCTAAATCCCTTTACATGTTCATTTCGACTTTATACGCATTCTTCAAGCAAATTGACAAATTCCAAATTAACACATACATATTCAGAAACTTTTGACTTGCGTGCTCCAACTTCCTAATAGCTTTTTAATTCTCGGTGGCTCTGGTATTCCAAACACACGGAGATAGTGTTTCGGCGTCACTGATAACGAAACTTTGTGAGTTATTTAAGGCACGCTTGTAGAGTGTTGGAAGTTTTACTATTAAAACAATGAGTGTTCCGATCAGACTTGATGTTTTTGATTCGATATTATTTTTAGTTTGGATTGTAAATATGTACCTACATTAATGTATTTACTTAACTACGAATGTTGGTGTTTCATAGAGGATTGTATATCAAGGGCATAAAATATGATACGACGACTACTCCTCGTTGCACTCGGAACTATAAATAGCCTCGTCTAAAATGGGTATTTATGCCTGAGGTATACACTCTGCTTTTCACTTCGATTGTAAGGAAAATATATGATTTTATTTCACTTTAAGTCATTGAAAATTTAACATCCATACTCACGCGAACCGAGAACCCATGCTTCTCTCCGCCGCGCACTGCTCGCGGGCGGCTGGGAGCGCGGAGGCTAGAGCTAGAGGCATATAAAAAAAAACGACTCCAGCCTTGGTAACTTGGTCAATTCAGGGGGTCCCTGGCCCCGTGTGGTGACCTAGAATAGGTAATATTGTCTTCTGTTACCGCGATTATTATTCATTGAAATTAAAAACTTTTTTCCTTATTCATTTTTCATCAAACACACACCAAAACCACTTTTCTCGCAGTGTTTCGTATTATTTTAATTATAATCGTAGAATCTTAGATAAAGAAGGCCTAGATAGTGTGTCAGTATACCAGCAATGAAGCCACTTCAATGTTGAAAAAAATTCAACATTTGGAATGACGTCTATCAGTGCTCAAGGTCGTGTCATCGCAAAAACATCTCCCGGTTTTCATTATAAAATTAAGTAATAATGGTTGGTTGTGCAGTGATTGGGTGTTCTAACTTATCTTCCAACACAAACACAGCACGTAAGATCACATTCCACTCGTAAGTATTAAGTTTTATGTTATATTTTTACGTATTTATAAATGCAAAAAATTCAAACGCGATTGTATGAAAATATTGCCAGTACAATGATTATTTTTCCCTCCGATTGGGGCATAATAATTACGTTCGAAAATGTCTATATTTGCTAGTGTTTCGCTTACCTATTGTTATTTCTAGTTACATATTTGTTTCCAATTATAATATTTGTTACCAAGTTTTAACTTAAGTACATTTGATTTGTATCTATCTAGTATTCATTTTAGGTTTCCAGTTGACGAGTATCTCGCCGCCCGAATGGCTAGCGAAAATAAGGCTGAATAGAAATGACCAATTATGGAAACAGACTAAATATAGTAAAATTTGCTCTGATCATTTTGAAGATAAAAACAAGTACCAGACTAAAAACAAGGGTTCTATGGAACCTAAAATTAGATTTGTTATTATACGAGTAAATTCCAAACCTACGCAATTTAAAAAAAATTAGTATTACTAAAATTAAATGCCTTAAATCCCTCTACTTTAGACGCGCAGGGTTTTCCTGGCAACATTATTTTCGTCCCTATGTGTGTGTCGCCGCGTGTAAATACGAGCGTCGCACGCACACATGAATTCACTTTTGGCTTCAACTTTGACGGTTTCGTAGTTTGACGTTAGGTCTCTAGGCCTAATACCTTTATGCGTAGAATGCTCTTCAGGCAATCAATCACTAGCTTTACTAGCCCCTCTGGGCATTGTAGAACAACCTTTGTTTTTCTTTTTTATATTTTTGTATGCAGCTATTTTACACAAGTGACTTTTTTGATTGACGGGGAGAATTCACATTCTCTCAGTCGTCATTTTAAGAGCCGGTACCTATATAAATTTACCCGACTCAGCTGAACTTTTTGCCATAAGTTTTTATAGTTACAAAAACAGTTTTACATGTTTTAATACAAAAATTAAAAGATCATTTCAATTGAAATAGAATTAATGAAAAACTTTTACAATACACCATTTTCTAACAGCTGTTTTACCATTTTTTGATGAGCGATATAGTCTTCTACGGAATAAATGACGGAACAAAATTATTGAGCATATTTTTTTAAAATTTGGTATGTTTTGGTAGAAATACACGAAAATTGGCCAAGTTTTGCTGGCTAAACCGTAACTTTTTTTACATAGTACCTATATACCTATTACAAGACATATACTAATACAATACTAGAATCGTTAAAATAACCTCTTTCATAGATTAAATTCGAATAAACTCGTCAATATTAATCGAAATCATAAAATTGGAAATAATCAGCTACACGACAAATCAACTAAAATTTCAACAGAAGCAAGCCCGACGAACTCAAATCCATTGTACCGCAACACAACAAATAATGCCATTATACTTGGCCACAATGATTTTAAGTCCAGTATGACAATAGGTCTACGTAAACGCTTCCGCTGTTAATGTGAACCTGCTAGTCGAACACTCTGGTTTCCCGCGCAATGCTGGCTGTTCGGCTCGGCCATCGCCGCGTGCTTATTAAAAAGTTGGGACGCGGGAAAATGTTTGCGTTCGGAAATTAAAAGATTATGGACCGTTTTTGTGGGTGTGTAATGTTGTGGTGTTAAGTAAGCAGCATATTTAGGTACGTTTAATTATTTATTTTAATTTTGTTAGCATTAAATATTTTTTTTTAAATTAACAATTACGAAATAAAAACGTATACTGGGTGTGGCCTGTAATAGGAGCAATAAATTTAATCGTAGATAGTATTCCCGAACCTGAACAACGGTTATTCAGCGACTTTTAAAAATAACATGTGTTTTGATTTTTATTACCCTTTAACTTTTGTTAGAAGACGCAATATATTGCGAAGTTTGTTAACGTACATTGAAAATACTATTTAGTTTGTATGAAAAAGTGAAAACCTACAGAGACATAATTTTAAAAAGATGTTGAACAAAAGTTGTTAGGTTTGAGTACTACCTGCGATTAAGTTTATTTCTCCCATTACAGGCCACACCCGGTATAACTAATTTCATGATTTAAAAAAAATGTAGACGAAGTTAGTGACAGTTTTAAAATGTCATGTGACGTAATACCGTTGCTAGATTGTCTGTTTGCTAGATTGTTTGTACCTACTGATATTGCAAACAGCTCAAGTAAAATAAAATCGCGTCTTTTAGGTCCTAATATAATTTGTAATATATGGTAAAAAAACTATACCTAGAACAAAAATGAAGGAAAACTACTAGATAAATAGCATATGCCCGTACACTGTTCATCATACATTGAAAAACTAAAGTTACTTTATACGTCAACGATGTTAATGTGCGTGTGGGTGCTGTACAGAAGAACATGATAAGTTTTTTTATATGTATAAATAAAAAACTAAATGGGTAATTGTGGCGGAAATCGGAGAAAAACAAGTTAACTTAATTATAATATTTTTTACATCATATCGTTTTTGCGATCAACACGCGAAATATATATAGGAATTATAAATGTATATAGGTATGACATTATCATTATGGGATTATCTCTCGCAGGCTCTGCGTTGTAACGTTTTTACGATTCAGGTCACTACGCATTTGTTTACTAATAATATACTACGCTGCGGACCGTTAGCAATACCGTCGCGATGCGATGCGAAAATAAAATGCCAAATGTGACAATGTGTGACAGGAGGGAGGGGTCAAAATATCATTAAATTTGTGGGACGTAATAAATGGATGACCCCTAAAGAAAATACGTCGCATATTCTATAGCATGTTGTGACCGCGATGCAGCGCAACGCAATGCAGCATTGGGGTCGCTCGTTAGTCATTTTAGTTGTAACATACGTCGTTTTGCATTACAATTGTCCCATATTGACATCATTAATAGTAGTTAATAGTTCTTTTTGAATATGTGTTACCTACGCAAGTGCCCCTTCGGCCATATCGGTAGAGCGATTGGCGTGTTTCTCAGAGTTCAGGTCTAACTCGCGGTCGTAAGATTTTCCACTTTTCCTTTATTTTTAAGCGTTTTAGTATCGTTAGCCGACATCAACTGATGTCCATACAACAAACAACCTAAAAAGATCAAGTAGATTTGAAAAAAAAAATGGTTCGAGGACTTACTTTAAATTAAAAAATTGTTTTTTGACTCTTTGAGAAGTGGGTATTTGTTCCATAAATATTGCTGTAGTTATCATTGCCGTTTTTTGTAGAAATATAGTGCTGTCAAATACTAAAAATTCAGACCCGTCACCAGGATTTACTCGTATCCATAGCTAGAGCGTAATAAAATAAATTGACCATAATAAGAATTTAATTGTCCTTAATTAAACGTATACAAACTTATTGATTGAAGTGAAAAACAATAGGGTTGTTTTACAATTTAGAATTACTAGGTTTCGCAACTATTCTTTTGTTTTTAAATAATAAGTGTCGCAAATATTCACTGTATTAAAAAATTAAAAAAAGTTCACTATATAATATTTTTGGTTTGCAAGCAAAAGCTCACCGATTTTACTTTATCGTTTTATACAAAATGAATCAACTATCAGCAGCACATATAATGTATTTTATTTGGGTAATATTAAATTGTCTATAAAGTAAATTTTGTTTGAAAACAATTTCGGGTCACATACAATAAAAAACGTAAGTGACCCGAAACTATTGCTCTCGAGTGTAGATAAGGATGCGCTCGTTAAACACTACTCAGAGTAAGTTAAATTAAGTATATTTGAATTTACAGATATCAAGTACAGATATTCACGGATGAGGCAATTTTTGATAGTTTAACCTGATTAGTGAGCCTACGACACGTTTAGTATTTTCTTACTCTGTAATTTCGTGAGGTAACTACAGGCAAAACTGCGCTCTTAGTTCGCGGTAGGCGTTGTGCACCGGACGCTGATGGTTTAGGTATAGTCAATGAGTGGCTAAATGTTATTATTTAAACTTTCGTGAGTCATACTGATATTAAATTGCAACGGTTAACAAGTGATGCCCGAGCCGCGAAGGTGACAACACCACTCTGTCTGTCCGACGATGACTGCCCGATGCAGTCGAAACATGTCACGCCTATTGTGATAAAAATACGTGGTGTTAACCGTTGCAATTTAATAGTAGCTAAATGGATGGTTTGCAGGTGTAAGGGATTCAATATGTCATAATAGTTGCTTGCTGCCACTTGTACTGGAAGCTGTAATACATAGTTAACATCCATAACGCAACCCAATTTTGATATAAGCATAGCCAATCGAGATTCGGGCCCAGGAGGGCTCCACAAACATCGAAAATTGGTAGGGGAGACCGAGGGGTTTTGAAACAAAGGTGATTTGAAACAACGTCCATTTCTCGGAACGTATAACCGTTAGCGAGTTGGTAAGAACGCTGGTTATACGCGCCCAGCCGCCAGGGGGCCCCTCAGTGTGCATCCTTGGCGCGAGGCGCGCGGTTCTGGAGTTCTAGCACCGGTGTGTAAAAAAATACGAAAAGTAAGTTTTACTCGTTTTTTTCAACTACTAATGATTTTTCTGTGTGTCAATGTTTGGGCTTGTGTTATGTATGTTTCGAAAGCTTATTAACTAAACAATTGAATAAATAGTGATGTTGCAAGTATTTTGTCTTGGTTTGCGTTTACATTGAAATTTTATAACGGTTGGGAGGAATTTTGTTGCTAAGGGGATTTGAAACAAGCTGTTTCAACTCACCTTAGTACAAATTAGTAGGTACCTATGGCTAATGTTGGTGTAAGCTTAAGTTTGGTTTTGGATTTTTTTGTTCTAGCATGCCTACAGAGTACAAAAGCAAAACAGACAGGGGGATGGCGAGCCGAGAGATATATGATTCTGATCTCAGTTAAAAATAGTGTAATAATTGTTTGAGTTTAACGGTGATATTTAAAATATGTTTAACTGGTTCTAAATTTAGTAGAGAGTACTTAGAAGTTGTATTTTTATTTCCAATTTTTATTTTCTTAATAAATACATTTCAATTATAACATGTTTTTTAATAAATAACCCTAAAAAACCCCAATTCATAAACTGTTTCAAATCTCCTTGACGTCTGTTTCAAATCACCTCGGTATTAGGGGAGTTGAAACAAAATGACTTGTCCCGTTTAAATCGATTTTTCGTAAAAGTATTTATACTTAAACTTTCATTATTAATCTTATATAAAAGTGAAAGATATAACCTATCGATTGGTACTACTCTTGTATGATTCTACGTCTTAGGTTTTAGTACACGACACAAAATGTAAAAATTGTTTCAACTCCCCTAGGTCTCCCCTATTGACGGAAAAATCTCTTTATCGCTCGAATAAGTAAGTGTGACAGAGAAAGAGATACCAATTATCGTGGTAGCAGGCCAGGCTTCCAGCTTCGTGAGCAGTCCCCGCAATTTTTATGCCGATGACAGACAAATGACGTCAAGCTTCATACATCATGTTTTAGGTTTTACGTTTGAAAGAATAATGCTGTCATTGAAGTGTCAAAACTATTACGTTCGACGTTAGAATCAAACGTTGAAAGACTATCTGACATTAACTCATTTCGTATTAAAACATCCTGTGTGTTTATACACGTCATTATGACGAAACTGGCATGAAAATTACGGGCCCTGGTGAGCACTAACGTTTTTTTTTAATTAACTTAATATTGAATATTGACATATTCAACTGTAAGCCTGCTAATGTGAGGAATAGTTTGGTTGAGCGGTGGTTTAAATAAGCGTCCTCTCGTTTTCTTTTGATTTATGTTTTCTTTTTCTAAACAACAATGCTTTATTTACTTTATTTACTACATCTTTATTCATTTTATATGGATGTGCATTAAACCTATTGGCGCCTGGATATATAATAGCTATCACTTTGTGTGTAATTATAGTTATAAACAATTAAGAAACAATAATTTCACGCGCCAATGGTCCAAGCTGTTTGGTTATAATGCCCACTCTCTGTATCATTACTATGACGGTCCTTTTTTGTTCGTATTTATGTCTGCGAATGTGTTAGCATTAGTTTCAATTTTAAATATTTTGTGTTTACCTACCTGTAATTGGCTTCCTGTGTATATTTTGGTGTTTAAGTGAAGTTTATAGCTATTGGTTCTCCTTAACTTAACCCTTCGTCTGTGGGTGGGTCAAAAAGTCGTGAGTTCAAACCTCGGTGGTATCGTAAAGGGCAAATGAAATTGTTTAGAAAAAAAATGCAAAAAGAGGACCAAAAAATGTGGTCAGGATCCTTATCAAACACAGACGAAGGGTTAAATAAATAAATAAACAAATAAACTTACTAGGACGCCGTTAGAAGGCACCAATGGATCGCCACACTAAACAAATTTGCCGTAAGTATCGTTTCCGCGCTTTCGTACTATTATCCATTTTTTTGCGAGTAAATTAGTCATGTCACAGTCGGTCGACCTTCCGTGCTGGACATGACAATGGACTTTAGTAATGACATGTCATTTCTGCCGGTAAGTCGACACAGTCAAGGGCGAACGCGAATTGTGCCAAAATTGGTTACTTTCGTTAAGTCAAATCAGCTACTATTTTAGTGACAACTAAACGATTTTGTACATGAGGTTTCTTTGAGAGCATTTCACTATGGCTGACCTCATATTAGTCATAATGTAAAGAATACACCGTAAGGATGACTCACACTAGCACGGGACGGGGCAGGGCGGGACGGGAAAATCTGTCAATTTCTATAGAAACAATCACGTGATAGCTCGGAGCCCTCGGATGTCAAGTGACGCAAACAGAGGTATCTCTGTTTTGTCCTCTTCCCTATTTTTTTCACTTGGAAAAAAGGCATGCACATAAATTGAAAAAAATATTCTACCGCAGCCTGTAGTTGTAATGGAGAACTTATGGTACCAAATCTCGGCAATCTCCTTTACTTCTGTATTAAAATATACCGAATGTGGCCTGTAATAGGAGCAAAACATGTAATAGCAGGTAGTACTCATCAAACCTAAAAACTTTTGTTCAACCCTTTAAAAAATTATGTACTCTGTAGGTTTTCACTTTTTCATAGAAAATAAATAGTATTTTCATACGTTAACATATTAATTGACGAGTTAATTGAGTCTAAATCGAGTCAATAAGTTAATTGACGTCTCTTGTCATTGTCATAGTACAAAAATGACAAACTTCGCAATACATTGCGTCTTCTAACAAAAGTTAAAATGTAATAAAAATCGCTGTGTTTAGTTTCGGGAGTATTATCTACGATTAAATTTATTACTCCTATTACAGGCCACACCCGGTAATACGGTCTCCTAATCTAGTTGGTAGTGACCCTGCCTACGAAGCAGGAGGTTCCGGGTTCGAATCCTGGTCAGGGCATTTATTTGTGTGTTTATCACGAATATTTGTTCCTGAGTTATGGATGCTTTCTATGTATTTAAGTATTTGTATGTATCTATCTATTATATATATCGTCGCCTAGTATCCACAACTAGGGTTTCTGATTTCTCGGCCCATTTGTATTCTCGAGTTTCGAGAAATCTCGAGCCCAAATTCTCGAGTCTTCTCGAGTCTCGAGTCTTTTTTTGGAGGATAGTAATTTTTATGTTTTCGGATACCACCGTAAGTATTCATTGTTAAAATATTTTTACCCTTTATCCAGTCTTAACCGCTAAAGAGTTAAGACAGTTAAGGATGACTCACACTAGGACGGGACGGGACGGGACGGGACGGGACGGGGCTTTTTTTAGTATGGAAGGCGTCACGTGTTCACAGAGCCCAAAACTCTGACAGATCGGAAGCATCGGAAGGCCCCGTCCAGCGCCGGCCACGCTTTTTTGGTATGAAATTTGATCGGATCGGAGAGCACGGAAACAATAAGCTAAAATAAGTAAGTTACCAAATGTCATAAACTTGTATGTGAAATATGAGGGCGCAGCTGCTTTCTGCTTAGTCGGTTTATATTACTTGGGACAAGGAGGAGTTACTTACAAAGACTGTAAATTTCTAAATAAAGTCGCCTTTCTGGTGATGATTGCCGGAATGAAATTATTTAAAGCGTTATAAATCAATTTAATTAAAATATATTTACAGCATGGAAATGCTATAGATAACTTATTCTTAAGAAAGAGTTGATTTTGATCGTATGTAAAATATTATAAATAACTTTTACCTACGATATCCAAGGCAACGTGATCTAATTGAATGCAATAATATATTTATAACTTGTAATACCAAATGATTCTTATATTTGATTCACTGACAAATTTTCACGCATTTACATAGTACAATTTAATCTTCCGTGACCCATACTGACATGAATATGGAAAAAAAACGGTTGAATCTCTCGTATTTTAATCACAATTGGCGTGACATGTTTAGGATAGGACATCGGATAGGGTGATGTCACCTTCGCAGCACAGCCAGCACCCGTTTAGAGAAAGTCAGGAAGTGTTAAAAATATTTATTGTAGATAATTATACGCCTATAACACTCACTGGGGACTCCAATAACACTCAAGGAGGCATTTAGCAACCTAAAACCGATGCTTGGTTTCGTTGAGGAGCTGGGGTGGTTGGAATAGGGCTACCTCGTAGCACGCAAAAAAGGCACGATGGATGTCGAGTTGCGGAAAAGGGCCCAGATAAACTAACTAACTATATGCCTATGCTACACAGTGTGAGGCTAAGTCACCATACAAAATATCAAGGTGATATTAAAGTAGAAAATAAACTCAAGATCTGTACGGCCGGTTGGTTTATCAGAGTATTATACAATATTGGATTATGTATTAACAAATACAAACAAAACATACAAATTAATTTATACGTATACTGGTATTAACGGTTTCCCGAAGAACGTCTCAAATATTACGGTTAACAGTCTTCATTATTTACTATTCTGCTACTGATTGGAACTTATGTTACCACAGACGGCTCGAGTGTCTCAGAATATACGTCAAAAAGAGGTATATTGCTAAATGTCATAAATTGCTGCGTGAAATACGGGCGTAAAGATAATATTTTATTTAGTCGGGTTAATCAAGCACGTGGTATTGCTGCTATAAAAAAATAATTAATAATAGATAAAATGAGCACGGGTTTTTAAAATCAAGTGCTGGTATTTGCACATGGTACATACTATTAACAATTACGTTTTTTTTAATCGCTTAGGTAGGAAGAAAAAAGTTTTTTGTAATTTCATACATGCCAAAAACCGCTTTAACTGTATATGTATATGTAAGTATAAAAGCTATCGTGCCATTTGTGTACTGCCACTGTACTCCATACTAATATAATAAATGCTAAAGTAACTCTCTGTCTGTCTGTTACCTCTTCACGCTAATATCGCTGAACGGATCAAGATGGAATTAGTAGGTATGGGGATAGTTTTACTCCTAGAAAAGGACATAGGGCAGTTTTGGTCAACTTCTACGGAAACGTAGTCGCGAGCAAAAAATAGCAACATATATAAGCGTTCACTAGTCGCAAGTAGGTATTTCGAAGTATGGTGCGATTCGACAAGCGCCCTTGTAATAATACAAAAAGTGTGGTGTTTCATCAAATTTATTTATTTCTAATAGAAAATTACATTTATGCACAAAAGAATACCTACATGCTTGCCTGATAGCAGTTATTTTGCCTTAATGTAGGTAAGTATCTTTTTGACTTTTTGCGGTATAGTTTGATCACATCAGTTTGATCGCAAAATATGACGAATTCATAAAATGTTCTTCAAGGTATGGAAGTACGTAAAGCTTCTATTGAAGTAACATAATATATACAGCGTGCGAACTAATTTTGACAGAAAACGTCATAAAACCTAAATATGTTGCTGGCGTGGTAGGCAAGACCATAGAGGTATGATTGCGCGCTAACGCTATTACATATTAGTTCTGTAGGCACGACAGCACACGCCATTTTTAGGTTTTTGGCGTTTAAAGGGTTAACCTTTTCGCTGCCACGGTAAATAGATAATAAAGTACGTCATGCTCCCGGCAGAACCACCTCGTTATTAATGAAAATAGAAGCATCAGAATGTATATAAAGTATACAAGTATCTACATAATTCTTTGACCATCTGTAACAAAACTAACAAATATACATGCCTGGGGTCCTTGTAAACCTTGTTGTAAAGAAGTCTTGAGTCTTGAAGAAAACCACCATAATTTTTTTCATACCACACATACTATTTACACATAAATGCAATCAAATAACTTTACATCAATTTAACATGTATAATGTAGAACTGTATATGTGAAGTGTAAGAAGTATATGTGGTAAGAAAGATGGTAAATTGCTTACAGATGTTAGAAATATATATATATATATATATATATATACACTATAGATACATTCTGATGCATTTATTTTCATTAAAGACGAGGTGATCCAGCCGGGGATCATGACATTATAAAGTGCCACCATCACCAAGTAACAAAATAATCATAGCTAAACGTATATTTGATATGAAGTCATGGCGTGTGAGGCACGAAATGTAGGGATAGGTGAAATAGTCGTATTTTTATAGGTACCGTAAACTAGGACTACTTTGACTATTGTGGTCAACAATTCACTTAGGTATATAATGTACAAAAGAACCGGATTTTTGAGCACAGGTTTTAGAATTTTATAATTTTAACAGAAAAACATGATAAATTAATGAATAGCTTCATGGATTCATCATACTATTATATTTCTAATGCTCATGCTATTGCACGATAAATTACTAGTTGTTGGATTAACAATCGATGAACGCACCATTTCAAGTAACCTGAGTTTTCCGGTACCTATACATCACTTGTATTTGGAAATCAAACAACAACTAATTTCAATTTATTGGTAGGAATAAATACTTCTAAGACTTAGGTGCTAAAAATTCTTAGTAAAAGGTTGAATACGTATTTAACAAGAGTATAGGTACAAAATCTTCAGATACAATCATCTTCCGATTGCTGCATGCCAAGTTCTTGATGCAGAACTGTAGCTTGGTGTCCCGTATTGTCCATGGTATATGAAATTAAAATACAATAATAAAAAAAAGGTTAAATCGCTGCCTATTCATATTTTAACTGTAAAAACCTTTGTGACAGAATGACCCGACTAAATTCATGATTATAGGTCAACGGGAGGTATCCTATACGTACATTTTGATTCTCTAAACAAATGTATGGGAATGTATCGATGTATTCTCTGATTGCGATGATGTAGAGGCAGCGGTGAGTCACTAAGCGTTCTACGGTACCACCAATAGGTAGTGCCTTACTAGTACTAGGGCAGCCCTAACTATAACGGGTCTAGGCGGAAAGACGGACGGATGGACGGTCGGATAGATAGACAGACGGACAGACGTACAGCAAAGTATAAGGGTTCCGTTTTTTTCCTTTTTACGGAACCATAAAAACAAGACCTTCAGTACAATACATACTTTCAACCGTTTTCTTATCTTATTTAAAGTCAAGAGGCCCTAACGAATATACTTCGACCCATTGGGATCCATCCACATCCACCCCTGAGCTCCATCTCCATGTGAGGGAATATGGAGCTCAGGGGTAGTGCTCTGAATTCCTTTGGCTCCAGGTATCCTGCAACAGGGTCAAACACAAAACGATGTTCGGAGTCTTTCCGGTGCACTTTTCGAAAGTTTGATTTTCTTATTGAACCTAGCCACATAAAAAAGTACTCATTTTTTTTTTAACTGTATAATAAAAATCATGTCTATATATCTAAAAGCTGGTAACTGTTGGCCACGGGAAAGATTGGCTGTACAGTTCAGCTGAACACACACTTTTTTTTCTTGTTGTCAAACGGAAGAATTTCTATTGAGGCAGCTAGAAAACGCACGATAATTTAAGAAATGTCATAAAATGTGTGCACTTTCTCTCACTACCAACTGATAGAGAATTAATTATCCAAATGTATAATGCGACAGTGATATGTTAAAGAAAAACCGGCCTAGTGTGTATCGGGACACGTATTATTAAGGGTCCGTCACACAATGAAAAAGTTGTGCAAGCAAAAAGGCGTAAGTGTCTTTATAATATTGAGGCACTTATGTCCTTTTGTAATAACGTTTTATATCCTATCTTCCAGATTTATTCAAAAAAATTTTGAGCTCGCGTTCAAAAAAAAGTAAGAGGGGGACACACTTTTTCAGAAAATATTAGATTAATAATAGTTATAACAACATCTAAATTATTTTCAAAGGCCTATCCGATGATGTGCCAAAAGCCCCCCTAAGCATATTTCTGTTCGCAATTTATAGGTAAAACTAAGTAGCGGCATACAAAATACACTTATAGCTATAATATATTATGTATCATATGCTTTATAACTACTGAGTCAAATAGCTGTGACAAACGGACGGACGGACAAACGGACTGGACGAAACTAAAAGGGTTCCGTTTTACCCATTTTGGCTACGAAGCCCTAACAATGACTATACAAGTTAAAAACTATTTTTGCATGACAACGCAATTTTGACACACATCTATATATTACGATTTATTACATAAAACTAGGTTTAGCAAAGGACTAAAAGTTTTTAAAATAATACTACATCATTTAACTAAGTATGTTATCAAGAACATTGACTGAGTGGTATGTTGTGGAGTAGGAGTAAATAAGTATAAGGATTAGCTATGCCACTGATCTGCTGAAAAATTTGTTTAAGAATGTGCAAATCCGCCCAGCCTGCAGACAGATAGAAAGACAGATAGACAGACACACAGGTGAACAGATGGTCAACGAACAGACAGACGGACGGACGGATTGACAGGCGAACAGACGGACAGACAGACGGACAGACCGACGGACGGACGGACAACAAAGTGATTCTATAAGGGTTCTGTTTTTCAATAATAATAATAATAAATCGTAGAATATTTAGAAATAAAGTCACTTGGTTTATAAGGTATTCCGTTGAATTGAGAACCTGTTTCAGTATTAGATGTCGCCCAAGAATGAGTACTACTATTATGAACTTATTGTACTTCATTAAAAAAACATATAAGTTAAATATCCCTGTTTTATATTTTTAGATGTTTTTTTAGATGTTGTGTTTTTAGATGTTCTGTTTTGTTCGAAAACCCTGACTACTTAAAAATACTTTTTTGTATTTTAATAAACTTAGGTACCTACTTATTAAAATACAAGAAAATTAAACTTCTTACTAGGTGGTCAGTTGCCCATTCTTGTAAACTTAGAACGCAGCCCATTATTGAAAATAATAGTTTCACGAAAGGGAGTCCAAATCAGCGTTTATACAGGCTGATTCATAAGATGTGAGTAGGATTTCTACTACTATTATAAAGCGTACTTCGTAATCAACTTTAGTTTTCTGACAAGCTTTGTTCTTTAAATATTAGAAGGATTTCTACTAGGTACTATTATAAAGCGTACTTCGTAATCAACTTTAGTTTTCTGACAAGCTTTGTTCTTCAAATATTACACTCCGGAAACAAGCGTTCTGTTATTTTCTTTTAACGGAACCCTAAAAAACCTCCATTACACACATACTTACAATAAAACTTTCTCGGTTTTAGTAAGAAGTCTATATATACATGGGCACCATTGTAAATCTCTCCCTCATAGGCAGGAGCTGTCACTAAGCGTGTTACGTTATTACTTAGTAAGACAGACTCTTACTATAAAAGGCCTTGACAGACAGACAGACAAATGGACGAACGAACTACAAAGTGATTCTATAAGGGTCCTGTTTTTTTTTTCCTTTAGTGGGAACCCTAAAAACAAAACTTTCACTACGCACTTACAATACAATCTTTCAACCGTTTCCTTAAACCCTGATATTACTTGTCTTGTTTTTTTCTATATATGTATACGTCACAGTAAGATTGTCAAAACCACTAAATTGTATATATAATTTTCTTCGTGAAATAAATGAACTTAACTTAACTTAACCGGCTTATAATCTAACTAGGGAGATTCTAATGTATGGGAAAATTGTGAACTGTGTCGAATCGTTCTATAGATGATTAGACCACCGGTTGGCGTAGTTGGTGGTGATCCTGCCTGCTATGCCGATGGTCCTGGGTTCGAATCTCGGTAAGGGGGTTCCGAGGAATTGTTCGGATTAATCCCTGCCGCTTCTTTCCGCCATCGCCCTACGCGACAATATTTCCACTCTCACCATTTAGATGGTTGGCAGTCCTCAACTGTGCGCTTTTCCCGGAACTTCCTGCCTCGCACAGCTAAACTGTGGAACGAACCGTCGCCAGCGGTGTTTCCGGACCGATACGACCTTCAAACCTTCAAGAAAAGAGCGTACTCCCACCTTAAAGGCCGGCAACGCACTTGCGACACCTCTGGTGTTGCGGGTGTCCATGGACGACGTTAATCGCTTACCATCAGGCGATTCGTTTGCTCGTTTGCCACCTATAGCATAAAAAAGGGCATTTATTTGTGTGATGAACACGGATATTTGTTTCTGAGTCATGGATGTCTTCTATGTATTTGTATATTATATATAACGTTGTCTGAGTACCCGTAACACGAGATATTTTGAAGGCAATTACGCCTTTATGCTTGCACAATTTTACTATAATATTTATCAACCCATAATTATGTGTTCTTAATTTCAAAAAGTGCAAATGACGGACTTAATATCTTGAGGCACTCTCTACCAGTCAAACAGAAACTTGTCTTTGGTACACGATCATAAACATTGACAATGAATTCTTAGACACAAACCAAAAATAATATATTGTTCTATTAATTGTACAGTCAACTACTAAGATATGAATACAGCCATAGTGCCAGAAATATGTATACAGGACTTTATTGCCTGAACATTAAGGTGTTACCCGCCTGTAAGGGTGCCGCGTAAAAATTGCGATGTCCATAGAAGAGATATAACCATACCAAACCTTTTTTAAGAAGCACTTGCAAAAAAGTGTTTGCTGTCCAAATCTTCAATACAATATGGAAAGAGCCATAGCCTCTTAAACTTCCACGTATCCTAGTCGAACTGTGACATTAACTATCTTCGTTTACTTGTATTGATTACAATGACCAAATATCTTTTTTGACGATACCAAAATGCCCGAGCTCTCCATCCTAAAATAGAGGGAGCTGGTTTTGAACGAATCTTCAGTAGTCAAAAACCTGCGAATAATACTTTTTTTTAATAATTACTTATCTTTAAAATTATACTGGAAATATCCCTCGTCAGAAAAATTGTAACACTTCGTTACCAAGCCCCTTAATTCGCGGGCTCTAATGTAGGCAGGGTGAGGGAAGGAGGTACTTATTTATTATGTATCAAAGTACATGATAGCCCGCGAATTACCGGGCATGGTAGACGAAGGATTAATCCTTCCTCCACTTTTAAAGTCAGTTGTAAGTAGGTACCTAAATAAATATTTCACAAACATGCTCAGAAAGTCAGTCTCATTTCATTCCCAAATAAAAGACGTAAAGTATCTAAGTAATCATTTAACCACCTCTAGCAGGGCGCGGACGCAGCGGATAATAATGGATTTTGTAGGGTTAATTCCACTCCTAGTGGAAAAAAAAACCTCCTGGCCCCGGGGGCCTCGCCCCGCAGGCCGCGCCTGGACGTAAATGTTCGAAAAAAGCACTAGATAAGGTGCCGTGGCGGAAACAAGGGTTGCCTCGCCCCAGCAACCACCTCGTCAGTCAATCCCTTACTTTCTCGCCTCGCCAATAATGTACCCTCATCACAAATACTCATCAAATGTATCCTCATCATCATTTCACCCTCGTCACAAAAGCTAATCGGCTCAGTATAGTTTTGTATGTATCTATGATGTTGCAGTAGAATACACTACACAACAAACCCACATAATTAATAATTATATAGTGTTTTGTATTTAAATATTGCTTATGATGATACCTAATATCTATATTTTACCTGAAGCAGCAAACAGACTGACTATTTTTCTTGGAATGAAGCGCCGAGCGATAATGTACATAAGACAAACTCCACAAGTATATTCCGACGCATATTACTATTACACACGATGCAGGAACATAAAAATATAATGTATTATTATGTATTAATAGTTTAATAGCAATCGCTAAGATTAAATATTATTAAAACGGTGAAGCAAAAAACATTGACATTTAAAGTCGATGACAGCTAGCAAACCTGCATAACATCGATGCGCGCGCAAGGCTTGACAAAAGTGACATTTGAAAAAATCGTCTAGCCCGGATAGCCCGGACACCTCGGATAGGCCCGTCCCGTGTCGGTGGGTAATCGGTGACAGCTTAGAAAGATCGGAAGCCCCGTCCCGTCCCGTCCCGTCCCGTCCCGTCCCGTCCCGTGCTAGTGTGAGTCATCCTTTATCCTTTTGTTCCTGAGTCATGGATGTTTTCTATATGTATTTATGAATTTGTGTATTATATATCTCGTTGTCTAAGTACCCGTAACACAAGCCTTCTTGAGCTTACTGCGGGACTTATTCAATTTGTGTAAGAATGTCCTATAATATTTATATATACACTGTGCCCGTGAGCATTGCGAGAGATTTTGACAGCGTATTCCTGAGGCTAAAAGAAACAAAAAATGTTATATGATTGTTGGTCATATCGACCAAAAAAAACAAAAGAAACAACTTTCTTTTTCTTTTTTATATATGCTTTGATACATGGTAAGTAAATTTCATTTAGAAAAGGCCCACTTAAAATACAAAAAAAAAAGTTTTTTTGGTAAAGCCGAATTTTGCAAAGATATAACAGTGTCACTTTGAAATCTGTCAAAGATCATGTCTAGACTAGACCACGTAGTAGCATTATCACATCCTAAAACGCGTTATTTACCGACTGGCGGTAATATTACGTTTAAATAAAAATTGCAAGTATCTCAGAAACCAGCCCTAATCCAATGAACTTAATATGACATTTTTTGTTTCTTTTAGCCTCAGGAATACGCTGTTAAAATCTCTCGCAATGCTCACGAGCACCGTGTATATATTTTTTTAAAGCACTCGTTGTCACTGGGCAGAACGTGATCTCCCATTCGATGGGCTAACAAAACGGAGTACCTATTCCATGTATTCCTTACTCATGACATAGCCGATGTCCTGCACAGCCAAAAAACATCGCAGTCTGCCTCCATCGAATTAATATAAGCCATTGAATAAAGTTTGAAAATCCTCTCATTCTCGCCAGGTAAAGCGATACATCTCTAGGTTCTTACGCGTAACTATTCACATCAAAAGGTTCCTAATTTCAATAGTGAGGAAGCTTTCCCGTATCACCAGCTTGGGATCCTGTACATTATTACGATTTAACACGAGGATCAAGTCGATTGTCTCAGAATAAATAAAATATAAAAGGAAGAAATACGGAATTAGTTTCAGTGTAGCTTCTTTCAGCATCAACAGAATCTTCTGTTAGGTACCTACATGCTTTAGTAAGATGTTTTTCAGTGGGCAATTTCTGAACTTTTAACAGATATCATATTTGTTATAAAAATATATAATATTCTGTAGATATTGCACGTTGTTTGCAGTTTCAGATTCCAATTTCTGATAGAATTATCATCGTCACCGCTGACTTCATCCGAGTCTTGAATAGTTGACATTTCGGGATAGTTCAACCATAATAAGTATAATTTTTGTAAGAAAAATTGTTTAATAGACAGCTGGAAAAGTCTTTTTGATGTAGAACCACAAGTTGAGCATTTAGGCTGTCACGTCCGAAATTAACTTTGATGTTCGGTCCATCAGAAGACTTGATACTTCTTGACTTCGGGTAATTTTTATCTCATCTAAAATGTAGCTAAAAAGTGTAGTTGTCTTGAATTCAAAAAATCGTGATTAGAAGCCCTTGTCACGACTTTAACACAGAACCAACTTACCCTACTGGGCCTACTCTAATGAAGAAGTATTACTTATAAAAACAAAATAATAAAATTTCTGTGTTTATTATTCTCAAGTTAATTTTCTTAAGTCTAGTTGTACGGGGCGAAAAGGCGCGTGCACGCCGCGCATGACTCGAGAATTCTCGAGTCATGGACATTTTTTTCTCGTCTCGAATGAAACCAAAATTCTCGAGTTGTCTCGAGTTCGAGAAATCTCGAGCAGAAACCCTATCCACAACACAAGCCTTATTGAGCTTACCGTGGGACTAGGCCAATTTGTATAGGTAAGACTGTCACATAATATTTATTTATTTATAATTAATTACAACCCTGAAATAAAAAATTAAAGTAGGTAGGATAGGATAAATCAAAAATGTTCTCAACATTTTTGATTTATTATACCTACTTACCCAGCCCTGCTCACCGCCTTGGTCACTTTTTCTGTAGTATATGACATCTCTTTCAATTTATACCACTTAGTTATTGAATCTAATGTTCTGTTTTTTAAGTTTATTTCCTTCGATATTAAATAATGAATAAGTTTTATCGCAAACAAACCTGTATTCATCGATTCCTAACAAGTGCGCTTCTCTTTAGGTTTCTTGTCTAGATAAAGGAAAACACTTTTAATCTAGACAAGCCAAAACCTAATCTAAGTTAGCGCCTAAAACAAACTATGAAAAGTTTTAATCAGCACAATAAAAGTTGTGTAAACGGTTCGCAGTCACGGACTCTGATAAGCTGGAGGCACATTCGAAGTCTAAATAACTAACTTGATATAATACGAACTTGATCCCTAATTGGAGTGGTATTCATATTTTAAAATGTGGACTCGTTATGGTTATGATATGATAGCAATCATTTGGGCTTTGGAGATGCTGTACCAAGAGTTGTGTTATTTGGCATCATCAGTCGTGTAAAGATCGTACTATAACGATAACAAAGTAGTTACTTACTGACATGACTAACTAGTGATTCGCATCGAACGTGAACTCGCGGACTCCTATATCTCGACAACTTCTTCACCAATTTGGCTCAAATCCGACCTTAAAAAATATTTTTCTCATCTAAATTTCACGACAATCTGGTCAACTGGTAGTTTTAAGATTATTATAAACTGTATTTGCATGCATGACTTTGTGCTTTTATTATGCAAATAAATGCTTGAATATGCATATGAATATGAACGATAATCGAGTTATCGTCGAACAAACATACATACATACATACAAAAACAACAAAGAATTCGGATTGTCAAGATTGGGAGAACTAACTCGCTTTGGTTGTTTTGAGTTTAGTTCTAGTTTTACCAACACACGTCACAAGTTCTTCATTCTACCCTGTGACACCGTGTGCTGTAATAGACTCGAAACGCCGAAATGTACGAGGTTAACTGGTAGAGAATGCCTTCTGGCATTAAGTTCGCCTTTTCTACATTATTTACTGTGCAATAAAGTTTAAATAAATAAATAAATGTAGGTATTAAGCGTTACAATCCGATTTAAAGTGCTTCAATTCAATGTTAGGCGAGATAACAGAAAAATAATAACTTATAACCGGCTTCTTGGTGCCAGAGAGTAGAGTGCCAGTCGTGCCAAGATCGTATAAATTGAAAACAAATCAAGTTAAGATTTTGAACTGTTGAATAGGCTTCTTGGAGCTCAAAACTCGTGTTAAACATTAGTGTGGTAATGGATAAGTGGTTTTTGGTGTTGTTTTTATGTAACGGATGTTTCAGCCTTTATTTTGATTGCCGTAGGTACTTAAAAGCTTTGTAAACGTATTAGCAATAGGTATGATGTTCAGGGGGTCAGCAAGGACAGCGGGCTCTGTTATCTGTGGTCAAAAGATTGGATTGGATTGCCAGAGTTGGACTGTTTTCCTTATAAAGTTTCATATCATTGACTACCGTTGGCGTAGTTGGTAGTGACCCTGCCTGTTAAGCCGATTGTTCTGGGTTCGAATCCCGGTATAGGCATTTATTTGTGTGATGAACTCAGATATTTGTTCCTGAGTCATGGATGTTTTCAATGTATTTGTATATTACAGATATCGTTGTATGAGTACCCGTAACACAAGCCTTATTGAACTGCGGGCGGTCAATTTGTGTAAGAATGTCCTGTAATATTTATTTATTTATCATTAGGTACATTTATTTTTTACAATGTTCTATCATTTTCCTTAAAACTCACTCACTGCCGCTTCAGCTTCGATCCGTTTAAATTATTTCTTATATATTTTTTTCATTTGACTATAATTATCATTGTAACTCTAACAACAACGTGACAAGTTAAAAAAAATGTAATATTAATACTAATATTAATAAATAATTATCTAACCATAATTTAGCAACCCTAATCCTAAACTAACATAATTATATTTACTATAATTAAGTTTAGCGTTGTATTTTTACCAGTATGAATGTTTTAATTTAGAACATAACCCCCTTTTGTCCTGAGGTGGGCGTTGAGAGCTGCGACACAGTTTATACTAATGCAGCTGCTTACGATCTTATTATTTTTACATATTTGTTTTTATGTTAAATAAATCTTTGAATATTAACCTAACTAGCCACTGACGTGATGGTTGTGGTAACTGTAGCTACCAGCTGTCACCCTTATTTGACTTGACAATAGATGATTAAAAAATAGCAATCGTGTGAGGAGCTAGTTAATATACAAATACAATGATGATAACCTTCATCCTAATCTCCCAAACTCTAGTTTCTATAATAAACTGAGTCATTGATAACGGTCTTACGTCATCCCAGTGGAGGCTGCTATTCACGAAATGGGATAAAGTCAAACCACGTTATTTCTGCCGAACAAATGAACTGGCAAACTTTAAAGTGTTAAACAATCTTCTATGTATTTAAAACCCTACTCATAGTGTTGTGTTTCTGTTGGTGAGTAAGGTTGCCAGAGCTCCAAGAGGATTCACTGTGTTGACAGCTGGGGACCCACGGAGCAAAGCTTGCCCCTTTAGCTGTCAACACAGCGAATCCTCTTTTTTTTAAAGGTTCGGCAACGCGTATGTAACACCCCTGGAGTTGAAGGCGTCCATAGGCTACAGTGACCGCTTACCATCAGGCGGGCCGTATGCTTGTTTGTCACTTGCTTGTTTGTTGTCGCCATATTTTTTTTAGCATAAAAAAATATGGCGTTCACTTAACACTCACATTCTGCGTTATCAAAGTCTAGGAGACTTAGCATAGTAACTGTATACTCGGTGGTGTCAGTGCGACAACAAAAGGTAGACATCTAGATACGGAGGGTACCACAGTGCCAGTACCGGCCTTAGGTACGTGCAACGCGTGCGGTCGCACGGGGCGCCGAGGTTTAGGGGGCGCCGGCGGCGGCGCGCAGCCCGTTTTTGAAGTAACCGTGCGCTGCTGTTAGCCCAAGCCATTGCGCTTAGTTTTGTTTCCTTATAATTTCAGGTCGCGTTCGACTGACGTCAGGTGAGCTCGGCACAACTGGCAATATCACATCATATAATATTTCTAAAATTTAAATTTTAGAACAGTGGAATCGGACCATGGAGAAAAATAATTTTTAAGAAAAAAAAACCGACTTCATTTAGTTCCCGGTAAAAGTGAAATTAAGAATTTGTTTGAGTTAGCCAGTTTACTTCACAAATATCCAATACACCGCACGTATACGATCGAAAATTGAGGAGCTTTCTTAATGTCCTAGGGCTTCCATCATTACATTTGAAGTATAATCAAACGGAACTCCCTTGTAGACCTTTAAACAAACAAAATAACAATGTGTTAAATTGGATGACAGACTGTAAATTAACGAGCATATTCATTATGCCATCCCTGATTATCAACATCAGGTCCACTCCAGCAAAATGATGGCCACAGTAAGAAAATGCCTAAGCTAATTATGAACACCCTCTAATCACAATTAACCTGCCGTTCAAATTTGAAGAGTTCTCTGAATTCTTCTAGAACTCCATCATCAGAATATAAATCAAATCAAAAAGATGAATGTCACAACTAGGATAATAAGTAGAGCTAGGTTTATTAACCAGTTCCACTTTGCGATCCCTGGTCTTCATCATCAGATCAAGTTCATCAAAATTTTGGCTCCGCCAAAACACTGTTTTAGTTACTTAAGGAAACCCTCAAATCAGAATGCATGTGCCGTTAAAATTTGAGGAGTTCTCTCAATCCCTCATGAAGCCCATCATCAAAATAGAACTATAATCAAATAGGACTATCTTGAAGGTATTTCTTTACAAAGAAAAGATGAATGTCTCAAATCGGATGATAGAGCTGGGAATTAACAAGCAGTTCCACTTTGCCATCCCTGGTCTTCATCATCAGGTCCACTCCACCAAATTGATGATGTTCGTAAAGAAATGCTCGAGTGTCTTAAGAAACTACCCAAATCATCATGCATGTGCCTTTCAAATTTGAGGAGTTCCCTCAGTTCCTCATAGATCCTATCATCAGAAATTGATTTTGAAAAAAACGGAACAAATCTGGAACCATCTATTTTCAGAAAAAAATTTTTTTTTTTAAATCGGACGATAGTCCTGGGAATTACCAAGCAGTTCCACTTTGACATCCCTGGTCTTCATCATCAGGTCCACTCCACCAAATTGATGATATTCGTAAAGAAATGCTCGAGTGTCTTAAGAAACTACCCAAATCATCATGCATGTGCCTTTCAAATTTGAGGAGTTCCCTCAGATCCTCATGAATCCCATCATCAGAAATTGATTTTGAAAAAAACGAGACAATCCTGAAACCATCTATATACAGACAAAAAAATATTTTTTAAAATCGGATCATAGTCCTGAGAATTACGAAGCAGTTCCACTTTGCCATCCCTGGTCTTCATCATCAGGTCCACTCCACCAAATTGATGATTTTCGTAAAGAAATGCTCGAGTTTCTTAAGAAATCACCCAAATCAGCATGCATGTGCCTTTCAAATTTGAGGAGTTCCCTCAGTTCCTCATGGATCCCATCATCAGAAATGAATTTTGAAAAAAACGGGACCAACCAGGAACCGTCTACTTTTAGAAAACAAAAAAAAAATTCAAATCGGTTCAGTAATGACGGAGTTATGAGTGAACATCCATTAAAAAAAATAATAATAAAAAAAAAATTCAGTCGAATTGATAACCTCCTCCTTTTGTGAAATATTGAAGTCGGTTGAAAAAACGGCTCACTGACGGATTATTCAGCGTTTTAATCACATTTATCAAAGGTTCGGTTTCGGTTTCGGCCGAAATAAAAATCATACCGAACCTTCGGTTTCGGTAAAAAAACCTGTTTCGGTTGCACATTAGGTATGAGGTTCACCCGCCTAACAATGGTGGCGTCAGGTTGATAAAAAGTTAGATATCAAGATAAAACATATGGTGGTTTTTCTGAGGCGAATGCTTGCCCAGGCATGTGATTCTGCACTTGAAGCTTTGCACTACGGACTCATACATAACAACTAGATGGATACCACTTTAATAACCGAGATTATTTACGGCATTGTGTGATTTTATACTTCGGGTTTATTATGAGAGGGGAGGATTACGGGTATTTGAGTGTATAAGTAAACACAGCGTAGGACGTCCGCCCACAAGATGGACAGATGACCTTATGAAGGTCGCCGGGAGACGCTGGATGCATGTCGCTTCCAACTGGTACATAGGGAGGTCCAAAGGGGAGGCCTATGTTCAGCAGTGGACGTCTTATGGTTGATATGATGATGATGATGATGAGGATAAACCATTATGGATTTCATGAATAAGCACTACAAGAATATTGTAAGTATAAAAGTCTTCAGCTAAACCGTCTTACGTCTGATATTTTTCTATGAAATGTTTGCTTATTATTTATCCATTCATATCTAAGGATGAATCACACTAGGCCGGGACGATATGTCAATATCTATAGAAAGAATCACATGATAGCTCGGAGCCCTCGGATGTCAGACGTTTTCTATAGAAACTGATAGATCGTCCCGTCCCGCCCCGTCCCATCCTGTTCTAGTGTGAGTCATCCCTTCTGTAAGCACTCTCCTTTTAATTTGTATGTGAACGGGTCAACATACAATAGTTTTTGCAAGTTTATGACGATTTTGCTAAGTATTTTGCGTTATTATTATTTCATTTAGTCGATCAGTAGACAAAAATGATGATTAGCGCCTTATATCTGTGTTTTTAGATTTTCATTATATATATATTCACGCCATGAATTTCTAAGTATCTTAAAAAACTGAAATAACTTTACTATGAAAATGTTCTTGCGCAAAACAGTGACTTAAATTAAATCCATATCCGCATGTTTATCTTTCTAAAACCAAACCATGTTAGTATTTGGAATTCGAATACTGCTCCAATGTAACTTCACTATTTTCAACTGAGATCGTTCGGTGTTTATAAATATGTATTTTTTTGCAAATGGTCGTGCAATTTCGTGAAAAAGTAGCTTATTGTAATGCCTACGTTTGTTTAAAGCCGTTTTGTTGATGCTGATGTTTCCCGAATGTTAATTGGGCCTTGAGTTGTCCAAATATTTAGTTGAATAACAGTGTTTTACTTTTAATTTATTGAATCAGGCTTTGGGGAAGTATATTCTTTACGCCAATAATATTGCTTAACTCTATTTCGCGAAACAATTAATAAGTTAGCAAAACAATATTACTTACTGTCGTAATTATTTTATTATGTAGCATTGCATTTTTATTCTCATTTCCGTAAGTTCTTCTGGACTTCTAGTAGGACAGTTGTGGCCAAACTTAGACTACTTTGATCGCTGTTTGATAAAAAATAATCAAATGAAGGGACTATTCTGCAATCAATGGAAACTGTGTACCTAAATATATCAAAATTAAAATAGTTTGACTGCGTTGGATATTAAATTTGGCAAACATTATTGAAATGAATGAAACACATTACAGTGGATTAATCGCGTATGTTGACAACATTCCCTACATTTCAAGTCTTTTACACCGCCCTTTTTCATTGCGCCGTCCAGTGTTAGCCACTAACCTGGAGTTAAGCTGTCAAATTCCATACAAAAAACGCTTGACTCCGGGTTATCCAGGGGTTATGTTATTAATTGGTGTATTTCTGTTTTGTATTTTATTTATGTTTTATTTCATTTACTATGAATCAATTATTTGTATTAGTATTTGTTTGAGTGTTTAATTTCGATGAGTAGGGTTAACTCGCATTATTTGATGATACTCCTATTACCGTGATACTACACAGAAAAAAATACTTAATTACGTCGCAAAAAGGTTGAAATCTTAAAATCTTACATCGATACTTAATTTGGAAAAATCGACTTGAAACGTTTTAATAGTTATTTATTATACAAGGGGGCAAAGTCGTTGTTTAACTCTCGGGCTTATATTGAGACCCGAGCAAGCGAAAGATTCCAAAATTGAGCCACGAGCGTAGCGAGTGGTTCAATAACTGGAATCTTGAGCTTTACGAGGGTCTCAAGGCACGAGAGTTGAACAAACTTTGCCGTCGAGTGTAATACAACAATTTTTCCCCTCACTATTGCGAGGAAAATACAGACTAAATACGATTATAAATCTTATCCACATGTAAATTATCTAGATCCTATATATCTATAACCATCAAAAATCAATTTCAAAATTTGTCATAGAGTAGGTACGCTCCTGGTACTTAGATATTGCCAACAGCTTACCAAGTGCGGGATAAGACATGATCACATGACCAATTTTAGGTGTGACCTCCGATTGCGCATATTTACTATGGGCATACAGGACTCACTTATACTGGACTGGTGGTAAGTGATAGGAATTAGATTACTTTGCCCCACATGTGGATAAAATGCGTTTTTCCACGCTAGTTTTAAAGGAGAAAACAGCGCTTTCCGAGCTAGTGAGGGGAAAAAAATATTATGGGGTTCTAAATTCAAACACACGAAACATGTGCTCAGATAGAAAGAGAAGATATAATTTACCCAATACGCGACGGAAACAGCTCCATTTCGAATAGTTTAGTTTTCCCTGTTTGAACATGTTTGTGCGCAATAAACGCGTTAGAGCCAGACATGTCGCTTGTTTACAGGAAACTGTATTGGTTATGGTTATTTTATTCAGTACTGTGCTTAATGCGAATGAATTTGTACGTACAGATTTTAAAAATGATGTAAGCTGAAAGTTTCATGTCTTAAGACGGAATTCCGATTTTGAAATGGTGTAATGGTGCAAGCCACATGACGAAGTTAAAGCCTGTATAAATTAGGCTACTATACCTTTACGACCGAATGTAGAATGTCCCATAATCGAACAATCGTCTCATGGTCACCTGCGCACGGGCATAATGCGCTTCCGCCGGAAACGATCGCCATGTTGGATCAGATCGATTGTGCGCGGACCGTGGATAATCGGTGCCACTAATAACGCGTGTTTACATACATTACAGTTTTCTGTATTATCATTGAAGTTGTTTTTTTATCAAGTCTAATTGAATTAGGTATCTAATCTAAGAATTTTGACATTGATTTATGGATTTATTGTAAGAAACTACACTAAAACTTAATATTGTCTTCTGTTACCGTGATTGTTATTCATTGAAATTAAACACTTTAGAACAGAATCGCGTTTATTAACACCATGATCTTAACCCTGTGAAAACGAGTGCTGTAAAGGGCTCGAAACGTAGGATCATGGTGTTAATAAACGCGCTTAATCCGTTCTAAAGTGTTTAATTTCAATACACTAAAACTTATTAAAACTAAAAACTAAAACTAAAGTAAAACTAAAATAAAACTAGATAAAAACTAAAATAAAACTAAATAACTAAAATAAATCTAAGACAGACCCCTGCGGCATGGTACCGACTACCGAGGACGCTGGCAACATTTCCTCGCTGGATTGCTAGACTGATCTGTTGAGCGAGGAAGCTGCCAGCTCTTGGGTCTCCTGTGGCGTCTCTGAGTCTCTTCGATAGGTCTTTGAAGAGACCCAGAGCGCTAGGTAGTAGGTAGGCACGGACTAAAGGTCTCGACACCGAAAGGAAAAAATTATATTCGGCGCCGAGACCACTGTACTTTCCCACCTTTGCTTTCTCAACATCTGCAAACATAAGAGTGACGATTTATCCACCTTGTCGCTTTTTGACAATGCGCGAAACAACAACGTAGTTATGTACAGAATTGCGGCCATAATATGTATGTTTCTCGATTAATTTACTGCTTTGGTCTTAGGAAACTATCGGAAAGTCTGCTTTTGATTCACCTTTCTTGTTGAATCATTCGCTATGTCTGGCTGGAAGATGATTTACCAGACTGGGCGGGCTGGAAAGTTCGTGTGTTTACATCCCAAATGGCTTTCCATGTCGTCACCGAATCCCTGCCGATGCGTTCCGGATCCGGGCGACATTACTCTGACCGTCCACTTTTCGTACACCTCTGGGGGCGAGTTGGTGTCGGGTTGTTCGGTCACACGATCACCCTTTTTCCTCCAGTCCGTCTATGCTAATTTTCCTAGATGTTGATAGCACATACTGTGAAGTTAAGTAAACAAACTTATAATTTCATGGTAGTTTGACGTCTAAAATAACATTTTAAAGTTTGACAGTACTATGCACCTATGTATTAATCCAAGCATGTTTTTCTGCTCTCTACAGCAATGGGGTCAGGCGCCTCAGTGGCGGTGGACACGCCCGGTGGAGACCTCCGTCTTCCGACCTCGGGCCTCAAGTTCAACGTCAACCAGCTGAGAGCCCTCAACGGCTATGTGGATTCTCTTTATGATGATGATCAGAAAGGTACACAATTTACAAATCGAGATACTAAGCGTTATCCCTAAAATATTCGTTTTCTAAACATCCTTCTAGACCCTTAGAAGCTGAACTGTATTTTTGGAGATTCAGATATTAAATATTACCTATAGTCCCGGTTTTAAGCATTCGTGTTACTGTTTTATGTGTTTATTATGTATATGATTATCAACTTAACAGTTCATTAAACCACTAAGAATCAATTCACATACCACATCTGTACTTCAGATCGTATGTCAACGGAGATGGAGAGTGCTGTAGAAAGTTTGGTTCAAAGGATAGTGGACGGCGCCGGGCAGCGGGACCCAAGGTTCAGGTGTTGCCATCTCATAGCTTTGCACAGAGGGAAGAAGGTAAGACATTGGAACAAAAATTAAAACATCAATTCAGTAGAGTGTCTCTACGAGAGACTCACTTAATGGATACTCGAATACATGTTGAAGCAAAAGAGATTGCGATTTGAGATTTTCGAATCCCTATATTTGTAACTGCAGTGTTGCGTCTTCTCTACTTTGCGAGAGTTTTAGCAGATTGCCATGAATCCAGAAGAACGACCAGAAAAAAGTTAGAAGGGATGCGGGGTCTCTCTCAAACTTAATTTATATTTTCACTTGTCAGATGCGTTCCCGATCCTTGGAATATCTGGTGACATTGGACTCTCTGTCGGTCCTCAATGCTGGAAACGAAGACTGTTGCCTCCAGGAGGGGCCGACAGGCTATGGACGAATACGGCTAACTGGGAAGGAGGCTGAGAAGTGGGAAGAGTTTCTTACGCCTTCCGGATATTTGTGTAGGTTAGTCTATCAGTGAATCTACAAGAGTTTTTACAGTTATATGAAAAACCGGGTGACCCTGGACACCCTATTATTGGTGTCGGTGTGTAAATGTCGGGAGCGAATATTGCTGCCTTTAAGAGAGCCTTACAGGTTATGGAGGAATACGGCTCACCGCAAAGAAGACTGAGAAGTGGGAAGAGTTTCTTATGCCTTCGGGATATTTGTGTAGGTTAGTAATACATCCATCGACTGGATGCTTTCCCGTTCTCGCAGGTCACAACCCCTACCAACTGAGCAATGTAGACCGATTGTCTTGTATTTGGATCCCAAAGTCGCCAGTTCAAGTCCCTCGTCAATGGATTTTCCGTTTTCCTTTATTTCTAAGCATTGAGGAAGTAAATTGGGGTTTGTTCTTAACAAAGTTGAATTTTTCAGAGACAAAGTCCTGGAGCGGTGGGTGGAGCTGATAGCTCGTTGCGCACACGCTCGTGGCGGTGGCGGTTCGCGCGTGCTCTGCGCGAGAGCAGCTGCGCGTGCGCAGCCGCACAAGTACTGCTACCTGGAGAGAGGTAGGTGCATTAGGTACAGTCCTGGAGCGGTGGGTGGGCAGCTTGTTGCGCACACTCGTGGCGGTAGTGGTTCACGCGTGCACAGCCGCACAAGTACTGCTACCTGGAGAGAGGTAGGTGCATTAGGTACAGTCCTGGAGCGGTGGGTGGGCAGCTTGTTGCGCACACTCGTGGCGGTAGTGGTTCACGCGTGCACAGCCGCACAAGTACTGCTACCTGGAGAGAGGTAGGTGCATTAGGTACAGTCCTGGAGCGGTGGGTGGGCAGCTTGTTGGGCACACTCGTGGCTGTAGTGGTTCACGCGTG
Source organism: Lathronympha strigana (assembly GCA_949128165.1). Classification (NCBI taxonomy): domain Eukaryota; kingdom Metazoa; phylum Arthropoda; class Insecta; order Lepidoptera; family Tortricidae; genus Lathronympha; species Lathronympha strigana. The sequence continues at coordinate 21,135,828 of OX421912.1, forward strand.
CACAGCCGCACAAGTACTGCTACCTGGAGAGAGGTAGGTGCATTAGGTACAGTCCTGGAGCGGTGGGTGGATAGCTTGTTGCGCACACACTCGTGGTGGTGGTAATACGCGCGTTGACATTACCAGTGATAAAAGCCCACACCGTAGGTAGCCTTTAGGCGGAGACGGCGGAGTGGCTTTTTTTTTATCTCATTTATTCTATAAGCCATACATCTTATGATTAAATGATGACTCACACTAGAACAGGACGGGGCGGGGTGGGACGGGATGGGGCGGGACGGGACGGGACGGGAAGGGGCGGAACGGGAAAACCTGTCAATTTCTATAGAAAGAGTCACGTGATAGCTCGGAGCCCTCAGGTGTCACGTGACGCTTTCTATAGAAATTTACAAATTTTCCCGTCCCGCCCCGTCCCGTCTCGTTCTAGTGTGAGTTATCCTTTATGGTTACTTTCTATATTACAAGTAAAGTAACCTTTACGATAATATAAAAAGGAAAATCCCGAAACAAAGTCGTTACCAAAAATTCTAATTTTGTAAACAAATATTTCAAACAACAACTCGTAAACAACTTCCATTAAGACAACCTACATTTTAATGACTACACCGTTTAAAATTTAGAATAGATACTTAACTTTATTGTATCCGTCGTTTACAAACACACCAGCTGTCTTCGTACAATATTTGAACGCGGGCCATTTTTGATATTACATTAAATTTGCCAGGATATAGGTACACATGTGGAATACCTCGTCCATTCCATACAAACATTATGTAAAGAAAGGATTTTATATTCCTTTCACACTCGTATTGTTTATTAAATGAGCGAGGGAAACGAAACGACGGATTACCTCAATGTTTTCCCTAGATTTTCAGGTTTGAGTGAAAATGCGACTTGTTTGGGGAATTCTACCATCCATTACTAAACATGACTAAATCCTTATACATATATTATAAATGGGAAACGGTGTGTGTCTGTTTGTTTGTCCGTCTTTCACGGCAAAACAGAGCGACGAATGGGAACTACTGTATTGTCGCTCACCAGGCGGCGTCACTCATGCGTGGGTCCTGTGTCAGTATGAGAAAAATATCAAAGTGACGTTTGAAATGTTCCCGCAGGACCCATATTCCACTAGTGCCCCTAGCGGAAAATCGACTCGCGGTAATCCTCATTGCCGTGATTTTTTAAGTGGAGAAGTTTTTGTCTCATTGACACGAGCGAAGCCGCGGGCAAAAGCTAGTCACTTATAATTTGGCGTCTTATCCTTTAGCCAACTCTATTATTCTTATTCTTAATATAAAAGTTATGCAAATGCTTCTCTAGGGTTGATTATCCATTGACCAACTTAAGACGTGGATTACTCTAAGTCTTATCCACGTTTGTATGTAATAAAGTTGAGTATTCTTTGGCAAGGGAGCATGTGTTGGTGTTGGCACCACACACAGACAGAGTGGTGTGTGTGTGAGTGATGCCCGAGCTGCGAAGGTGACAACACCACTCTGTCTGTCCGACGCCTACTTTGATAAAAATACGTGAGTGTTAACCGTTGCAATTTAATATCAGTATGACTCACGAAAGTTTAAATTATTTAAAAAATACTTCGCCGTGAAAAAAACCCGCAGAAAACCTAGGGTAAAAATAGTTCCACTCAAATCTCACGAAACTTTAGTATGTTGTAGATTCAAGTCGTCTGATAATTTTTTTATAAAGGCACAACTCTCTCAGGTATACTTTCAGGAATAATCCCGCCCCGCCCCGTTCCGTCCCGTACTAGTGTGACTCATCCTTTAACATGGCGCTTATGAAAATAGCTACTGTTAATTTATGGGGCGCGAACACGGGCTAGACTAATAGTAATTTATCACTGAATTGATTCGGAAGGATTGTTTAATTTTGCACGGGGAAATGAACACAGAGCGCTGTTTGTAAATGTAATTGAGTTTGAAACAGTGTTGATACTGAGTTCGTAACTGTCCAGGATAGTTCCGTGAATTTTCATAATGAAACTACTATCACACATAGATATGAGCGGGTACCTATGTAGGTACAATTACGTCTATAAATATATATACACTTTGGAACTTATTACAAGGTTAGAAGGGTCAAAATTTAATACAGATGCATGTATAAATAAATAAATATTGTGGGACAATCTTACACAAATCGACCTAGTCCCACGGTAAGCTCAATAAGGCTTGTGGTGTGGGTACTAGACGACGATATATATAATATATAGATACATATAAATACTTAAATACATAGAAAACATCCATAACTCAGTAACAAATATTCGTGATAAACACACAAATAAATGCCCTGACCAGGATTCGAACCCGGGACCTCCTGCTTCGTAGGCAGGGTCACTACCAACTAGGTATATTTATGAAGCCGACCGTATTATAGGTTATTTTTCGGACTACAAATATTGTTTATGGTGCTTTCATTGTCCATTTACAGTTTATTTGTAAAGGTACCTATGTGTCGTGTAGCCTTAAAATTGACAGCCGAAAATGCAGGTTTGGGCTTTCGGAACTTCTTGCTTTATTTCAGTCAAATGTCGAGCATCGATTCGAGTCCCGCACGGCTTAACTCTGGAATTAAATGTTGCCAGCGGTAATTCCGGACCGATATGACCTTGAAACTTTTAAGAAAAGAGCGTAATCTTGTCTCAAACGCAACGCACATGTGATCCTCCGGTATTGCAAGTGTCCACTGCAGCACGGCAGCGATTGTCGCGTATCAGGCGATACGTCTGCTCGTTTGCTTCCTATTACATTTAGAACCCTGCTCATTCGTTACTGGGAAGTGGGAAGTTGGGTTACGGTTGAAAGGTCTAATGGAGGACTTACACTAGAACGGGACGGGACGATATGTCAGTTTCTATAGAAAACGTCACGTGGCATCTGAGCTATCACGTGATTCTTTCTATATCTGTCAATGTATATACATTGACAGATCGTCCCGTCCTGCCCCGTCCCGTCCCGTCCTAGTGTGAGTCATCCTTAACTCTAACGCAATACCTAATTTAAGTATTACATGAGCAGGTGCATTTGTAAATTATTTTTCTACCCTATATCTAAATATGCTTAATTGGACCTGCTTTACTCCTGCTACAGCATGTTGCTAATGATGTTTATTATTCCAGCCTCTCCACCACAAGCCATCACCGACCGCCGTCTAGCCATAGTGGAAGGAGCCGCCTGGGTGATGGTGCGCGTCGGAGCTGGAGAAGCCGAAGCCAAGCTCATGCTGGCAGCTAGAGTGGGTGGTGTTAGTGCAGCCGCGTATACTTGCCGGGTGCCTCTGACCAGCCCTCTAGCGCTACTACATTATACTGCAGCTAACCAGGTACGCACATACCTACCAGACAAGCCATCACCGTCTAGCCATCGCGGAAGGTGGAGCCTGGGTGATGGCTCCCTTCGTTGCCGGAGAAGCTGTAGCCAAGCTCATGCTGGCAGTTAGAGTCGGTGGTGTTAGTACGGCCGCGTATACCTGCCGGGTGCTTCCAACTAGCTTTAGCGCTACTACATTATACTTCCGCTAACCAGGTACGTACCCATCACACGAGACATCACCGATCGCGGTCTAGCCATTGTGGAAGGTGGCGCCTGGGTGATGATGCGACTCGGAGCCTGTGACGCCGAAGCTAAGCTTATGCTGGCAGTTAGAATCAGTCGCGTTAGTGCAGCTGCGTATACCTTGGGGATGCCACACACCAGCCCGTTAGCGCTTTAATACTATACTGCAGCTAACCAAGTACCTACTGAAGATAAGGTCAGGCGAGTTAATGGCATCAATGCGTTTGCTTATTCCGTCGTCTGCCGCTGTCTAGCCCTTCCTCACTCATACTCTATTACTATATTCATCAGGCACATACCAACTCAGAGTTGGCACCAGATTTTTTTTTTTAATTTATTTAGAACACAAACAGTCATAAAAAAAACATGAGATAACGTACATATAGTGTACAGATAGAAACACAACAATAAAAAAAGACCTGGAGGTTCATAAAAGAATATCAAATGTTTTTAACCAAAGACAGTATAGGTAGTTGTAAGTAACAAAACAGTATCAAACAAAGCGAAAAGTTATAATAGAATAATTTACGCTTAACTAACGTTTTAAGACTAAACATCGAATTATGAAAGGGATCAATATCAAAAAGATGCTTATTATAGTAACTTGGTACTCGTCTGAAAAAGGTATGTCTGGAATAATTCTTAGGAGAAAAACTAATATGAAACAAAAATCTAGGACGTAAGGGGCTATGTGGACATCTAAAAGAAACTAATTTTAAAAGATCTGGACAATTGATGACGCCTTTAAGAATTTTAAACAAAAACATGACATCTAAGTATTGCCTACGATTAAGTAAAGAAGGGATACAAAAATGTTTTGCCGCCAATGCAAAATTTTCGAAGTAAGTACCTGTTCTGTAACTTAATGATTTTAGGAAAATGTTTTGAAATATACATAGGTTAGGCCGCTTACGATACACGCTCCTACATGAACACTACTCGTACTATATACCCAAGCAAACCCTCCTTACATTCTATCATCCGTTGTAAAATGTTTTCGAGCAGAGGTTTTATCAAGAGAGCATGCGGTCCGCCTTCTCCTTGGAAGGTTCATTCCAACAATTTATAAATTCCTCAGGGTTACTACGCCACGGCAGTTGGACCGCCTTCAACCATGACCTGCGTCGACCGAACGGCAACCTGGCAGCTCTGGCACCCTCCTTTAGAAGCAACCCTGGACGCACACTTCTCTGAACTGTCCACGATAGCGAGAGTCGCGGGGGCACTGAACTCTCTGCTGGATAAGATGAGGGAAGGGATATATCAGGTTGGTGCAACTTCAAACCATGTATAAATAAGGGTTCTTCGGGACATGTTTCATTATCTGAATTGTGTGAGGCAACATTTTAAGTTAGAAAAAAGTCCTGAGAAAAAGTTATTTGTATAAAATGTGGAAAATCTTTTATAGCTACTCCTAAACTTTACTATAATCATCCCTACATAAATAACTTGATCTCGCGGATGTTGTTACTTTGTGACTTTAGAGTTGGAGTGAGCAAACGCCTTGTCTTCATTTCTTCTTGCTTTCATTGTATGTTTCCGTAGAGTTCTCCAGAAAGGCGCATCAAGATCTGAGAAATAAGTAGTTGCTTTTGACCATCTAGATTTTCTTCCAGGGTTCCCTCCGTAGTGTGAGCCGCTACATGGCGCAGTGCGCGCTGCGCCGGCGCGTGGACCGCTGCGCAGCACACAACCAGGCCGCTGCGCGCTTCTTTGTCCAAACTCATGCCTCACATCACCTGGTATTGGTTTTGGATTCGTGAGTACACTAATAAATATCTAGAAAATGTGAAAATGCACCGCTAATGCACCATTCGGATAACATATCCGATATAAGATTCACTTCTAACGGGGAAACGATCCAGTATATAGCAAAGTAGCTGTCTAGTTTCGTTAGCCCTCCAAATTAGTGTAGCCCTTTTCTTAGTGTAGTGTCTCCTCTACCCAAAGGTTGTCTGGAAGAGATCGCTCTTTAGCGATAAGACCGCCTGTTGTTTGCCTCTTTTTCTTGTGTTATCTATACCAGTTTGTGTTATTTTTGTTGTTCTGAGGTGCAATAAAGAGTTATTGTATTGTATTGTTGACCATTTACCGGAGCTAGCGCTCCGTCTATCCGTTAATCTTTGTACACCACCATTATGTTCAAAATCGCATGGGCAATTTATGAATGAATTCATTCATAAACTGCCTATGATGTTTTGAACGCGATAGTACATGTACAAGGCGTACCTTGTACATGTAGGCATGCTGGTGGCATATTCACCATATTTGGATGCACCATGATGCCTACACTAAACTACTAGGTAACCCATAAAAATCAAACATTTATATGTGAAATCATAGCATAAACCCGTCAGTTACAGCACAAGTCTTAATCCTTCATTCGGTTCAGGTTATTAGCGGTCTGCGAGCGAGGAACAATAGCTGGCTACGTTTATCCTGCTGACCGAGCTGCGTTAGTCAGACGCGGTGCAAGGGGCGCAGATTGGGCCGCCGATGCAGCTACTGTTCGAAGGTGTCTCATGGACTTGCATCGGCTCCCTGGTGTGTATCTACTGTTACTAGTATTGCCATATTGAACGTGGAATACTGATAATTGGGATTGGGATTCAGAAGACCGCATGTTTAATTTTATTACTTATATTTTTATTTATAAGATTAGTGAAATGGCCAAGAGGTGCGGAATTATCCGTTGATGCCGCTATTCGTTAGTACTTTCTGGTCTCTTCTCTATATAAACTGCTAGTGCCCGAGTGACTGAGATGCGAGCTTTATGTAAAACGTAAGCGTTTGAGTAAACTTATCCATACGACTAAGAAGTTAACCGCACATCAGGAGCACTGTAATGAGTGTTTGCGAGTATGTATTGTGTATTCCTGCGGCATGGTCGAATAATGACACCCTCAAGCCACTCTTGACCATAAACCAACATCTTCAATTACACAAAAACAAAACTAAACCACATACCTTTTCAGGGTCGGAAGATATTTTGCTTACCCCCTCCGAGTCCCTGGAATCAGTGCTGTTCTCACGTTGGGAGCACTTGAACAAAGTTCCGAAGCCAACCGCAGGAGCAGCACCGAGTTTCACGAGGCGACAGCTGCTGTATCTATGGAGAGTTGCCAGTGAGCTCGTGGATTGCAAGAACATGGTGGTTTGTGTAAGTTGACGCTTTAATACCGACACATTCTGCTCACGTCTTTTGAGTCTCTGGAATCCGTGCTCTTTTCTCGCTGGGAGCACCTGACCAAAGTTCCGAAGTAAATCACTGGAGCGGCTCCGAGCTTCATGAGGCAACAGCTTTTGTATTTGAGGAGGGCTGCCAGCCAGGTTGCCTGCAAATATAGGGTGGTTTATGTAAGTAGTCTGTTTAATAATTGTGTATAAACTGTATAAGTTCAAGAAAATTATGTCAAGACATCATAAGTAACCAAATTCGTTGCTCCTCCTTTTCCTAGCCTTTTTCCGGCTTATGCCATGGATGGCTCAGGGAATCTGGGGTCCGCTTTGGCAATCTTATCCCGAGATTTGTGGAGGGTTGCCAGCGAGTTGGTTGCCTGCAAAAACATGATGGTTTGTGTAAGTTGGCCAATCTGGTGACGATGCCTCACAAAATAATAGCAATCCACAACAGGCTTCGGCCTTTTCTCTTATAAAAGTAAAGTCAAGACGAAATATCTATGTGCCACAGAAAAAAATATTGTGCTGTTGTTATATATTCAAAGTAACAGGTGGGCAGACTAATATCCTAGTTAGGAATTAGAATGATAATATTTTTTTCTTCAAAGGAAAACCATAGCACGTTCCACGCCAACTTGCTCCAAATGACCTCTCAAAACCAGAGCATAGAACAGCTGATCCACATCCTGGCGATCATGCTCGACCAGGCCCGAGACCTGTACTTGAACAACATCGAGACCAGGAGCGTTGGGGAGTTCGACAGGGAAACCTCCACTTATAGGTAAATACGGTATATAAATAATGTTGTCATTTGATTTTCAGTTTCCTTTTCAAGATTAAATAATGTACACGGAGATACTAAGACCTGACACCACAAAGTAGATTTTTTAAGGATGACACACTAGAACGGGACGGGACGGGATGACTCTCAGTCATCATCTTAAAACTCTGTGAAAACTTTAATTTCAATGAATGTCAATCGCAGTAACAGAAGACAATATTATAAATTAAGAACGTAAAAACGTAAAGAAGGGCACTGATCGTCTAAAACTATTTCAGATCGAAAAAATGGAACAAGCTAAAGGACTATTACGACGCATCCTCGGCTTGCCTGATTGATGCTGTCAGACGGGATCCAGAATTAAGAGGAGAGAACTTAGAAGATGAGCTAAATGTCATGAGGAATGTGCTCCAATGGCTTTATAAAGGTAATTTCAAAACTTTTGGTAGGTGTTGCTCAATCATTTAGTTCCTTAAAACGCATGGTTTGCATGGTTCATAAATAATTTATTTTATTCTATTTTGTACATATATAAAGTTCATTTTATTAAAATTCATATTAAGCATAATGATAGATAATAAAAAGTGTACAAAAAAGCACTTACCTACAAAAGCCCAATTAAAAAAAGAATCTTCCCCGTCTAAAAGGTCCGCCTGCGGCATGGTCCCCATTCTATTTTTATTTAATTGTTTATGATCATGTTCCGTCAAATTGGATAGGTACTTAATAGTTAGCAAATACGCCTTATGTTTACATTGTTTGGAAGTACCATTGACGGCGATTTTCAATAATTTAGTTTTTTATATTAAATATTGTTTTTTGTCAGCATTCGAGTTTATACAGAGAATTTAATTTAGTCAACTAGTCAGCTCTTTAACAAATATAGTCGAGAAATACAAACATTGCTCATCTTAGACTTTATTTGTTAAAGCGCTGACTGCCTAGATGACGAACCTGAAGAGTCTATCGGGTCTATAGGATTAGTTAGTGCCTAATGTACCTCTACAAGTAACATTTAAACACACTTATAAATGGTGTACCTATTTTGGCTATTGGTTGGAAGTTTTCTTCGAAGCTAAGTAGGATTCGAATCACTGTACGGGTATTTTTTGTGTTTCGATATTTTTTGGATATTTCCTTTCATTTCGATTGTCTTAGTATCTATAACCTTGGACATAATAAAATATTAAAAGGTTCCTATTGAATAAGGTTGATTTATGTAAGATTGTCCCCTAATACATATTTTTCAATGCTTTTTTCATATCAGGTGCCAAAGACGATAAGAAATACCTTAGTCCAGTCCTGAAGCCCTACCTGGACAGTCTCTACGCCAGCTCCCTGGACAACTCCTGGTTCCTCGAGGAGTTCGACGCCAAAAAGAGTGAAGCTGAGTTTGAAGGTTACACTATATTCCGTTCTTGTTTGTTTTTTTCCTATCATTTATTTTATTAAGACCTTATCCATTTCTGAATAAAGTAAACATAGCATGTTTGATATTCTTATTATTATACGCGTTTTGAGTAATTGTGGTTTAAAATTGATCTGATCTGTTTTTTTTTGTAGGGCTGAGGGATTACTGCGTTGGGGTTCATGACGGGGTCGTCGAACCCTGTTTAGGTCTGTTAGATGCGGCTAAGAAGCTGGCGTGGGCGAAGGCTATGGTGGATTTCGTGGACAGATACAAACATATTGGTAAGTTTTAGTTTTTTAACTGTCATTTTGTGTGTTTAAGAATACTGCGTGTTCATTTTGTAGTAAAAGTAGCTGGTTGTATGGCCCGTGGATACTATTTGACACTTAACAGGTACATTTAATAGCACGCGCAAGATGTATTGAGAGTTGTGTCAAAGTCGAATAGTAACGTAAACAAAATCAAATTTAGATCAAATTTTGCTAACCTGGGCACTGGGGGCCTTGGTTACTTTTTCTGTAGTATATGACATCTCTTTCAATTTATAATTTATATATATAGTAGTGTGGCTATTTAAAAACATGAATCAAAACATTTATTATAATTAATAAATTATTTAATTCATGTTTTACAATTGTTATAGTGGCGCCATCTCTAGCTTCTAGTTGAAAATAATCTGTAAAGATTATCTAGAAGGACAGCACTAGACGTAAGTCTGAGTTGTAGGTTTGGCGAAATGCACCTTAGCGTTTCAAAAATAAGAAAGAATTGCATATACTTAGGAAATTTCAGATACTGGCCGCCGTGGTCAGGGCGTCTGCCGCGAAAGCACGAGGTCGCTGGTTCGTCCCAGCTCTAGGCACTTGGGGCCTTGGTCACTTTTTCCGTAGTAGGTATATGACATCTCTTTCAATTTTCGAATTTTAAAGTTTGAACCGTCTTCCCTTCCAATAAGCCGAAGACACACCCCACTTACTCCAGTTGTCAGTGAACTAATTTAAAAGTATAATCGCCATATACGTGGTTAGCGAGGATAACTTGCCAAGTTCTCGGAAGGTGTCAAAGTTGGAAAGTTGCGAGTATGTAGACTATGATTACCGAGCGAGGGAGAGTCGGTCGCCAAGGCCAAGTATCAGTATCATGTCTTTACGAAACTATACAAGTACCTCTTGTTATTTCACAGATTTTAAATCAAAAAGTGAAAAAGCGTGCGTGGTGCTTATTTTAAAGGTGGATAACGCCATTCATCATACGCCTAGACTGGTCACTTTCATGAGAATCGAGAGATCCAAAAACTTTTTTTTAAACAAGTAAATGTTTTTTTTGTCAGAATTACGAGCTTATTCGATCCTACTAATAGAAAAAAAGAGTTCCATTTTTTTCCCATTCCGTTACCATTATTCAAACACTTTGTACGCAGCGATTATAAAATGGAGAGTGCGTAAAATGTTAGAAAATTTTGAGACCTATCTTTCTCGTGGTGTTTTTTCCTAGTTTGAAAAATCCCGTTATACTGGTAGGACAAACTTTAAATTTACCTTCCTAAAAAAATTGTTTTGGATCTCTTCTCGCGTAAATGCCCGCCTACGGCAACGCTTTACAGACATAAAATTACATATAAGTAGGTACTTAGTTAACGATTCTCTAAGTCGCCATTGCATTGGGTGCTTGAACGTTATTATCGCCTATTTTCTGTATACCTTTAGGAATATAAAGCCAGTGTTCGCCGCCAGAGATAACAATAGAATAAAGAAAGCTGCTAGAAATTCAAAACGCCACTTCTGTGTTATAGTTTATTTTTCTGGTTCTTCTAACTTCTTGTTGTTACGTCACTGTTTGATTGATTTGAATGTATAAAATACGGTTTTCATTTTTAAATTTCAACGTATTAAATACGTGAGTTTTAACCGTTGTAATTTAATATCAGTATGACTTAGGATCGTTTAAATTGTATGGTTTTCATATTTATTTATATTTATAACTCTCTCCTTACAAATCAAGATCTTACAAATGCCTATCAAAAGCAGAGGTAGGTAGTTAGGTAAGTACACTTACCGTATATATTTCGAAAATAAATGTTTTTTAGTTTCAAATTTAAAAAAAAACAAAAGCTATTCTTATTACAAAATCTGTTTTTTATATTGATCAGTTAAGATATTTGCATATTGATGCAACGTTACTAGATACGAGACAGGGATACGGCCGTTTGTCACTCCACAGATTTATAACCTGAATCATCACTTACTCCAATACCACATAATCATATAATTTAAACTTTCGTGAGACATACTGATATTAAATTGCAACGGTTAACACTCACGTATTTTTATCACAATAGGCGTGACATGTTTTGGGAAAAATGTTATGTGCCACGCAAGATCCGTGAGGCCATTGAAATCGGACGTCGCCCTAATTTCAACCGCGATGGAGGTTGGACTCTGCCACCGGCTTGGAAACCAGTGCTTCCTAGAGGGAGCGGGAATGTGTATGGTGACGATTTAGTGGACACGGTTAGTTTGGTGTGCTTGTCGTTGATTCCGTCAGACGATCCGACAATTCAGACTCCCGCAACGACGGCGCCGGATTGCGCGGATCACCCCGCTCCCGCTTCGTCGCGCGCGAGCCGGTACCTACGCCGGACTGGGGCAGTGATGTCCTAGCCGCGAAGGTGTCCGACGATGTCTGCCCGACGCAGACGAAACATGTCACGCCTATTGTGATAAAAAAACGGGAGTGAGTGTTAACCGTTGCAATTTAATATCAATACCACATAATATTCAATTGTGAACACATGAAGAGCGAGCCCTTAATAAGTAAATAAGGCCTGAGTTGACTAGTTACGGGACAATACGTTCTCACAGTGTATTCCGGAAGCCTTGGAAAGTTAGTAGTGATGATAACAAATAGCGGTGGTGCCTAACAAACTAAGTATTGGCGGCCATTCACGTAACTCTAAGCCCCTTGGCTTGTCCAATTTTCAGACAAGAAAAACCGCGTTCTAAGTAAAGTCGTTGTACTCTCATTCTACCTCGCTCTCGATTCGAGTCACAAAATATTTTGTTGTGCTGTCTTTATTATTGATCAGTCTCCGTTAAAGTGTAAGTTGGGGGTAGTCGGACCGTTTGCAAAAGTGGGACGGAAGCAGCTGCGGGTCATGTGCGAAGTTAGGCTGCAGTTACCGTTGTTACAGGAAAGTTGCTGTGCATAAAGGTAGCAACTAGCAACAGCAGCATATGACACAATAAGCTAGCAAATGAACAGTCAAACTTGAAAGTGTTATTTTAAACGTCAAACTTCTATGAAATCATGACGCGGAAATTAAGCACTTTAGAACGGATTAATCACGTTGATGAACACAATGACCCTATGTTTTGAGCCCTTTGCAGCACTCGTTTTCACAGGGTTAAGATGATAAATGAAAGAATGCGAATTCTCCCCGTCAATGACTTCTATTTTATTTCGAATTTTCGAACATATTTCACCGTTATTCATTCTTGCATGTAAATAAGTGGTACTTTTAAAAAACCTTTAAATCCTTTTGCCATTTTAAACCGCAAGCATTACACGAATACCGCAAATAAATCAAATTTTTATTAACATGCACTTATCTCTCGTGACTTTTCACATACCAGCGGTATCCATAAAAACACTATTTGCCGCCATTTTGGACAGGAAATGGTGTGATTACAGACAATTTGTCTTATTTGTAGGTAAATAATGTGACGTTATGCGCAAAGCCAAAGTGGTTACCCGTAATAATGACTTATTATTGGTCAATGAAAAACATGGACATGAGTGTGATGAGCAAAAACTTGAAAAGTAACCGTCAACAAATGGCAATAAAACGCTATAATACATATTATTACTAAGTTAAGTTTATTAATCTGTCCAAATACGTGAGGCACGTAAATTAACTACATCCGAACGTCTCGAGTCTTTTACAGCACAATCCGGAGTCTTCGGATGTCACGAGACGTTTTCTATAGAAATTGACAGATATTCCCGTCCCGCCCCGTCCCGTTTTAGTGTGAGTCATCCTTTATTTGATTATAGTTTGTACATATAAGTACCGCTTCTCTCCTTATTAATATACAGCACTTATGGAACTATTATAAAGGAGCCCGCGTTTAACGTCACTTCTCTTAATTTTATTCGATTATAGTACGATCCTAAGTATATATAGGTACATACATAATCCTCTCCTGTGTAATATACAGGTACACCGAACTATTATAATAACAGAGCCCCGGGTAGTCATATTAGGGTATATCGTGATCTTTGTATTTCTACTCTGTTACAACGACAACTGAATTTAGTTTAGTAGAATTACGCAGTTCTCTACATTTTATTCGATTCTTCTCTTCTTTCTCCTGGCTTTTGTCCCATTTTATTTGGGGTCAGCCCTCTTAGTAATCCTGTGCCACATCATACGGTTGTGGGTTGTCTGGTCTGTTGTGTTCATCAGCTTTATGCCATTGTTGACTGTTTGGAGCCAGGTTGTTGGTGGTCGACCGAGGCCCCTCTTCTTTGCAATGTTCATCACTCTTTTGGTCATCTTGATTTTATTCGATTATTGCAATATATTTTACAGTGAAGCGCGCAGAAATATCCGACAAAATCTTATTTGTATAGCCATACGAACGTGTCATATATTTCTACAGCCTTCTTAGCGTTAGTGTGGTGACTGAACATAGTGTTACATATACGTACAGCACCTCCCCTTTATACTTACCGAACTATAATAATAACAGAGCCCCCGGAGATCCAAGTCGGTTTGATCGAATTATCGCACCCTTCAAGGTGTGATTTTAGGCAAATTCGACGAAACCGCACGTTAAGCGATATTGACTTGAAAGGAGGAACACTATAATTATCTTGGAAATTGATATTGAGATACGCTACACGCTACCTACATAACTGCAATAGAGTCAAGTCACTAAATTAACTGTCAAACTGAGTTATTATAAACGTCAAACTTCTATAAAATGATGGACTCTAAGGCCCACTTGCGCCACCCAGGTTTAGCCGCTAACCCGGTGTTAAGCTGTCAAACGTGACGTTTTCTATAGAAACTGACGGATCGTCCCGTCCCGTTCTAGTGTGAGTCATCCTTAACCAGTATACCGATTCTCTGTAATTCCCATGTTAAATATATTAAATTGCAACGGTTAACACTCACGTATTTTTATCACAATAGGCGTGACAGGTTTTGACTGCGTCGGGCAGACATCGTCGGACAGACAGAGTGGTGTTATCACCTTCGCGGCTAGAAAAATTATAAATAATATGTTTAAATTATATGTTAAATACCAGCTGCATTCTAACCAAGCCACAGTACTGTTTTGCTATGTAAGCACCACCCTTAATAAATAAAATATTTATAATAGGACATTCTTACACAAATTGACTAAGTCGCACACTAGCTCAAGAAGGTTTGTGTTACGGGTACTCAGACAACGATATATATAATATACAAATACATAAAAAACATCCATGACTCAGGAACAAATATCTGTGTTTATCACACAAACAAATGCCCTTACCGGGATTCGAACCCAGAAGCATCGGCTTAGCAGGCAGGGTCACTACCAACTACGCCAACCGGTCGTCAACCGGTCGTCGTTAATTCCACTCACAAAAAACCCTGGACGAAATTGAGTATCGATCTTCGAGGATTTTTGTTTATCCTGCACATGACAGCATAATGCTGTGCCATCAGCCTTTAATACACTCCCCTGTCACTACACAAACTGCGGATCAAAATTCGCCCCGATTTTAAATTTCGAATACATTAACATTAGAATGAGACCAGAGGGTGTAGCGAACATCGAACATTCGAGATTTCGTATATGCGTCCTGTTTGCTCCAATTAGCAAGTGGGAGAGAGAAGATACAAGTTTTTGATCGTTTGTTCGCGATAGTACGTCAGTTTGGTGTGAGCTTTCGCTGTGGGTTTTTAAAGTAGTTTGTCGGTGAGGTGGTGGAGGTGTTTCTGGTGGAAAGTTAATGCTAGATTGTAGGACAAGAACATATTGAAGAGGATAAATTCGAACGGGACGGGACAGGAACGGGAACACTTATTAGATAAGAGAATGCAGACTTTTCACTCGGGAGTCGTTCAGTACTGACTACAAAACTTGCTACTGGTACATTCGCTAATCAGGGTTACCAACTCTTAGCAACATTTGTACTCGTCTCTACCATGAATTGATTTTTAAATATATACCACGTTGGTGGCAAACGAGTATAAGAGCGAGAAAGCGGTCACCGTAGCCTATGGACGCCGGCAACTCTAGAGGCGAGTAAAGTATACTTTATACGGGATACTTTACTCCGGGTTCAGTAGAGTAGAGTAGTAGCGCAGACTTTTGCACGATAGCGCGCGAAAATACAATACTTACACGCTATCTTAATAATTGGGAGCCTTTGGTATGCCTATACGCTAAACGCAAAAATCTGATTGTCCTAACTTCCCGTACCACATGGCGACCCTGCCACGTGAGGTGACGGGTTCGAAAATTGTCATTGACGGCAAAACCTCTTTGTAATTCCAATATGCAAGTGTGACAGAGATGGAGATACAAATCTGCAATCTCGCAATGTAATAGTCCCTGACTCCACCGCAAGTGTGGAGGTGCATTAACAAGACGGTACAAGTACCTACCTCTTATATACTTATCAATCCCCATTTAACATTAGAAATTAGATTCTTTCACCTTCGTGTTTAAAAAAGATTGATTGATAACACCAGCAACTATAAAAGGATACCAAACTTTATTGCACGAGTTAGGAGCAATATATCAGTAAACTAAAAGTGCCGCACACACGATAACTCATTTTACTAGGGAACTTCAAGCCACAATCAAACTATGCAGAGTTGATCACATACCGGGAAGTTACGGTTTTCCAGACATTACCTAACACAACCGAGTCTAACTTTAGTTCTATGGGAACTATACTGAGTCATTTTACTAACCGACTGTTAAGGCCCGGCTACACACAGCGACTTGCATGCACACACGGTTTGTGCAAAAAAATGGCGTAAAAACTGTATGACGTCGACACGATAGTAAATCGTATGCGCAAATGTGCAAAAATCGCCAATGAGCTTGTTGTGCAAGCGAATGTTGATGGCTATCCGTTTATTACGTAGTAATAGGCACATCAAATCAAATCAAATCAAATCAAAATATTTTAATAACAATTGTTACGTGTCCCATTTACAGTTCATTAAATAATAAATAACTTTGTACATCAGAAATCTTTTTTATAATGTCATATAAGTATTTTAATTATAATTTTATTTATAAATTATGAATATGTTATATATTATTAAATTATAACTGAAGAGGAAGATTAAAATAGTCTTCATACTCATAAAATAGCTCACTCATAAGCCACGTTTTCAGTCAGATAAACGTCAGCTCTTACTAAAACTTGCACGATCGTGCATGTTTTTTGGCAGAGGGGAACTTGTATTGAAAGCCGTGTCGTGTGCGTGTGTGCGTCTAAGACCAAAATCGACAAAGTAGATGGATTAATCGTAGGTAATATATTATGGCGTCACAGAGTAATACTCCCATTTTATTCCTCATAGTAAATCGTTTTGATGTGTCAAAGAGTAACTGGTTTGACTAGTTAAGAAAGTAACCAATTAGGATTGTATTCTACATATTGAATACAAAAATACATCGACCAAAGTGACAACTACAAAAGAATAAAAAAAAAATTGGTAGTATTTTTATTAACATTTTTTTTGGTACAGACATGCATTTTACTGAAGGAAGCCAAATACATTCTTTAAGGTTCACTCACACTAGGACGAGGCGGGATGGGACAGAACGGGACGGGATAGAAAGAATCACGTGATAGCTCAGAGCCCTCGGATGTCACGTGACGTGTTCTATAGAAAGTGACAGGGCGTCCCGTCCCGTCCCGTTCTAGTGTAAGTCATCCTTTAAGTTACCTATACCTTTATATCCTACTGGATATTTCCTCGTCTAGTTAAAATTATCTTAAATCTTGACCATTTTGTGAATCCCGGCCATCCAATCTCAAGAAAAGTACCCAAGCTCGCGTGCTTACTACGCGCGCGTGCGTACTGAGATCATATTCATACTTACCGAGCATTTGCTTCAAAAGGGCGTTTTTTCATTTAAAGTGTCACCAACATTTTTGTATTCGGGTATTTTTTAGGCATGTGATTTCTCAGAATTGGGAGCTCTTTCGATTCGATTTCGAAAAAAAAATGTTAAATATTTCCGTACATTTTTTAAATCAAATGGAGCTTGCGATTTTGTGCAGAAATAACATCATAATTTCATACTACAAGTAAAGTTCCAAATGAAAAAGAGTGTAGGAGACTACTTTAAATAAAAATTTAAAAAATCCCTAAATAGCCAGCAAAGGTTCATTCGGCCTGCGACAGCATGGTTGCAGAGAATATAAATGTTGATGATACGGATATTTGACATTTTCTGCAAGTTAGAGTGAAGCCAGACGAGCGTAAAACTTTCTGTTGTGAGCAGCAGAAATTACGTGACTGAAATTCATCCATTCGATTTCATACAAAAAACCTGTTTCGGCAGACAACTCATTTTGCAAACGGACGTTTCGTATGAAACTGTGTGCAGCAGAAATTACGCGGCCGAAATTCTGCTGGTCACATCACAACAGAAAATTTTGGGCTCGTCTGGTTTCTCTCATAGTCACTGAGCAGACCAGAAATTCCGAAATGGGTGGTTTAGGTAATATCTGGTTTTTATTAATCAGTTTCTACGGACAATTGAATTAAATTTTGCACTATTTAGCGAACATGGCGCTTCTAACAGTGCCGAAATATCGGATGATCATTGAAACAAACTTATTATATGGTAAATATCCCGTTTTAGGTTGCAGTTATAATGCAAATTACCATATTAGCTAGAAACACTTAAAATACCAGGGTGCGTAGCCAAGATGCCAATTGCTCACGCTCAGTCGCTAACGAAACGCAACTGTCATTGTCACACTAATAAGGAAGAGTGATAGAGAGAGGTAGCTACGATACATTATTAAGCGTGAGTGATCTTGGCTACGCATGCAGTCCGTCAATGTACTGTAGGATAAATTCTACCATACATTGACAGATCAGACAGGCAGAACGGGCGGGTATGCCCGGACGTATAAGGCCGCTTTTATAGGTTACAAAGTCAATTACTGTACACTGTAGGGTTCACTGAAAATCAGTGTCGCTGCACTGCTTCGACAAATAATAAGTGATCCTTTTTGGGACAGCAAAACTTTCAATATGTTCAGTGTGTTCTTTAGTTACAAGATTGCATAATGTTGTTTCAAACAAAAAAAAATGATTTCTTTTTAATTTAATCAAAAAAAGCAACTATGATTCACTGGTATAACTCTGTAAGCGAGAGAACAACATTCGTGAAAGTTTGCGTGTTCAGCGTCTACAACGATATTGGATGTAGGTAGAAAATTGCTCCGAGATTTTACAAATTCATCCAAGACACAAGTATTATTACTATATGCTAACTTTTCATACGATCTGGTTTAACTTTGGGATAACTTTCCTAATAGAGACAGAACGTAAACCTACTAAACTAAAACCATTCCTGAGACCCTTAGAACAAGATGAACTAATGAAACGGGAATGGATGGTGAATTTATCTGATCCGATATTTGATTTGAAGCGCATTTTAAGTGCCTTGCCGCTAGGCCACCAAGGCAAGGTATGTGACTTTCAATCCGTTGGTTCAAATCCTGCCGATTCCTACCAATGAGTTTTTCGGAACTTAAGCACGAAATATCATTTGTTATTTACCAATCACTTTTCGGCGAATAAAAACATCGTGGGGAAATCGGACTAATCCCAATAAGGCCTAGTTTACGCTCTGGGCTGGATAGTCTTTCGTAAAACTAGCGCCGACGACAAATCTTGGGAGTAGTTGCCAAAGCGGAACTATTTGCCTTGAGCCATGGTATAAAGACGGGAAAACGCTAATAAGAAGAAGAAGAAAATATGAACATATATAATATACCTATCAATATATAGCTTAACATAATATCGAAGTAATTATCAACGTATCAAAATCGAAACAGGTCGAATGTTAAATATCGCTGAAATATTTTTTTAATCGACTTCTTCTGACCGCCTGAAGCCATTTTAATTGGAAATTTGTAATAATTGTAAAGTAAACGATGTAACTAAATTATAAATATTAAAACCCTTTCAAGACGAAATATAAATAAGAAGTGCTAATGAATTTCCTTGCAATAAGGATGGGAGAATCTCGAGTTTACTTTCGAGTTAGGTTTTTTGGTTAAAACAAAAAGTGACCAGTTTTATTTCTTTTTGTAGCTAAGATTTGAGCTCTTTACTCGATTAGCTACAAGCTATATTGTTTTCAAATCAAATAAAATCTATTATAACGTTACTTCTGTTCTTTTAGTAATCACAGCGACCCGACTATTATCCAACGATTTTTGTTTCGAGGATGATTGTGTCGTGTTTTCCAGCACTAGTTACTAAGGTAGATTGTCACAATCACAAAGACACAAATCCGATGTAATTAAGTATGTTCTTTTATCCTGATTCAAAAACACACCAACTCGACTTTTATTGGACTCGAGCCTTATTGATTTAAGAGGCCAATTTGTTATCATTCTGACGTCTAACAATCAATATTGATAACAACTAGGTACCTGATATTCATATACATAAAACTTCAGCATATTTCCTTCAACCTGGTAAACGTGAAAACATGATTTTTATTGAAGGGCTCGATACGTTTATTTTTAAACATAGGTCCTTTTTTACATGTTTTTGGTTAGAACGTCGAAACTCATGAATTTATAAACATGATTCTTTAAATCTGGTATAAGTTTTTGACTACAAAAACTGTAGTTTAGTTGTAAACAGCAATTATCTGTTAACGTGTTTTATTTTGAGGCGTCCGCCAACGCCTTTTCATTTTCGCGTGTTTTTGTAATTGGATCTATCCCGCTGTCTTTTGCTCGAGCATGTGGACTTTTTAAGTACAGCAATAGTAGCACTGGCTACAAAACATATCTTGTTTCTAAGGTGTGAGCTCTCGCATATCGGTGGCTCAGTGCCGTGGTAGTGTCTCACGGTCGAGAAAGACAACTGTCCTTGTCTAATCCGAACAGTTAGAAAAAGACAGGTGTCTTTCTCTACCGCGACATACTGTTGCAGCACTCTTGTGCTTAGGGCTAGGGAATCGAACTTCCGTGAAAATGATCAATATGGCATGATAATGGCGGGAATATGAAGTGGATATGTCAATTGTCAGGTCAAGTGCGAATAGGTCTCCTGGACGACATTTACCTGCATTAAAATTATTTTGGCGAGATGCAACCACTCGACATTTATTCGAGTCAAATACAGACTTTGGTCAACTCGAGTTCTGTCGTGTAGAACACTAGCTGCGTTGAAGGGTGGGCCATGAGATTCAATTTAATTATAATGTTTCTTTCGCCCAATCCAAGCGACACCCGAACGGAAATTAAACTGAACCTACACATTTTCCTGCCTTTCGTTTGTTCTTTCTCAACTTTTATCGCCTTAGTATGATTTTAATTTACACAAAACGGTTGAGAAAATGTGAAGAGCTTTTCGTATTCGTTGTTTTTAGATATTGTAACATGTGTTTTATTTCTAGGAAAGCATTTGACATTTAGACTGTAGCAAATATCAGTTATGTAAACAGCTCATGATAATGAAAGTGGAGGCTTACCTCAGTAAGGATGTGTTTTTTTAGTGACAAAAAATTTAAAAGTGAGACAATTTTAAGTGTGCCTATGCTTATACCTGGCGGTCGGTCGGTCTTTAGCCTAGTTGTGTTAGCCTTTAGCCTTTTTACAAACACATAAATATAGTTAGAATAAAATAAGTCTTCTATCTTGCCTGAAAGGCATTTGAGGCATTAATTCCACCTTAATTCATTTTATTGCCAATAGGGATATTAAGGATGACTCACACTAGAACTGGACGGGATGATCTGTCAATTTCTATAGAAAGAATCACGTCCGAGCTCGCAACCACGGAAAACTAACTAAAGCATGGAAGTAGTACAAAAACTGTCAAATGACAACAGTTTGGAGTGGCCTTGAAATTGGCAGTGGATTTCGCAAATGTCGTAAGTCTAACCTAATAACGTGCCTCTTACGACATTTGAAAAATTCACTATCAAAATATGCGACTAAGTTAAGTTGTAATGCATTGATACCGACTACCAAATTACAACGATGTATTTAATTTGGCTCCTTGGACGAATTGCATCAAAAGAGATCAGCAAAACTGTTGTCAACCTAAAGAATCGGAGAAATAACAAACATATATACATCTCTTTTTGACACTTCATTTACTTGGTGAGGAAGTAAAGGACGGGTTTATGACTTTGATGTTCTTAGTTTTGACGGGGGGCTTGCTCGGAACTCACGGAGGTCACGTGACGTTTTCTATAGAAACTGACAGATCGGCCCGGCTCGATCACGGTCCGGCCCGTTCTAGTATGAGTCATCCTTTATTGTCAATGCCGTAGGTACAGCCAACCAATTGGAACCCTAGGCCACTCTAGAACCATGTCCAAATGACAAGCAGTAAGAGATTTCTTACAATCTGACTTATAGCGTCACTATGACATAGTCCTACAGTGGCCTAGGGTTCCAATTGGTTGACTGTACACAGGCATTCAAAATTGCATGCCCATACAATTTTGAACTCTGAACTAGCAGACCACCTCTACTATTGTCACGTATAGTCAGTGGGTCCTTATTACTTAAAGCAAAGAAAGTTATTTGAACCTTATACAGTACCTAACTACTTTTGAAATTATGTAAATATTTACAATATAAAGCGTATAAACAATAAACTAAATAATCAAGGCTAAACTATTGTATAAAAAAAACCTTAAATATTTATCTACTTACACATACCTATATATACAGAAGATAGGTACAAGGCATCTCGTGGTCACCGCAGCCGCACATACTCGTAAGCCCGTACGGTCGGCTTCATAAATATATATGCATCAGCATCTGTATTCAACACACTTATTTAAACTTTCACGATTTTCACACATTATAAATTTACTAAAACGGGGCTTAATCGTGTATAAACTTTGAAAACAAACCTCCGACGTTTCAAGGGCGACATTGCCCCCGTGGTCCCGCGTAATCGAATATCACCTGCTCAAAAATCGGACATCGTGAGTGTAGTGTGTCGACAGAGTCACATCCCTAGTGCGCAAAATGTTCAAGTTGATAATCAAGACCAAGTGCGGGTAGTTCGTAAAACCCGCGCAGCTAGAAGATGTTGATGTCAACCTCAGCCAGTCTTTCTCCGGGACCACGGGGGCAATGTCGCCCTTGAAACGTCGGAGGTTTGTTTTTAAAGTTTATACACGATTAAGCCCCGTTTTAGTAAATTCATCTGTATTCAATTTTGAACGTTCTTCCCTAGTAATAAGTTCCGAAGTGTAACGATATTTATAGACGTGACTGTACTAATAAAGTATGGAAGCTAGACCGCTTATTTCAGTCGCACACACGTTTACAATCTGTCTTCGTGAAAATTTAAATTACAATAGGGATGACGACTAAGTTGAAAAACTATTATTCTAATTAGTCCGTCAGTTAGATTATCTAAAATTATTAGACACGTATTTTTTCCTTTTTCAATTTAACTAAAATTGACGGAGATAAAGAGCATCAACGTTCCGGGGTGGGGGCTTGTGACGTCACTCCTAGGTAAGAATTGTACCTAGGAGTGACATTACGCGAAACTTGAACACACTGTATTTTTGTCATTTTTGTTTTGACGAACAAAAGAAAAAATACGTGTACAATATTTTTTTATAATCTAAAAGACGGACTTGATAGATTTTTTCAGTCGTCTAGCCTATTATCGTGTTTTAGGGAACTGGAAAATTGTAGTGTAAAATGGTAGTTAGTTATGCTATATCGTAGAACAAATAAAACTCTGCATAATGTGTGGTGACCTCACTGGGTCTGAACTAGATAATTCAGGATACCTAATCCATGTTTCTTTTTTCAGAATTTCGCCTCGTCTTCCCAACTGGCGAGGGTATGGCTGTATCGTATCCCATGAAACTGCCCAGCCGAAGAGAACACAGTGCAGCTAGAGAACTGACACTCAGCCGCAGGGACAAGTGTGAGGCCAAGCTGCGGCTGGCTAGGAGGAGTGTGCTTGGTGCTTTCACCACGGCCCTCGCTGGAGACCGGCGGTAAGTTTTCTCCTTCTGCATCACGGACGATTTTTTTCCAACTTCTTATGTCCAGTAAGGACGGCGTTTTGGACTGTAGAGTCAAGCGCGAAGCGAATCTGATCAGGGCCTTACCATGACGTCTTAACGCGCTTCAGTTGACGACCTAAACTGAGTCACTGCCATACAACTGAGTCCCGTTAAGACGTCATAGTAAGGCCCCTAACCAACGTAGCTGCGTCCATGAGGTTGCCACTATCTTTTCTAGCAATGTTACTGAAGTATCCTAAAATCCTGCGTACACTAAGATGATAGCCGCAAGATTTTGAGACCCCATAATAAGTTAAAAGTAAACACAGAACTTTAAATATTCAATCCCTTCTGCCCCTCCACATCTTAGGACAACAACAACAAATAAGAAGTACCACAAGCGATCTCACACATAGCCACAGAGAAATACCAAGGGCCTTACCATGACGTCTTAACGCGATTCAGTATAGGACAACTAACAAGTCAACTCAACTGTACGTCCCAAACCTTCCTGCCTCGCACAGCTAAACTGTAAAACAAACTATCGCCAGCGGTATTTCTGGACCGACACGACCTTCAAACCTTCAAGAAAACAGCGTACTCCCACCATAAAGGCCGGCAATATTGGAAGTGTCGATGGACGACGGTCCCTTATCAGGTATTCGTCTGCTCGGTTGCCACCTATTTCATAAAAAAAGTCAACTAGGTAAGTACATATATAAATTGCTTTCTCTGTATTTACCTTAGTAAAACAATTACATATATGTAGGTACATAAATGCTCCAAACCAGAGAAACCCGTTTGTTGGCGCTTCGCGCTCATTAATCGTTATCTTAAGGTAATTGTTTACAGGTTAATTGAGACTTATATTCTATCTAAAGCATGCATCTATTTTCATTTAGTTTGTCGAAGTAATTGAAAGTACCAAATCCCCTCGACCAAACTTCCCTAACTTCCAGTCCAAGGCCGCCAAAATTATTCGCCACCGGGTTTTATTTCAATCACAAAGGCCGCAAAGTAAAATTCCTGGGAGATTGCCGGCCGGACCGCAATATTTAATAAATCTGATAGTTAACCAGGCTACCCTCATCTGCCGTGAAATATGGCCTGGTTTAGGGTTTGCGATTTAGTTATGACATCCGAGTTTTAGCTGGGGTTATATTTACTCCGAATGAATTAATGCATGGGATTTTCTGGAAGGTTATCCATAAGACGGAGAAGTGTGTGAATCAGAATCAGAATCAGAGCCCTCGGATGCCACGTGACGTTTCCTATAGAAACTGACAGATCGTTCCGCCCCCAGAAGACGATATGTAATGGATACATACTCGTACATATTAAATACTTAAATACGTAGAGAATATTCGTGATAAACACACTCATAAATGCCATGACGTCTTAACGCGATTCAGTTCAGGGTCAGTTTAGGCTCAGTTGTATGGCAGCGACTCAGTTTAGGTCGTCAACTGAATCGCGTTAAGACGTCACGGTAGGCCCTTGATCAGGATTCGAACCCACGACGTCCTGCTTAGTGCTTCGTAAGTAGGGTCACTACCGAATAGGCTAGGAGGCCGTTGAAATTATCTCATGATATGCAGTTCTTTGTCATGTAACTCGATGCCAAAGTAGTCTCAGGACAAGGTAACCGGGTTAGCCAAGATTTCAATTGAATCGAGTCGTGTGCCAATATTCTTAATCGAATTCTTCCTATTGGCTATTGGAACAAATTCTGTTGCGAGAATAGTTGCTGAGCCAAACTTGTGAAGGAAATAGGCGCTGTAACGTTGTTAATACAGGATTTAATAAAATAGTGTTGATTTGAAGAAAGGCATAATCAGTAAAGTGTAACCAATTAGTATGGGGCAGCAAATTTTTTCATCTCGATTTTGGCATTAGTCCCTTAATAAAAGTTTTTCAGAATGACCTAGCTATACATTCACTTACGAGTTAATCATCATCGAATCAATCATCGAATCTGTATGTACAGATCGATTCTTGAAAGCTGGCGTGCAATGTCTATGAAATGACAGTTTCATACATCTTCCGCGCCTACGACCTTTGTGCCAATACCTGGCCAATACTAGTTTAGCATACTACCACAAACATCGAAAATTGGCATTGATGGGAAAACCTTTTTGTCACACCAATCTGCAAGTGCGACAGAGATGGAGATACAAATCCGCAATCGTTCGATTTTCGTGGTATAGGCCCAGTTAGGTTACACGCTCGATTACCAAATCTACTTACACTGACTCCTGTCCAAAATTGAACCTTATTCCAATACGTTAAGTTTGATATTTCCATGTACCGTTTACTATTGGTCAACATGTACTATGTGCCGCGACGCGATACATTTTGTACCTGAATGTGAGATTGATGGATCTTAATTATTTTTCCGATGAGCCTTCGATATTCATTCGAGCGATTTTATTGCAATTTGAACTTTACATGTTGGTGATAGAGTGGTATTTAAGATACTAAAACGATAGCTTATTGTTTTCGTGTTGGAATGAGGATAAATTTTAGGCATGGTTATTCTTGTTATAGTGATATTCAGGAGATATTTTCGTTCATTTCTCAAAGAAGCCGAAAGTATTGGTTACAATTTGGACGTCAATAAGTTATCGTCTCATCATCTGTCAAAACAAGGCGATAGAGGGATTCGTGAGTTCCATGGTGTCTCCCACTTACGACGACGTCACTGACAGCTACATGTCTCATTCGCACATACCAAAATTATATAAATCTTTCTTAGCCCCACCTAAAGTGATGATTGTATCTGATGACGTCGCGATGATCTGTCTATAGTGTATGGATTTCAAGGGATACACTATCATAACTTCTTCAAACAGATACGCAGGCTCCATGAGGTATAATATTCGTGTTATGTGGGTATAATAAAGCCATTTAACTTGTACGTTATAGCTATAAATTTGCAATGCACGCAGCTACGTTTTAACCTAGGTATTCAGACAGAATGACAGCCTAGGTCCCCCGAGATGCCACGCCATTATTAAATCAACCAAACGCCCGGTACTGATGGCCGGACGTCACAGATTACATAATAAGCGCCACAATAAATAAAAAAAGTACGCGTTTTATAAAGAGGCAAGTTTCGCAGTTTAGAGTCCATATGGCTATGCTAAGTTTCCTAGATTTTCATAGCACAGAATGTGAAAGTGTTAAGAAAACGTCATAATTTCATAGAAGTTTGACGTTTAAAATAACACTTTAAAGTATGACAGTTAATTTGCTTGGCAGAGATAGCGTGGTTTGACTCTATCCTATCTTTGTAATAAATATGGTTGATATATAGGCAAACAGTAAAATTTGAACTTTTAGCTTATACTTAGGTATATATATATATAGGCGACACAGGGTCCCATTTTATAAAACTAAAGTTGTAAAGTATTTTATGTGATTGTATATAATGAAAGGCATTAAAACTCGAGTGTGGGTTATGACATCACACGAGTGGTTTAATGCCTAATTATTTACAGTCGAATACACTGGTTTATATACAGATATAGCTTGAGCTGTCCGTAATGCGTTCAAACCGCATATTTTGACAGCTATTACGGCTTACCTTAACGAAAACTTATTTGATATTGTTTGATTTTTTTTAAAGATACAGAGAGATAAGAGGCGAAATAAAATTTCTGAGTTGTTCGAAATTTTATGTAATAAGTGTATCGAAGTCGATGATATTATTTGGCTATAATTTTCATAAATAAGATTTAAATAGACGATACAGAGCATCAAAGTTCCGGGGTGGGGGCTAGTGACGTCACTTAGAGGTAAGAGTGTCGTCAAGCGAAACTTCAATGCACTGTATTTCCGTCGTTTTTCATTTGATGAATAAAATAAAAAATACGTGTGGAATATTTTTTTACAATCTAACAGACGGACTAATTCATTATTTTTTTGTCGTTTTGCCTATTGAAGGAGTGTGGCGTATCTGCCCCTGAAACTATTTAGTAATCAATACAACCGGGCCTCGGTACTTAAACACAACACCGCGGCCGGTTATGAAAAGATTCCCACTTTCTGAATAATGTATGCCGCTGCCAACCCTAGGGTTAGGGTTGGCGATAAATAGTGAACTAAAAATACGGGATAGATATTTGTAGTAACACATAAAGCCCATTTTTTAGTTAAGGAGACTAAAATGACGTTTCGTGGGTTGTCTGAATATTACAACCAAAGAGATTGGAAGTCTTAGGGCGACGCGCCTATAGAGAGACGGCTTGAGAGCCAAAACTCGTGTGTCGCATATGCGCCCCGCGCACACGTGACAGTCAGAAGCAGTCAGTACCCCTTGGGCCGTCATGGAGTAATAATAAAATGAAAATACTTCAAAAATGACACATTGCTCAATAATCGGGTGCCGCAACCAAAGCAAATTTGTAAATAAACAAAATTCAAACGTTTCGTATCACAGGTAACTAAATAATATGTAATTAATTCAATATAAAATTAGTATGGGCAAGACAAATAGGGAAGTGACATGACGCTGCATTTGTTATCGATAGTGTATGTCATATGCCTTACTAAAATAGTAAGATGATTTTTTATTTCAATATTATTGAAATACTAAAAAAATACACAATACAATATACAGTGTGTATCAGAACAAAGAGCAAACCTTAAAATTGGTTGACGGGAACTCGAATACATTGTAATGACGCCTATTTTACGGGCTTGTGGTAGACTTCGGAAGACGTAGAGGTACCTTATGTATGTGGACACCACTTCCTGTGTTGCTTGAATGTTCTACTAACTACCGCTTATAATGATTGTATATTTATCTGCAGTAAGTTTATTTATTTCCTCGCAAATGTGAGGAAAAACGTTGTGTGTATCACGAGCCGTACTAGAATTACGACCTCGTCTTCGACTCAACCTGTGACTTAAATTCACATTCGTTCGTAATATCTTGTTTACTGCCCTTAGTGCCCTTAATACACACTGTTCTATACCGGACTCTAAATAAAAGTCTTGTAAAGAAAGAGAGCGCGTTATGTTTTATCTGAAAGATAGCTGTAACTGGAGATTGTAAAACAGGCCCTTAGTTAAATTATTGTAAATAAAATATGTAGTTTAAATTGCGTCAATTCTTTATTTACTCTTCATGTGTTAATAATCAAATATCCTCTTCTTATGTTGTACTAAGATAGTAATACCATCGCTTCATTATAGAATACTGATATAAGAAACAATTCACTTAAACCATAACGCAGTAATAAAATGAAATAACAATGAAGTCATTTGAGTGTCTGATTTTGAAACAGAGGTTAAAATAAGGTAAGAAATAAAAATATTTGCATAACTTTATTTCATGTAATTTTTAGTGATATTTTAATAATTGCTCCTAATCTATCGATACAATATCGACCCATATCACAACCCTATGAATAGCACGTATGGCAGTTTTGACAATAACATGTCAAAATTACCTGACACGGTCGATTTCTATGAGAATCAAAGCCAAAGGCTCCTCTATATGTAAGGTTGTCACACTAAAGAGGTCCGTGCTCTGTGATTACAACTGATAAATAGTGATGTACCACAACCGATTTTAACCAAAAAGCTTTGGAGCTAAAGTATTTACATGTTTGTAGATATAGAGAGAAAATATCTGTAACATAATCCTTTACGCCGAAAATAAATTAGGTACGTAATGTCGTAATAATAGCACCATTTAGTATCTTTCTAGTTACATAATATTTAAAACCACGGCATTGGCAAATCCGCCTTGGTTATCCATGCAAATGAGGTCTACCGCGAGTCGATTTTCCGCTAGGGGCGCTAGTGGAACGTGGATCCGGCGGGAACATTTCAAACGTCACTTTGACAATTCGCTCATACTGACGCAGGACCCACGGATGAGTGGCGCTGCCTGGTGAGTGACAATACGGTAGCTCCCATTGAATTTGCTCATGTCTAAACCTAGAGTATTCACTAGAGTCTAGAGGCCGACTGGCAGAATAACAAAATTTGCGCTCGCAAAACCGTAAAAAAAAGTACTTTTTGAGCAACTGTATTTTTATATAATATGTTAATTTGCTACTTAATTGCGTTACACATAAAAAAAAAAGTTAACTACATTCTGTCGGTTATTTGCAAATCCAACCAAAACCGTACTCAAAGATCAGCTCTACTTAGTTGTTTTAAGCTGTTATTATTATCTTTACGTTTGACATTTCAGGTTGTCATTTTAGTCTCCGAAACTAAGAAATAGGCTTTAGAGGGTACAATGTCATACAGGCTGATGTTTTATATATTTTATTTTATAAAAATGACAAGATTAGGTATTTATTTAAACTTTCACGATTTTCACACATTATAAATTGACTAAAACGCGGCTTAATTGTGTACATTTGAAAACAAACCTCCAACGTTTCAAGGGCGACATTGCCCCCGGGGTCCCGGAGAAAGAGTCTTTCTCCGGGATTAGGTATGTCAGTCCTTTCCATGAAGGTGTCATTTGGCAGAAAGAAAGTAACTGGCAATGTCAAGAATATTTGAAATATGGGAGACAAGTATCACAGCTTACAGAACCACTAGTTTTAATCTAAAGCCTTGTTGGGGCCACAGAAGGCCTATCGATAAATAATAGCCGTTTCAGCGGAGCCTGTGACAATGCCGGCCGAATATCAATGAGTTCATAAAAACTTGCCTACAACATTCCTGACTGTTGGTAACTCTTATGTCTTTGAAATAAGGTATACATTTAGTCAGCTATTGTATACAAGCGATGCTACGTAGGCCGTCGATTCATTTTTATTAAGAAAAGGGCGAAGTTCGAACACAAAGTGCTTCGAAACTTGGGAATGTCGCGGCGAACATAAATGCAGGAGTTTAGGGGACGTACAAGTATGTTCAGTTACGGAAATGAAAATGATTAAGTTTGATGTTCAGAAAAATGATTATTCAAGTCATATAGCTCAACAGGAGACGCTTTCCTAATATTTCCACGCTGCCAAAAAAATATAGAACTATCATATCATGGAATGAACTGACATGTCATCATGTCATGTCGTAGTTACAGATACAAATACAATACAAAATTCTTTATTTCAATAAAAAACACACTTTCGTGAAACATGGGATGGGGCCTCACGGTAAGCGAAAATGCCTCTGTTGGAAGACACCGCTCTCCTTAGGTTACTAGAGGTATTTACACTGAACTTAAAATGTATTCAAATTTAGTTACGTTGCCTAAATTAAATTCAAATTATACAAGATAGTGAAGGAGGCTCGCAGGCCGCCTGTTGCCAACCGCTGCTCTAAGATTCAATTAGGCCCAGCTACAAGTACTTTCGTTCGAATCTGCAGTTACAAACCTCTTAGGGCTACTTGCACCAACCCGGGTTACCCACATAACCTGCAGTTAAGCGTTTTTAGGGTTCCGTACTTCCAAAGGAAATAACGGAGCCCTTATAGAATTACTTTGTTGTCCATCCGTCTGTCTGTCAAGAACCTTTTTCTCGGTAACGCCTCGGTCAAGTTAAAATTAATACCACATACACAAGTCTGCGGTTACTTGAAGCTGTGTAAAAAACAAACCTCTACGTCAACGCAATCTAAAGTTTCACATACATTTGCAATGGGAATCAGGATACTTCCTGTTCGCCTAGAATCACGAAATTTGGCACAGGGGAAAATAGTAAAGCCGTACAAATTAAGCGGTGGGCGTGTTCGACTCGCACTTGGCCGGTTTATTTTGTATGGAATTTTAAAGCTTAAATCCGGGTTAGCGGGTACTGGGCGGTGCAAGTGGGCCTCAATAAAATAAAATAATTCACGAATTAATATAAATCAATGATCAAACAAGTTCAATTTATCATTCTATGTTAATAATGAACCAAAGTAATAAGTAAGTTTCACGACTGCTTGAATGGACCATCACTCAAATTTACTAACTACTACTAAACGAAACTTCCAACTTAAGCTCCCGACAACCCGACAAATCCTTAAGTATTAACTAAAGTGGTTTCGCAGAATATAAAATACATTTAGGCTGCTGCCGTTACAAGTTTTGAGTAAGGCAAATAAGTACGGGAAATTACGTGTTTCGCTGTCGAAATACACAATGGGTAGATCAAGAGAACTGACTGATTATACACAATCTCGTTCCTTCAACACTTGAGACTGTTATAGATGGCAGCACTAAAGACTGTGTCTGTAACGTAGCAGATCTCAGTTCCACTGATTTTGTTAGGCGCTTGAACCTTTCGTTTCCAGCTTACATTTACATTTTACATCGTATAATTTTTCTCATCTGCGTCTCTTTTGCTCGCGAAAGCAAGAGGTCGCTGGTTTGATCCCAGCCCTGGCCACTCGGGGCCTTGGTTACTATATATATATATATATATATATACATAATATGAATCAAAACATTTATTACATTAATAAATGATTTAATTTTTGCTCTACAATTGTAATATAGACGTATTTTTTCTTTTTTTCATCGAATAAAAAGTTACGAAAATACAGTGCGTTCAAATTTCGCGTGACGTCAGAATCAGATATAATTGTTACCTAATAGTGACGTGACGTAACAAGTCCCTACTCCGGAACTTAGATGCTCCTTGTCATATACGTGTCTAATCATTTTGGATATAACCAAATAACTGTCGGACTAAATAGTATGTTAGTTTTTCAATCTAGTCGTCATTACTATTGCCATTGCCCGACTAATCTTTCCATTTCGGAGGAACACGATTTAATATAGACAATGTCCTGTTATTTATTCGTTCATGACACGTTTCACTAGGACATAATATTTATAAGACTCCTTTTGCTTTGATATCTCCCTCTTTGGTTATCCATCTTGTTTTTACCGTCTGCGAACTTATGAGATGTTGTGTAATATTTTTTGGGGCGAAAGTGTTTTGTAGCATTTTTAGGGTAAAAAGTTACGGAAACGTGTTTGTTCATTGTAAAAATTTTTTGTAGATAAGATGTGTATTGTGTTTTGTAATAAATCAACTTAGATTGCTTGGTGTTGCTTTATTACTTTGTGAGTTTCAACTCTCTGTACCGAATCCTTTATCCTTAAAAGTTGTGTTGTCTTTTTAGATTATTCTTACCTAAAAACTTAAGTCAGGCATTTTTTATTTGCAGAACAAAGCAGCATACAAGCCGGCACGGCAGTTCGGATGAGATCCTCGCCAGCGTGAAGAAAGGCAGCTACTGGAGGAACAGCACCAAGCCGGATGTCATCCCCTCCACCTCCGTCCAGGACCTCTCCTCCATAGGTATGCGAGGTGTACTTAACCGTGTAAATATTACATTTGTCGACCGGCAAGTACCTTAGTACAAGCTATTATTAAGTGACCAGGGTGCGTAGCCAAGATGCCAATCGCTCACGCTCAGTCGCTAACGAAACGCAACTGTCATTGTCACACTAATAAGGAAGAGTGATAGAGAGAGGTAGCTACGATACGTTATTAAGCGTGAGCGATTGGCATCTGGCACTGTGGCCTAGCATGGTTGCCATTTTATTCACTATCATGCCATGCGTCACTTTAGCACATACACGTCCAAGGCCTTCTATTGTATTTTATTGTATTTTTTAACAGACACTCTTCCAAAAGCACGCAGAAAGTCCCGTCGGAATAGACCAGCCACCGCCTACGGGTTTCCAGAAATTTCCATCACCAACCAATCTGATACTAAGACAATGAGGCGGAAGTACCATACTTTGAAGAATCTGGTGTACACAGGTATTCCTTAGCTGTTTTTCTTGTTTTCTCGTGTCGTGGGTTAATTCGTTATTTATGTATGCATACATATCGTTCACCTTAGGATTAATTGGGGTAACGGATAGTAATGACAATGTCCTTTACCCTAATGGGAGCTACCGTATTGTCGCTCACCAGGCGGCGCCACTCATGCGTGGGTCCTGTGTCAGTATGAGAGAATTGTCAAAGTGACGTTTGAAATGTTCCCGCAGGACCCACGTTCCACTAGCGCCCCTAGCGGTGAATCGACACGCGGTAATCCTCATTGAACCCACGGTCGACGATATATTTAGGCTAGATTGTAGGTAGATATAGATAGATAGCTAGCTCCTTGAATACGTACCAGCGCCATGGCGTTATACTCTAAAGAGCCTTGGGTCTGTACCATGAAAATTGAACGATTGCGGATTTGTATCTCCATCTCTGTCACACTTGCATATTTGAGTGACAAAGAGGTTTTCCCGTTAATGCCAATTTTCGATGTTCGTGGTATGCGTGCTGAGGACGAACTTCAAAAAAGAAGTTCTCGACTAGACTGATTTCTTGTGTTTTTCTGATGTATCCCTATTATGCTCCTTCATCAATTTAACTCGAATTTGATGATTCTGCTGTTATTCAAACGTACTAAACGTAGTCGCATTTTTATATCTTATTTGTACCTACCTATTTTTATTCTACATATAGACCCAGTGGAGAGTATAAAAGAGTTGAGGAGGAGACCAAGATCGGCCGGATCTACCTGGAGAAATAAGGAGACGCTTAGTAGACCGAGTCTTCTGGAAACGCTGGATTTTATAAATAGCGTCAAAGATGCACTTTGTGGTAAGTTTTTCTTACAGTTAAGTATATTCTTTTGTTTGGTGCCCGTTTTACCTGCCTGGAAAAAATGGGTAGTAAATTTTGTTGTCAATCTATGTAAGAGCTCAAAATATCTGAACATAATATGCTGTAAGACATTGACAGTAGTAGTTGTAAGTATTAGTAGATAAAGCCTCGAATTTTATAAACCTAGCAAACACTTATTTTATACAAGCAAACGTCTTGACAATATTTTTTACACAAGACAACAAAAATATACACTTACACGAATTGCTTTTTCTGCGCACTGGCGCTTTTAGCCAGGGGCAAGGAATTTTGAGCCCGTGTCGCCTACAAGTACAAAATTACTGTTTACTACTGTAGTAGCTTACAGTAGGCAGTTGAGGCTTATTTTGGTAATAATATGTATTTATTTGCTAGTGTCAAATAATGACGTACTGACCGGTTAGTGCCAACTCATTAACACCCAATACGAAAATAAAACTACCTACCGCCAAATCCGCCAATAATACAAATGTCGACACGCAAGCAAAAATATAAAAGAGGTTGGCTTCTGGTAAACTAAATTACTAGCAGTTTATTATTTGGTGGAATAACAAAACAATATTATTCCCGTAATGAATATGGACTTCCGCAAAGGCAGGTTGTGGTTGCCAAAGAGCCATGGAGCGCAGCATGATTGGAGTGAAAAGCGTTGACCGGATCCGTAACACTACCTTGCGTTCCAAAACATGCATTGTCGACGTTGCGGCCAAAACCGACAGGCTGAAATGGGACTGGGCCGGCCACGTTTGCATCCACAGAGGTGGGCGTGGGCTAAACTAACTACGGAGTGGATGCCAAACCGGAAACGGCGGATTGGCCGACCAAGGGGTAGATGGCGGGATGACTTGGACGCATTTCTAAACAACTAGCCAGAAATCGTCTTGAAACGAGCAGTTTGGAGCTCTAGGGGGCCGGCCTTTGCCCAGTGGGACACATTAGAGGCTATATAAAAAAAATGTTTTGGTTAAATTTTCTTGCAGTGGAAGAATCCGGTACATCAGACGCGGAAGACACTGGGTGGTCGTTGAATGACGAGTGGCTTGTTGGACAGACGGCCCCGCTCGCCCTGACAGCAACGAGGTGCGGTTGTCATTCGCTACACGCCGCCCTTGCAGACTTGGTGCCGGCGCTGCTGCTGCGCCGGCATTTCACGGTCAGTGGACAATGCATGGGCTGGTAAAGCGCGTTTTCTAATGGAGACTAAAGGATGAATAAATAAATAAAGGAATAAATATTGTGGCACAATCTTACTAGCGTTAAAAAGTCTGGAAGAAATCCGATTTTTTCCCAGACGACTCGTTTTTTTTCGGATTCTTTAGGTAAAAAATCAATGAAAGTTTCCGCTCTAAATCAATGCATATTAGGTCTAATTTACACCTAAAACAGGGCTACATCGATTACATTTAGGAAGAAACAATTGAAACAGATAAAAGGAGCGACAGTGATAGTGACATTCTTATTTCTTAAAAAACCCGAAAACTTCGGAAAAAAACCGAAAGTTTCATTAAATAATTTTTTCGATTTTTTCCGGCTTTTTCAACGCTAAATCTTACACAAATCAAACTAGTCCCACGGTAAACTGAATAAAACTTGTGTTGTGGGTACTAGACGACGATATATAATAGATAGATACATATAAATACTGAAATACATTAGAAAACATCCATAACTCACGAACAAATATCCGTGATAAACACACAAATAAATGCCCTGACCAGGATTCGAACCCTGGACCTCCTGCTTCGTAGGCAGGGTCATTACCGACTAGGCTAGGAGGCCGTTAAATGGCTTACACTATAACGGGCCGGGCAGATCTGTCAGTTTCTATAGAAAACGTCACGTGTTTCCGAGGGCTCCAAGCTCGGATGTGATTTTTTCTATAAAAATTCGTCCCGTCCCGTTTTAGTGTGTCATCTTTAATCTTGCGGACAGTAGTACTTTTCCGCACTAGTGCGGGAATGGATTCTCA
The DNA here is from genome assembly GCA_949128165.1 of Lathronympha strigana. NCBI lineage: Eukaryota > Metazoa > Arthropoda > Insecta > Lepidoptera > Tortricidae > Lathronympha > Lathronympha strigana. Next base: position 21,171,636 of record OX421912.1, read on the forward strand.
TGAGAAAGAACTCCTCAGAAGGAACTCCTCAATATTGAAAAGAACACGTACTTTTTGGTGTTTCCTCAACTATTTAAATCAATCAATTATGTTCCGCCGCCAATATCTCCATTAAAAAAAAAGTTTTGTACGCAACTTAATTTAGTTTTGTTCGCTTCGGAAAGTTGGACAACTTGTTGACATGCTTATCAATATTATTGTAATTTTATGGTTAGGTGCTGCAAGAGCTGTGTTCCTGGCTGGGAAACTCCAGCGAGGGGGCGCTGTTCGCGCTGCATCGGCTGGCCAGGGCGGCTCGTTCTAGAAGCAGCGAGAGGATTGCCAAGTAAGCATTTATACGTATTTCGTTATGGGCATTTACTTATTCTTCAAAAGCTTGATTAATTCATTGTTTCAACCGTTTAAAGTAATTGCTGATATCCACATTTTTACATTTTTAACGTGATTTTTTTAAGAAATATAATGGAATATTTTTACAAATGTTCGAAATGAACGTAGCACACTGAATTGATCATAACTGGACTTTAAATATGGAATTAAATATAAGGAGGCACAAGACTATACACACACGCCTATCGCCTACTTACTTACACAAGTAACTTTTTTGATTGACGGGGAGAATTCGCATTCTCTCAGTCCTCATCTTAACCCTGTGAAAACGAGTGCTGTAAAGCGCTCGAAACGCTTTTAATAAACGCGATTAATCCGTTCTAAAGTGTTTAATTTCAAAATGCTCTTTCAATTTTTTTACTATAAGTAATGTTGTTATAACTATGAAAACTCATGGCAAAAAGTTGAACTAAATCGGCCAAATTTATATACCAGTCAGTAAATAAAAACAAACCTATGAATCTATTAAAAACTTTGTTAAAAGTTTAATAAACAAAATGCATTCGCCTAACGAGCCCTCATCGAACCAACTTCGTCCAAACGGGGTCAAACTATTTTTTTTTTTTTTAATACTACGACGGTGACAAACAAGCATACGGCCCGCCTGATGGTAAGCGGTCACCGTAGCCTATGGACGCCTGCAACTCCAGGGGTGTTACATGCGCGTTGCCGACCCTTTAAAAACTTTAACACTCCTTTTTTGAAGAACCCCATATTGTAGTCCTTTGGGAAAACAGTGGCAGGGAGCTCATTCCACAGCCGGAGCGTCCGCGGGAGGAAGTTCCTCTTAAACCGCACGGTACGAGACCATTTAGGCTCCAGGGTATGCGGGTGAACACCCTGCCGACGGCGAGCGGTGCGGTGGTAGAATGCAGCCGTTGGCATCATATCAAACAATTCCTCAGAGCACAATCCATTGTACAAGCGATAGAATACACATAAGGAGGCGAAGTCTCTCCTTAGACTTAAGGGTTCGATATCGCTCGTGAGTTTGGGATCGTTGACAATTCGGACAGCATGTCTTTGGATCGAGTCAAAAGGGCCCAGCTGGTATCCAGGTGCTCCCGCCCAAAGATGGCAGCAATACTCCATATGGGGCCTGACTTGAGACTTGTATAATAACAGTCTTTGCCCCGGAGAGAAGTATTGCTTAGCTCTATTGAGCACACCGAGCTTTTTGGATGCCAGCTTGGCCTTCCCTTCCAGGTAGCTACGGAATTGGACGTCAAAACGTGGAAATGTCAACACCCAGGATCCCAATACTCTCTGACATGGTAAGGACTGTGTCTTGGAATTGTGGGACCACAGGAAATGGGGTTTTTTTAGCGGTGAACGCGCAAACTTGTGTCTTAGTGGGGTTAAATCGGACAAGATTTTCCTGGCCCCACAGTGAGATATCAGAGAGAGCACTCTCGATGTCTGACACAAGCTTTTCACGACTCTCTAACACAACGGGACGAGGGATGTTAGCACGGCCTGTGTAATAGGCATCCCCAGTACTGTCGTCTGCATAACAATGAATATCGCCAATGGACAACATGTAATTGATATGCAGCAAAAACAGCGTTGGGGATAGCACAGAGCCTTGTGGGACACCAGCATTTATGTCCATGCTATCGGAGCAACTTCCGTCGACAACGGCTCGTATGCATCTGCCGGACAAAAAGCTGGCAATCCATTCGCATAATCCCCCGGGCAGTCCGTAAGATGGTAACTTCGATAGAAGACCCCCATGCCAAACCCGATCGAACGCCTTCGCTATATCCAGGCTGACTGCCAATGCCTCACCTTGACTCTCAATAGCTGAAGCCCAGCGGTGGGTGAGATACACTAGAAGATCACCAGTGGAGCGACCATGGCGAAAGCCATACTGTCGGTCACTGATCAGATCGTGATCCTCTAGGTATCCCAGGAGCTTTGCGTTGATTATGCGCTCCATCACCTTGGAGAGAAGGGAGGTTATAGCGATTGGCCTGTAATTCGACGGGTCTGATCTATCACCCTTTTTAGGCACAGGGTGCACAAGGGCGGTCTTCCACGAAGACGGCACCTGCCGTTTGTGATATGAGAGCGTGAAAAGGCGCGTGAGCACTGGACACAACTCGGGAGCACACCGCTTGAGCACCACTGCTGGTATGCCGTCTGGCCCGCTCGACTTGTGGACGTCTAATGATAGCAGCTCCCGCCGGACATCAGTTTGCCTGAATATAATACCGGGCATGGAGAAACCGCACCGCGGGACGGTAGGCGGTGCGGTACTGCCATCATCGTCCATGGTCGAGTTCGAGGCAAAGAGATTGCCCAAGAGATCAACTACCGCGGCGGTTGGCTGTTGCGATAAAATTACTGAAAAAACAAGACATTTGCCGGCTATTATAAGTTCGGGTATAGCCGGATCTGTCAAACAATGTATGGGAAATTTGTCTGGCGGATGCCTGGCGGACATACCCACTATGGAGTTGCGACGGATTGCCCGAACTTCCCACTACCACTGAGAATAAATACCACTGACTCAGTATTGTTCTGAAGATCAATTGGAGGTTCCGTGAGCTGTAAACCGTATCCTTGCATAGCTTCGCCATTTAATCAACAAACAATCTATAAAGCTTAGGTTTTAGTTTGAAGAATTTATCATTAGACGATAATAGCGAGACAGCTTAACAGCGGGACTTACGAGGGTAATTTTTCTTAAGTGTAAGGACCTGAGTAAAATCTATCGACATTTCGGCGTGCAACGTCTATGAAAAAACATTTATTTTCAAAATATATACAGTAAGTGTAACTTACCTACCTTTAGCGTCTATTGTACTTACCATAGTTTGTAAGTAGCCGGAGGCGTTAGAGACTGAGCGTTTCTAAAGTATGCCCTTCTTGCTCCTACCACTACTCTGGCAGGAGCGAGACAGACATACTTTAGAAACGCTCAGTCTCTAACGCCTCCGGCTACATACAACTAATGGTAATAAGCACATATGTGTTTGTGCAGGTGCATTAACACATTTACTGCTCGTGCTAGCGAGTGCTACGCGCTACGCTCGTAGCCGATTCCGTCGTTTTTCCGCTTTGTAGCGGAAAGCGAACACCCACAGAGAACTCCCCTAGCGGGTTCCCAGCACTCAATGTGTTAAGGATGTTTACATACATTTGTTTTTGTCAAAGGATGACTCACACTAGAACGGGACGGGACGGGGCGGGTCGGGAAAATCTGGCAATTTCCATAGAAAGCGTCACGTGACATCCGAGGACTCCGAGCTATCATGTGATTCTTTCTATAGAAATTGACAGATTTTCCCATCCCGCCCCGTCCCGTCCCATCCCGCTCGAGCGACCATTCAGGTCGTATACTAACTTAAGGTACTATTTAGAACTGGCCTTCAATGAGGCAAGTAAAAAAATCCTATGCTCTTAGCGCTCAGTATAACAAAATAACTACGCCTACGTATCTGATAACGTACGAAAAATTTTGCCTCCAGGCGAAAATATTCTTTTTTTGACGAAAATAAATGGATTCACTGAAATATTCTCCAATTTATCAAAGTGCTGGTTACATTTTCACTTTATCCAGAATATTGTAGGCTTCGGATATGTAATAGAATAGGACTATAGGGAATAAGAAATGTTTTCAAAATGGTTGACTGGCTTTCATTTTTCGACTGATTCTCGTAAAACTATGAGCAGGTTAAATTTGTTCTTATTCGACACCTGCCTTTCATAGCTTTAAATATATTTTTGTATTCCATCCTTCCCAATATCTTGATTAGTATTGATTTTAGCACAACTAAAATTTAAATAGGGTAAGAAAAGCTCAAATAAAAGTTTTGTTAGCAAGCAACAGGCAGCATTTTAGGTGTAAAGAGGATGGATCGTATCCAGAACACTACGCTGCGCTCCAAAACACGCGTAGCAAACGTAAGCGAGAAAACTACCTGATGATAGGTGAGCTAATATGGCCACCAAGTGGATGCTGCAAGATAGGCGTGGACGTGGCAGGCCTAAACGGAGACACTTTGCTCGACAACTGCACTGATGAGGTATAACAGACTTGGAGAATAAAGGGAGAGGCATTTGCCCAGCAGTGGGACACTAAAAAACTAATAAAAGAAAGTGTAAAAGTATTAGTCGAACGTTATCCCTTAACAACCTAGTCACCACTTTCATCTTAATCTACTACAAGTTTCTCTACTCCTACTTTACGCAGCATATGGTAGAAGTCAGAATAATCATTATATATGTACTCTTTGTTCTAAGCCAGTCTAATACAGGGTCCGCCAAAGCTCATTGTTTCGTTTGATTATGATTAGCGTTCCATGTGCGGATGACAGTATTGCTTAGCGTTTGAATATCTGATGTGCATGTTGCATTTGCTTTTGTGCTTGTTGAGCATACTATACAGGGCGTCCCAAACTTATGGGACATGAAGGGGAAGTACCTTAAATATCGTAGATAGTGAATTTTGCTCAAAGAAGACTTTATGTTATTTTTAAAAGTTAGTAATTCTGCATTCATAGATTTTCTAAAAATTACTTGCTTCGTCTGGGAATCGAACCGACTAAAATGTGAAAAAAAATCACCCTTTTTTTATGATGCCAATCGAAAGAACAGCTAAAAAATAGTAACTCTGCTTAAGTAACATAGTATTTTAAAAGAAAGGAACACCATAAAATGATTGAGTCAAATTTCAAGAAAGTTATTTATTGCCGAAGACGACGTTCGAAAAGTAGCGATATTATCATTCTAAAGATAGCATTGATTATTCGTAAATAAGTACCCACTTCATAAAATAGGTACTGGCATAAGTTTTCCTTATTATAAGTGCACGTGTGGATAAAATGATAATTTGATAAAACTTAGTATTTCAATACGTCCTCTGTAAGCTAGACAGAAGGCAAATTTAAAACAAAAATAAATAATTGTTAAATTTGAAAATGGAACAGTTTATGACAGCGTTTGTTTGAATGCATACTTTTTAAGATATTTTAAAAAGAAGTGATATTTTTAAATGTTGTTCTTAAATTTGAAAATGGAACAGTCTGTGCAAGCGTTAGTTTTTCGGATATTGATCTGTTTAGTCTTAATTCACTTACACAAGTGTTATTGTGTTAATTTATTGCGAACATGGCATATCAAGTAAGTTTTGATCTAATAGAAGCATATTTTTTGAACGATAAAGATATCTCTAGAAGTTTGCGGTGGTATGGCGTAAAATATCCTGATAGACAAATACCGTCTCGTAAAGTTTTGAAAAGGCTTGTGAACAATTTGAAAACTCTGGGACGTTTCGATAAACGCCCAAGAGAACCACAGCAAGAAAACCATACGATCAACGACGAAGAACTTGGTATTTTAATTTACTTTTCGGCTTTTCCGAAAGCATCGGTGAGAGAAGGAGAACAGGAAATTGGAGTTTCAAAAAGTAAAATACACCGTGTATTAAAAAAACACGGTTTTAAGAGTTATGTTGAAGGACGATTGGTTCAAAAGTTACTTCCGGGCGATACAGAAAGGAGAAAAAATTTCTGTCTTGATATCCAGGCACGCTTGCTCGAAGATCCAAATTTTTTGGATAATATTATTTGGACAGACGAATCTAACTTTAGCAATAACGGTATGTATAACCGCAACAATAATCGTATTTGGTCTAAAGAAAATCCCCTACGAGTCACTGAAACTAATAACCAAGTGCGTTTTTCACTTAACTGTTGGTGCGGACTTTTAAAAAACCGGGTTTTCTTAATCCATTTTTACCAAGGAACCTTGAACACAGAAAAGTATTTAGGAATACTTCAAATTTTAAGGGATAAGATAAGAAACCTTTCCGCGGCGGAGCAAGAAAACTTAATTTTCCAACAAGATGGAGCTCCGGCTCATAATAGTCGGAGAGCAGCAGATTTTCTAAATGAATGTTTTCCTACATGGATTGGTACAAATGGACCGATTAGATGGCCGGCCAGATCCCCGGACCTCACACCATTAGATTTCTTCTTTTGGGGATACGTGAAAGATATGCTATACAAAAAGCGATACGAGAACGTAGGCGAGTTGCAAACAGAATTGTGCCATATCACATCGAGTGTTCACCATAAAATGATAAGAAAATCAACAGGCAGCGGGCTTATTACAAGATTGGCGATTTGCGTAAGACAAGAGGGATCACATTTTGAGCATTTAATTAATTAATTTACAAAAAAATACCTACTTAACTAATTGACTACGGCAGTTTCATGTATGTTTTTTATTTGATTAAAATGATTAATTTCACGTTGTTCCTTTCTTTTAAAATACTATGTTACTTAAGCAGAGTTATTATTTTTTAGCTGTTCTTTCGATTGGCATCATAAAAAAAGGGTGATTTTTTTTTTCACATTTTAGTCGGTTCGATTCCCAGACGAAGCAAGTAATTTTTAGAAAATCTATGAATGCAGAATTACTAACTTTTAAAAATAACATAAAGTCTTCTTTGAGCAAAATTCACTATCTACGATATTTAAGGTACTTCCCCTTCATGTCCCATAAGTTTGGGACGCCCTGTATATAAAGCCTGAGAGTAATTACTAATTACCCTTAGATATTATAAAAAATCAATATCTTATGTTAGTTCGGCTCCTGCGTGCGTAGCCAAGATGCCAATCGCTCACGCTCAGTCGCTAACGAAACGCAACTGTCATTGTTACACTAATAAGGAAGAGTCCATAGGCTACGGTAACCGCTTACCATCAGGCGGGCCGTATGCTTGTTTGTCACCGTCGTAGTATTAAAAAAAACTGGTAGTAAAAATATGCGATTTACAATACCTATATTCCATGAAATTCTCTACGCTACGCCCCAAAATTCTCTAAGTACAATAGCTGTTTCAGAAGTATGCTGATGGGACTAGTAGCTATCAAAATATGCATTGCAAAATTTACGAGCTCCTTGATAAATAACTGTCACTTAATACATAACATTGTAATGTAATAATGGTTACAAACATGTCCAAATTTACTGTCAAGACTTTGTTAACGCCCTAACTCAGCCAATACCCGACAGCAACTTTCAAAACTTGAATATTGTAACAACTGGCAAACTGTACAACATATAACACATATCCTAAGACGAAATCCAACGCGTACAAAATAAGGTATCGCTTTTCTAAGCTAGTCCTACTCTCACACGTGCAGGAAATTTTAACGCACCAAATCTCTTTGTTTGTTTACGGAGGCGTAAAAAACGGTTGGGAAGAACTCGAGTGTTAAGAGTCTACGGTAGACATCTCAAGTCTCTCGAGTTTGAGTTGAATCGTGCGAGTTTCAGTACATTGAAATGACTTTGGTTGGAGTTGAAATACTAGGTGGTCGGACAACATACTGACATTCACAACAGAACTACGGCAAAGCTACGAGTAAACACATGTCGGCATGTTTTAATTAACGGCCTCCTAGCCTAGTCGGTAGTAACCCTGGTCCCAGGTTCGAATTCTGGTCAGGGCATTTATTTGTGTGTTTATCACGTCTGTTCCTGAGTTTTGAATGTTTTCTATGTATTTAAGTTTTTATGTACATCTATCTATTACTATTACATATCATCAAAGATAGATTGGAGTGCTATCTATCAATCTGATTCTGTAGATGAGCAGGTATCACTCTTCAACTCCTTCCTCATTCAGCTTTTTGATGCTCATGCTCCTATCCGTGCTATAAAGGTCAAGCATCTCCCTGCTCCTTGGCTCACCGCAGAAATTAAGGCTCTCATTGAAAAGAAGAATCAGGCGAAGTCTAGGTACAAGTTCGACAATTCGGATAAAAATAAGTCCAGATATCATTCTCTACGAAATCGTTGCAGCACTGTGTGTCGTGATGCTCAGCGGCGCCATATACATAGTTCGGTAGAAAATGGAGATCCAGTCAAGGTCTGGAGTTTTCTTAAATCTCTTGGAGTTGGGAAATCGCGGACGTTATCTGATAACGTAAATAACATTAATCTCGATCAGCTGAATCAACACTTTTCCTCAACTGCAGGATTTAGTGACTCTATTAAAGTTAATACTTTAAATTACCTTTCTTCTCTGCCGACGTCTTGTTTCTCTCCTTTTACATTTAGCCAGTTCACTGAGGATGATGTCAAGAAGAGCATTTTAAATATCACTTCTAACGCCGTCGGTGTTGATTGCATTAGCCGCAAAATGATCCTTCCTCTCCTTGACTTTCTTCTCCCAATTATTACGAGTATTCTTAACTATTCCATATCATCCAGTATGTTTCCTAGTGTATGGAAGAATGCTAATATTATTCCTTTACCCAAAAAATCTAACCCGTGTTCTTTTTCTGATTATCGTCCTATATCTATTCTCCCGTTCTTATCTAAGGTCCTCGAGCGGCTAGTGCATCAGCAGTTAACTTCTTTCTTAAATAAAAACGACCTTTTTAATCTGTACCAGTCTGGTTTTCGTCCTGGTCACAGTACATCTACGGCTTTAATTAAAGTAACTGATGACATCAGATTGGGTATGGATAACAGGCAACTCACGGTTCTTACACTTTTAGATTTTAGTAATGCATTTAATAATGTGGATTTTGAAATTTTACTAGCCTTCCTACGCTCTCTGAACATTGCTCCTGAAGTGGTGGACTGGTTCGGCAGCTACTTGGTTGATCGTCGGCAAAGAATAATGGTGGGCACCTCTAATTCTTCTTGGTGCAGCACGCTAGCCGGCGTTCCGCAGGGTGGTGTGCTGTCCCCGCTATTGTTTTCCATATTTATAAATACAATTACTCTTAATATTTCTTCTTTTTATCACATGTATGCTGATGACCTCCAAATATATTCTCAGGGCGCATTAAGTGACCTTCCATCTGTCATTGATAGAACGAATGATGACTTGTTGCAGATTTTAAATTGGAGTCGCGATTATGGCCTTAAAGTTAATCCACTCAAAACTCAAGTCATCATAATTGGCAGCAACAAACTTATTTCTAAAGTCGATTTCGGAAATCTCCCTAAAATAGTTTTTGACGACATTCAAATTCCTTTCTCAAACCGCGTCAAGAATCTTGGCCTTATTATGGATCAATGTTTGTCCTGGGTACCGCAAGTGAGTGAGGTGAGCAGGAAGGTGTTCGCCGCTGTAGGGTCTCTCAGACGGCTCCGTAACTTTCTGCCTATTGCTACTAAAATTGCGCTTGCTCAAACTTTACTTCTTCCCATTCTTGATTATGTCGATGTCTCCTATCCCGATCTCTCTGTGGAGCAACTAAACAAGCTTGAGCGTCTTCAAAATGTTTGCATCCGGTTCATATATGGGTTACGCAAATATGACCATGTTTCCAGTTTTCGTTCTCAACTCAAGTGGCTTCCTATCCGTCATCGTCGTAACTCTCATATACTCTCTCTCCTTTACTCTATACTTTTTAACCCTGCAACTCCCCGCTATCTCAAAGAACATTTTACTTACTTAAATTCTGTCAGATGCTCTCATAACTTACTACTATCCGTTCCTTCTTCTTCTACTAAGTTTTTTAATTCTTCGTTTACTTTCCAGGCTGTTAAACTGTGGAACTCTCTTCCCCTTGACGTAAGACGTGCTCAAACTATAACTGCCTTTAAGTTGAAACTCAAGGAATACTATCTGTCTCTTCCTTAGCTTTTCTTCTTTGACACTGTCGTTTCTCTTCTTCACTCATCGTTATGTATATATATATTATGTATGTATGTTTACGTATGTATTTATTATGTATGTATGTTTATGTATGTATGTATGTTTTATCGTATTATTATTTTGGTATGTATATTTATTGTGTGTGTTGTTTGTGTGCTTTTGTTAATCTCTGTGCCACCTAATACATTTTTTCATTTGATCTGTACTCCACTACCAAAAGGTTGTCTGGAAGAGATCGCTCTTTAGCGATAAGACCGCCTGTTGTTACCCCTTACTGTTACTGTTCTGTATTATTATTTTCTCTTGTAACTGTATTTCATCTGTGTGAGGTGTGCAATAAAGAGTGTTGTATTGTATTGTATTGTATCATCGTCTAGTACCCACATCACAAGCCTTATTGAGCTTACTGTGGAACTAGGTCGATTTGTGTAAAACTGTCCCGTAATTAATATTTCTATTTTAATAAATGATGTGTCTGCTTAACATTATTCCAAAATAATGGCAAAATATTAACATCCTCCTCGTAACAATGGCTGGAAATTAGCACATGGTAATTCCTGGACAACAGAGTGTCCGTTAAAACGGACCGGATGGGAATTATGTTAATTCCGTCGGGTTTCCCGGTGACCCGTTGGGGGAGGTAGTCTTTATAAAACGTTTACCTTAGTACAACATTTTTATGGTAAATTTTGTCCACTTTTTATGTTTAACATGAATATAAGCATTTTGAATGTTGGGGAATGAGAGCAATATTCACACTTTTAAAAAGCTCACAATAATGATTTTATTACAAAGAGTCTTCTTTTTGTACTCTTTACTCGTAAATATAATGTATTGAAATAGAATCAATAATATTTGTTTCTAAATTGTAATATAATAATATTTGGGGACAATCTTACACACTATATTATCTTTTAATTAAAAGTTGCGTATTGATTGAAGGAAACATTTTATTTCGTTTACCTCAGACCTAAGCGACTCCCAACCCAACAAACACGTCCCATTCATCATTCAGAGAAAACGTGATTACTTACTTTACAGCTTAGAGCTTTACATATTCTCCGGTGTATTTTCATAACATTGCAATAATACTAAGTGAAATCTTTTAGGTGATACAAAATTCAATATTCTGAATCTACTCATGATTGCTAACAACTTTTTCTTTGGGACCAGCTTCGAAAACGACAACATAAAATCGTCATCTCCATAAATTGTGTCAAACTATCGGACACTGAAAAAGCCATAAAAAGTTGTTAGCAATCAGGAGTATGCTGTTAACCTACATTATGTACTCGTAAGAATAGAGGATGTTTTCCATGATGAAATAAATGCTTAACTCTTATGGAGAATTTATTGGATACTTATTCTCTTGTCTTTGTCCCCAGTTCATGGAAGCTTCCAGAACTGGAAGGAGTTGCAGAGGCTCCGCAAACATACCGGGCTAGGCCTCCAGATTACGTGTCAGGGGACGAGGCGCCGCAGCCACCGCCTTTACCAAGAAGGTCCAGCAGGGATAAGCAGGTGAGATAGTAGGTGGTCAGGAGTATGAGAGGAACTGAAATGGACACAAATGTTAACCACTTGTTCTTCTTGGATCCCCTCCGATATATTGATTAATTTCTACATTCTTAACTTTTTCTTTTTTTCTTTTTTTTAATGGCCTCCGTAACCTAATCCGGGTTCGAATCCTGGTAAGCGCATTTATTTGTGTGTTTATCACGAATATTTATGTAGTATGTATTTATCTATAAGTATGAATATCGTCGCCTAGTACCCATAGTACAAGCTTTGCTTAGTTTGGGAGTAGGTCGATCTGTGTGAGACTGTCCCCATTTTTTTTTTAGTTCACAAAGCGCTACACCGACTACCTCTCGCCAAAGCTAGAAGCACTGGAGACCCACCTCAACCAGCTGGAAGTATCCACCCGTATCCCCATCCCACCGTACACTGGCGTGCTCAACCCGATATACGACGTGAAGATGAGAGACAAGTTCAACGTCAAGAGGTCCAAGTCGCTGGGCAGGAGCTTCAGCAAAAGCAGCAAGGGGTTGGAGATCAATAGGTAGCTAAGAATGCATGAAAGCCAAAGAAAATGCTTACTATATTGGTTTATATACCCACATATCATAAACCCTCAATTATGCGTTCAAAAACCGAACATACATTGGACGACCGGTTGGCGTAGTTGGTAGTGACCATGCCTGCCTGCTATGGTCCTGGGTTCGAATCCCGGTAAGGGCATTTGTTTGTGTGATGGACACAGATATTTGTTCCTGTGTCATGGATATTTTGCTATGTATTTATGTATGTGTATATTATATATACCTATCGATGTCTGAGCACCCGTAACACAAGCCTTCTTGAGCTTACTGCGGGACTCAGTCAATTTGTGTAAGAATGTCCTGTAATATTTATTTATTATTTATTATACAGACCTCCATAATAATACACTTTTTTGTTACAACAAATTTCTTATCTGTGAAAATGATATTATAGTTAGCTAAATAATACTCGTATTATCGATTTCGATAATGTTTTATTTATTCAAATTTGGAACATCTCTGACAAACAAGGAAATTTGATTTGATATCTATTCTAATATCAGTCGAGATGGCGTTTAGTTTGAAAATAAGTGTCAATAGCAAACAATGTCGCACGCAGGTTGCACGTTATTTGATATCCAACGATATGAAAATTGAACCAACTCTAGATAGTATCTGAATGTTTAACTATATTAATGTCAAAACTTGAATTTCAGAAAAGTTTTCATTCATGAAAGTCGTAATGGCGGTCAAATATGCGGTTTGAACGCATCATGGAGAGCTACACGTGTGTATATAAAGCAGTGTATGTAATTGTAAATAATTAGGCATTAAAACACTCGTGTAACGCCTCGTTTCATAATAACATCACACGAGTTTTTTAATGCCTTTCATTATATACAATCACATAAACAACGACTATTATGCAACAATGATATAATAAGAACCACTTATGAGCTGTTGCATACACTAGTTTTTCGACGACAGCGAAAATGGCGAAATCTCAAATGGCGGCAAAATGTGGAAGATGTCGTATGCCGACTATAGAAATAAAAACAATGTTAATATATTGTATGGAAATACATAGGAGTTCTTTTGAAATTTGCCCTTGGTATCATATCGGGTTACTCACGACAATAAAGTTGAAAATAGCTTGACATGTTTCGGAACAATCCTTGTCCCTTAATCATGAGATGCGCTCGCGACGGTTGTCCTACGCGTACTGGAGGCAGCGGCCCTATTCGCGCGGCGCAAGGGGTGCGGACGGCGCAGGCGGGATGATTTCGAAACATGTCCAGTAATTTTCGACTTTATTGACGTGAGTTGATAGGTGTTTTAATAAAAATGAGTAGGTAATATATTTATTTACTACAGGTACAACATCACCCTCAGCCGCCGGTCTGGTGAGCGGACCAACGATGTGCTATCAGCGATCGCAGGGACCACAGGAGACACCGGCTTAGGGTACAAGGGCAATTTCTTCCAGCGATACAACGCCAGTGTTGTCGGAGATTCGTACAAGACGAGTAGAGTGACCATAGATTGACATTTATTTATGTTATGGTTAGAATATAGTTGTTGAACAAGAACATTGTAGGAAATACTAGCAAGTTATATTTTATTAGAATTTAATGCTATTTATTATTTATTATTTTATTTATTTATTCAATAAAACAATTGACAAAAACTTAAAAATAAATACAACGTCCCACAAAACTGTTTACACAGTTTGACTGTGGGATCCATGAGTTTCTTATAACTAGTGGTTAATACATAGCTTAATGGTAATATATGGATTTAAAATACTGTTGCAAAATGTGGATAAGTATAACTTAATGAAGAAAATAATAATACAGATTTTAAATATTGTTACAAGGTGTGGATAGGTATCTAGATACTGTTGAGGTAATATTGGAACAAGGCTCTTTTGAATCTTTTTTTGTTTTTCTCTGTTCTAATAGCCATAGGTAAGGCGTTAAGTACATACGGTAAGCGCTTTTCGATGAGCCTATCCCCATAGTAATTGCTTACTCTGGGGACAGCATACTTACCTGTAGCTACAGATCTAGTGTCATGTTTATGGCACATTTGTGATTAACTTGATAGTTTTGTCGGTATACAATTAACTGTAAGAGTACAGGTACACACGCGTTCATATTTTAAAGTGCTGCTTTTTATTGTATGGTTCGAAAGGATGGATCAATTAATGGTACTTACACATTTTTTTTATTTGCGTAACTCTCATATTTTAGTCTAAAAATCTATTTATATTGTTACTCGAAACGGGAAAGGTGTAAGTAACAAACGTCACGAGTCAGCCTTGTGACGTCATGATTGTGTTTCATGCACTAAAAAAATCATTGAAATAATTTAATTTTGTTGCGAATATCGACGTTTACTTTAAAACCTTAAATAGTCTGAGAGAAACGGACATTTACGACAGATGTCACAAACGTTAAAACTTGTAAACAAACACTGAATGTTTTGTTGTTGGTTTATTAAAATGCCGTAAATTAAATATTGCTTAGTGAAAACTTACAAAAATAAAACGGGTTTATCGCCTATTAAAATACTAAAACGTGACACTTCTGACACGCCTTCATACTCTGTTTAAAACGACTTTACGAATTATGCCGTGAAAAAAAAACCTTACCTAGGTAGGTACTCTAACGTCCTACCTAACCTACATATTTTTGCACTTGACTGTACAATAGTTAGATAAGTAAATTAAGTTGAATTAATGTTGGCACTGTTTTAAAATAAATTGAATTTCTAACACATCTATCGACATACACTTTTTTTATTAATATTGTGAGACAATCTTACACAAATCGACCTAATCCCACGGTATGCTCAATAAGGCTTGTGTTGTGGGTAGACGACAATATATATATTAGATAGATAAATACTCAAATACATAGAAAACATACATAACTCAGGAACAAATATTCGTGATAAACACACAAATGAATGCCTTGACCAGGATTAGAACCCGGGACCTCCTGCTTCGTTGGCAGGGTCACTACCAACAAGGCTAGGAGGCCGTTAAAAAGACTTTGGGGTTTCTCTGGGCACGTATTAATTTCGTTGAGAAGTTGAGAGATTTGTATCTTGTTCGTTCTTAACTGGTGGAAGCGAGATACAAACACTATCGAATCGCGCAGTCACTATCGACTACGTTTCCGTACTCATGGTAAGCACATAATATGCTCTTTAGGCTTTTCTTGTATGAAACAATAGTCAGAATACAAGTATGGCAATGTTAAACAACATCTGCCAAATAAAATATGCCTCGTAATATTTTAATAATAGAATCAGTTTGAAATTTGACAGGCCGCCAAACCAGAAAATAGGATCCCTCGTTACGAGCTCAAATTACTCTACCTAACTTAATTACACTCACCTCATCCGTACTAAATGCATAACTTCACCTAAAACATCCAAAATTAAACCTTAACACACTGGCATAAGCTTTAAAATATCGCAACCATGTGTCCTGTTTAAAGTTATGCAAAAAAGGACCTTATCCAACTAAATATAAGGTTCAAAATACATGTTAATAGATGGGTTTTGAGCTAATTTAGCTCGTGCATTAATTTCGTGCGAACTCATACGTCAATGACAATTCTAATGCAACGCTATTCTATTCTCTATTCATTGGGAAATTACATCAATATTCGCAAAATATGAATATGAAGGATTGACGTATTTCTTTGTATTTCCTAGTTTTTCACGACTGCAGTTTCAATAAGGGATGACTCACACTAGAACGGGACGGGACGATCTGTTAGTTTCTATAGAAAACGTCACGTGACATCCGAGGGCTCCGAGCTATCACGTGATTCTTTTTATATAAATTTACAGGTTTTCCCGTCCCGTCCCGTCCCGTCCCGTCCCGTCCCGTCCCGTCCCGCCCCGTCCTAGTGAGAGTCCTTAAGTTTGAACATTTAATAATGTTAAGGGTGTTCATTTGCTATGCGCGAAGGGCCTGGGCCCTAGGCCTATACCACGAAAATCGAACGATTGCGGATTTGTATCTCCATCTCTGTCACACTTGCATATTGGAGTGTCAAAGAGGTTTTCCCGTCAATGCCAATCTTCGACGTGGTAGGCATGCTGTTTATTGTAAGCTTGTATCTTGTAAAACAAGCGGTTTTACTCCTTTCATTAGAGAGCGATTTCCACTTGTTTGATAAGTTACAAACTTGTAACTTACTAATAAATAGATTACTACAACTGGGGCCCTAGTTGTAGTAAGCTATTTATTAGTAGCCTAGTATTGTTTGCTATAATGATAGTATTTTTTTATGTTTAAATACTTGTTAGTGTATGTGTACTTGTAGTAACAGTACATATTAGCTATAGTCTGACAGGCCAAGGCTGCAGTAGTAGTAGGAGGCATAAATTAAAAAAAAAATCTACAGCAGCCTTGGCCTGTCAGAAATAGCTAATGTGTAGATTATCAGGCCCAGCTCGCTAATATTAAAAAAAATAATGTTAATATTCAATTATTCAGTAGGTACAGTCAGTCAGCCACACAGCTAACAATACACCCAAAGTGCCAAAAAATATGTATACACGACCTTAATGCTCAGACAATAAAGTCCTGTATATATATTTTTGGCACTTTGGGTGTATTGTTAGCTGTGTGGCTGACTGTACACCCGCGTTCAAAAGTACATGAGCAATTTATTATGGATGTGATTGATGAGATGTGAATGATTATGGATGAACTCATTCATAAATAAACTGCCCATGCAAATTTGATTGTGAGTTTACCTAATCTGCAGACTTAATAAATGTATTATCTACGAATTAATGTATGGTTAAGTGAAAAACGTGTTTTAGACTGTCTTCCGCGTTCTAAGAGCCACTAGCACCTCCCGGGGTTAGTCACATAACCCGGAGTTAAGGGCCTTAGTGTGTTAATGTGCAGATTAAATTAGATTAGGTAAATATTTAAAAATAATTTTTGTAGATTAGTGCTGTCACCTGTGACATATATGTATAATCCATACTAATATTATAAATGGGAAAGTGTATGTCTGTTTGTTTGTCCGTCTTTCACGGCAAAACGGAGCGACGAATTGACGTGATTTTGTAAGTGGAGATAGTTGAAGGGAGAGTGACATGGGTTACTTTTTGACTCTTTCTAACGAGCGAAGCCGCTGGTAAAAGCTAGTTATGTATAAATTCCATCTACTTAGTTGTACTACAGAGTTGTTGTGTTTCGCTACGTCCCAAATATTTAAATGTTATAAATATTTCAATAAAGTGTTAGGTACAGTTTCCTGTCGTTTTATTATCTTTCCGATAACATCGCGAGCGA
This sequence comes from Lathronympha strigana, assembly GCA_949128165.1. Classification (NCBI taxonomy): domain Eukaryota; kingdom Metazoa; phylum Arthropoda; class Insecta; order Lepidoptera; family Tortricidae; genus Lathronympha; species Lathronympha strigana. The sequence goes on from OX421912.1 coordinate 21,189,028, forward strand.
AGCGTGTCCAGCTTTGGCTCAAATGTTTCCGTATAGCTGTCCAAATGTCTGCATGCCCTACGGACATCGAAAATTGGCATTGACGGCAAAACCTCTTTGTCACTCCAATACACAAGTGTGACAGAGATGGAGATACAAATCCGCAATCGTTCGATTTTCGAGATATAAATAGGCCCTGGCTGTCCGGCTGATCTCCTCCACGGGCCACATTTCCCAACCGTTCGAGTATTTAAATAATGAAAATCCAATTTTAACTGTAAAACTATCGTGAAACTCGAACATATTAAATAATATTTAAAACGGGTCACTCACGTAATTTAGTCGATTTTCGCTCGACATGTTTCGTTCTTTGCGAAGTAGCAGGGCAGATAGAGCATTAGCCCGCAGTGTACGACTTGCCTATGCCTCTGTCGCGGGTGGTCGCTCCTGACGTTCTTCATAAAGAACGAAACATGTCGAGCGAAAATCGACTAAATTAAGTGAGTGACCTGTTATAAATATTATTTAATGTAAATCCACTCGAAATTAATTTGCATATTTGACTTTTTGCATATAGGTTAAAAATCAGACTTTGCTTTCATTCCTCGGTAACAGCATAGCAGTTATTTAAAAAAAAACCGGCCAAGTACGTGGACTCGCGCACGAAGAGTTCCGTACCATTATTTTTAAAAACTGCAAAAAAAAACACGATTCTTAGTATTTGTTGTTATAGCGACAATATTAGAATTTTTTTACTGTAACTCTTCTCTTCTTCTTCTTCTTCTTGGGTTCTTAAGATACGAGTACAGCCTTGTGACAGACGGACGTCGAAGCCTTAGTATAGGGTATCATTTTACCCTTTGAATACGGAACCCTAGAAACAACAGACTTTCCGTATTCCGCGAGGAAATGCATAAGTTCCTATAAAATACCCAAATGTCTGAAAGTTTGCTTATAATGTCTAATACTTTCCTCGTCGCATTTTCTACGCGTTGTGCCCGTAGTCGAAAGTGAGGAAAATGCGATTACGAGCAGAGGACCCACCAGTCTGCTTACCATAAGTTGTACATAACCGTAGGGTTTATAAAGTATGTCCGTCTCGCTCCTGCCCGCGTAGTGGTAGGAGACGGACATACTTTAGAAACGCGCAGTCGAAAACGCCTACGGTTAAGCACAACTAATGGTAAGCACACTAGTAGCATTCATTACACACTGCGTGATCAGCGTGCGTAGCCAAGATGCCAATCGCTCACGCTTAATAACGGATCGTGGCTACCTCTCTCTATCGCTCTTCCTTATTAATGTGACATTGACAGTTGCGTTTCGTTAGCGACTGAGCGTGAGCGATTGGCATCTTGGCTACGCACCCTGTTGTTCATAAATAAATAGAATAACAAATTTTATTGTATTACTAGTATTAAGTTAAAGTTACTGCATGCTCGTAGGTATAAGACACTAACTTAGCTGTGGTTACCTATAATTAGATAAACATCAATCATGATTGTAAAATAGATATAAGAGCGTACAAAATGTATTATCTGTTAATAATCCTAAAAAAAATAACAAATTAGTCAAACAAACAAGGTCTACTTGGACAATCCGTCGTTTGTATATATATTTGTAATTTTGTATGTATGTCTCAGTGCCTCAAGACGAAAGTTTTCAATCAATGTGTGTTACCAGTGATGACTTACGGCGCCGAAACGTGGTCCTTCACTATCGGTCTCATCTCAAAACTCAAAGTCGCTCAACGAGCTATGGAGAGGGCTATGCTCGGGGTTTCTCTACGTGATCGAATCAGAAATGAGGAGATACGTAGACGAACTAAAGTCACCGACATAGCCCTCCGGATTAGCAAGCTGAAGTGGCAATGGGCGGGCCACATTGCACGCAGAGCAGATGGCCGATGGGGTCATAAAGTGCTTGAGTGGAGACCACGGCTTGGCAAACGCAGCGTGGGACGTCCACCCACAAGATGGACAGATGACCTTATGAAGGTCGGCGGGAGACGCTGGATGCAGGTCGCTTCTAACCGGTACATATGGAGGTCAAAAGGGGAGGCCTATGTTCAGCAGTGGACTCTATGGCTGATATGATGATGTATGTATGGTACGACTATCGTTTATGGGATCTTCGTGAGATTTAGTAAGTAGTTAGATGAGATAAACATTACTTTTCAAATCTAATATGAGCCTAATCGGTCAAGGAGTTGTCGCGAGTTCACGTTCCGGGCGAAACAATTGTATACTACAATGAATTAATAAAACAGTGTCAAGGAAGGGACAAATATTATTCCTTAACTTAATTATCAAGGGATCCATCACCACCCCCTTCCATAACAGGTTGAACCATACCTTTCTATTGTCTGGAACCCGAAGTAATTTCCATCATATTTTCGAATTAACTAGTTAATTCATTTTGTTTGGCTGAAGAAAATGATACTCCGTTAAGGGCTTTCAGGAGTTTCAGGGCCAATTTATGTTTACGAGTAAAGACGATTTTCACCCCTTTCAAAATGAGAATTCATTACCCAACTATGCAACAAAAAATAGAGACGAATGGTTGTTCCGTTTTTTTAAAGATTGTCTTGTGATAACTAACTTACTACCTACCTAGGTGTATTAGTATAGTTTAAGAAACTAAAACATAAAAAAACAACATTTCAAAAGAAAAAAAGTTACATTTTAATATCACAAAACAGACACAACTTAGAAACATAACAGCATAAGCTTCAATAACTGTGTACCAATACTTGAAGCACTAAAATCTATCAGAAATACCCTAAGCTAAGTTCAGCCAACTCCCTAATCTAAATCTATTCAAGCGTTCAAGAAACACAACATTCACTACATCAAGAGATTCTAATCTCTACCATTAAGCTAATAAGACACAAAATCGCTAACACATCTACGGCAACCCCTTTCTCACTTCTTTATCTAAGCATATATGGTGTAAAATCGTATGATGGTGATATAGCTTTTCCATCTTATCGTTAACTTTCATTAACGGGTGATAATTAACTGGTAGCGTTCATTTCATTCGCCTGGGTAATGAGAAATTAAAATTGTGCTTGAGCGACTTGAGAAATGTAAAGGGTGATATGTGCGATATTGATAAAGTTGCGCATTTAGATTATTATCACGAAGGAAACATAAGTATGAAATTAAATAATAAATCTTCGACGTCAGTAGAGTCTACTGGAGTAATCCTAGCTTTTTTGTTTCCTTTTTCTTATTCGGCGAGGGAGAGAATCCTCATGAATCCCGGCAGTCGCCTCAGCTGGGATCCTGGGAATGGTGCTACGGACTAAAAACTCTCCCGCTTTCATGGAGTTTGAAATGGTGTTGATTAATGTGCACGTTATGTGATTTTGGGGTGTTTGTGGTGTGGATCTTTGAGATACTATATCTATTTATCTATAGTATTTATCTGGTCTGTGGTTTGTATCTATGTATACATCACAGTAGTCATCCTTACCTCGAGTATAGTTGTTCGGATCATCTTGTGGCGGATGGGTAGGATAAATATATTTTTCAGTCCTCCGGCCGGTAAGCGCCACTTTACGCAAAACTAAATTGCCGCCTGCCGGCTCCGTCGGGCTGAAAAATAGTATACAAACCTCGGCCGGTAAATGGGAAAGCCTCGGATCACATGTTAGTCAATTACAACAATCAACAGTGGACAATTACTTGGCATCCGAGGCATTTCCCACTTAAACGGCCTTGGTATGTAATGTACTTTAAAGTTCGAATATGAGCCTAAGCGGTCTAGAGGTTGCCGGGATATAGGGGTTGCGGGTTCACTTTCGGGACAAACCATTAGTACAGATGTTGAATACTTTATTTACGAGCTATGGATGCTCCACTTTATACCCAGACGAAAACATACGAGTATAAAGTGGTTCGGGACTACCAAGCATAGATTCCGCATTGTGAAGAGTAAAACCCGTCTCACGCGTACCTAAGCGGTATTTAGTTAATAGAACGTATAAAACACTACACATGCTGCTCCATGGCACTGTACACCCGACACCGTTTAGACTGATATCCGATCTACCAATGAAATATAAAAACTCTAATGTAACCATGACTAAAAGAAAGCGAATATAAAAGCAGATCATTCATAGTGTAGGTATTTACTGGAGGAATTATTGGCAATGATCAAGCAATTTTGTCTCAATCTTCGCACGGAACCTTAAAAAACTGTCAAAAATATTAGTCACATGAAACAGATATGAGAGACAAATAACTTATTTGCGGTTATTTCTATTTCATTAAATACGACATGATAATAATTTAAAGTATAGTTTAACAATTTGCTAGTCATTGATGTTATTCATGTTATGCGTGATGTAGGTAGAGATACGAGTAGGTAATATAAAGTGCCTACTTCTTATACAGGCTGTTCTTGAGCATTTGCTTTAACTTCGTCATGTGGCTTGGTATAATTAATTAACAGAATGGCATAGTTTGTTTTATTAAATTCCTTTTGACGTGACAACGTCTTATAAATTGGTTTGCCGGGTGACACTTCAAGAAACTGCGTTACGCTCCGCTCACGTTATGCGCTCACAATGAGAGCGAGTGAGAGGCACGCGTCCCTTCCACTCGGGCATGGTTAGCCCGCCTAAGAGCGAGAGAGACAGACATAAAAAGTGTAAGGCACGCGTCCCTTCGCGCGTAAAATTATTTTACCACTCAAAGTCGTTGTCACGTAAAACTTTCGCCCGTATACCGACTTTTTATATTTTTAATTTCTCATACTAAATGTACATGTTGCATCAACCGCTATTGTAAAACGGGCAATAGAATTGACTTAACTAAGTAAGTGACAACTATGGCATACCAATGTCATGTCGAATACTCATACTCCGTTTACACACATGCAAATCCCATATGAGATAAAATTAAAGTAGTAGTTATGTATTGTCTAAATGGAGCTAATTAGAATACTAGTGTCTTTGAGAAATTAACTTAATTTAAGCTAGAGAATGCACCCTTGAATTTAAAGCAATTGCTCCAAAATACGTTGTATAGTCAACAGTTTTACTGTCATGATCTTGTGTCACGCGTCACCTTTCGTGCGGTGCCCCATTTAAAGTGATCTATGAAGTATTATTTGCAGTGACGGAGCCGACAATTTGCCAATGTAGATCGTTGGAGCCAAGGTTACGCCATTGTATGGGACAAAGGTGCGAGAAACGTCTAGATCATAAATAAAGACCTACGTAGGTATGATAGTTGCGTCTATTCGAGTATGGAAAAACACTGGTGCAGTTTATCATGAAATATCAACTGCGGGAATTTCTGATTGAGGATTAGGGATTGCCAAAATTCATTCAATATTGCCTAATGACGGTCTTACACGATACGGTCTGCCGGAGCGGTTTACCGGTGCAGGTGCACCTACGCAGGTTGACCGGAACATGTAAGTTACGTACTGTGTAGATTTTTTTTGTGCAGGCAACCGGAGCAACTTCGATAATTCTTTTTTTTAGTCTCACAGCGTGAATAGCCTATTAAGCTCCAGTTCCTCTTCCCGCCAGGGCGGCGCTACAGTCATGCAAATAGAATAAGAAACTATTTTAGATGACGCGGCAATGTAATCGATTGTGACCTAAAGATAAATAAAAAGTCAAGGTAAAGGTGTTTGTAAGCAAATATATTTATTTTTAAGATTTTGATTTTGTAACATGATAGGATGCCTTTGCCGATAATGTTCGCTGTCTATCCTTAAGTATAACATATCTACGTACTAAGTGCTTACCTATGAGAAGACCTACCATTACACTTACATTTTGTATATCTTGATTTTATTTTTATTACAGTAGGACTTCGATTATCCAAACCATCAATAATCCTAACGCTATATCAGTTTGTCCGAACGCTACATTAGTTTGTCCGAACGCTCAATTATCCGAACGCACTTGATACTTACTACGCAATTTATTTCATCTATCCGAATTTTAGACTGAAGACACTTTAACCAAAATATTCACCAGTAGCATTTACAAGTGTTTTTTTTTTAATTCATCGTTAATAAGTGCGTCAAATTTTAAAGTACATACTATTATGTTATTGTTAAGTACATACTATTATCTTATGATATTCAAAGCTATTGTTTTCTTAGATCTTGTCCTACAGAACCCAGATTTTGATTATCCGGACTTTTGACTATCCGAACTAGCCTAGGTCCTTGGTTCGGATAATAGAGGTGGCCTAGCAGGAAGGCACAGGCCCTAGAGACTGTCAGTCTTCTCCTCGATTAATCTCAAAATTGTCGTTGACGCCACAACCATAAAGCCATAATACACAAAATTTCAGCATCATTTGTTTTGAATAATTTGACTTAAAATCCGCCAAGCTGGCGCCACCAACTGTGGCTCAGTTATTCCAACGACAATAATGCTAGACGACAAAAAAACCTATTTAATCCGTCTTTTAGATTATTAAAAAATATTGTACACGTATTTTTTCTTATGTTCGTCAAATCAAAAATGACTAAAATACAGTGCGTTCAAGTTTCGCGTAACGTACAATTCTTACCTAGTAGTGACGTCACAAGCCCCCACCCCGGAACTTTGATGCTCTATATCTTCGTAAATTTCAGTTAAATTGAAAAAAGAAAAAATACGTGTCTAATAATTTTAGACGATCTAACTGACGGACTAATTAGAATAGTAGTTTTTCAACTTAGTCGTCATCCCTTTTGACACGTATCATTCATTTTCCGGTTACACTCAGTTATTATGAAGATTAAGGTCAAGTTACAATAGCTTGTACTACTGGAGATCCAGTAACCAATGGGAATACGGGGACTCATTAAAATAAGCCGCAATGCAAATTTGCTAATGGAATACTACGAGTTATTCTCGGAGGGCGATGGATAGTACTGAGGAAGTGATGTTTGTGCTTACTATCAAAGCTTATACTACGTCGTTGCAAAGTGTTTAAATAGGTATTATTATTATTATTGAGTTTACGTAATTTCAGTCGGATATTCGTGTGTGAAAGAGGAATGCGAAAAAAAGGGGTTTCACCATCGCACCGCTCGCCATCGACAGGGCGCTTATCCTCACACCTTGCAACCTAAATGGTCGCGCACTGTGCGGTATCAGAGGAATTTCCTCCTAAAAATTCTCCGGCTGTGGAATGAGCTCCCTGCAGAGGTTTTCCCGAAGGAATCCAGTAAGAGGTTCTTCAGAAAAAGAGTCTACAAGTTATTAATGGCAACGCGCATGTATCACCCCTTGAGTTGCAGGCGTCCATAGGCTAAGGTGATCGCTTTCCATCAGGCGGGTCGTAGGCTTTTTTGCCACCGACGTGGTATAAAAAATAGGAGAATGGAAGAGGAAAACATATTCTGCTGACCCCGCTTAGTTATAGAAGAGCAAGAAGTCGAAAGTTGTGTCTCTAATTTTAATTATAATTAGCAGCATTTCATATTCCACTTTGTCCGTGGCTTTCTTAAATTTTAACGTGTCCTTGTTCTTTTGTATATGGTTACTTTGATGACACTACAACCCTTTGTGGGTCTGGGCCTCCTACTTTCTCCTTCTACGAACTTCTGAATCTATTAAAACATTTAAGACCTTTAACCTCCGGATTAACAAACATTTTGTCAACTCCCTAACCGCCAGCTGTCACAACAGTACTACAATGATCCCGCCTGTCAACCTTATTTACCAGGTATCAACTTTGAACTTCGAACAACTTTATCGCAAAAGTCACCTCGGGGTTTCGTCCCTTTCCGCGGCGATAAATTTATAATTAAAATACTTATATCGATGATAATTTGTCCCAGCCCTGCTCACCGGGGGCCTTGGTCACTTTTTCTGTAGTATATGTATGACATCTCTTTCAATTTATAAGCTTAATGTAGAGTTAGATATAAATGCAACTGTTTTTTTATGGTCTCGGAGCGTTGGTGGCCCAGCGGTAAGAGCGTGTCACTTTCAAACCGTAGGTCGCGGGTTCAAATCTCGGCTCGCATTACCAATTAGTTTTTTTGAACTTTTATATGAATTATCATTTGATATTGACCAATCGCTCTTCGGCGAAGGAGAACATCGTGAGAAAGCCCGACTAATTCCAATATACCAGAGGAATGTCAGATGGCATTCTTGCATGGGATAAGTTGCCAAAACGGACCTAAGGCTCCAAGGACGTTAGGAAGAAGAAGAAAGTTATAAATTGAAAGAGATGGCATATACTACAGAAAAAGTCAGCAAGGCCCCCAGAGCCCAGGCCTGGGCCAGTATGGCGCCATCTCTCGCTTCGAGCTGAAAATAGTCTTTAAAGATTATGGAGAATATTTGTTTTTCTGGCCCGTTTTAAGTTAGTTACATACCTCGGCCTCTAATTTATATTTAGTCTACCATAGGCTCGTTCAGTGAACTTCAAAACCACCAGCTGTCACATCAGTTCTGCAATGATCCCGCCTCTCCTTCTTCTTAGCGTTTCCCGGCTTATGACACGGCTAATGGAGCTTGATGGATTACTAATCCCAAGATTTGTCGTAAACGCTAGTATTACGAAAGCGACTGCCATTGGACCTTCCAACCCTGAGGGTAAACTAGGCCTTATTAGGATTAATCCGGTTTCCTCGCGATTTCTTTCACCAAAAAGTGATTGGTAAATATCAAATGATATTTTGTACTTAAGTTCCGAAAAACTCACTTGTACGAGCCCGATTTGAACCCGCGACCCTCGGATTGTCGAAGTCGCAAGCTTTACCGCTGAGTCGTCAACGCTCACAATGATCCCGCCTGCCAACCTTATTTAACTAAAGATAACATTTATTTTCAAGTGTAACTTACCTAACTGCCTATCTCTGCCTACCTTAAATCTAAAATAGGTCCTTGAGGCATTGTACCTAGGATGCTGGCGGCAACTTGTCAATTGTGAACCTAGACAACTTTGCCCCGGAAGTCTCACCGGGGTTTAGTCGGCTTCCGATCTGCGGTCTTATCGTTAGACCGCAGATCGGAATCAGTTATAATTATGAATGTTCGTTGATGATAATTTTGGATATTTATGGGCAGTTGTTGGAGTTTTTTGTTCTGTAGGTATGGTTTTGTATATACATACAGGATTATTATTTTTGCGCCGCAAAAGTTGTGATTTGTAAGTTTTCCCATTACGGAATAATTAATGGTGTTTTGGATCTTTGGCAGGCGTAAGCGGAGCGAAGTATTGTAAGCTCCACGTGATTATTACAATACGAGAAAAACGCTACAACGTAGTGCTCGTGGAACAGTGTGAAAATGCATTGACGATTGACTTTATGTATTATTACTATCTCTCGTTAATATAAATATGCCACGGATATACCTTGTCATCTATTGAGACCAGTGCGGAGGTGATCATTCAGGAAATAGGTCAAACAAAAACACAAACCGTCTTGTCAACTATGTCACCAACTCTGCCGCAGGGCATGTTGTGTGATATTGATATTGTTTGTTTCGGATATTATCATACGAGTAGTTGGTTAGTAGCATTTTTAATTAGAAAACTCCCGTGAGTATCTGGATGCGTAGCCAAGATGGCAATCGCTCACGCTCAGTCGCTAACGAAACGCAACTGTCATTGTCACACTAATACGGAAGAGTGATAGAGAGAGGTAGCTACGATACGTTATTAAGCGTCAGCGATTGGCATCTTGGCTACACACGCAGACATGTTAAAATTCTCATAGCTGGATACTCACGTCAATAAAGTCGAAAATAGCTCGACATGTTTCGGAACAGTCCGTGTCCCTTATTCATGAGTCATGCGTCTAGCCGCGGCGACTGCTCTACGCACACTGCGAGCCAGCGCGGTCAGCTCTCGACTCAGGTTAGTAGCATGTTGTACAGTAGCAAATGAACAGTCAAACTTTAAACTATTATTTTAATCGTCAAACTTTTTTGAAATTATGGCCATTACTTCGACAGTCAGTAGCTTAGTCAAACTCTATTCAAATGAGGCGAATGGCGTGCTAGAGGTGCATTCGCCAAGTCAAAACACATGTTTACCCTTCGAACCCGTATGTTATGTGACGTAGGTGACAGATTGCCGTCTAATGCCGTCTAATTGGACCATTACGAGGTGACAAGTCGTAATGGCACCGGCTCGCGCCGGCGCGGGGCGGGCCGCGGCAGAGACCGAGGCCCCTACTACGGACATTTGTACGGTCAACCCATGAGGATTACCGCGAGTCGATTTTCCGCTAGGGGCGCTAGTGGAACGTGGGTCCTGCGGGAACATTTCAAACGTCACTTCGACAATTCTCTCATATTGACACAGGACCCACGCATGAGTGGCGCCGCCTGGTGAGCGACAATACGGTAGCTCCCATTGGAACCATAGGCTACTGTAGGACTATGTCATAGTGACGCTATTAATGAGATTGTAAGAAATATCTTGCTGCTTGTTATTTTGACGTGGTTTTAGAGTGGCCGAGGGTTCCAATGGGAGCTATCGTATTGTCGCTCCTCTCACTCCTGCCAGAGTAATGGTAGGAGCGAGACGGACATATTTTCGAGCGCCGCAGTCGCTATCGAAAACAGTTGCGTGAAACTCATGGTATTTGCACAGACTGGGATGGTTGCAAAAGGTACGACAGCAAGAGGTCCGCCGGGAAGACACTGGTGGTACTAAAGAAATAACAATTTAATATTGAAAAACCGGTCAAGAGCATGTAGGGCCACGCTCAATGTAGGGTTCCGTAGCTAACCGTTCGTCATAATAAGCGAATCTAGAAGGGGTTTAAATAGATACCATAACCATAACTAGCAAAAAGGAGCATCTTCGCAGCACTTATGATTCATATACGCCCTAAGAGTAGGTACATGACTTTTTGCAAAAAAAATAAAAAAAATAATATCTACATCGGGCATTCATCGTCGGAGAGAGTCCGTTAGACGCGCGACAATGACTTTCCAATGATTGACGATTGATCTCCTCTCCTTCCTAGCGTTTTCCCGGCTTATGCCACGGCTTAGAGAGCCCGGGGTCCGCTTTGGCAACTAATCCCAAGATTTGACGTCGGCACTACTTTTACGAAAGCGACTTCCATCTGACCTTCCAACCAGAGGGTAAACTAGGCCTTATTGGGATTAGTCCGGTTTCCTCACGATGTTTTCCTTCACCGGAAAGCGATTGGTAAATATCAAATGAAACGTACACAAGTTTCGAAAAACTCCTTGGTACGAGCCGGCAGGATTTGAACCTGAGATCTTCGGATTGAAAGTCTCACGTCATACCGCTGGGCCACCAACGCTCTGATTGACGATTGATGATGTTTTAAATATTCATCTGAGTATGACTCGCGAAAGTTTAAATTGTATAAATTTAAATATAAAATAATATTTGTATAAATTTCATCATCATCATCATCATATCAGCTTAAAGACGTCTACTGCTGGACATAGCCTCCCCCAAAGGTTTCAATGACCGGTCCTGCGCCACCCGCATCCAGCGGACTCCTGCGACCTTCACCAGGTCATCAGTCCACCTTGCGGGGGGCCTACCCACGCTGCGCCTTCCGGTACGCGGTCGCCACTCGAGAACCTTTCCGCCCCAATGGCCATCGGTTCTACGTGCAATGTGCTCCGCCCACTGCCACTTAAAATCGATTCGGGGAGCTAGGTTACTTTGGTTGTGCTGCCGATGGTCTCATTTCTGATACGATCTCGCAGAGAGACTCCTAGCATAGCCCTCCATTCCATACGGTACTGAAACGTGGTGGCTTACAATGAGCCTCATAAGAAGGCTCATAGGGCAATGGAGAGGTATAAATTTATGTCAGTTTAAATCGTGATCTTTTAGTAGTGGTATCCATTGTCACGTACAATCACGGCACTGGACGTCGCTTCATTGAGATTCATTGAGCAGATTATATGAATGAGTTTATCTGATTCGCAAACAACAAATACTTTAAGGTGTTATGAAACGTTCACCTACGTATGTACTTACTTTATTGACCTATGTAAAATAGAAAACGGGTGAATTGCGGGAAAGGTAAAGGATTCAATTCAAAGCTTGGGCAGAGAGTACTCGTACTATTTTGTACCATTTGAAGTCGAAACTCTGGGGGCATACTTTTATTTTGTTGTGGTTTTTTTTTCGCGTCAGATATGTATGAAATTTAGTGGGTAGGTTGAGTTCCTTATTCTACGCTAGATAGATACAAAATCTCAATTTTGTACTACATTTCCCATTGAGTTAAGAGAATCCCATACGATTTCGTAACTCAATGGAAAGAATTGTGGGACAAACTGGGAAATTGGGTCTATATTGAAAGAGAATAAGGAACTCTACTTACCCACCAATTTTCATAAAAATTTGACGCGAAAAAAAACGACAACAAAATAAAAATATGCCCTTAAATAATAAATATTTCGAGACAATCTTACAAAGATCAACCATATTTGATAAGTAGGCATATTTCGATGAAGCCTTCAATCAAACAGTGGTCTATTTGTAAATTGAGGATCCTATTTGTTCATAGAGAGTTTTGTTAAGATTCACACTAGACTCACACTAGACGGGAAAATCTGTCAATTTCTATAGAAAGAGGGCTCCGAGCTATCACGTGATTCTTTCTATAGAAATTGACAGATTTTCCCGTCCCGTGCTAATGTAAGTTATCCTTTACCGATCTTGGTTGCAAGTGATGTTCTGGGTAAGCTACGAGTAGGCTACGTATAACTGGCCGGTACCGTTAGTGAATATGATTGCAAACGACACGTGTCGAGTGCAATCATTTGTTAGTGCCAAATGACACTACACAGACGCGGACAAAGAGATGCAAAGGACATATTGACGGTCACGTTTATTGCGGCTCTGGACAATATAGTTCTATACTCAAGTAGGGGGAAGCGGGGCAGATTGGTACACCTTTTTTCTAAATTGATTTTAAAAACATGTATTTTCCATCCAGTTGACAGTTTACTTACTAAAGTATACAAAATGTACATTTTGTTGTCAAATTTATACTTAATAACATAGATATATGAATTTAAACAAAAAATGGTATATTTTTTATTCTGCACCACCTGCGGGGCACTTTGAAACGTAGCAAGGGGCACTTTGATACACCATTTTGGGGCACTTTGAGACATGCCCCGCCCCGTCCTTAGTGTCTCAAAGTGCCCCTTAAGTGTCTCAAACTGCCCCTTGTATTACGATTACGAACCATTGTACGCACTATTTTCTAAAACAAATGTACTTTCTTAAGTATTTTTTATCGTTAATATTTTTGTAGAAATGGTATGGGTACTTTAATATATTATATATATATATATATGCGCAGTTTGAAACGTTTAAAACTGCCCCACTCTTAACTGTAACTAAACAGTACCAAATCGGGCAAATAAAAATAAAATATTTATTAAAAATACACCGCTATGTATTACTTGCATATGATAAGCTAATTTGATTACTAAATAGACTTACGAACCGCACCTCAAATTTGAAAGACTTACCAAAATCACACGTTTTATTATTTTCTTTATAAGCCGTAATTGAAGTAACATAAACTTACTTTCGGATTGGCACTGAAAAACACCATGAGATTCATGAGAATATCATTTAAACTATTTGAAACCCCAAAAAAATCCTAAGGCTTTTAATTCTCTTATGTTTTAAAGCTTAGTTTAGATCTAAATAATTGCCTGGATGGAGGCTAAAGGGGTAAACGGCTTAGTTCGGAAAGCCCCTCGATGTGAACGAAATTTATAGCCCACGCGTGTTAGCAAAATGGAATACTTTTAAGCATTAAACCTGTATCATCATCAGAAAGAGAGGAAAACATATCTAGCATAAAAAACAACGGTTATGTTTTTCGATTGTTTACGAGGGTAAACAGTGTTTTTATAATAACGTAATATATTTTGGACTTAGACTAAGATTAAAAGTTTAAGAAAATTCAGTTGATAAAATATTACAACAAGCAGAGGTAAACAACAGGCGGTCTTTTCGCGATCTCTTCCAGACAACCTTAGGGTAGCGGAGGATCTGTGGGTTGTGTAATTCAATCCAGTGATTTGTTCCCGCCTCTAAAATATGTTCAGATATTAAACTTAATCGGTTATAACTCACCTATGTTTATCGCAATAGGCGTGAGATGTTGCGACTGCATCGGGCAGTCATCGTCGGACAGGCAGAGAGGCGTTGTCGCCTCCGCGGCTCGGGCAGCGATGTCAGTAAGACTCACGAAAGTTTAAAAGATGTTGTATGCCAAAAATCGCCCGTTGGCTGAGAATTTAATTTTTAAAATTGTATTCCTTATGTTTCCCGCGGATTCCACCACCAGAGTCCAAAACCCAATATAAATATATCGAACGTGTTGATTAAAAAAATCGAAAATATAAAAAATGTACACGAAGTACCCGAGATATACAGCGTGTATTCTGAATATTACCAAAATAAAGTTTTTGGACCAAGACCAGACCAAGGTTTTAGTGCTAAGAACCCATACAGCAAGTAATTATAAGTTTGGTCCAAACTAACAGAGCGTAATTATTAAAAAAAAATTGAGCAGCAATGTATTGCGCGATCAATCCGTAAGTTATCACTTGCGACAGTTCTTACGTCAAGTCAGCTAAGTACGACGTATTGAACAAAAGTAAAGTAGCAATTACATTGCGTGCTGAATTATTTTGTTTGAAGAAAATAAAGTACTCATATTTAATTAAAACAAATGAATATAGATTCCTTAGGGCTGGTACTAATAACCCTTTAAATATGCGGTAATATCAAAAATACACGTTGTATATTTCTAGGAACAAGAAACTAAGAGTGTAATGTTGCTATACTAAATAGTAGCCCGGTAGTCCAATTTCGTCGGTAACACTAACAAAATACTTACTTGCCACGGGTGTAGTCTCGGTAGCTCAGTTGGCAGAGCGACGGGCGTGTATTCCAGAGTCGCGAGGTTCGAGTCCCGCCCGAGGTCATATTTCCACTTTTCCTTTCTAAGATATAATTGAACTCGTTTAGATTTAGTGACCCTTACCTTACCATAAGTCCCTCACAAAATATTGTTGTTTATGTAAAAGAAACTCATAATAATTTCTCAGAAATGATTAACTACATTCACAAGCGCTTACGTTTTTGACTATCGCCTTCTCTGTCGCTCCATCAGTCCGTCTCACTCGAATTTTCCGATTCACGCCTGCGCAGAGGCTTTTCCCGAAAGATGCGGGCAGTCGAAGCTTCATAGGGTGAATAAATTTAACAGGATTTTAAACTTCGTTCTGCATTGTATTAAAGTTATGAGACTTGATCAAACGTGTTATTAAAATGCGGAAAATATACAAAATTCTAACAATTAAATAAACGGTATATATATCATTTTTTCGAGGTATTTAAAAGACGCCACAGATAAATGAAATAGATAATGGTGTATATATTCATATGTATTTAAGCGATTTTAAAAGTGATTATACTTCGTATCCAAATCGAAGATTACATATATTTACTAGCAGCAGTACACGGTTATGTGCTGTCCTTGTCACACATTTAGAGTTAAAATATTATTCAAAAAATGTTCTCGCTGTCGCCCGCCGCGTAAGGTAGGTGTCGTGCCGGTGCACGACCGCGCCCCCAGCGGCGTGGTTTATCATTACATTTTTTTGTGTTTGTCCGAGTCACACGTATTTTCTCGCAAAAATAGTGTTTTAGTGTATATCTATTTCAGATTGAAGGATTAGGGTGAGTGATTTTACACATCTTCAGAACGATGAATTCAAATTACAGAATAAAACCGCGGCCTAGTTGCCGTTTAACGAATCTTCTTTCGGAAAGTGATTTTGTCCAAATGTTTGATTTTGCTTCCAATATATGTGTGGTAGATTACAATTTAAAATTGAATGTTAGTGTGGTGTATTAATCATATAATAACTAAAAGAATAGATCAAGGAATCTTTACTTTGTTCGAAATAATGCTTTTACATCTACCTTCTTTTTTCTAAGTAATATAAGTAAGGTACATGTTAAAGGCACGGGTTGTTACTCGTAGATTAACATACAAATTTAAACCTAATTAAGAGAACTTTAAGGTTCGTTATGTATTTACGCGTTATAGTATTTACGCATTATAATTCGTATCAGGTTTGTGTACCAGACCGTATACTAAAAATTGCGCCACACGCCATACTCGAGGGTTAGCCACTTACTTCTAACCCTGGTATTTAACGAAAACAAATGTAATCTCATCTACGCAATGATTTCATCTACCTTTCCAGAGTTCTGAGATAATTATAGTAATAAGTATTGCAATGCTAAAAAATTATGAAAGTCTACATGAATTTCACAAATTGTAGTAAATTCGGTTAACAAAATGGCATCTAAAAGTAATTTAAAGTAAAATAGCCATAGAGGTTCCCTCATTTATCTATAGTTTTGTTAATAAAAGCTAGCTTATGATCCGGATGTTGCCGTTTCGACTATCGTCGAGCCTTCGGGACAATATAGGTATTTTAGAGGTTCCCCATTTTATCCCTAAAAGGGAGGTATGACCTCTTCAATTCTTCATGTTTGTCTTGTATTATTCGTGAAAGACAGCCCCGATTAGTCAGCTAAGAAGTACACATACTTATAGCGCTTCTTGTACGTCGTCCTACCTACTTCATTTATATGAACTGTCATAAAGATATACTCGCTTATAAAGAATCATGAGCTCGCTGAAATAAGTAACAATGACTACAATCAATAATTATCATCATAATGTTGTTGCAGAGAAAAATTGTAAAATAAAAATAAGATAGGTTTCGTATAAACTACGTTCCTATTTAGGGGTAAGCCGATTTCAGGTTCTATCAAGGAAATACGACTTTAATGAATCGGAATATATAATCTTGATCATGTTTTAATGAAGTCAAAATACTATGATATTACTATTTTGAGTCAGTTAAGGCTCTAAACTAAAGGGAAGTGTAACCGCAGCGGCAGTGCCGTATTACCCTCCGCTAAATAGCGCGAATGCTTGCTGTAGCCGCTGCAGGGGTTTAATTTGCGACCTAGCGTCTATACGATTAAAGAAGGATAATTTATGTTCAGAGTTGTATTCTTTGAGTATAGGTAAGTTATTTAAGGTAAATAATAAGTTTTTTGTTTTGTTCAAAGACTCGAAAGAGGTTATTTTTATTTTCCTCATATTTTAGATAACGTAAACCGTTCAATAAACAACGATATAACCAGGTCAAAAATATGATATTTTGGTTTATGTAAAAATTTACAAAATACAATACCTAAATAATATGCGGACATTACAGGTTAGTATATTGTGATTGGTGGTTCGTTAACAAATTGCACACCTAAAAGGTGTTCAATCGCTTTCCTGCATGCTCAGAGCGAATAACGAGAAAACTGGTTAAAGACACAAAATAGTTAGTTTTTTGTGGTTTTTTGTATAACAATAATATCTATACTTACTGATTTTTTTTATCAACTTTACGTATCCCCATCACGAAACAAGGATAGTTTGGTTCCGGAATTTGAACCAATATCTGACGGCGCAGTCTTGCGAATTGTTGCGTTTAGTAAAAACGAATTACAATGCAATGCAATGCATGAAACTATATAAATCATATGATTTTTACTTATATATATTATAATAGATGTATTGTAATTTGTATATGTAGGTAGTGAATGTTGTGGATCACATTTTTATGATACCTACATATAAAATTGTAGATGATACCTTTACGATACTTAATAGGACTCAACACGACTTAATGAAAATTAAGTCGGATATTAATATTGTCGTACGTACCTACTATTAAAACCTCACCGTTTAGGAGGGTGTTAACCAAAAATGAATAATTTTACGAAGCTGAGTGAGTTTGCTAACAAAAACCTCATTGGAGAGTAAATGGTTTTAACCCAATTGAATTATCACGAAACTAATATTCCTGTTTATTGAAAGGATGAACCAATATATACTGAAGTAATACAAACAACGACTTAAATTTTGATTTATAGTTTCCTAGAGAAGCTTCATAATATACATATATATATAAATATATATATTTTCGTAAGCTATATCGATGAAATAGGCTTAATCTTATTAAATACCCTACGCTGCTCCGCTTTAACAGTGCCGAGTTACGTGACATAAATCGCGTGTAAATTTGTATAGTTTTGCTCCGTTTCAACAATTATGCCACAAAAATTGTGTCAAATAAGCTTGCTTTAACAGCGTTGAGCTTTAACACATTAATGATGTCAAGGATCTTCCGCTTTAGCAGCGTTGAGGTACTCCACATTAATTGTGTCGAGGGTTGTAGAACTTTGCTCCGCTTTAACAGCGTTGAGTTTCTCCACATTAGTTGTGTCGAGGATTGTAGAACTTTGCTCCGCTTTAACAGCGTTGAGGTACTCCACATTAATTGTGTCGAGGATTGTAGAACTTTGCTCCGCTTTAACAGTGTTGAGGTACTCCACATTAATTGTGTCGAGGATTCTAGAACTTTGCTCCGCTTTAACAGCGTTGAGGTACTCCACATTAATTGTGTCGAGGATTCTAGAACTTTGCTCCGCTTTAACAGCGTTGAGGTACTCCACATTAATTGTGTCGAGGATTCTAGAACTTTGCTCCGCTTTAACAGCGTTGAGGTACTCCACATTAATTGTGTCGAGGATTCTAGAACTTTGCTCCGCTTTGACAGCGTTGAGGTACTCCACATTAATTGTGTCGAGGATTCTAGAACTTTGCTCCGCTTTAACAGCGCTGAGGTACTCCACATTAATTGTGTCGAGGATTCTAGAACTTTGCTCCGCTTTAACAGTGTTGAGGTACTCCACATTAATTGTGTCGAGGATTCTAGAACTTTGCTCCGCTTTAACAGCGTTGAGGTACTCCACATTAATTGTGTCGAGGATTCTAGAACTTTGCTCCGCTTTAACAGCGTTGAGGTACTCCACATTAATTGTGTCGAGGATTCTAGAACTTTGCTCCGCTTTAACAGCGTTGAGGTACTCCACATTAATTGTGTCGAGGATTCTAGAACTTTGCTCCGCTTTAACAGCGTTGAGGTACTCCACATTATTTGTGTCGAGGATTCTAGAACTTTGCTCCGCTTTAACAGCGTTGAGGTACTCCACATTAATTGTGTCGAGGATTGTAGAACTTGCTCCGCTTTAACAGCGTTGAGTTACTCCACATTAATTGTGTCGAGGATTGTAGAACTTTGCTCCGCTTTAACAGCGTTGAGTTTCTCCACATTAATTGTGTCGAGGATTGTAGAACTTTGCTCCGCTTTAACAGCGTTGAGTTTCTCCACATTAATTGTGTCGAGGATTGTAGAACTTTGCTCCGCTTTAACAGCGTTGAGTTTCTCCACATTAATTGTGTCGAGGATTGTAGATCTTTGCTACGCTTCAACAGCGTTGAGTTACTCTAAATCAATTTTGTTGATGATTGTACAACATTTCTCCGTATTAACAGCGTTGAGTTTCTTCACATTAATAAAATCGTGTTGAGGATCGTACAACTTAGTGTTAATTGTATACAATAAATAAACTTTGCTCCGCATTAACGGCGTCTCGTGTTACATACTCGTATTCTACAGGAATTGTGTAGAATGTAATAAAATTTTACTCCATCAGGTTGTTTTTACCATGATGAGACTTCTTTTCAATAGTAGCATTCCGATTATCAACATATAAAAATACTCCACGTGTCAGTTCCTTATTATAACAATTATTTACAAAAATAGTAATTCTCTTGCTGCTGTAGCGTACTGGTCAATATTTCGTTATCCTACAGTAGAATCGAAGGCACCTGCCACTTAAGTTTTTTATTACAACGTTCTACTCAAAAAGGAAAAACTTAACGTATTAACCATTACCCACCACTTAAATTATTGTTTGGTCTCAGTATAAATCTGTATGTATATTTTATAACAAGATTTCTTTAGTACTAATCTTGCTATGAAGAAACTACTGATAGCTTGTTTTACTAATCACACAACTGGTTTTCGTCTTCCATTTTTACTTCGACATGAAATACAGGCATATCTAAAGTATACAATCACTATGCAGGGATCAGGGATTCGTCAGTAAGGTTCAATTAAATGAACGAAGTATAATTTAAAGCAGGTATATTCAAGTAATGTTAAAATTATATCGACGATAATACACACTTCAGTGTTTTGCTTCACCTAAAAGGTTATTGAAAGTAATTTCATTCTTTATTAATGTCGTTCCTCACTTGGACACGCACAGCATGGCATGCATAAGTCCAATCTAATAAAAATATTCATATAATATTTACATAATAGTACCGTTTTATTTTATTAGGCACTCATGTATGAAGCTAATTATCAGGAACCCATAGGAGCGTCGGATTTGACTTCGATATTTTATTTTATTTTTCCTACTTATATGTAGTATTACAATTCTCTAAACATCTGCTAGTAAATATATGTAATCTTCGATTTGGATACGAAGTATAATTAATAATCAAACGAACTTACCTGTGAAGTTTGATTGGAATTATACGAGTATCCAAATCGAAGATTACATACTCCCACCCTCCCAGACCCTAAAAATTAAAATAAAATAGTCTCTGGTCCTAACACAAAAATATCTATGTGCTCTAAAATAATGATAAACCACGCCGCTGGGGGCGCGGTCGTGCACCGGCACGACACCTACCTTACGCGGCGGGCGACAGCGAGAACATTTTTTGAATAATATTTTAACTCTAAATGTGTGACAAGGACAGCACATAACCGTGTACTGCTGCTAGTAAATATATGTAATCTTCGATTTGGATACTCGTATAATTCCAATCAAACTTCACAGGTAAGTTCGTTTGATTATTAACTATATTTTTGGATTGAGTTTGAGTGAATTTTCAATATTTTATATTTTTCTGTAACCTATTGTATTTAGATTTTCTAGAGCTCCCAGGCAATTTGTAGCGATAGTTACGCAAGAGGGGAGGAGCACTCTATGAAGCTTCGAGTGCCGCGCGGGCCCGAGTCAGCCTCTGGACCCAGTGAGTTCCCGGGCACCGAACGGTGTCCGACATTATCTTCATAACCTAAAAACTACGATGATTTTCAATCAAGTGGACAACCCTAATTTAAAAATAAAACTTTTCGAATTCGGAACATTCTAAGTGGTCAGTGCGTTTGAATTCTTAAAAAAAATTGTGACTTGTGAATCGTTGTGATTAACGTTTGCATTTGGAATATTTACCTGTGGTCAGTGACTTTAGTGTTTTGAATTAAGGTAAGGATTGAGATTCTATTAATGACTAGTTATTTTACCACACTGATGGATACTTTTTTATTAGGTATGACATTGAAAAATTTACCAGAACGAGTTTTCTTTATTATAAAACGTAGTTATTTCAGGGTTAGTTATCAAACTGGAATGAATATTTATTGTAGATTTTACGTGACTGATTACTACGTTCGACTGATATTTTTGTTTCACTATAACTAATAATTAAAAATAACATTGACTCTTATAGATAAATATACATCTATTGTCCAAAACTGTGTACAGTGCAGGTTAAATAAAAATAATCAACAGTTTTGCCCTTTTCGAGCGTAAAATACGTTATAATTAAAAAAAGTAAGTATATATGTCAGTATTCACAAATAGGTGTCTAACTATTATGGATTACAGAAAACATTCGTTTAAATTATAGTAAAATTTACACAGAAACCACTCATTTAGTTTACTTTTGAATACGACCATCTATTGACTT
This sequence comes from Lathronympha strigana, assembly GCA_949128165.1. Lineage (NCBI taxonomy): Eukaryota > Metazoa > Arthropoda > Insecta > Lepidoptera > Tortricidae > Lathronympha > Lathronympha strigana. The sequence goes on from OX421912.1 coordinate 21,210,718, forward strand.
AATACTATCAGGAAAACTGTTGTATAGGGATATTCTAATCCCAGTGAGGTAGTTGCGCTTACTTGATATACCTATAACTGGAAGGACGGACTGTGCATAGGTCATATCTGTATACAAAGCAGTAAATATTTGAAATCTTATTCATATTTCAAAGATTTACTTATAATTAGACACTTTAGAACAGATTAATCGCATTTATTAACACCATGACCCTACGTTTCGAGCCCTAGTTCTAGACAACAATCGCGGTAACAGAAGACAATATCATATACATATTATTGGAACAAAATGTGATCACAACTTAATTTAATTGCTGCTAAACCAGCATGCACCTATACTATATTTAAAATGACCATTACTTTGATTCGATTACTAGAGTCAAACCACGTTATCTTTTCTCAGCAAATGAACTGTCATACTTGAAAGTGTTATTTTAAACGTCAAACTTCTATGAAATTATGACGTTTACTTAACACTTTTACAGTCTGTGCTGTCAAAATCTAGGAAACTTAGCATAGACTGGCTGGAGTCACGGTAGTGATTCATTTCAAACATTACAATACAGGCTGCTATGCTATTTCTACCCATTCCACCAACACACACATTTTACCAACACTGTGTCATTTGTACTACGAATAGTTTTAAGTATTCTAGCAAATAAAGATCTTTATCTTTATCCTTGAAAGCGGTTATAGGTACAGTCATCTGCAAAAGTATGGACTTCCGGTTGGTATTCAAGATGGCGAAGGTGTCTCCAGAATAGTTTTTTGCCCGAATATCTTCCATTACGGCAAAAGATGAATAAGGAAATCCCTTTTGCATGGCAGCTTCTATTGACTTGCAGATTGACTTGGGGGAGCCAATCAAAACTTAGACATGAAATTTTGACTTAAGAATTGGCACCTCTTTGTAAACAAATTAGGTTGTCATTGCATCTCAATCTGTGACAGGAACCAAGTGGTTAACTTTGACAACCGTCAAAGCGATCCGTCATCGTCATCTCGGTTCGCAAGGAGGTACATTATAGCTTAATTGTATTCTGAGCTTCTACTTTTGGGTTACCTTAAATTGTAATGAGTCAACTATCAAGACAAATACAAAAACCAGCAAAAATAAATTAAACAGAAGCGTTAGTATGAAGCCTACACCACATATCGGGTGTTTGCGTTTGGCCTCTCAAAATTTAACTGGTGTGAGCAAGACGCAAAACGCAAATACCCGCATTGTAGAGCTACCTTGAGGTCCGTATTCAAAGATATTCGCATGGTAGATCCACATAAACAACCTTCAAGTGTTATAAAACCATATACTAACAGTACAATAAATAAACAAAAAGTATCTAGGAAAATTACTAATATGGGCAGGAAACGTGCCTCGTCGCTTCCACAATACCCGTGCGTGGGAGGACATATGAATGGGCACAAAATGCCGAACGCTTTAATCCCTTCCGTGTGTTATTTTGTAATCAGTCAAAGCCAGCCTGGTTGTAAAATTTATTACATATTTGATATCAGAAAATTGCAAAGGGTGTGGATAGGTAGATATAATATTTTTTATTGCAGGCCTTAAACAATATTGACAAAAATAAGACCATTCTATTAAAGGCACAGGAAAACAGGCTGTATTATCACTAAAAGTGATTTCAGACAACCTTTGGGCAGTGAACATGTTGAAAATTTACGTAATAAAGTTAATTTTGACTTGGTTAGGTTTGACCTTTGACTAACTACAATAAAAACAAAACCGTTCCTGGAAAATTAGTTATATATTGTAAGCGACACGTGCCTCGTCACATAAATGGGAACGAAAAGTCGATCTCGTAAGTTCCTTCCATGTGAATCGACCTCCGTATTTGCTCCAGGGTCACTCTGGAGCAAATACGGAGATAATTATTAAGCATGAATTAAATCATTTATTAATTATAAAAAATGTTTTGATTCATATTTTTAAGTAGTCCCAATAGTACAGAAAAAATGACCAAAATGAGAACTATCACTTACTTACTTATTCTTCAGCGCTACAAGCCTCTGTGAGGATTGGTCACTTCTACGGTGGAGTGCCTCCAGTTGGTAACCTTCCATATGGCCCTGAGATATTCCTCCACACAGTCACACCATCTCTCTTTGGGCCTCTCCGAGCCGGGCCGCTACGATGTGTTGATTTCGTGTCGTGTTATGTCAACTCATGTATGTGTGCGTGATAGCTCGGGGATCACCCGGTGCTATCTATACACCTTTTAAATATGTAGGTATACAATTTAAAAAAAAAGTGTTACCCCCCGCCCCGTTTCCTACGCCGGTCGCAGTCAGTGCTGTGTAAGCCGTGGAAGTAACATCATCACTGGCCGATGCAGTCGAAACCATAACATGTCACACCTATTGTGATGCAAATACGTGAGTTTAACCGTTGTTCGATATAAATGTATAGATAAATAACCTTGCCTTTGAACGAAGAGATTGCAGAAGTTTAACACAAAAGAAAACATTGTAAATGGATAATGACATCAATACCTATCTATAGTTGCGCAAATATCAGTTGACCCTGAGCGCACTACCGACTCAAACCGAAAAGTTCACCTGATGGATATCAGGGAGTGTTATGTAGGGGTCTAGATGCCAACTATTCCCTTTGGACTGTTTTACAAAACTGTCGACCAGGAAAATGTTACAAAGAGGCATTTTAAGAAGGATCTACACGGACCTTTACCCCTGGTGCTGCGCAGTCGTGCATAGGTAGGGATCGGGACAAACAGTCGTGGACAGTAAAATGGACACTGGTAGACCTTGTTGCTGTTGTAATACGGTTTAAAATTGGTAGCTTATCTTAGATTCCCGATATTCTACGTACTCTTAATCTAGTTACGCGGAATGCTAGATGGACATTTTGCTTCGAGGAGGAAAATGTTATTTCATGGAATAAACGTGTGGATTGGAAAATAGTTCTGCTTCAGAACTAAGGTCTACCATGTTATATTTCAAGCAAATAAACCATCAAACTTAGTGGTAGGTAATATAAACGTCTAACTTCTATACATGAGAATTCTATTTAACACAAATGAAAACATACAAACAGACAAAAAAAACCTTCCAAAATCAAAGATAAAAATTTGGCTCAAATCGCTGTCAATGAGCAGAGTGCCCAAAAGGCTGGCCGTTTTTCGTCGCTAAATTGCGATACTTATTCTTGGTGCGAAATATTGCCCAGCTCTCTGGTCACCAGAAGGCCAGCAGCTTCTATTAGGTCACTAGGCCCCCACGGCCCCAAAGTTACAAACCCAAACGCCGCAAGAATATAGCTACTACCCAGGGCAGCGCATTTGCGGCGCTTGAGGACTTTGGCTGAGGATGCCGCAGCGCCATCAATAATACTGGTGCCCAAAATATGGGAGGCCGCTAAGGTATCCACGCAAGTTGCGTCCCAAACTAGCGGCTGATCTAGACTACAAGGCACCAAGGTCATTCCGTCGGGCTTCTTGCCATTGTCTCTGGCCAATCCGTTTGGCTCCAACACCGCTGGCATTTTGGCTCTCTAATAACTTCTATTTTACTTATGATGTTTACTTAACTCACAGTCTGTGCTATAAGGCTAGTAATCGTTGTAGGACTCTAAAATCAAATAACGTTTCATACAGTTTTTTTTATTTGATCTTTTAGTCTGGATTCTGCTTGACATCTTACTATCCTCATAACAATTTCATCTTTCAATTTCATAACGAACAAAGTAGCATTTCTTTTGTTCCATTGGTCTTTGCAAACAAAAGAAACTCAATTAAAATTATTATATAATTTGATTGAAAATGAAACAAACGTTTTGTATGGTGGGCTATTAATTGGTTCTAAGTAATTCCATTTTTACAAATGATTGATTGAAATTTCCGGTGGAATTATCTTGCCCAATTCCATGCATATTATTATGTACCCCGATATAATGTGGCTTCGCCAGGCAGCACGTATTTTACTTCTTTAACTATTTCCCGGATAAGTTTCGTATACCATAGACATTATCAACCAGGAGTTTCAAAATGGGACTTTATAAATAGGGCAATAAGAGTTTCAGCAGCCGAATTTGTTATGTTGGTTATCAGTTTTACGGGTTCTTTTGTAGGAGGGATGAAAAGCTCCATTGATGCGAAAGTAGCTGTAGATATTGACAATACAATATACTTTGTTGTATGCGTTTGGATTATGGGACCCTTTATTTCATTTATCTTTTCCATTTTCCAAGGGTGAGCGGATTAATACAAATTGAGTGGTGAAATTGAGTGGTTAAAGGATGCAGGCGGGAAGGAACGATCTGTAAATTTCTATAGAAGGAATCACGTGATAGCTTGGAGCCCTCAGAGGTCACGTGACGTTTTTACTATAGAAACTGACGGATCAGCCCGGCCAGGGCCTATACCACGAAAATCGAACGATTGCGGATTTGTATCTCCATCTCTGTCATACTTGCATATTGGAGTGACAAAGAGGTTTTCCCGTCAATGACAATTATCGATGTTCGTGGTAGGCGTGCTGGTCACGTCCCGATCCGTTCTAGTGTGAGTCATCCTTACTGTGTGTTTCAGGCACTATAGATTATATTTTTCCCCTCACTATCTCGGAAAGCGCAGTTTTATCCTTTTAAAATAGCGTGGATAAAACGCATTTTATCCACCAGTGGGGAAAGTAATTTGACCTTGCACTAATTCCTACCACTTATGGCCATATAGAACTCGCTTATACTGGATGGGTGGCCAGTGTAAGCGAGTCCTATATGGCCATAGTAAATATGGTTAAATTGGTCACTTCATATGCTCAAGATTCCAGTTATTGAACCACTCGCTACGCTCGTAGCTCAATTTTGGAATCTTTCTCTTGCTCGGGTCTCAATATAAGCCCGAGAGTTAAACAATAACTTTGCCTCCTACAGAGTGGCCTAGGGTTCCAATTGGTTGACTGGACAGTGGCGTTCAAAAGTACATTGACAATTTATGATTGAATTCATTAATAAATTGCACAATGCACTTTTGGACGCGATAGTACAAAACTGTAATTGCAGCAATAAACGAATAAGTAAATGTTTACTGTCACAATCGCTAACAATATCTATCTTCGAACCAAATCACACAGAGCAGTATTTACACTACAAAATCAAAGTAATCGTAGCTAAACCTATTATCCATTACAGTGCAAACAAGATAAGCCTTTCCTGTGGCTTCTCCCAAAGGATATTGCTTGTGTACGCGACAAATCATCCGTATTGTTGCGAGAAGGACATAACTGCTAAAGTCTCCCGTTCGGTTACGCTTATTTCCTTCTGCATTTCCTTCGCCTCCCTTAAAGCCTGGCACTGACGATCAGTTTTTACTTAACGTTTTACGGCTTTCCTAGCCTAGTCGGTAGTGAAATTGCGTACGATGCCGGAGTTCGAATCTTGAAAGGGCATTTATTTGTGTGTTTATGTGGAACTTCCTGAGTTATGAACGTTTTCTATGTATACACCGTTTCAAATATATATATTCGAATACACATCCCCTTAATTTAGTGTTCCAACAAGACCGAGGTACTTCACACACGTCAAATGCTGTTTAAGCTTGGTTTTCGGCTAATTTAACTGATTTTTTGCAGAAACTTTGACGGCCACCCGTTTCTTCAGACTCGAACGTATTAAATTGTTTTGTATGGTCAAACATGCTTAAGAAGCTGATAACGAGTGGTCAGTTTTAAACATAGCTCGAACTATGGAAGGGTTTGCGTCTACATTGAGCCTTTTTCGACTGAATGTGCCGGCTCAAGGGAATAATGACACATCCTACGCGTTTTTGGATCTTTTCCGTTATACCCGAAAAATACGAATACATGTACGAGTATATAGCCAGAAGACGTGGTATACGTTGATGTAGCGTATCTTTTTTTATTTACACAATTTAGGGTTCCGTACCTCGAAAGGGAAAAACAGAACCCTTATAGGATTACTTTGTTGTCCGTCCGTCCGTCTGTCTGCGATTTGGCGTATGCGATAGTTTTACGAAAGCGTTTACCATTTGCAAATCTTGACCCTCCAACCGAGAGGGTACTCGTACCTAAACGAAGCACGGCTACCTCACGTTTTCCTTCAGAGAAGAGCAATTGGTAAATATCATATGATATTTCGTACATAAGATTCGAAAGCGCGTCCGATAGCGCGAAGATCGGATGGCCGATGGGGCAAAAAGTCCTTGAATGGAAACCACGTACTAGCAAGCACAGTGTGGGACGGCCACCTCCGAGATGGACCGACGACCTGGTGAGAATCGCTGGGTCTCGTTGGGTGCAGGTGGCTGTAGACCGGTCGCGCTGGAGTTCGATTGGAGAGGCATAGGCATAGGTTCAGCAGTGGACGCTTACAGGCTGAAATGATGAAGTTCCAAAAAACTTATAAGTATGAGCCGGGATTGAAACCAGCGACCTTCGCTTGGAAGATATTCGGCTGGACCACCAACGCTTACTGAATCTGTCCCTCGAGGGAATAAATAAATGTTATACTGTCTTCGTTCTCGATCTGTTTCGTTATATCCATGTTCAGAGTGCGTGAAATACTCGTACGCTGCAATATATCTAACGCTATGTACTTCTCGTTCGGATTGGCTGTGAGACGATAGTTCGGTTTACTGCGTCGCTAAGCTTCAATATGTGTGATTATTGGGGCAACACATTTGTGTGGGAGGGCGATATGAGATGCCAATTTGTATGGTCAGCTCAAATATATATGCATCTGTGTTCAATTTTGAACCTTATTCCTCTGTAATAAGTTCCGAAGTGGATTTATAAACGTGACTGTAGCTTTATGGATTTTGATTAGAGTCCTTTAGCGCCACTTGCATTCTTTGGGGTTAGCCAACTGAAGGATGATTCACACTAGGCTGGGCCGGGCAGCGCCCAATCTGTCAATTTCTATAGAAAGCGTCACGTGATAGCTCGGAGCCCTCGGAGGTCCCGTGACACTGTCTATAGAAATTGACAGATTTTTCCGTCCCGTCCCGTCCCGTTCTAGTGTGAGTCATCTTTACTTTATACAGGGACATTTCAAGATAATGTACCGTCCAATCCGATCCGATCCAATCCGATATGTCAGTTAACAGTTTCTATAGAAAACGTAACGTGACCTCCGAGGGCTCCGAGCTATCACGTGATTATTTCTATAGAAACTGACAGGTCCGGATCGGATCGGACCGGATCGGATTAGTGTGAGTCATCTTTTAAACGTGGCTGACATATTTATAAAAGTTGATTTGGTACTGATTCCAATAGATACCTAGTCAATACGGTCCCTGTCCGGTCTACCGCGAGTCATCCTGTATACTTATTTGGTAAAGGTATGTAAAATATAGTTGTAATTTTTCAGTACACGTGGTGCTACTTTACCGCCCTAGGGCGATAATGCGCACGTACGTGCCTGCGCCGAATATTCAAAGGGCCATATGTACTGTAAAACGTCGTACCTACATACAATACACGTGCAAAGGTTCCGCATGCTTACCACGAACATCGACAATTGGCATTGACGGGAAAACCTCTTTGTCACTCTAATATGCAAGCGTGACAGAGATGGAGATACAAATCCGCAATCGTTCGATTTTCGTGGTACTACGGTACTAGCCCAGCTCCCAAACTGATGCTTAGTTCATCGAAATGGGCCGTTACCGATGATATAGAGGCTTCGCTTCATATTAACCTTTACTTCGCGAATGCCTCTCTTTCGCACTCCTAATATCATAATCAAGTCTGACAAAGAGGTAAAACACCATTCGAATTTCAAAGTAAGCCAACCAGTGGCGCTTCGGATTAAGCCGTTACCGTTACAGAGGGCCGGCTGCCAACCACAAACGAAGTGTTGCCTCCTTGTCGCACTTCTAATATCGTACGTAAGAGCATCAGAGAGGTCACACACCATTCGAGGTGCTTGTTCATCGGAATGGGCCGTTAAAGATGTTATAGAGGCTTCGCTTCTTATAAACCTTTTCCTAACGTTTGCAGCACCTTTTCACAACTTGATTTATAGCCGTATGGAAATGCTTTAGTCCGTATTGAAAATCTTAGGACTAACGTTTTCAACGACTTTCAGCACCTTTATGGCAGTATAAAAATACTGAAATCTGTCTTAAATCTTACGTCTTTCAGCACTAGCCGGGAGTGAAAATGGGGTCATATCATGTGTGAGATGTTTACATGTGATCTCTTTGCTTGACAAAAATGAATAAAATAAATAGACAATACAATTAAATCTACGTGGCGCTTCTGCAAAATAAATATAGTTGTGACACAAAATAGAAATCTTTTAGGATGACACACTAGCACGGGACGGGACGGGACGGGAAAATCTGTCAATTTCTATAGAAAGAATCACGTGATAGCTCGGAGCCCTCGGGTGTCTCGTGACGCTTTCTATGGAAATTTTACAGATTTTCCCGTCCCGTCCCGTCCCGTCCCGTTCTAGTGTAAGCTATTCTTCCCAAATAATAAAAAAAAACATCTGTTGGCTGCGTTTTAAGCATGTGTGAGTGAATGTATGAATGTAGGTGTCAAATCAGTCACAAATAAATACTCAAACAGTGCACACGTCTTTTCGTAAGAAAAATCCCTACAAAGCAATATCAACCTTATTACAAACAACATTTGGTCGACATCGAACCGGAGGAGGAACTAGATAAGCGAAGACTGGCCGGCCGCCGAGAACAATAGCGGACTGCATTCCTGCGCCTAAGTAGTTACTATCGGCGCTTGCGTTAAGGAAACTAAAACGATTTAAATAAAGTGAAGATTATTAAATGGTGTAATCGTGTTGTTTACGTGAATGGACAAGTAAATAGTGCAATATGAGTACTAATGAACAATTAATTCGTACTTTGGAAGATACAGCGGTATTATTAAGGAAAACTGAAGCTAATTTAAAGAAATGTCCCAAACAACGGTTAACTAAAGGTTACTTGGAATCGCGAGCACAGTGTATCGATGCGTATTGGGAATCGTTTACATCTGCACATAAAAAGCTGGTACAGAATACTACGAGACAGGAGCGCGGAGAGATGCAATACTTTCTTAAGGAGGAATATTATATCGTCGAGGAGTTATATCTATGTTTACAAGGTGATATCAAGGACGCGCTCTCTGCTGCCGCTCCCACACATGTTCAAGGAAATAATACGTTGGATGTTACTATGTTTGAAGCTGTCCAACAACATGTGAAGTTACCTGCTATTGTTTTACCTGTGTTCTCCAATAATTATGAAGAGTGGCCGACGTTTCACGACTTGTTTACGTCATTGGTACATAACAACACAAGCTTAAGCAAGGTACAAAAACTGCACTATTTAAAATCGAGTATCGCCGGTGAAGCCGCAGCCTTATTGAAGCACGTCACGATTACTGAACAGAATTATGAACTGGCATGGAAGACTTTAAAACAAAGATACGGTAATAAAAGGTTAATTGTGAACTCCCTTTTGAAGAGATTGTTTAATCAAAAGAAAATCACCGCGCAATCATCTAGTCAAATAAAGAATCTTCTGGACACCACCACGCAATGTTTGAATGATTTACAAAATCAGCAGGTGAATATAGACGAGTGGGATCCATTTGTTATATACCTGGTGGTGAACCGGCTTGATCCTGAAACTCATAAGGATTGGGAGGAGCACGACTACAGTTTGAATGCTGACCAGTTACCTAAGTGGACAGAATTAAGGAAGTATCTCGAATCAAAGTTTCGCACGCTAGAACTGGTTAACCCTGTCACTGCTACCGTATCCAAAGAAGCAAAAACCATTAAGGCGAAGTCTTACCATGTGTCAACACCAGCAAAAAGTTGTGATTTATGTAGGGATGAACATACTTTATGTCACTGTAAGGATTTCACGAAAATGTCGCCTGTGGAGAGAATGGACTATGTCAAGAAATCTAAGCTATGTTTCAACTGTCTCCTGCCTGGACATTCTGCATCAAGATGTCGTCTTTCATTTTCATGTCGCATATGCAAAAAGAGGCATCACACCATGATTCATCAAGCGCAGAATAAGGAGTCAGAAAAAATTCAAGCTCACCACAGTCAGCTGGCACATCATGAAGAAGACCCTCAAACTGAAGAAACGGAAGAAGAAGAGGTGGAAATCTCATGTAACTTTGCATGCAAGAAATCTAAAGGCTTGCTAGCCACGGCAATGATTTCCATCAGGGACGACGATGGGCACGTGACTCCACTTCGTTGTCTAATAGATCCAGGGTCAGAATCAAGCTTTTTAAGCGAACGCGCAGCACAAGCGTTGCGAGTTAAGAGAATACCTGTCAAGGGAACTGTTACGGGTGTCGGCAAGCATAAGATACGAATCAACAGCATGACACACGTTCAGGTATTGTCAAATCAAGATGACAGTTTCAAGTTAGATGTCAAAGCTTATATAATGCCGTCACAGCTCACATCACAACTACCATCAAAGAAAATACGGTATGACCCACAAGCCTGGTCACACATACAAGGTCTTACTCTGGCTGATCCTAACTTCCACCAGCCGGGGCGAGTAGACATGCTGCTAGGGGTGAAAGTGTATGCACAAATTCTAGAAGGCAAGATTGCCAAGGGTCCACCTGGCTCACCATGCGCCCAAGAAACAAGCCTAGGTTGGATTATTTTTGGAGATTTAGAGGACACAGCAGACACTTCACAAGAAACGAATATAGTTGTGATGCATCACCAAGTTGATGTTGACGATATGTTAAGGGCATTTTGGGAGATAGACACTACTGATACAAAGAAGAGTCTTACGAAGGATGAAGGAAGATGCGAAAGGATTTACAACGAGACTCATACAAGAAATGAAGAAGGAAGGTACGTAGTGACGTTACCTTTCAACACAGAAGAACCACTATCTCCAAAAGGACAGACAAGAGACATCGCCATGCTAAGACTAAAACAACAAGAAAGAAGATTTGTAAAGGATCCCAATCTGAAGAATGAGTATGTTAATTCTATAGAAGAATACATGAAACTAAACTATATCGAAGAAGTTCCTGAAGAAGAAATAAACAATCAAGCAGTATATCTACCATATCACGCCGTGATTAAAGAAGAAAAGGAAACTACTAAGACTAGAATAGTCTTTAATGCTTCTGCTAAAGGTGCTAATGGTGTATCCCTGAACGACGAGCTTTTAATCGGTCCTCACCTGCAAGAAGATATGCGAACTCTTGTTATGAGATGGCGTATGCGACGCGTAGCCATGATATCTGACATAAAAAAGATGTACTTACAGATACTGGTGAGCCCGAAGGACACGGATTATCAGAGGATATTATGGCGGAAAAATGCAAGCGATCCTGTTAAGGACTATAGACTTCTTCGTGTAACTTTTGGTACTGCCTCTGCGCCGTATCTCGCTGTGAAAACACTCCAGCAAGTAGCAGAAGATGAAGGAAAAGACTACCCGATTGCATCGAAAACAATAAAACAAGATTTTTTCATGGACGATCTGATGACAGGAGCAGACACCGTTCCAGAAGCTGTAGATACTGCTAAACAAATAACAGAAATCTTGAAGAAAGGAGGGTTCACACTCCAAAAATGGGCTTCCAATAGCACTGAATTCTTGAAGGAATTTGAACCTTCTGAGAGAAGTACGCATGTCAAGATAGATATCGAGCTGGGAGGTACAATAAAGGCACTAGGACTAAGCTGGAATATGGGCGAAGATATATTTCAGTATACCCTAAACTTACCAGACCTACCCGAAGTCATCACAAAACGCAACATATTAGCTGATATTCAACGACTCTTTGATCCGCTGGGCTGGATATCTCCTGCTTTACTGCCTGCAAAAAGAATAATCCAGAAATTGTGGATATCGCGCTCCGGCTGGGACGAAGAAGTCACCACAGAGATAAAAGAAGAATGGCTAAGTCTCCGAAGTGGATTAGATGAAATCAAGAATATAAAGCTAGACAGGTGGATGAACACGACACAAGACTCGATGGAAAATGTAACTATACACGGCTACTGTGACGCTTCTAACTACGCCTATGGAGCCACAGCTTACCTGCGCGTAAGAACAAAGGATGGAGAATACAAAACGAGCCTCATAGCAGCCAAAACTCGAATAGGTCCAGTTAAGCCAATGAGCATTCCACGTCTTGAACTCTGCGGTGCTGTTTTACTATCAAAACTGCTGAAACAAATAAGCGAGGCAACCCGAATACCTACCAGTCAGATGTACGCATGGACGGACTCGACAATTGTGTTGTCGTGGCTGCGTGGAGATCCAGCACGATGGCAAACATTTGTGAGAAATAGGGTGGTTGCTATACAAGATATTATTCCAAACCAATGGTTCCATGTTCGAACTACAGATAATCCTGCAGACATATCTTCAAGAGGCATGCCGTTGAAAGAACTGAAGAACTGCAACCTCTGGTGGTATGGGCCGGAGTGGCTGAAACATAAAGATATAAAGTTAGAACATCCAATAATAGAAGAAACGGACCTGGAAATGAAAAAAAGCACAATACATGTCAACTTAAACCGAAATGAAAATGTAGAATCGTATAAAACCTTACCTGAGAAGTTTGAAGAATATGACTCGCTGCCTGAGCTGCTGAAGTCCATAGTTTACGCCAGAAGATACTTGAGATACCTGAAAGAGAAAAACACAAACACACAAAAGACAATTACAACACAAGAATTAGACAAGGCATTACAAATATGTATAAGGTCGGTGCAAGCCGAAGAATTCAAGGAAGACATAGAAAGCTTAAGAGAAAGGAAAAGAGTGAGCACCAAGAGCAAATTGAAAACGCTAAACCCTTACCTTGACGCAAATGATATCCTCAGGGTAGGCGGTAGACTGTGCCATTCTACGCTAGACGAAGAAAGAAAGCATCCTATAATTTTAGGCAAATGTCACCTCACTTACCTGATTATGCACGATGCTCACCGAAGAACCTTACATGGGCGATATCAGTTGACCTTGAACTACATAAGGTCTAAATACTGGATTTTGAGAGTTAAGAGTCTACTAACCACTTACATCAGAAAATGCTTGAAGTGTGCAAGACACAACGCCGCCGCTAGAGACCAGTTAATGGGAGATTTGCCGCAACAAAGAGTAACACCTGCCAAACCGTTTTTGAATAGCGGAGTCGATTTTGCAGGACCTTATCAAATTCTCATGTCTAAGGGGCGAGGTGCCAAAACATGCAAGGCCTATATAGCAATTTTTATATGCATGGCTACCAAGGCCATACACCTAGAATTGGTGAGTGACTTAACGTCCGAAGCATTCATCGGTTCATTTCGAAGATTCGTAGCACGACGAGGACGCTGTGCTCACATATGGAGCGATCAAGGCCGTAACTTTGTGGGCGCTAGTAAAGAGCTCGCTGACAGTTGGCAAGAGGCAAAACTGGAGTTGGACGGCGAGGTCGTAGAAAAACTAGCCCTCGATGGCACGCAATGGCATTTTGTGCCAGCGTACAGTCCTACATTTGGTGGATTATGGGAGGCTGGCGTCCGCTCAATGAAGTATCATCTAAAACGAATTCTTAACACGCACCTAACCTATGAAGAAATGAGCACGATTTTATGCGATATAGAGTCTTGCCTTAACTCAAGACCATTGTGTCCGATCGATGAGAAGAATATCGACAGCACAGACGTGCTCACGCCGGGACACTTCTTAGTAACAGAAGCACCACTTACTGTACCATCACCATCTCTCAAGGATGCCAAAATACACAGTTTGAGCCGTTGGCGACATACTCAAAAACTAGTCAACGACTTTTGGCGACAGTGGCTACAAGAATATTTATGCCGACTGCAACAGCGTCCAAAGTGGCTTAAAAGGCAAGAAGAGCTAGAAATTGGCCAAATTGTCGTAATCAAGAACGACAACTTACCACCTGGAAAATGGCAGCTTGGACGCATAGTTGATAAGCACCCGGGCGCTGATAATCTAACCAGGGTTTATAGTGTAAAAAGTGGTGACTCAATTAAAAAAAGAACTATCACGAAATTGTGTCTTATGCCTGTTGATACAGAGTCTTAAATTGCATAGTGCATTAATTTCAATTAATTTTGCATGTAACTTACTTTCCAATTTCTACTTAAGACCTGTTGTAAACACCCTGAATGATTGTTTATTTGTTAAAAAATTAATATTATCTTGCTTACCTAGTTTATATAATATTCTCTCATATTTGCTATTACTTACTATACATAGTGATATAGTGTGTCAATGCAATTGCATGCATGCATGTAAATAGTTTATCATACAATTTGTTGTAGTAACATACTATGTACAATTTTGTAGATGTGATATATCTATACAATATGTTATTTAAGAAAAGGTCAATGCCCTTTTGGCGGGCGGTATGTTGGCTGCGTTTTAAGCATGTGTGAGTGAATGTATGAATGTAGGTGTCAAATCAGTCACAAATAAATACTCAAACAGTGCACACGTCTTTTCGTAAGAAAAATCCCTACAAAGCAATATCAACCTTATTACAAACAACAACATCTAATAATTAATTTTGACGCGAAGGCATAAAAAACAAAACTAACATATACACAAGTACCTTATTTATCACCTGACAGCGTTTGTTTGCAACTATTAGATAGTGTAGACTGTTTCTAGTTAGAATTTCCCAGTAGTATTCTGAGCTATTCGCCAAGGAATTCAAAAAGCCAGTTCACTATCGTGTTCCCCATACATCCTACTAACCCTTTGCATATTGAAGCGCCACGCGCACCATTTGGAGCACAAAACAGAGAGACTCTAATATAATTTAAACTTTCGTGAGTCATACTGATATTAAATTGCAATGGTTAACACTCACGTATTTTTATCACAATAGGCGTGACATGTTTCGACTGCATCGGGCAGTCATCGTCGGACAGAGGGGTGTTGTCACGGGTCGCGCGCGCCGAAGTAGGCGGAATCGAGTAATCCTGCGTCGTCGTTGCGACTCTTGTGAGAGCTAGCCAACTAACAAAGAGTTAAGCGTTTTTTAATATGTAATTTGACAGATAACTCCGGGTTAGTCAGCTAGCCGTCGCGGTAAAGGCCTCTTGCGCCCTTTAAAGGGTTCCGTAGTCAACTAGGAACCCTTATAGTTTTATAATGTCTGTTTGTCCGCCTGTCCGTCCATGTCTGCCGCTTAGCTCAGTACCTTTTAGTAGTTATCAATCATGCCGACAAAGTAGTAAAATGAAAAGTAATTAAACTGTTACTTTGTTAGGGTACCTCCCGTTCAGTGTGGGGTGATTCTTTTTTTTCGTTTCAACCCTGATATATGAAGTATTGTACGATAGGTATTTGAAAAAAATATTGGAGTTTGTTACAATTTATTGTGATAAAGTGATTTTTTTGTAATAATCGCTCCGGAAGTAAAAAAAATGTGGTTTTTGGATGTAATTTGACAGCTCAACTCTGTTAGCGGCGAACTTTGGGTGGTATAAGTGGGAATAAGTGTTGAAAACTGATATAATAATAATTTGAAGTCATAAATACGTAATGTACCGTTATAAATCACCCCCAAACTAATATCTTTTATATCTGCATTATCCGTGCATCTTCTTAGGACGTCACCCGTCCAGTTTTATTATAAAATGTCTCTTTCCCAAGAATTTCCGCTTAAAGCATTTTTATGACTGCATAAAAGCAGCGTAAAATGTTAGGATTAAAATACAAGAGAGTTTGTAGCAGAATATTTCATTTTCTTAGAGCATGCTGGGTTGACGCCTCTTTATTTACTGAGATTTATTATGATTAATTTAATAATTTGCTGAAATAAAACTATCTGTAAGCTGCAATGAGTGCTTTATATTTTTATTAAGGAACATTTGTAGGTAAAAGAGACATACGACTTAAATAAAAACAAGAATAATTCTTAAGATAGCGTCCGGCTGCCCAACAGTCTAATAAAAATGTATAATTTAAACTTTCTTCAATTAGAATAGACTCAATTAGAAATGCATTCTTTTGTTTTGTACGATTTTAAAACAATTGAAATTGGATTCCATTTTTAAGCTATAGCTTAGCTTCCAAAGTTCACTGGCAATTTGTTGTATTTTGGAAGAGGTTAAAAACGAAAATTATACACGTTATGGATGCTTGAAAAATAAACAAAACTTTAATATAACCTACTTCATTCGTTTATTAAACAGAAACCTGCCATCATACTGAGAGGTTTTAGGAATAAAACACAGGAGTAAATAGTATAGCGTGTACTGGCTGGTTACAGACTGACGTACTTGACAAGTTTCTTAAAACTACCCTATATTATAAACACTACATCCCTCCACCTATAGTTATAAAACTCCCTATATTCTTATAGGCCTCAATAATCAGGTTGTGGATTTCTGGTACTCCTTAATGGAAATCGCCGTGTAAAAACATCTGGATCGGGCTCAAGAGGTTCCTCCTCGTTTATCACAGGGGGTATAGGAGTAGGGGGTGGTATTGCTGCAGACGTATCTTGTGGTCGGGGCGAAGACGTTGGCGAAACTAGACTCGCAAACGAACCGTCGTCGGACAAGTCGGTGTCGTGATCCTCCTCCCCCCTGGACGATGGCAACGGCGCCGGAACGGGCGGTGTCAATGGCGGTGATGCTGCGCCTCCCTCGAGTGAGAACCGCGACTCTTCTCCCTGCTCACTCTCTCGTAGTACGGGTACATCGCCATCGTAGCCATTATCTTGGCAACGCGTACTGCCCCTGTACATTAGCAACTGGTCGACGTGTTTTTTAGCCGTCACCTGAAGACTGGTAATGTATACATTGTACATTGACGAACCAATAGCGTTCAAAATTGTTCCTTCCAGCCACGTATGTTTTGTTCCGTTTTTAAAATAAGATTTCACGAGTACATTATCTCCAATTTTAAATTGTATCAGCCTTTTTCCGTTGTAATATTTACGCTGTGAGATCTGTTTTTGGAGTACATTTTCATCAGCCGAGGATACTGACGGACCGACATCGTTCCCTGCCTCGGATGGAGGCGCGAGCGAATCGAAACGACAGCGCAGTGGCCGCCCTAGCATGAGCTCGGCTGGCGATTGTCCCGTCGTACCATGAACGGAGTTTCGGTACTCAAAAAGAAAGAAATTAATTTTATTATGAAAGTCAACTTTCGAAAGATTTTGTGCTAAGATTGTTTTTAAACCTTTTTTTACAAATTTAACACAATTTTCCGCTAGCCCATTTGACGCTGGATGGTAAGGCGCAATTGTTAAGTGTTTAATGTTATTACTTTTACAAAAATTCTCGAACATTGCAGAAGTAAAATTAGTCGCATTATCCGTTACTAACGTTTTAACTAGACCAAACCTAGCGAACATATCGCATAATTTTGTTATGACACTGGCCGAGTCAGTGTTAGACATGAAATACACCTCAACCCATTTGGAATGAGCGTCCACGGCTACAAGTATACGGTGGCCGGCCAGCTCCGCCATGTCGAGGTGCAGGCGCTGCCAGGCCGCGCGAGGCCGCGGCCACACCGCTAACGGCGCGCGTGGGGGCGCAGCGCGGATTGATGTACAAATTGTCGCGACGCGTATGGTTTTATATACTTTACTTTATGGATTGTAACTCAGTGGAATAAAAAATTGAAAATATTGCTTTAGACCAAATACGCTTGCGATAGAGAAATGGACAAAGAAGCATGAACGTACCTTTGTCCCTGGAGGGACTACGCCTACTTCCTCGTCCCTCGCACTGGTGTTCTCGCTTCCGCGGGGCCCGCTCGTCCTATCTGTGGGTATAAGTGAATTATGAATTCACCATCGTCACTGAGCATCTTTGGGATTCATAACATAGATCCTAGCCAGGAGTTAATGTATACAATGGATCATGAGAATAGTTAATCATTCGGGTTACACTTTCCACTCCCTCAGTCACATCTCCCGTACACTTGCGCACAGGCTCATCGACACCTTTCTCCGGCTGCCGATGAGTCTGTGTTGTCCCCTCTTGAGACGTGTGGATACCGGTTTCCAACCTATAGTCTTATGGCCCCCTACTGGGGTCTTATTGCGTTGCCCTCTACACACTCCTATCCCGACCTCAGCCACTGTACCCCCGTACAGCAGCCTGCATCCCCCTTCCGGAACCAGGGTTTGCGATGCGAAGCTATATTTGGCGTCTTCACGCAATGTTACGTCTTCACGTACTTCCGTCACCACGGGCTATCCATCCGTCGACGGGCAACGTCACTTCAGACAGTGACTCATTGGCTTATCAAGGTCCCCACAGACACCCTCAGAAGTAACATGAGGGCGTGGGGACAATGTCGGTACGCATACCAAATGGATAGGAGTCAAGGAGGGCCTTAAGGGGCTCGTATGGTACAACAGTGATTCCATTACTGGTTAAACATTACTCATTACAACATAGAACACCTT
This sequence comes from Lathronympha strigana, assembly GCA_949128165.1. Taxonomy (NCBI): domain Eukaryota; kingdom Metazoa; phylum Arthropoda; class Insecta; order Lepidoptera; family Tortricidae; genus Lathronympha; species Lathronympha strigana. The sequence continues at coordinate 21,229,122 of OX421912.1, forward strand.
TCCCAGGTCTCTTGGCATACGGGTAGGTAAGTTATGGCTAGGTCCAATTAATTAGACATCATTACGGAAAACAGTATGACTCCACATATAACAAGATCATATTAACGGAGGGATTACTAGCAAAACCACCTGATCCTTAGTGGTATCCATATGATATTTCATAGGAGACAATTACATAGAATTCAGATAACAATATAAACCACAAAGAATACTCAGCTTTAGGGAAACCAGCCCTCGTGGTTTCCCGCTTCGTAGATTGAGTCTCAACAACTTTCACTATCACATTTCCCCGTACACGAGTTACGGCGGCAAACTGTGACTATAAATGGCTACCGGAAGGCGTACAGAATATTGAGAACGTTTACCATAGATAACTGTCAGTTGTCTTACCATAGAGTTTCTACTTCCCGTCGGGGTTGCCAGCGACAGGGTTGGTAAAGTCATCGCGTTGCTCGGCACTCGCGACACTCCCCACAGCCAACAGAAGTGAAGACAAGGATCGCGTCCACAGCCGGATCTTCTCCCTGGCTTTGACGGCAGCATCCCGTTGCTGTCGCAGTGGAGGAGTTGCGCCAGTGACCTCATCAGCATTTAGACCATCATCGTAATCACTACTACTGTTAGGCAAAGTGGCTCCCTCAGGAGCAATCTCTCTATAGATACTTTCAGTATCACTTAAATTTCCCTCATCCCCGTTATTATAAAAAGGCATATCGCCAGTATCGTTTATGTCATCGACGTCCATGTCGATTTCTAATACTTGAGAATCGTCAAGAACTTCTCTTGAGTCTTCTTTGTTCAATTGAGACGCAACGGCTCCTTCTTCCGGAACGTCTTCGACTTCAAGTGGATATAACTGCGCTAAAGAGCGAGTATACACGTTATTTCCTACTTTAACTTGGGCGACACGACATAGACCGTCGGTCCCCCTTTTTAGTGATATAATTTTACCTACTTTCCAATCGTGTCTGTTTTTATTATCATTTTTAATTTGTACTATCTGACCCTCTGAAGGTGTTAATTTAGACGTACATCTTGGTTGTTTATGAGAGTGTGAATACCTTTCTCTCAGGCTCAGAAGATACCGATCTATAAACATTTTCTTAAATTCTTCTAATATGCGGATACCTCTCTTCCAGCTGTGTAAGAGATCAGTCTTCACCTGAGTCCCTTGAGGTACGGGTCCGTCATCCTTCGTATCTAAAGATATAGTCCTTCCCATGGCTATAAAGTCAGAGGGCTTAAGTATATGTTCTACTTCGTCGTCGACATAAGTTAGTGGGCGAGTGTTGACAACGGCTTCAATTTCTTTAACGACTGTATTCAGTTGATTATCTGTAAGGAGATGTTTTTGTAAAGTTGTTTTCATGCATACTTTGACCATACTCACGAGTCTTTCATAAAAGCCGCCGAACCACGGCGCTAATTGCGGTATAAACCGCCACTTAATTTTCTTATCTACGCAGAAGGGCTGTGTCATGACCTCAGACATCAGCTTGAAGTTTGTGGCGTTATCAGATGTTATTACTGTAGGTATGTTCCTAGTAGCTATGAATCTTCTTAGAGCCAGAAGTCCTTCTTCCGCTGTCAAATCCCGAACAACTTCCAAATGTACGGCACGTATGGCAAGGCAGGTAAATAAGCAAATCCACCTCTTTTCTGTTCCTGTTTTGGTTTTGACTAAAATCGGTCCTAAGTAATCAGTTCCCGTAAAGGTGAAGGGTTCAGAGTAGTTGACCCTTTCGGGTGGTAAAGCTGGTGTGGGTGGTAGTTTAAAAGGTCCTCCTCGTTGTTTAACGCAGTGTGCACATTTATTGATTACATTAAGGACTCGTTTTCTTCCTTGTGGTATCCAGAAATGTTGACGAATGATGCTGAGAGTGTGAGTAGCTCCCACATGATAATTATCACTATGAATTCTCATAATGATACTATCTGTGTACGAGCTGTCACAAGGTAATAATATTGGATATCGTTTGTCATACGTCCAATTAGCGTATTGGAAGCGTCCTTTGCTTCTCAGTATACCGTCTTCATCTATAAAAAGGCCTAGATTTCTTTTTAAACTTGTTTCTTTTCCTGACAATTCTTCAGGGAAGTGCTTAGCTTGAATATTTTTAATCTCAGATACTTCGGTATAGACGATGCCGATATCATCATGGTTCGTTTCCTTAGATATCTCACTTAGATTGCTAGGTTCTTCCCGTATTTCATTGATTTGAGAATCTACATCCATTGATACGTTCGTCAGACCCTCCCCAACCAAAAGAGAGTTGCTATTTGATGATCCGACAGGCCACTCTTCTGGATCTTTTGACAGGAACTCGGGTCCTGCCAGCCACTTCTCCACTTCCTCTTTAGGCTGAGCGGGTCTGGTAGCTACGTCCGCTGGGTTCAAATCAGTTGGGACATACCGCACCTTCAATTCTTTGTTTTTCTTCATTTCTTGTATTCTTCGTGATACAAAGGGTGTTAGAAGTTTATCCGAGTAGTACCAACTGATAACCACTTGGCTGTCTATCCACAAAATTTGTTCAGTTATTTCACCTTGCAGTGCCTTCTTAACGTATTGGATTAGGCGGTGACCTATTAGAGCCGCAATAAGTTCTAATTTTGGGATTTTCAGGTCATCTTGCTCTTTTACTGGATTTAGACGTGATTTTCCTATTACGAAGCTTCTTTTGTTACCCTGTACTATGTAAACTACCGCTGCGTAGGCTTTTGTTGATGCGTCTGTAAAACAATGTATAGAATAACTACTCTGTTTGAGGTTTTTTACACAGCACCGAGGAACACAAGTATCTCTCAAGGCTTTAAGTTCCTTTTGTATGTCTCTCCATCTCTTCTCAAGATCTTCTGAAAATGGGGTATCCCACTTTATTTTAAGTTTCCACAAATCCTGTAGAAAAAGCTTAGCTGCTAATAATGACGGTGCGATGTATCCACAAGGGTCGTATACCGACGCGATACACCCTAGCAGTCCTCTCTTCGTGTTTGGGTACTCACGTTCCTTCTGACGTAAGTGAAGTGTATCCGTGTCTAGGTTCCAGTCTAACCCGAGTACTTTAACTGTTCTGTCTTGACAGTGGTCTGGAACTTGTTTCAAGAAGTCGCGTGAGTTTGAACTCCACTCTCTAAGGTTCATTGACATCTGTTGGAATTCCTGTTTAGTGTCATTGTATAATTCAACAGCTTCTTCTACAGTATCTGTGCCAGATACCATGTTATCTACGTATATATCCTGTGCTATACCACGTACATGTTCCAGTTTTGATTTCAATAAATGATATTTTATAGTAGCATTTAATAGAAATGGGCTACTGATTACTCCGAAGGGGACTCTACAGAACCTCATGTGGATAATATTACTCCTTTCTATCGGTTTATTTATATCCTTGATCCATAGGAATCTAGTGACATCACGGTCTTTGTGCTGTAGACCTATCTGTAAGAATGCCTTTTCAACGTCTGCGCAAATGCCTATTCTATGGGATCTAAATTTTATTAATATTCCTGTTAGCTCTTCTAACATCAACGGACCGCAGTAGAGACATTGGTTTAAGCTTTTATTATCTCTAATTTTAGAAGAAGCGTCGTAAACTATACGAAGGGGTTTTCCCTTTTGTTTAACACAATGATGTGGTAAATAATGGATAGGGTTACTAGGATTAACGACATCTTCATGGGGTACGACCTCAATGATTCCCTTTTCCTGTTGTTCTCTGATCACCTGATTGTATGAACTCAGTGTGTCAACATCAATACGTTTCATAAGACTTACGAGTCTCCCTAGTGCCAATCCGAAATTAGGATCTAAATTAGGAGGGTACTCTACCCAGGGCCAAGACACTTGGTACCTTTTTTCCTCGAACCGAGTTGTCTCGTTGAAGTGACGTATGGCCTCTTCCTCCCTACTTTCCTTAGGGGAGTCTACTATACCAATAGCTTCTAGATCCCACAACTCTTTCAAGTGTGTTTCATTTAATGGTAAGTCTGGTTTATTTAGCCCTATGTCTAAATTGGTTTGGCAATAGGTAACAACTACTAAATCATTATCCTGTTCCACTTCTGTTTTACCGCCGAAAATCCACCCTAGTTTGGTATTGATCATAAACAGATCCTCTTTAACTTCAATCTTCTCAGGTATAATCAGTGAGAAATAATAGTCATTTCCTATAAGGAGATCTATCCTATCGCCTAGCGATCCATCATCCGCCAATGGGAACTCTTCTTTCCAGTATCTACGGTCCGGACCCGAATAAGGCACGTTCTGTGTTATTACAGGAACGACATTGACATTAATAAAGATATTCTTACCCGTTCGTGATATAATTTGTATTTTAACTTTAGGACTTTTTATCTCTTGTGGTTTATTACTACCAAAGGTGAATATTGTCAACCAACTATCCTCTAACGTTACCGCTTTGAGCTTCTTTGCAAAGCTCTGTGTGATGTAGGACCTCATACTTCCTCCATCAAGCAGAGCTCTACCTTTGTACTTACTCTCACCACCTTCGGTGGTAATGTCGACGATAGCTGTTTGCATTACGGTTTGCTTGGTATCGTACACGTGACCTAGTCATAAAGAAGTAGCCGAATCGGAGGCTTTCTTGTTCTCCGCGGTGGGCTTGAGCGGTTCTGTTCTGGTCCTCTTGTGCTCCACCACCTTCTTTCTTTCACCGTCTGTAGAGAATGCCTTGGGGCACAGGGCAGTGTTGTGTTTTTTACTGCGGCAGTGAAGGCATCGAGAGTTTGTTCTACACATTGAATAACAATGGCCTAGTCTAAGGCACTTAAAGCAACGGCCTTCTAATTTCTTTCTTCTCTGAATCAAGGTTGTATTCTGATTGCATTGGGCAGTAACATGCTGTTCCGATCCACAGAAAATGCATGATATTCTTTGCCTTTTCATAAAGGGTTGTGTCGAATGTGTTCCTCCTTGATTATCGCCAAATTTTCTTTTCCTCCAATGCTTGTTGTCTGAAGCAGGGTTACTACGTTGTCGATTGAAGTTGTTGTTGAACTTGTAACTATTTCCTCCATTTCTGGTCATAAATCTCCCAGACCTTTCAGAGACGTGCAAAGTCTCTGTTGTGTAGTTACTTGAAGGACCTTCGCCAGTTCCTAGGGATATAAATCTATTGGCGTCTTCTCTAGAGGATACTAATGTCTCCAAAGCTTTCCGGAGTTCTGCTACGGAGTCATCTTTACTCATCTTCTTTACTTCGCAGATAATTTCTTCGGGAAACTTCTCCAGGATCATAAACCGAAGATAACTATGAGTGTCATCCTCACCTAAGGAGCTTAGAATTCTAAGGTGTTTTTCTATCTCGTTTAGAACTGTCCGACAGCTATTGGTAGAATCATCTGTTCTCTTAATCTTGCTTAGAGCCGAATAATGAGCATCCTTGACAAGTTCCACGCGTCCATATCTTTCTTTAAGGGCATTGACTGCGATGGTGTAGTTCTTGTTGGTTGTTCCCAAACCTTCAACCAGTTTCTTTGCTTCGCCCTTCAATGCGCAATTCAGGTACATGAACTTGTCAACGTCACTAATCTTCCGACTGTCCACTAGAGATACGAATTGGTCCCAGAACTGATGCCAACTCAGAATGTCGCCGTGATATTCGGGCAGGTTCAACTTAGGTAGCTTCCCGGAAATGGATGTGGATTTCTCCTTTGAAGTACTAGCTTTAGCTCTCTTTACTCGTACTTGCAGCTCACATAGGTTTTCTTCTGCCTCTAGTTGCACGGTGGATATTCTTGAGACTTCATCAACATCAGGCTCGTTGACGAAACGAAAGTAATTGTTAAGTTCATTTCGAAGTCTATTTAACGCAGTCTCTATTTTCGATGTGACAATCTCTATTTCGAGGACGAATTCCTCAGGGGGGGGAACATTTGCTATGAGATTGAGAATCTCTCTCGCCTTTATAATTAATTGGTCTAAATGATTACAGGTTACCCTAAGTGAGGCCTTCAGGCTTTCTTCCATATTGTCAAATTGGATAAACGCTAACCTGTAATAGATACACCAAAAAAAAACTAGAACATAGCACTATGTATTCATTATATCGTGTTGCTTACGACGTCTAATTTAATAGTTATCAACGTATAAAGCTTTATTCTATTCAAGAGTGAAATTCAGTTGTCATTTACAATAAGCCACACTTCATCTGTGCAAACACCGCGTCCAATGTAGTTATTGCAACTTAAGGCTATGAAGACTCTCCGTGCATAGTTTTATATTTGAATGGGTTCAACTTATAGTTGCTAGAAGTGTAATACTACTCGAGACCCACATGGCAATCCAGGCTCTCAACGAACGCTAATAATTTACTTCAAGAGCTTGTAAAAGTAATCAAGTCAGTAGAGGAATAATTCCAAATATTTAAACTTTAAGTGTACTGATGTAAAGTGATCCTTATGTATTAATCTTTGTATACCAAATGAGTATCTCTCTTTAAGAACGAGTGTGAAATATCTTGAGAGTTTAATAACTAGAATGACTACCTAAGAATTAGTATTCTTATACACCAACAAGTCAATTCAATTCAATGAAAAAAACTTAGAATAATAAATTATTATTTGTTGTCAACTTCACCTTGTATAGAAATCTTACAGCCAAGGTTGAAGTTTAGGTAAGCTATAACTTAAAGTTAATTATGTCGGTTCTAATATTAAATTAATGAAGTGTATCTATTTCGAATAACTCCACGACTCATACAAAATTATTAGTTTACCTACACTAGTGTTTAGGGGGTACTATGTACCATTACATTCCGGACAAGCAGCAAGTATTTGAAATGTTGCTCAGTTACATGTTTGCTAATAGGATAAATTCTTCAAATCAAATGACTAAGTGTGAATATACACTTAAGTGTGTCTATAGACTAACCAGGACAACAACTGAGTAGGTCCGATAATGAAAATTATTTGCACTTTCGGTTAAGGTTTCATGTGTTCCAAACGTAACAAATGTTTATCTCATTTTACTTAAGTGTGCCTAACTTCCATAATATTATCATTATTTATTATTCGGAGAACCAACAGCCAACAATTATATATATATATATATATATGTTAATGATATAACTTAAGCAACAAAGAGCCAATTATAAGTTCGCATCGGTAGTGATAATATGAAAGGTAAACCTTGTACAATTATTATGAAATAGTGATCGCTATGGAACTTTAATGTTCAAAGACATGTGTAACAATTATAAGAGCCAGTGTTGCTGGACAGATGTACGTAGATAAACAACGTACCTAACGCCATAATAGGTTACAAAGTAAATTAAATCATTGCAACAAACAACCCAAAATTGTATTATTATTATTATTATATATTTATCTACAAACACGTCCACTGCTATATGTCTTGTAACCAAATCGTTTTTAATGTAATTGTTGTCCTTTAAAATCAAGTAAGTAGTCAAGCATTTTATAATTCCATATGTGTACCTACTGTGTAAGTAATGCAAGTAATTCCCAAGGAAATCTACTTCATCAAACAAGTTATAAATTTTTATCATGTGGCCACAAACTGTGGTATTGAATATACTCAATTCACTAATTTAAATCCTCACTTAATTAATGTGTTGATTTTTTAGAACGTGTGCAGATGTAATAGGTGTAAATTTTCCGAATAAATATCTTTAATCAAATGTAGGAATTGAACTATATCAACTAGATGCGATAATATTTCTTCTTTTCAGACACCATTTTAAGATGAAGTCATAACATAACATACTTACTGAAGTATCTAGACAAATCAAGTCTGTGTTAATTGAGAATCACATATGTTATTTCCTTTAAATTAAGCGGTGTGTTAAACTTGCAGTGATCCATTGACTAACTTGAAAGTTAATGATTAATTAAACAATTCAGCAATATTTCATTAATAAGCTATAAACCTTTGAATTGTAAATAAACAGGATGAGTATAAAGGTCACCACTGATTATTATATGTGTCTTTCAGATAAACCAAACCAATAATAAAGGAGAGTATATACCAGCACAGCAATACATTGTAATACAAGGCTGCTCACAGGCTATAAATAGATTTCTTAACTTTCCAACAAATCAGGGAAATGAGTGAATTGAAATAGATGGTATTGAATTTTTCCCCAGTAATTTTCATTATCAGCTGTTTAAAATACTAGCCTTTAAATACACTATACAACACATTTATTAGCTTAGTTCTTGAATTTTAGTCATATGTAACGACTCCCCTTCATCAACGATGAGACCTAATCAAGAGCAAGTTTTATTAACTAGTACTTATTGTTTCACTCTTATCTATTTTTTACTGTAATGGGAGGATTATTTTATTTATCAAATTTTAGTGAGAAATATCTCTAATTTGCATTTCAATTTTATTAGATATATGTTACTTGCAGCTTTAACCGTTTAGCAATTATGCAAATTAAAGCCCCCTTGGAATTAAGCATAGATCTCAATCATTCGATTTATATTTTAACATACTTAAGTACTAAGTTATCGCAATAAGCTGTTAAGAGTTAGATAATAAATGACTGGACAGGCGCAAAACTTGCATTCAATCTTTACTTCTCAAAGAAGTACACACACCTAGAAGTGATTCAGGAAGAAATAACAATTGTAGTAACAGTTGTAGTCCACTCTCAACAGGCATTAGAAACGGAAAAACCAAAGGTAGGCATAGTGGCAAAGCATGCGGACGCTTTCCTTGCCACTTGAATTTGTTAATGAAAGCTTATCACTTCAAAACGCACGAGAAATAGGGCAATGCGATGTACTTACAGTGGATGAGATGGTATTTCGCCTCAGAGATCACCGGGCAGACTCGCTGGCAAGTTAGAAGCAGGTTCTGTTTGGTAGACGGCAAATGGGCCTACAAGACACAGGAGAAATTTCGTGAAACTTAGCACTAGTCAAACTAATGTGGGCAGGATTTGCCTCCGTCTAGTCTTAATTTGCGTTTTGCTAACCTACAAGACGTTGAATCATGAGATAAAGAATGACTAGGTACATATATTGACTATCAAGCCCTGTAGGGCTAAGGTTTTATCTTCCAATTTTAAGGGAACAGGAACGAATCTGTGTCTCATCTTTACACTCATTTGTTTTCCACGACTCGAACGCAGAAAATGCTTACAAATTAAGCAGAAAAGCGACATAATCTACTCACCCCGCGGTTAAATTACTCTCAGCTTCCTTCTCCCGAGACGCTGGACAGACAAAATGGCCGAGGGGACGCTTGAACGCTCCTATTTCGTGAATTCAGAATCACAACAGCACGAGTCCACTACTACCAACCTAACGACGGTAAATTAATTTTTTCGTACAAGAATTGTGTCATAGAAAACTAAACCTTAAAGAAACACAATAGAGTTTATTCGTATGTCCAAGCGAATTCAAAGTACATAGGTAACTAAATTCTGTGTTCCAAAATAAATATACTTCAGAATTAATCAAAACAATCGTATTTCGCCTCTATAAGATTAGAGACACTAACATATGAGTCTAATTAGATTATTAATTGAAATAAACCATTTATAATTATTCATGTGGTTTATGGTTCATTTATGGTTTCGTACGTGTGAGTAGACCAAAGATTAGCCAGCCAATACTAGAGCGAGTAAACACATTCGTAAAAACCCTCGAAGTTTGAATTTAGGTATCGGATTACGCTATCTTAGATATCTGATAGAGTTATTGATTCCTTTAATGACATGATTCGTAAATCCATGTTTCTTGAATCCTCCTTTTTGCTTAATTAACTGTAAATCCTTTAACGTCGTGATCTTTAATCGATGTATCAATCTCATAAGTGGTTATTAACGCCATCTCTTATGATTCGTATGCACCGTTCTCATAGTGTTGCTTTAGTAAATCTTGACGACCGTCCAGAATCAATGCTTCGTTTCTATATCCGTGTATGCATGCCTTATCGTACCTCCATGTAGATGTTGTGAACGCTCCTTGATGACGTTTATTCCTTCTTCCGCATTGGATTGAGCCTATTTGAGTAATTGAGAGCATTGTTTACGACCTTGGCCGTAAACTAATGAGATGATTGTTTCATCCCGTTTCACTAAATAAAATCAAGGAACTTTATTTCTCGCAAGTTATTTATATTAAGCCGTGTACATATTCGTGGGCGATAAATCGTATCGGATTTCTCTCATTGTTTACCGTACCTTCATATGTGAGTTAAAATTAAAATTATAAACTTTATACTCGTGTTCATATTAGACATTATACGAGTGATGCTTCGCAATAAATAATATATTCGGGCATAGTCCACACATCCCAGCATTTCTCCACCATGTCGCGACGCGTATGGTTTTATATACTTTACTTTATGGATTGTAACTCAGTGGAATAAAAAATTGAAAATATTGCTTTAGACCAAATACGCTTGCGATAGAGAAATGGACAAAGAAGCATGAACGTACCTTTGTCCCTGGAGGGACTACGCCTACTTCCTCGTCCCTCGCACTGGTGTTCTCGCTTCCGCGGGGCCCGCTCGTCCTATCTGTGGGTATAAGTGAATTATGAATTCACCATCGTCACTGAGCATCTTTGGGATTCATAACATAGATCCTAGCCAGGAGTTAATGTATACAATGGATCATGAGAATAGTTAATCATTCGGGTTACACTTTCCACTCCCTCAGTCACATCTCCCGTACACTTGCGCACAGGCTCATCGACACCTTTCTCCGGCTGCCGATGAGTCTGTGTTGTCCCCTCTTGAGACGTGTGGATACCGGTTTCCAACCTATAGTCTTATGGCCCCCTACTGGGGTCTTATTGCGTTGCCCTCTACACACTCCTATCCCGACCTCAGCCACTGTACCCCCGTACAGCAGCCTGCATCCCCCTTCCGGAACCAGGGTTTGCGATGCGAAGCTATATTTGGCGTCTTCACGCAATGTTACGTCTTCACGTACTTCCGTCACCACGGGCTATCCATCCGTCGACGGGCAACGTCACTTCAGACAGTGACTCATTGGCTTATCAAGGTCCCCACAGACACCCTCAGAAGTAACATGAGGGCGTGGGGACAATGTCGGTACGCATACCAAATGGATAGGAGTCAAGGAGGGCCTTAAGGGGCTCGTATGGTACAACAGTGATTCCATTACTGGTTAAACATTACTCATTACAACATAGAACACCTTTCCCAGGTCTCTTGGCATACGGGTAGGTAAGTTATGGCTAGGTCCAATTAATTAGACATCATTACGGAAAACAGTATGACTCCACATATAACAAGATCATATTAACGGAGGGATTACTAGCAAAACCACCTGATCCTTAGTGGTATCCATATGATATTTCATAGGAGACAATTACATAGAATTCAGATAACAATATAAACCACAAAGAATACTCAGCTTTAGGGAAACCAGCCCTCGTGGTTTCCCGCTTCGTAGATTGAGTCTCAACAACTTTCACTATCACATTTCCCCGTACACGAGTTACGGCGGCAAACTGTGACTATAAATGGCTACCGGAAGGCGTACAGAATATTGAGAACGTTTACCATAGATAACTGTCAGTTGTCTTACCATAGAGTTTCTACTTCCCGTCGGGGTTGCCAGCGACAGGGTTGGTAAAGTCATCGCGTTGCTCGGCACTCGCGACACAAATACTGCAAGATCCAATTTTTTCTTCTATCTGTTTATCAATATTTGGCCACCACATGTATTTACGCGCGTTGCTTTTTGTTTTAACCACCCCAAAATGTGAATTATGCAACTCATTCAACAAACGTTCCCTATAAACATTAGGTATAATAATTTTATGGCCCCTCATTAAGCAACCTTTTTCAATACCTAGCTGTAAACGGCAATTAAAATAAGGTTTAAGGTCCATGTCGACTACTTTTCTAGGCCAGCCATGCATGATAAAATTCGATATTTTACCTAATACCGGATCCTTAAGAGTTTCTGTATTCGTATATTTTCGACGGAAATTGGATAAATGTCTTTATACATGAAATTAATAAATAAAGCTTCATCCTCCACCAAGTTATCCTCCTTAGCAACAAGCTGCATATCTTTTATTGCGCGCGATAGGAAATCTGCTACGTTGTCTGCGCTTTTAATATATTCTATTTTAAAATTGTACGCAGATAAAAACAAAGCATAACGTTGCAACCGATTAGCGGCAAATTCTGGCACGCCGTCTTTGCTACCAAAAATTGATATTAACGGTTTGTGATCTGTTCTTAAGATAAAAGGCTCAGGTCTACCGTACAGGTAATGGTGGAATTTCTTAATTCCAAATATGATAGCTACCGCCTCTTTTTGTATTTGAGCATAATTTTGCTCACTTGCTGACAAAGAACGAGATGCGTAAGCCACGACGCGCTCGGCACCGTTCGACTGCGTTTGTGCTAACACCGCTCCCAAGCCCTTGGGCCCCGCATCCACTGTTACAATCGTTGGCAAATCTGGGTCATAGTGAGCCAATACCTTTTCGGAGGCGAGCTCCTTTTTGATAGCTTCAAACGCAGCAGTTTGCGCATCGCCCCATTGCCATTTGCAGTCCTTTTTCAATAATGAATTTAATGGACTTAACAAACTTGCCGCATTAGGTATAAACGTCCTATAATAGTTCAACATGCCTAGGAACGATTTTAATTCCGTCACATTCTTAGGTTGTTGACAGTTTAAAATAGAATCGATTTTTTTTTTTGACTTACACAACCCATTTTTGTCTATTACAAAACCTAAATATTCTACGTTATCCTTAAACAATTCGCATTTTTCCTGTTTTACACGCAAACCGGCATTCTTAAGCCTGGTGAGAACCTGTTCCAATCTAGCTACGTGCGTTTCCCTATTTGGCGCCGTGATTAACAAATCATCTAAAAATATACAGGTGCCCTCAATACCGGCTAACATTTTGTCCATGCATTGCTGAAAAATACACGGGGAACACGATAAACCAAAAACTAAACGGGTGTACCTAAATAGCCCCTTATGGGTATTTATACAAGTTAAATTTCGAGATGATTCGTCCAAAACCAACTGATTGTAAGCCCTAGAGAGATCTAATTTTGAAAACTCCACCCCACCGTGCAATTTAGAAAATAAATCTTCTATTCGTGGTAACGGATACTTATCAATGAATAGATTATCGTTTAGTGTTACTGAGTAATCTCCACAAATACGAATATTTCCATCCGAACGCAACACGGGAACAATAGGCGTAGCTATCTCTGAATGCTCGATTTTCTCTAAAATTCCTAAGTCTACTAATCTTTGTAATTCCGCTTCCACTTTAGGTTTTAAAGCTAAAGGTACCGTACGAGGCTTGCAAAACTTAAAAACGGCATCATCTTTTATTTTTAAATGAATTTTATACGGTGTAAAAGTACCAAGTTCATCCGAAAAAACCTCCGAATACTTTTCGTGCATTTTCTTAAGCGTCTGATCCTCGTTTAAACTGTGACAATCACGGTTACACAAATGAAGGTCAAACTTGCTAATAAAATCGCGGCCTAGCAATGGTAATTTAGGTATGTGTGGCCCGACCGTGACAATGACAAAAAAATTAATTTTAATTATACGACTATCAAATTTTACCGGTAACCACACGTACCCAACAGGTGTGATTTTACTGCCATCATAACAATTGAGCCTTACGTTACACTTACAGAGGGCATAATTTGCTTGAAAAAGTTTTTTGTATAAATCGGCGGGTAAGACGGACACTGCGCTCCCGCTATCGACTTCGCACAATATCGAGATGTTATTTATCAACACTGTTTGCATCATCGGCTCCCCGTTAAGAGATCGAATAGAAAAAAAATCATAAATACCTTCGCATATATCGTCAGTATCCTCTGCTAAGAAATTAGTAACTTTAACCTTAGATTTACACACACGGCTCAGATGCCCTTTTTTTCCGCACTTTTTGCACGAATACTGGATAAATTTACACTGATCCTTGGAATGATTATGATATCCGCAAACACTACACTTAGGTCTTTTTTTATCGCCGTCGGTGGGACGCAACGCGAACATGTCTGGCGACGCGCCGGCGCTGCTGCCGCTGCCGTTGCTATGCACCGCTAGACGCGCGCAGCGGACACTTTGAGCTAGCTGCAAAGCTTTATTAAATGTCAATGAAACAGGGTCTTCGGCAAAAAGCTTTTCCTTCTCCTTTTTGTTCTCCAGACCAAGCACAAAACGATCTCTTAATGCAGAGTCCAACTCGGTAGTAAATGAACAATATTGCGCCAGATTGCGCACACGCGCTGCCCAGTCGCTTAACTCTTCGCCCGGTCGCTGTTCCGCCTTATAAAATAAAAACCGCTCAGCAAAAACACATCGCTTAGATTCAAAATGGCCGTCTAATTTTCCAATAAGCTCGTCGTATCCGACCCTATCCAAATCGGACGGAAACACTAAGTCCTTAGCGATGCGAAAGGTATCCTCCACCAGTGCAGAAAGTAGAAACGCTCGACGTGTAGCACCAGATTTGTCGGTTTCCTCCGTCAATTTATTCGCCAAACAGAACTGAGCAAAACGACTTTTAAATATGGCCCACTCTTGCGTGCGGTGGTCGAACACGAGGCTGCTACCTAACACCAGATTTGTCGCTAACATCTTCTCGCTTGTAGTTGCACTGTAGGTATTTCAATTTTTTTACGTAACTTCCACTACGCGTAAGTTCTTTTTCGTCGCCACTGAGAGGTTTTAGGAATAAAACACAGGAGTAAATAGTATAGCGTGTACTGGCTGGTTACAGACTGACGTACTTGACAAGTTTCTTAAAACTACCCTATATTATAAACACTACACATACATAACCTTACTCAAAGATTTTACTAAAGTTATATTAGAGTTGATTTTGATTTTTTAAATGGTGACTTAGAGGCCACAATTAGATGCTGTGCTGTGGCAGTAGATGCTTAGAATGTCATTAACAGAATCTTGAACCAATGAAATTACAATCAGGCATCAAGGTGTGAAATTGTACATTTAAAACTCTGTAAGTATTAAAAATTCTATCCGGTAAAGTAGGCCTCAATACATAGTGACAAAAGAAATCATATGATGTTTATTGAATCAGGCGTTACTTTGCGGAACCAAACAATCTTCCATATTAACAACGAAAATAATGGTACTTTGCTATTCCGCCAAACGTGCTAGTCAATTAGTTCCGCTATACCTACTTGCGTATTTTTTGCATTCAATTAATTTTCCCACCGTCCCGCCGCAAAAACCCCGTCCCGTCCAAGTGTGAGTTATCCTTAAACGGCCTTTTTACACAGACAATGATTGAAGTTCCGCTTAAACTAGCTACGGAACCCTAAAAGCTAAACCAAGACAGCAGCATGCGAAGACGTGCTTAATAATGTAGCCGCGGCCGCGTAACCCCGTTCCGGAGTCGGGCACTATGCGATCTCATATAAAATAGTGTATGTTACCAAAGGTGCAAATTAACTTTTTTCGAAGCTGTAAAAACGATAGTCAAGAAGGAATTTTCCTTGTACACAGTAAGATTGTGAAAACCGTTAGTTTATAATCTGTGTCGAATTATTCGCTAGATTGTTCATATACCCTGTTCATTTATATTTTACATCAGCATTGCGATACGAGGAAATGCCGCCAGCATCCTAGGTACAATTGCCTCAAGGACCTATTTTAGATTTAAGTATGACTCACACTAGGACTCACTAGGACGGGACGGGACGGGACGATCTGTTAATTTCTATAGAAATAATCACGTGATAGCTCGGAGCCCTCGGATGTCACATGACGTTTTCTATACAAACTGACAGATCGTCCCATCACGCCCCGTTTTAGTGTGAGTCATCCCTTAAAGTAGATTGAGTTAGGTAGCTAGGTAACTGTATGTATATATTTAAAAAATAAATGTTTTTCCATTTATATAATAATGCAAGATTCCAACTAATCGCGCGGGGGCTCCTATTACTAGGTAAGTTGGCCTTAGGGCATCTAAATCTACCTAATGAACCTAACCTTTCTATTGCTAATTTTGTTGGATTATAATCTACAGAATGAAATAAAAAGGACCATTCAAAGTTTACATTCCGGCCAGTGGGATGCCGTCAATTTGTATGGGACAGTCATTTACTGGAAAGACTTCGAACATCGTTGTTTGACCCATTTCTACGTTACGCACGAATAGCTATTCATTTGACGTGTCCTCCCCAGCAAAAAATAAAATATTTATTTGTCTAGAAAATGACAAATAATGCCAGCCCTGTTGTCCTGATTCGTCTCTTAATGCCTTCAAAATATTTAAAAAAGTTGTAGTGCAGTACCGGGTGGCCTAGCATCTTGCCTCTTCTTTTTAAATTAGATACTAACCTAATTTTAGGTAGGCTAGCTCGCTCAGTCATCTATTTAAATTGCTACTTTTAGCAAACAGCACAATGTACAAAAATAATTAAAATATGCCTGGACGACTTAAAATAGGCCCGCCGGGGGCAATCTGTCCAGTCTTAATTTCCTCACTGCAACCAGAAATAAAAATATACGATAGAAGAGGGGTAATATAGAAACGGTCTTTTTGGACTATGTCGGGAGCAAAAATTGCTATATTTTGTTTAAAGTTGAGAAATGGGTCCCTCGATACGCTAACGCGGTCAAGAAGTTAATGTCCTACAATTTTATACTAGGCCTTCAGGAAGGGAAGGCCACGCTGGCATCCAAAAAGCTCGGTGCTAAGATGCCACTCGCTATCGCTCTGTCGCGAACTAAACGCAACAGTCATTGTCACACTAATAAGGTAGAGTTATAAAGAGATAGCTACGATACGCTTCGGAGCGTGAGCGATTGGCCGAAGATGCCAATCGCTCACGCTACGCACGCTGTAGTAGAGCTTTCGAGCGCTGACAACATTTTCAAATCAATTCAATGTGGTTAAGACCGTCTATGAGAAAAGTTCGTGTACCTACTATTTCATCTGACTTTACTGTTCCGTTTGCGCGTATATCTTACCTAATCTACCTTTGACAGCAGTTGCCTAGACATATTGCCTACGCCTCCTCCCGAGCCGCCTGCGCCGGAGCGGTGGCGCATCCCCGCTGTCTCTTTCTGCGAGATAACTTCCTCGCAGAAGGTGACCATCGCCCTACAACATCTGCCGCTGCCCAGCATAGCTCCTACAATGCTGTGCAGCGAGAGATCCCGCACCATTAACTGCGCCGATAGCGCCTCCCTCTCAGTGTTCCAGCGGGGGCACTCTATCAGAGTGTGCTGGGCCGTGTCGTCAACCGCTCCACAGTCTTGGCATTGAGGCCCCAACTCCCTCCCTATTCGGTGCAGGTAATGCCCGAAGCACCGTGTCCGGTCATAACCTGCGTCATCCTATAGGTCAGGGCCCCATGCTTCCGGTCCAGCCATCCCTCTACGTGTGGGAGGATAGCGCCTATGGTGGGAATCCCATAGAGGCTATCCTCCAGTGCCATTTTCCACCGCTCCCGGAGCCTATCCAGCGCCCGCCGCGCCGCCCTCTCGGCAGTCCCACAGTGGCCTAGGGTTTCAATTGGGTGACTGTACAGTCACTCTAGAACCATGTCAAAATGACAAGCAGTACGAGATTTCTTACAATCTGATTTATAGCGTCACTATGACATAGTCCTACACGTAGGGTTCCAATTGGTTGACTGAACGACGCTGTGCAGCGTCAATTATTTTAATTAAGTAAGTATCATTATATTACCTTTATCACGACAAATAGCTTCTTATTTGATGAAACAGCTCCCGATTTATCTCACACTTAAACGTCGCCTCTTTCTCACTTTGTACGAGTATGACATAAATCTTAAACGCAACAGCATCCAGCACTTGTCCCGTTATTTCTCTCGAACTAAACCCTCACATGTCCTACTTGCTCGTCGTCAGCTTATTTTCTGAGCTCTTATAAATAATGCACTCCTGCAAATGCTATTACATGACGACCGAGTTCAACTATACAGATAGTCAATAGTGTAAGCTGTTTATAGTGTATTCAAATTGTAATAGAGGAGACGCTGACTTTGTTACAAATCATAGATTATAGAATAATTCTCAAGAACAAAGATTTATCTCTTATAGAAAAAACGGATACAAACCGTTTTGAACACTACTAATCAATTCAACTTTTCCTTTTTCCTAGCGTTTTTCCTGGCTTAAACCATGGCTCAGGGAGCCTGGGGTCCGCTTTGGAAACTAATCCCAAGATTTGACGTAGGCGCTAGTTTTACGAAAGCGACTGCCATCTGACCTTCCAACCCAAAGGGTAAACTAGGCCTTATCGGGATTATTCCGGTTTCCTCACGATGTTTTCCATCACCGAAAAGCGATTGGTAATCAAATATATTTGAAGAATCTTTTCCCGACTATATTTCTAACACGATATTGAAATTCAAAAGTCACACGAATCGTTTACTCGAAATTAGCCCTCATTATGCTCTTATGATTCCTAAATTCTGTCTTTTTGTCCCTAAATTCACGTATGTGCTCTGATCCTGTCCTTTTTGGAAATATCTCAATTTACTATCACCTATAGATGATTTGATCAAAATAAGTTTAGAGATGATTCTAAACATTCAGCTGAATGAGCCTTCCTGGTCTCAGGCGTCCCTCCCTATACCTATACCTATAGATGGTTAGTGAATAACATTTATTTTCGAAATATATACAGACCTACCTCTACCTACCTTAAATCTAAAATAGGTCCTCGAGGCGTTGTACCCAGGATGCTGGCAGCATTTCCTCGTTGTATCGCAATGCTGATACGTTGTGCAAGGAAGCCACCATCTCTTCGGTCACCAGTAACATCAACCACACGTTTCGCGATTTTTACGAAAAACTTGCGTGCGCTGGGACCCCATGGACCAAGAGATTCGACCCCGAATGGTACAAAAAGTTACTCTCTGCCCAGGGTGCGTAGCCAAGATGCCAATCGCTCACGCTCAGTCGCTAACGAAACGCAACTGTCATTGTCACACTAATAAGGAAGAGTGATAGAGAGAGGTAGCTACAATACGTTTTTAAGCGTGAGCGATTGGCATCTTGGCTACGCACGCAGGCTCTTATATTTATAGATGATTTAATCAAAATTAGTTTACAGACGATTCTAAACATTCAGCTGAATGAGCCTTCCTGGACTCAGCTCGAAAGTATGCCCGTCTCTGCTCACTCCTACCTGCCAGTGTAGGTAGGAGTGAGACGGACATACTTTCGAGCGCCGCAGTCACTATTGAATACAGTTGCATGTAACTCATGGTAAGCACACTAGTGTTCTTACACACACAAAGTGAATCGCGTTAAAGACGTCATGGTAATGGGGATGTTCTTGTCGCTGCTACTGTTGTGAGCTCGTGATACGTTATTACATTAACTTTCACTTTGGCTTGATCTAGGATTGCCGGTCTTGACCTCCCTCTCTCTCTTTTATTTATTTTGACTCTAATTATGGTTTTTGTTTATGCGTCATGACGTATCAGCCCTAACATACTTCCCCTTCTGTTCTCTATCGTTTTCAATAGGCTTCTTTTCTCACACCTCTACGTTTGTTCTCTCTCTCTCTAGCTTACATAAGTAGGTACATACTACCATTCACCGAGGAATTCACCTGTAACTGAAATAATAAGAACTTTCCCGACGTTTTTCCTCATTAAGGAGCTCTGTGATATTGAAATGAATTCTTTGTCTCCGTTCTTTTGTCATCGGGGAAATTGAGTGAAGTGTTCAGCAAACGTATAACTGGCCTTGTTTAAGCCTAGACTAGTGAGTCTAGGCTTAAACAAGGCCAGTGGTGGCCAATGGTTAGTGATGTGATCCTGGAAATGAACCCTTCTAGGAAACATTCCTTTTCTGTACCATATGACCAGGGCTCGGAATTTTTTTAGTGTCTTTGAAAAATACTCAAACTTTTCGATGATACTTACTCTTTTTAACGGTCAATGATGAATAAAGTTATATGTATAAATTAAATACCAACTGATTAAGGTTTGAATAACCCTATGACAGTGTTTATGCATATTATGGTGTTCTCACACTGGCTGTTATACATGTTATATACCTAACATGGTGTGACAAGGATAGTGTTACGTGAGCCAGTGTGGTATATCGGATATAGATATCAATAAAGAGTTGACAACCTAAGTAGATATTTGCTAGGGGTAAATTAATCTCAATAACCCTATGAGTGAATGACCGATGTCGATAAACATTGGTGTTTTCGTCCTATGACATTTAAAAAATCGCACGCAAAATTCGGGGACCTGGATTTGACAATATGTGAATTAATAATGTTCCCGATTATCAATTAAGTTACTCGCTGGAAATAACAAACTTCTCGGAACGGTTGCAAATACGAAAAACGTTTGCGGTGGGCCTGTAATAACTGAATCGTCGAAATCCCCAGAATTTCAAGGTGGACATCGTTTTGCGTCCTTACGCCGACAAAACACTATGGCGAATTGAATAGGACCACTGAGTTGGAATTTGCATTTTGAAGTTTGATTACTCTAAGATGGTCGGCTTTATCGTGTATAATCCGTAGCCATCACGTACAAACCATCCAATTAATCCAATATTTGAGGTACCAAACCCGGTAACATTCGGAAATTTCCGTATAATGTTGGGAAATTTTACATTCTGGTATTTTTTGTTATAGCAAAATGCCGTGTTTTTTTTTGTAAAATGCAAGAAACAACCAATGTTGTTTCTTGCATTTTAATCCATCCATTATCATCCATTATCAATATAATGGATTGCAATATGAAAGTTACCGTTAATAATGCCTAACAATAGAACGGGACGGGGCGGGATGGGACAGGACGATATGATCCGTCAGTTTCCATAGAAAAAGTCACGGGACATCCGAGAGCTCCGAGGTATCATGTGATTCTTTCTGTAGAAATTGACAGATGGTCCCGTCCCACCCCGTCCCGTCCCGTCCTAATATGAGTCATCCTTAAATTACAGATTTCCAGAGCGTACCCAACTGGTCTTTTTATCGCATGTAAAACATTACTAGAAACACATCACTAGACTTAACTTATTCACAGGTACTGTAAAAGAAATCAATTTTAATCAAGTTGATTTCGATTTAGAACCAAATTTTTTAATTTAGAATTATTTTTAATTTTAATCGTATATTCCGTTATTAGTGCGGTAGAATACGTCGTGCGATGAATCCAATATGGCGACTGTCACACGGGTTAATTAAGCCCCAACAAAACCACATTTGTGGACCACACGTATTTCGGAAAATCGGATATTTGACAACCCTATTATAAAACTGAATGCTAGTACAAAACTGCGGGGTTTGAACTTAGAACATAAACAACTGGAGTAGCCTTACCCCTGAACCAAAAGAAATTGTGAAAATTGGACATGGACGTTAAAAAGTACTTAGTACTCTTACATAACGTAAAAAAATTTAAATATTTACCGCAACCTGGTAAGCTTCGACGACTCAATTGGCAGAGCGGTTTATCGATCTTTACAATGTCTGTAGTTTAGGTCACCTAAAACAAGCGAATGTTTTTTTTCCTTTTTTTGTTCAAGTTTTTAAAATAATATTAATCAAACTGAGTCCATCTAGGTAGTTGGCAAAATCGCGTCATAAATTACTCCAAATTATTCATAGAAACTAATATTACAAGAAAAGGATATTAAAAACAATTAAAACTAAGTCTATAAATAAAGAACTGGCTCCAGAGGTGCCTTCTGGCAGGGTGCCAAGAATGCTGGCGACAATGCCGCGCTGGACGGCAAGTCCAATGCGTTGCGCAAGGTACGAGCAGCCCTCCTGTCACCACTAGCTTCTATGAGACGCTTAACCAAGTCCTTATAAATAATGTGGTCCGAGGACCCCACGGCATTGGCAATATGAAGCGTCTTTTCTACGATTTTATAATAAAAGAAATATTGTACCCCTATTGGAAGCAACTTCGTATGCCGAATTCTTTTCCGCAAGGAGATGGCATCTAACTATTTCCTGTCTGATCAAAGAACGTGGAGAAAAATATCATTGTATGGGCTGACAAATCTATTCCTATGTAACCGTACAAATGGTCAATAAAAATAAGTAAAATATTTTTGTTTAGGAAATGTCAGTGAAGGGTACTCCAGCGTGCGTAGCCAAGATGCCAATCGCTAACGCTCAGTCGCAAAAGGAACGCAACTGTCATTGTTGTACTTATGAGGAAGAGTGATTTACGCAGGAAGGATACGGTTTTGACAGATATTAAATTATAATAGCCTGGGTGCGTAGCCAAGATGCCAATCGCTCACGCTCAGTCGCTAACGAAATGCAACTGTCATTGTCACACTAATAGGGAAGAGTGATAGAGAGAGGTAGCTACAATACGTTATTAAGCGTGAGCGATTGGCATCTTGGCTACGCACCCAGGCTATTATAATTTACGCAGATTATATCAAATTACGTTTGAAGGGGTTATTTATAGATAATATATGCAAAAATCCTACAAACTTTTCTTCCGGAAGTAGGTAAATACTAAAAAAATTAAACTAAACTAAGTCGATTTTTTTAAATTTACGGTAGCAAATGTTTTTCTTGTATGTGAACATGACGACATGTTTGACTTCTATCTGTTAAAAGAGAAACAGAAACTTATTCACGTAAAACCGTTAAATCTACAAAATGTACGGCGCGGGTGAAATATGTTATTTCGCTAGAACTGGCCCTGACCCATTTTAAACCTTACAACAAAAACGTTTGTAACATGAGTGTACATATTTTTGACGATTAGCATATAATTTTCCCGTCCCGCCCCGTCCCGTACCGTTCTAGTGTGAGTCATCCATTAAGCTGTTCGGGCGATAGCAACATCTACATAATGTAATGTTTTTAAGGGGCGACAAATGGCGTGAAATGACCGAGGGCGATAATGTGTACATTACGCCCGCGTAATCTGCCGCGACAATAGCTGTTTTGGAGACGACACAGAACCAAGAATTTATTTCTGTAGATGAGTCTATAGATTAGGAGGTGTTTTCAACAAATAACAAATGCTTTCTTTGGTTTGCTTGCGCCGATTTCGGTTAGCCTACTAACTCGGAGTTAGCTGCCAAATTCCATACTAAAAAAAACTTAACTCCGGTTGATGCAAGTCGCGCTAAGAGATCTAAAAGCCTGATATTTCTTTGAAGTACGCCCGATTTTAATATCCCAAGCCCCAAACGGTGCTACAGAAAACTGAAGAATAAACTTCACCTTTAATGCTTGCAAATGTACTCAGTAAGATTACCTACGTTATATAATTATCGTTTATAGGAAGTCAATGTATTCCAATCGGATCCATACTAATATTATAGATGGGAAAGTATTTGTGTCTGTTTGTTTGTCCGTCTTTCACGGCAAAACGGAGCGACGAATTGACGTGATTTTTTAAGTGGAGAT
The DNA here is from genome assembly GCA_949128165.1 of Lathronympha strigana. Lineage (NCBI taxonomy): Eukaryota > Metazoa > Arthropoda > Insecta > Lepidoptera > Tortricidae > Lathronympha > Lathronympha strigana. The sequence continues at coordinate 21,252,519 of OX421912.1, forward strand.
AGTTGAAGGAATGGAGAGTGACATAGGCTAATTTTTTTCTCTCTCTACCTTTCTATAGATTCTAAATACTATACCTACTTTGACTTAGGTAGTATTAGCAGGATATCAGCTAAAAAAATTATATCCGCGGACGAAGTCACGCGCATCAGCTATAAATATTAAATAAATAATAATAAATAAATATTATGGGACAATCTTACACAAATCGACCTAGTCCCACGGTAAGCTCAATAAGGCTTGTGTTGTGGGTACTAGGCGACGATATATATAATATACAGATACATATAACTACTTAGATACTTACATAGAAAACATCCACAACTCAGGAACAAATATTCGTGATAAACACACAAATAAATGCCCCGACCAGGATTCGAACCCGGGACCTCCTGCTTCGTAGGCAGGGTCACTACCAACTAGGCTAGGTGGCCGTTAAATATTGTCCTCGATGTCGCATTACACTGGTTGGCCGAGACTTAGACACTTAACCAACCATTGAAAATATATGACCTGGACTATAATTGTAAGTCCCGAGGCGCTAGCTTGCGGATCAAATGGCAGGAGATACGGTGGAGCTGTTAGTTGGAATGGTTGGTGTATATTTATAGGAGTAATATGGGGATTTATTACGTGAAAGATGTGAGTCTACGCTTGGAATTGGCTTTATATGCATTTGGACTTTGGTTTGTTACTCGCTTTGATTATGAGCAGGTGAAAAGGAAGGGTTATAACTGTTATGAGCTTGGGTATGTATTGTATGTATAATTGTGTCGTATTTACCCATAGCTGGGGAGCAGGTCTCGAATTAAATTCTTCCACTAATTTCCGTCCTTTGCGAGTTGGGTCGCCTTCTCCTATCCCATCTCTTGCTCCACGGAACGGCGCTAGATTTATGATGGCCCTGTTTCCCTTTGCCAGGCACCTTCCAGCTCAGGGCAATCTTTTATAGGTGGGTGTCAGGTTTCTTGAGGATACGCCTAATGCGATTCCATTTCCTTATCTGTATCTCTTTGTGTATTTTCCGATACCCGCCGATTTTCTTGATTGATGTTAATCGATTTGACTCTTTGGCATTGGTGATATTATGTAATAAATTTTACAGTACACATGGTGTTACTTTACCGCCCTAACGCAATAATGAGCACTTTACGTGCCTGCGTCGAATATTCAAAGTGCCATATGTACTGTAAAACGTCGTACGATACACGTGCGAAGAGGTAATTCCCCTTTTTCACCCTTGTATCGTAATGTACTATCAAAGCCTTAAAATTTTCCCAACACAATAGAAACGAGCCCTAAGTCAACTAAGTGTTACAAATAGTGTGATATATTAACCACATTTAACGACAAAAAACAAACAGTTTTAGCGCCAAACGACACAATGACAGTAACCTATTATGACATAAAAAAGAGACGTTTCTCGAGTTTTACAAGCGATATCGCAAAATGCTAAAGAAAACTTGTAAAAAATTACCCGCAAAAGAGTTCCAACTTTTTATTACACGCTCCAAAAATGAAGTCCGCACGACACCGACTGGAAACTCTTATCGCCGCGACGCACAATTATGAATCGAATTCATTAATCTTGCTAACTTTCGAATACCTATTCTTCATCCAAACGAAAACCAGTAAATGTAAACCTTATTCTTGAGGACTTAAGTCTAAAATTGCACGGCGTGCGCGTTTTTCTGGATAACTTTTAAAATATGGCAAGGATTGCCCTGGGATTTGTGCGTAATCGATTGAAAATGCGTCTATTCGTATTTAGGAGTTTCGAAATGAACGAATATTTGGGCATGATTTATTACGTAATTTTGGTATAAAGATAAATCGAGTGGATAAGTTGAAGAATGTCGCTTGATAAAGCCCTTGATTTTGATCGGTTTTTGCACTACTGTACATCCCTGGGACTGGGCGGTATCATCACGCGCGCGACGTTTCTTTCACATTTGTCATACCCAGACATTTTTGTACATTCGATTGGCGTTATCGATATAATATTATTATCTTGGCTATCGTCCAAATTGTTTCAATCCCATACATTTGAGTTAAGGTAAGGAGGACGAGGATGAAAAGATGGAAAAGAAGAAAAGCCTAAAATCTAAAATAAAGTCTAAAATTGTTTAGTGCTGGTATCATCCTTTAAGCCGCCATCTTGTTACGATCCGCCGCTCATTCGACGGAGACCGCTCGGAGTGTATAGACGTACTATGTGCCATTTTGTGAAGGTCAGCATTTTCTGGCATATACGTCGAATTTCAATCTTATCCCGTAATATATGTAAGGTAAGTACCTAGATGAGATTAAGGCACTATTTCAATCTTATCCCTCGACCATTGCATCTTAAGTTCTTAACCCGTCTAGGTCTACTTTATAGACAATGTATTTTTGTTTATTATTTATTCGTATTAGAAATATTGTCCTTGCCCATGCCTTTTTATTTAGACAACGGAAAGGAATCATATACTTTATAATTTTACAAGGATTTCAACACAAAACTGTCTATCTCATCAAAAAAACATTTATTATTTTCACACCTTATCTTATATCACTGTGGAACTTCTTTACAGTTTGATTTTACAATTATCTCTTAAATTACATTTCACTTAATAGCCCCAACAAACAATACATAAAACTAATCTATGCATGCACACGACAAATATTTTCATAACCGTTAAAAATAAAATAAAAAATGTACAATGTAAATAACGAAACGCAAATAAGACCAAACATAACAAAAATGTAACTGCAAACACAATGCAAATAGAGTTTGTTGAAACAAAATAAACTTGATTATTTAATCATAGGAGCAGAAACGAAACGCTAACTATGCCATTGCACAGGCCATTTGAGGACTTTTAACAGAATTGGATGTATTCAAACTAGTGGTGGGTAATTTTTAGCTCCAGTGCCGTTGTTAGAACTCAGCCGAAACGCTCGCAATTCGCTTTAAAGTGAGCGAACAAACATTTGCTTTCTCACTATCGTTCTTGCTAATGCGAGCGATTAAGAGGCAAATAGACGTAGGAGTGAACAAAGTGGTTCACGGTAGATTCTCTAAGCATGACTGTCGCGCCGACCTAGCAGAAAGATATACCTACCTATCAGTCACGACGGCTGTAAATCACGTAAAAATGACTTTTGTTTAAGACTTCCGTTTGATACTTATGATGACGGGTGCGTATCTTGAATAGTTTTTTGATTTTGTGTGCTAAATGTTATTTTGGCGGGCGCAGCAAGGGAGGTAGAATTCTACCGACCGGTCCGAGCATAATTTTATACATTATTTCGAGAGCGTAGGAACAATATTATAGTTCTATTTTATTACATTGGCGTTCGGAAGATATTAAGCTATGTGTCTCATATTAGGTACATACATAATCTGATATCGCAGTCACGTATCAGACTTAATTACGGATTCACAAATTCCAAATATTTTTCAAACGGATTGCTCATTATATAAGTTATTCTTTTCCTACACCAGTTTAGGTCCAAACTCGGAAAATTTGTAAAAGTTGCTAATCCTTGAAACTCAGGCAGTACCGAGCTACCTTTTATCTCAGCCGGTAAACTTTTAAGCGGTTACCCGGGTGTGAAGTAATTTATGGATTGCGAATCGAGGGTCGATTTGTGCGCAAAATGTTAATTATTTAAATTGGTGCTGTCAAATTTACTCGTACCTACATATATCGCATTTGGGACCATTGCTATTTGTCGTCTTTATAAATGACTTAGCAGATAATCTGTCTTGTTCTTCACTCTTCTATGCTGATGATTTGAAGGTGTTCACGAAGGTACAAAATATCCGTGACTGTACTCAGCTACAAATCGACTTGCATACCATTTCGGACTGGTGCTTTAGTAATCGCATGTTTTTAAACGTCAGAAAATGTTTTGTAATATCGTTTTCTAACAAAAAACAGAAACTTTACTACGACTACGAACTGCACGGTCGGAAATTGGAACGTAGGTCGGTTGCAAAAGACCTGGGTATTTGGTTCGACGAACAGCTTAACTTTCGGTACCACTACGAGTACATAACTAAGAAAAGCAACCAAATGCTCGGTTTTATCCTTCGTGTTACCAAAGACTTCAAAAAATCAGACAGTCTTCTTTGCCTATTCCAGAGTCTCGTTCGTAGTGTTCTAGAGTATGGCTGCATCATTTGGTCACCTTATTACGCTGTGCACTCTGGCAACATTGAGCGAGTTCAAAAGAAATGTCTCAGACTATTGTCCTATCGGTATAAACCTGACCTTACACGTCTGAGTTATGAACAGAGACTACAGTCACTTAACCTTCTCTCCCTTGAATCTCGTCGCTGTCTATATGACTTTTTATTCTTACACAAATTGCTACATCATAATGTTCACTCTCCTAGTTTATTATCCCTAATTACTTTCCATACTCCTCGTTTTAGAACCCGTGCTCTTAACATCTTTGCCCTTCAGATCTACAAGAATAATACCTCTTTCTATAATCCTATAGTTAGAATGTGTCGTCAGTATAATGATTTGGTCTCAAAAAATAACAATATCGATATTTTCAACTCACGGTTAGCGGTATTTAGGAGGCAAGTTGTCGAAGTTCTTGGCCATCGTACACCATAACAAGAAATGAACACTTCATAATTTTGATTTACTTAATTTGTTAACTTAAATTTAATTTATTGTGTTAAAAAAATGTAATTTGTAATTTTAGGATAGGTTTTTATTCATTGTTATTTTTTTTTTCTTGCTGTGCATGCATGTTTTGGACGGCATTTTTATTTTATACCTACCACATATAGCTGCTGTAATAATGTAAGACCGTTCATAATTTTAGAGCCATATTTTCCTATTCCTATCCTATCCTAGGTATACCATCGTAGTATTTTAAATATGTTTGCGAATGCTAATCCTTTAACCTGCGGCGTTATAGAGGATCCCGCTATCTAATCCGGAAAACTTTGAAGCGGTCACCCGGGTGTGAAGTAATTTATGGATTGCGAATTGAGGGTCAAACTCTGCGTGAAGTACCGGAAAATGTTCATGTTTTTAATTGCGGTCGACAAATTTGTTGCGTATTTTATGGTTAATTACCTACTTATAATATAAATATTCGTTAAAGATGCGGATTATAGCAAGAAATATGTAAAAGACCAAATATTTCAGAAAAAAAATCTTTATTAATTACGTAGTTATTATTTGTATTATCTCTTAACTTATGATTAAATTATGTAGATTATGATTCTTATAATCAGCGTCACTAAAACTTTTAATATATCATATTGAAGCTAAGAATTTTCATTTTGTTAATGATTTGACTATAACTTGATATCCAATGATAAAGACATAAGGTCGATTAGAATAAGTCAAGTGTCATATTTCACGAGACCGATGTGAATATCAAATCAAAATAAAATAAAATATAAGTGTATTCTTCCAATAGGCCTCCTTAAGTCATCTCTTAGCAAGTCTTGACAAGTCAAGCAACCCTCTCCTCAAAGCTCCTTTATAATAAGTAATGGGCATGTTTAAGCCCATTGAACGAACCATTATTTCCATTCAGAGATTTATATAACTTCCATACGTATCCGTAAACCACAGGCACAGACAAACCCCTAAACCGGTTAACCTTTCAGTGGTTATCCGGGTCTTCTTTCTCAGTGTCTCTTCCCAATTCGTTTGAGGTCGGGCTTTGAATGTTTTTATCCTTTCGGACTGCCATTATAATTGGCTGGTATTTATCTTGGAAGATTAGTAAGTACGGTGACGTAATTACTGCTAAAACGTGTAGAGAGTACCCAAATAATTGGTCTTGGTTTATGCGGGATGATTTTAACCATTCAAAACAAGTAGGGGAACCTGTTCTACCTCGGTCAGTTTTTTCTTTTATGATTTTTAGAAAATAAATTAATAACCGCAAAACTATTATTTATCCGAATACCATAAGATAGATTAATAAACTATCGAATATAAAACGAAATAAAAGGATTAGTATGTCTATTTTGATAGGCTACGTCGACGAAAAAAAAAGGGAAAAGTGTCCAAGGAACAACACCCCTGATGTTCCTTGGACATATCCCGTTGTACCTCGGACACGGTATTTTTTATTAACTTTATTATATTTATAAAATTATTAGGTATTATTTATAAAATTATAGCTATTTTTAGCACATTTATGCCATTCAACAAAGTTTTCTAGTACAAATTATCTTAGAAAAATTACTCAGCAATTCACATATTTAATTTTTGCCTAAAACAATTTACGTAGTTTTTCTAAGATTGATTACTTGATAACTTAAAACGCAGGTAACCAATAATTAGATATCCAGTAAATATTGAACGTTCAGGTAATAAAAAAATATGCAGTAGTAGTTAGGTAGGGGCCAAGGTACAACATATTCTTGGTGTCCGAGGTACAACAACATAACTTTTTGGACAAGTAAGCTTCGTATTAGCACTTCCAATTTAGATTAGGCTGAAACTATCCTACCATCGAGTAGCTATTTATCTTGATATTAACCTATTATATAAAAGTTTTTTGTCTAGTAGCAAAACATGAAATCATCAGCCTTGATGTAAAGTTCTAAATACCAACTTTTCATGACACGATTCATTTTTAATTATTTTTCTCAAGATACTACCGGCCCTCAAGTTTCGTTGATAGTTGATTTTATTAGTTATCAAACAACGTTACAAATAAAGTAAATAAAATATTTTAATTACCCTGGCAAGGTAGAAATATTGCCAATTGTCCGAGGTAAAACTATGTCCAAGGTTCAACAGTTTCCCCTAAACTTACAATTTTAGAACTTTTTTTCGAAACAAATCAAATAATTTTATTAAATATTTTTGATTTGTTATTAAAGAAATTGTACATAGAGAATGGCCACGGGCGTCTTGTCTGTTTCTAGGATTGCATATACTCGAGAAATTGGCCGGCATTCGTTGAGATCAGGTGGCCTAGTGGTTATGGCGTTAGCCGCGTAAGCTTAAGACCCGAGTTCGATCCTCGGATTGGCCTCCGATTGTGTTGGTCTTTTTCTTTAGTATATGACATCTATTTCAATTCTTAAAGTATTAAATACTTATGGATTAGGTGAATAAGTGAAGTTTACATAATTGACAGGCTCGTTTGGAGAGGTATTTACGATTTCATACTCATTATTCTTCCATGGTTCACTGAATAAACATCGGGTGCTAAAAAATGTATTTGTTTATGTTAATTTCAATTTGGGTTTTTACCAGGCAATCTTTCACGATCCTTATCATGCGTACGGGCTTTGGAGCGGGCTTTCGTAAAATTTATCCGGAATTAGACTCTTTTATGCTTGGTCGTGATTTTTCACAACACGATAGTATTGTGTCATTTGTGTCGTCACGACACTGTGGCTGAGCAAAATGTATGGAGTTGTATGTAGCTTACGCTTTTATATCTATCGTGTCCGTATACAAAAAGTGTCGTGTGGTACGTGGAACCCAGTATAAAAACACCCAAATTGGCTAAATGCAATCTGCGTGGTGGGGGAGGAAGAAACTACTATAACACAACACACGACATAAGATATACGTTAAGTTTAAGAGGACATTTTAAATGTACAGTTTGACTGCTGGGGCCTCACCATGATGTCTTAACGCGATTCAGTTTAGGTTCAGTTTGGGCTCAGTTATAGGGAAGCGACTCAGTTTAGGTCGTCAACTGAATCGCGTTAAGACGACGGTAAAGCCTCTGTGAACTGTCAAGGCCACTTGCACCACCCGGGGTTAGGCACATAACTCCGAGTTAAGGATGACTCACACGAGAACGGGTCGGGACGTGACTGGACCGGGGCCATCTGTCAGTTTCTATAGAAAACGTCACGTGACGTCTGTGCTCGGACGTGATTCTTTCTATAAAAATTGATAGATCGTCCCGTCCTGGTCTTGTCTGGGTCATTATTTAAGCATTTATCTGTATCTATTTTGACAACCTAACTCCGGGTTAATAGATAACCCTGAGTGGTTCAAGTGGGACTCATATAACTAAACCCGTCAGGTTTCTACTACAGTTGGGCACAAATCGAATAGTTGCCACTTTAAAACTGCCTATAACGTGTTCATTCCAAATTGTATCTGTGTGATGCCGCCTGCCCGCCGGTCAGCGGTCATCCGGGTGTAAACTGGAATTTATAAATTGCCTATCGAGGGTCACCCTATGTGGAAAGATATTAGGGAAATTTCAATTATTTTGCTAAGGAAAGGACGGACGATAATGTACAGCTTGGCTAACAAATTCGCTAGTAGAAAAGAGCATGATTTAAAATTATTTATGGTGGTTAAGATTTACGCTACATTTTTGTAATTTGCCAACTTTTATTTCTGACGGAAAAGGTGTTTGGTGCTCAAGGCTTTATTGTCAAAATCAGCTGCCCGCGAATTCATCAGCATTTTTAAGAACTTTGAACCTGATTTCCACTCCCCAATAGTAAAAATTTCAATAACCCTTTTTAGCTCCGTTGCATTTCAAAAATTTCAAAGTTTTTGTTTATTTAGTTGTTAGTCTATACGAGTATGTATATTTCCACACAATATATTTACACACAATGTAGTTCCAAATTCAGTCTTTTTATATAAAATAACTAGACCGTGAAGAATGCTCGTTCCCAGAAATATTTTCGGATCCGTCCGGATGGGAATATCTCGGCGCTTGTATTTCCGGAGACCGGCGTTGTCGGAGTTAAGGTTCAAAGCAACTCTAATCTGATTCGTAGTACTGGCAAAATCATTTCTCTTGATATCTTATATGAGTTGAGTGCATACTTTTCATTGGTATATAAAGTATATAAACAGTTATTTAGCATACTCATATCCATAAATAATATTTATGCTTCTTAGTAGCATTTTTCCGGCTTATGCTTCGGCTCAGAGAGCCTGGGATCCGATTTGGCAACGAGTCCTAGGATTAGCCGTAGACGCTAGTTTTACGAAAGCGACTGCCATCTGACCTTCCCCAGAGGGTAAACTAGGCCTTATTAGGATTTTAAATAGAAAACTCCCGTGAGTATTAGACATATTAATATACTTAGACTGGGTTACTCACGTCTATAAAGTCGAAGATAGCTCGACATGTTTCGGGACGGTCCGCGCCCCATAATCATGAGTGAGAAGCGCTAGCCGCGATTGCTCTGCGCACACTGCGCGCGACAGCCCGTTGACTGTTGCTTATTAGGATTAGTCAGTTTTCCTCACAATGGTTTACTTCACCGAAAAGCGGTTGGTTAATATCAAATGATGTTTCGTACATAAGTTCCGAAAAGTTCAGTTTGGACCCATGACCTTCGGACCACCAACGCTCGTGGAGCACTTTTCTGAATTTCATACGACAGAGAAAGAAACAGAAGATAAATTGTTCTTAATTATGAATAAAAATCACACACATCCAGAATGCTGTTCTCAGATAAAACTTGACCCGTTTTTACACGTGTATTACACAGCTTTTCACTGTAGGATTTTTGGATAGTGCTAAAATATGGTTCAAAATAGTAGTTTTTCGAAAATTACTAATCTTCGACGTCTTAAATAGAATAGATTAGATATGCCTGTAACTGGAAGCGGAAGATTAACGACTAAGACCGTCCCGGAGATATATCGCTGGTATCATTTCAGCCGAAGCCGATATAGGAGGTCATAGATAAACAGATAACATCAGACCGTTAGCGCTAAAAGAACCTTTTTGGATCCAAGTAGGAGCGAAGATTTTGAATTTTATTAAGAGTCAAACTTTTATGTGTTTGACGTAGTTGCCAGATTGAATCCGGTAAAGGATGACTCACAATGGAACGGGACGGTACGTGATGGGACGGGACGATCTGTCAATTTCTATAGAAATGATCACGTCCAAGCTCGAAGCCCTCGGGGGTCACGTGACGTTTTCTATAGAAACTGACAGGTCGGTCCGGCCCGATCATGACCCGGCCCGATCATGACCCGGCCCGATCATGACCCGGCCCGATCATGACCCGGCCCGATCATGACCCGGCCCGATCATGTCCCGGCCCGATCATGACCCGGCCCATTCTAGTGTAAGTCATCCTCTATTTGAAATTAACATATTTGTCTTTCGAATGGTTCGCCTACTTATTTACTAGAAGGTGCTGTTTTTAATTGTCATATCTTTCTGTTTCAGGTACCTACTAATTGAGGACTGAAAAATATAAGAAGTGCCCAAGATCTATCTCGTATAGGTATTGATTGTAAAATAAGGATAATTCATGCACCTAACAACTGTTTATAAAGTAAAATGACACTCATGAACTAAATTCATACTCTATGATAAATTGAAAGAGATGTAATATACTACAGAAAAAGTGTTTTCTGTAGTGTATAACATCTCTTTCAATTTATATACAATGTATAGTAGTGTGACTACTTGAACAACATGAATCAAAACATTTATTATATTTAATATATGATTTAATTCATGCTTTACAATTGTCGTGCTCATTTACTCAAACTCATTTACCTACATAAACATAGGTACTACATAGGTATACGTAAAAACTCAACGTTTAAAATGTCGATATGATTTTTGCGTTTTTTCTCCGAAAACCTAGTATAGTATGTTTAAATTAGAAAATATAAATAAGCACCTTAGTATTCTAACCTAATACTCATGTTACGAAAGTACAAATAACATTTAATACCCAGAGAAATGAAAAAGAAAGGGCAAAGTTAGGTTTTTATGGCCCCTGATATAGTTAGTAAGTAATATTCGTAATAGATACGCGGATGCCATTACCAGCGCTGCTAACGGCGTGCACAGACCTTTTTCGACCCTAACATTGGGGGATAAACCACGGCAAGCGAAGATTTTTCTATGTAGTCTAAGCAAAAGTTTGTGAGAGAATTTAAAGACTTTTTCTCAAACATGATCGGAAATGTTTGCATTATTGTCACGAAATGAAAACATGAAGTTTCTTGTTTATGGCTCCCCACATTTACTTCTTGGCCTTAGGCCGTGAAGTAATGTATGGCGTAAGTATGAACGAAACATTATTGTCCGCTGCTCTAACTTTTTAAATTTGCGTACTAACACTAAACTGACAAAGACTAAAATTACATACAGCCAACGACCACCAGATACTTGCGACATTAAAAAAAACAAATTCTATGGTTCTGTGTATATTTATGTGCGGTTAAACATGATGCTTGAATAACTCATATTTTTGAAGGTAGCTTTTTATCTAACGAGCTATCTGCCTAGGTATTTACAATTAACAGGATTAAAAATAGTTCACAAGCTTTTGATATTCTTTTAAATACGTATATCTATACTATATACTATAAATGGCAAAGTGTATGTGTCTGTTTGTTTGTCCATCTTTCACCGCAAAACGAAGCGACTAATTGACGTTATTTTTTAAGTGGAGATAGTTGAAGGGATGGAGAGTAACAAAGGCTAGTTTTTGTCTCTTTCTAACGCGAGCGAAGGCGCGCGCAAAAGCTAGAACAATATAAAAAGGCGCGGTTCTCAGGGAGGCCCGGGTGGGTGTGCGGAAAAGTACTACGAAAATTCATTCTCGCACTAGTGCCGAAAAGTAATATTTACCGCTCAATTTAGCTCCATTAGAAAATGCACTTTTCGAGCACATACATTGTAAAATAAAATATTTTTTTTTTAATTCTCGCTGGCAGTATCGAACAAGCTTGAGGCATCGTATCTCGGCCATCGGCTGCCGGTTCGTACGGCTTTTTGTGATGCTAAAACTTTGCAAATACTTGCTAACAGCCAACGATATACATCTATAGTATTATGTATATGTATGTGGCTTGGAATTCCGCATTCAAATTGGATTCTTGAAAAGAAAGAACGCTGATCAGTAAAATGGTTGAGCGTGTAATTCGTATAATTTGCCCGTTGATGTAACTGGTGAGTGGTGACCGAAGAGCTGGTGGCTTCCTCGCACAACGTATCAGCATTGCGATACAAAGAGGAAATGCTGTCAGCATCCGTTACATTTCCCGGTTTGTGCTGGAGCTATGACATTTGACATTAAGTTTCGTGACTTGTAACAATGATATTGAGAAAATTGCTTTATGTCAACTCTGAAACTCATAAGTCCAATGTACGTCTAATTTTGGATTTGTGATGTGAAAACATTTGTGTCCGACCGAAACCAAAATAGAAAAAAGTGATATTTGTTTCGGCCGAAACCGAAACCGCACCTGAATTCATCTACTGGGTTGGCGAAATAGTCCCTATAGTGGAATTAGCCGCATTGACCTTACTTCCTAAGCTCTCATATTTCCAATTTTTAAAGCATCGAAGTTTGAAAACGGGTGTCATTTCATGTAGAGTTGAAAAATGAGCCAATGACGTTGACAAATCGCCAGCTTATAACAAAACGGTACAAGTCCTTTATCTTGCTGATTTAATATCAAACGTAACTCCAGTCATTAAAGTCCAAAATGAAAGAAGAACAGGAAAGTCGCTTGATGCAGTTTGAAAATACAAAGTTGTACCTGACTGACATCGATTACAAGAACGGTGATTGATACAGAAGCCATTTGATAGAATTTTGACTTTCTAGCATACAATTTAGAAGCTAAGTTTTGCACAAGCCAAAAGTTGCTTAGACGTGATCTGTTTTTACATTGATTATGCCGCTTGTTGGAAAATCCAAAGAGGTTTAGCATTTTATACTCGTAGCAAGTCTCAGATAACTAAGCATAAAGGATGGCTCACACTAGGATGGGACGATGCGGGGCGTTCTGTCAATTTCTATAGAAAGAATCACGTGATAGCTCGGAGCCCTCGGATGTCACGAGACGCTTTCTATATAAACTGACAGATCGTCCCGTCTCGTCCCGTTCTAGTGTGAGTCATCCTTTAACCAAAAACGTCCTGAGTTACTCCTTATTTTGCTTTGCTTTCAGTAATCTTCTTTTGGAATCTTCTTATGTTAAAATTTGAAATAGTCTTTATTACGGTTTTGCTTCAACACTCCTTATGCGAACTGCCAAAGAGTAAAAGGCCCTGCTAGAGTCTGTGTTTCCGCATGAGTACAATTAGATATCTATAAATAAATAAATAAATAAATATTATAGGACATTCTTACACTGACCACCTGACCGGACTTGATCTGACCACCTTGTTGGACTACGGCCTCTGGGTCTTTTGCCGTCAACCTTGCCAGTAACTAGGAGTTGTTCAAGATTGTGGCCTTCCTTTCTGGCAATGTGACCGAAAAACTCCAGTACTCTACGTAGGCAGACAGTTGAGAGTCTGGTTTTGATGTTCAGTTCGCGTAAGATGGATATATTTGTGCGAAATGCAGTCCACGGAATCTGTAGCATTTTCCGCCAACACCACATTTCAAACGCATCAATATGGTTACAGATGGTCTTAAATTAGCTATAATAGTTCTACATAATAGAACCCTTTTGGGCGTGCGAATTTTATCCTACAAATCTTACAATTGTATCTACAATTCATGCTTAAACCTATCATGCTACTAACTTAACTACATCTATGCACAAATTATACATTGTCTTTATAGTTAGGCAAATAACTCATTCACCGAGTACCATACTCTGACTTGACGCTGCGACTGATGAAGTCTAGTTTCAAACATTTTTAATGGCAAGTTGGGCAAATTTATGGGCAGTAAATTATATATTCTGATGGCCATCACATAAGCATTTCTTTTGCAGTAGTATAGTCTTGTATAGGTGTATAGGTAAATAAATTGTATATCCCTTCACAAATAAATAGTTTTGCCTGTCCGCAATGTCTATTTAGATCGGCATCGAGACGGTTTAACATTAAACCCGCTCGTTTATCTCACCGTACACCCACCTAGCAGAACAGCCGTGCCAGGCTGCCGGGCCGTCCTTTACCCAATAGTCGCATTTCACCCACTATTACGTCCGGATTGAAAATGCTTTACCACTGTCAGCTCACTATACTATGGTACTATTTTCAATGTGTCGTTTTCAAATAGAACAGTCTTTTAAAACGTAAACGCTTACATTGCAAATCGTCTTATATTAATTTTATTATTGTTTACTGGCCTTTTTCTAACACTTCTTATGTGTAGCACTTAATCCGCTTTAGACAATAAACTTGTAAGCACAGTGCAAAATTGAAATAAAAAAGAAACAAAACTAAAGTAAAATCACTCACGGCTCTACCAAGCCGGGTATACCTAAAGAGAGAGCCTTTAGTACGTTTGTAAATATTTTCTTTTATAAAAATCTGACAAAAGTACCTACAACGCTTTAAGGATGACTCACACTAGAACGGGACGGGATGGGGCGGGACGGGGCGGGACGGGAAAATCTGTTAATTTCTATAGAAAGCGTCACGTGACATCCGAGGGCTCCGAGCAATCACGTGATTCTTTCTATAGAAATTGACAGATTTCCCCATCCCGCCCCGTCCCGTCCTATCCCGCCCCGTCCCGTGCTAGTGTGAGTTATCCTTTATGGTATGTAAACACGTCATTAATATGAGTTGAAATGAATGCAAATTGATTAAATGCGGCCAAAGTTCTAAAGGATCTAGTAGCGATCTCACTTAAGGTGGTAAAAATGAACATTCTTCTATTCGTTTTCATAATTAGAGCCCGATTAAGCTAAGTTTGCATAGATTTTGATAGCACAGACTTTGAAAGTGTAAAGCAGATCATAATTTCATAGAACTTTAACGTTTAAAATAATACTTAAATTTTTTAACAGGTTAGCTTGGAAGAGATAGCGTGGTTTGACTCTAACCTCTCGTAAAGAAACTTGTCTATGGCCATACGTGAAACAGTTTATGGGCAAGTCAATGGCAGACATGTTCTATGGATGGTACAGTCAGCAACAATCATATCTTTGTTACAGCCAAGAATATGTATACAGGACTTTATTGCCTGACATTAAGGTCGTGTACCTATACATATTTTTGGTACTCTGGCTGTATTCATATCTTTATAGCTGACTGTACCAGTGGCGGTATCTATCTTATAACCAGAGATTGCCGGGCATGAGCTCCTTTTCTTATAATATGACGCATGTCAAGTCAAACTTTACGTAAATAGCTCTTCCCGCCAAGTTAGCCCGGTTTCAAAATTCTGAAAACATTCTATTTACCAACTACACCGCTGTATTTTCATTTCAATTCACCTACAAAGCTCAAGTACCTAACTACGGCGAACCAGCCATTTTGAGATGATTGAACCAAACGTTTGCGGCACTAACGCGAAGTGCCACTCTGTAATTCGATCCATCTCTTGGCACGGTGTAGCTTTTCGTTTAACCCTGTCTCGTATGCCAACACATTTCTAGTATAACCTGACTCCTATATTCAATTTTAGTAAACGTGATGGGAGGTCAGATGTACACTGGTCTATAATGATGTGGGTATGTCAAGAATTACTGTGAAACCGGGCGCTTTTTTGGAAGTCGTTACGAGGAAAGTGGCGAAAGAAAATGTTTGAGTTTTAAGACTGTTATTTAGTTGAGGTGTTTTTGGTGGTAATTATATAGATATAAACGATTTTTGCTATTGGCATATACCCCAGTTCTCACCTGTGCTTGCAATATATAACTAATCATTCTGCTTGTTTAAATAATTTAAATATCCCGTGAAACCTCCCGCTGAGTATTAGGCATATTAATATACTTACTTGTTTAAACAAATATTTTCTATGCAATTTTTTTGTTTTTATGTGTTGTATAAAAGAACATTTATTTTCAAAATGTAAACAGTAAGTGTAACTTACTACCCACTTCCTACCTTAAAACTAAAATGGGTCTTTGAGGCATTGTACCTAGGATGCTGGCGGCATTTCCACGTTGTACCAAGAAGCCGCCAGCTCTTCGGTCACCAGTAACATCAACCAGACGTTTCGCGATTTCTACAAAAACTTGCGTGCGCTGGGACCCCATGGACTTGTAGAGTTATTTAGAAGAGTATTGTAAGTTAAATCGCAGTAAACGTTATCCCAAATCTTTTGTGATTTTGGGTTGTCTGGAAAGTTTTTACCTGGGCAGGTAATTTTAAAAGTATTTTTAGCATCCTCAAACAAAGCTTGCGATCTCACAGTTTGTGGGCAAAGCCCTTAAAATATTTCCCATGAGACCGGCTACGCTATGAGTGGATGCTAAAAGGGCTGGTGAAGCTATAACGGAAATTTTGCGAATTCTTAAACCCCCGAACCGAATGGGGGGCGACGCCTGAGACCAGGAAGGCTCATACAGCTGTATGTTTAGAATCTTCTCTACACTAATTTTGATCAAATCATCTATAGGTGATAGTAAATTTAGATATTTCCAAAGAGGACAGCTTCGGAGCACAAACGTGAGTAGCATAATGAGGGCTAATTTCAAGTAAACGATCCGTGTGACTTGTGAATTTCGATATCGAGTTAGAAATATATAGTCGGAAAAAAAAATCAAGTATAGGGAACCCAAGAGGCAAAGAGAACGTTTGTATACTATACTAACTTGATATTAGGAGCCAGGTCGTCGTGTTTTAAAGTTTTTGTGTAATTTAATTTTTATCTCTAGTTAGCCACAAATAAACAAAGATACATATGTATGCACATACAATAAAGACTGTTAAATACATTATCCATCTTTGTGTTGAGTCAGGTAGAAATGATATGAAAATTCAGAAATCGGTACATGAAAATTTTATTCAATATCCATTACCTAATATCTACTAGGTAAGTAAAGTAGATATAGTCGCATCTCGAGATTCTCGAGCGATAAGCACGTCCGGTAACCTCTCGACTGAAGGACGAGCGATGAGCTAAGAGGCTTTTTATCTAGCTGTGAAGCGACTAAGATGTAGGATTTTAGTCTTCTAGAAAACTATCACATTTTGTAATAAACGTTTTTGTCTTTTTATTGATAGGTTTGTATTATACAAATAGTAATAGCGGTTTCTTATTACTACTCAAGGAATTAGGTTTCTGGTATGCCATTTTCCTGAAAAATGTTACTGATATTACAGGAGAAGATATACCTTTTAGCATATTTTGTTAAGAGCATCAAACGCGAATCGATATATGTACTCGCGATTGTCGCGAGTAGTTATGTTAGCGCTTCCTGCACCACCCGGGGTTAGCTAACTAACCCAGAGTTAAGGCGGTATATTCCGATGCTTCGGCCGAATGAGACAGAGGATGGGCATATGGGAATTAGGGAGTGACATGGAAAATGAGCTCGCGCGTGGTAATGCTCGAAGATTTAGTAGGTATTTAGTTCTAGTGATAAATCATTTTATCAAGACAAACCCTGCGAAATGATCTGGGTAATATTAGTGCCTATACGTTTACGTAAAAAACAGGTAAAAATGTTCACATTGTAGATAAACCGCTGAAAAATGTCCTTTCAACTCCCAAGCCCGTGAATTCGCAGCATTTTTTTTTTACAGCTGTAACAATGATAATAGTAGCAACAGAGAGCCAATTATAGGATCTCACATATAGTAAATTTTACGATATACCTTGGATTTTTTATTACAGTTTATTTTATTTGATTATATCGGGAGCTGTCATGGAGCGTTGGTGGCCCAGCGGTTTGACGTGAGACTTTTAATCCGAAGGTCTCGGGTTCGAATCCTGTCGGCTCGTACCAATGAGTTTTTCGGAACTTCATTCAAATATCATTAGATATTTACCAATCGGTTTTCGGTGAAGGAAAACATCGTGAGGGAACCGGACTAACCCCGATAAAGCCTAGTTTATTACCCTCTGGGTTGGAAGGTCAGTCGCTTTCGTAAAACTAGTGCCTACGCCAAATCTTGGGATTAGTTGCCAAAGCGGACCCCCAGGCCCCCTGAACCGCGGCATATGCCGGGATAAAGCTAGGAATATATCGGGAGCTGTCATATTCCCTGGCTTCAGTAAATTGAAATGCATATCGTTTGCGATTCGTATTGCATAATATTGGCTGCAGCATTAAACACGTGCTCCGACTTGGTTACCGATTCGATGTGAATATCAAATTATCTATTGACATACGAGTGTGAGCGGGATACTAATCTTCTATGCCGCTTGCACACACATTATTTGCCGTGGCACCCGCACCGTGGTTATGAATATAAATAATTCTATTGACACTAGGTTTTCTTCAATACCACGGTGGGAAACAAGCATACGGCTTGACGGAAGTCATCGTAGCCTATGGACGCCTACAACTGCAGGGGGTCACATGCGCGTTGCCGACCCATTAAAATCTTGTACACTCCTTTTTTGAAAAACCCCTACTGTAATCTTTCGGGAAAACCTCGGCAGGGAGCTCATTCCACAGCCGGAGCGTCTGCGGGAGGGAATTCTTCTGAAACCGCACAGAGCGCAACCATTTTGGTTGCAAGATGTGTGGATGAGCGCCCTGTCGATGGCGAGCGGTGCGATGGTGAAAAATTAACGTTGGCATCATGTCAAACAATTCTTCAGAACACAACCCATTGTATAGGCGATGGATGATTGATATAAGTATGTGTGATTTATTATTATGATTAAGGTAGTGCCATACATTTTGTTTGCAAGTGAAACTTTTACTACTAACCGACTGTATTTGTACCTTTAACCTGAAAACGTGTCGGAATGAAAAGTAAACTTGCGCTCACCTATTTCCGTTAATGACGGCCATTTTTGATTGGTACATCCCAATTAGCTTGTTTGTACATTGTCAGCAAGGAGTGAGCGACCTATCACAGTGATTTAAATAAAACCCGAAATTTTGGCTTAAAGTCGGGACCATAGACTTAGACACAAGACATAGGACTTTCATCAAGTATAAAGGTTACCAAGCACATCTAAACAAATCGTTAACTGTTTAGTCGCTTCCTCCCGTCCTTTTTTTTGTCCCAACAAATGAATACGCTGAAAACTGAAAGTAGGTACGTCAAAATGTACATTAAAAAAAACTTTACAGGTTTTAGCCTTAAATTTTAAATACTCTGCCTGCCTGTGTGGCAGTCCGTAAAACGAAGGCTTTACCAGTTCACTCGTTGCAAGAGGCCGCGGCCGCTCCTCGAGGGCCCTTCTCTCCGCACTATTGATAAAACTGGCTCAGCCCCGATCCGTACACACGGTCAAGCTTGTGCTGCTCTCCTCATTATTTGAGACTGGCTCAGCCCGAGCCCTGCACATGGTCACATTTGTGCTTCTCTCCACACTATTGATGAAACTAGCTCAGCCCCGAGCCCCGCTTGCGGCTACACTTGTATTTATGTAAATTAACATGAATACTGAATTATAGACCTTGAATAGCAAGTACTCTGCCTATTTAAGTGTCTCGTTGGCAGTCCGTATAACGAAGCTTTAGCCAACGCTGTCGTTCTAAGAGGCCGCGGCCGCTCCTCGAGGGCACTTCTCTCCGCATTGATGCAACTGGCTCAGCTGCGAGCCCCGCTCACGGTCACACTTGTGGTATTTATTATACGTATTTATATTCAGACTTTAGACATTACACAATTATTTAACTGGGTTACATTTTTTAAAAGATTTTAAGCAGAAATGTTTACGAACGACACTGGATAAGTAGAAAAATCAAGACATCAGGCGAGACTCGAACTTGTGACTCCGGGATACACACTTCCAACCGAACTACCGAGACTTTACTAGCTGGCTGCTAATTTCTCTGCTATATGACGTAAGGTAAACGTCCGAGTGCTCAACATGTCAAAAGAAAATTTAATAGTATTTGTTTGACATGGTCACAATAACGAAATTCCTCAAAATAACAACATTTCTTAGTCAAACCGATTGTACAAGTAAATGTCAGGTGCTATTGCTGGCAGTCCCAATAGATGTCATCTCGGTACAAAACGGAATGACAAATATTGGCACTTTGAAATATTAACTGATAGTCCTAATAAATGTCAGCCCGCTTAAAAATATATTAATAACTTAATAATAAGCTATTTATTTTGAAATTGGGATATGAAGCATCGAAGGCACAACCATTTTACGTCGTTTAAGTGCGGTTGCGAGTGATCTTATCTTATTAATGGCAATTTAAACTGTGATGACGAACACTGGTACAGTGTCGAGCACTAATAGGACGTTTACCTTATGTGCCTTGGGCCTAGTGACGTCTAAAATTTGAGTCTTACTAAAAGGCGAATTTTTTTCCATTTATCTTTTTTTTCAAGAATTAAAACGGTTGTGTTACAACTGTTTTGTCATCACTCTTAAGTTTAAAATGTTATTATTATTTAGTAAATTGTAACTCATTTCAGTTGGTAGGTAATTTGACATGTTTTAGGTTATGTTTTTTTGTACATTATTATGACGTATTTTAGTGTTTTTTGTGTTATATATTATATGTGTGTGTTTTAAGTGAAAGGTACTACTTGTTGGTAATTATCTAAATTAATATTTATGGCAATAGCGCCTTATCAGCATGCGACAAAGTGGTACCTTTTTCTTAACAGTCAAACATTTAGATAAATGTGTTAATGAAGTTCCATCGATTTCGACAGCGTAAATTATCCACCTAAGATTCTTCCGAAGCTTAATTTCTTAACAAAGTTATGAAATTTCGTCTCAGATGAAGGCAGCTAATTCAGTCCCGCGTCAGTTTGAGCGAGCCTAATTAGCGTGTAATTAAGTTATTCTCTGCTAACCGGGATTATTGCACTGGAGTGCTTGCGCTTTACGAAATGTTTTTACATAAAATTTTACAGTGTATAAGTGGGTTATACACTAGTTTTGTAACCAAAAAGTAACACAACCGTGTCCCTTGAAAAGTCAGGGAGACGTGTGCGACGAACAACCGATCGGTTAGCTACACTCTTTGATTCACCGACCGTTCTAGTTGTCTAGTTTAGTTATTACTACACTGTTTACACCAACTTTTGCACCAGACCTTACTCTGTTATAATAAAACAAATAGGCGATATCTCACACTAAAACGGGACCGGACTAGCGTTGAAAATACCGGAAAAAATAACATGATTTTTTCATGATTTAATGAAACTTTCGTTTTTTCCGAAGTTTTCGGGTTTTTTAAGAAATAAATAATGTCACTATCACTCTTCAAATCTGTTTCAATTGTTTCTTCTTCAATGCCATCAATGTAGCCCTGTTTTAGGTGTAAACTAGACCTAATACGTATTGATTTAGAGTAGAGAATTAGAGCGGAAACTTTCTTTGATTTTTTCCCAAAGAATCCGAAAAAAAGGCGTCTGGAAAAAATCGGATTTCTTCCAGACTTTTTCAACGCCAGACGGGACGATCTGTCAGTTTCCATAGAAATCGTCACGTGACATCCGAGGGCTCCGAGCTATCACGTGATTCTTTCTATAGAATTTGACAGATCGTCCCATCCCGTGTAGTGTAGTAAGTCATCCTTAACAATTACTTATATTTTTCCGTCAACTGTACTCGCCGGAATTACCGCTTCTGCCTAAGGAGGTTGTGTTTAAAACTTTATGCTGTAACATTAAGTTTAACGTGCAGCAAAATGGGGTCAGATGTGTTGCAAGTTGCTTGGGAAGTTAGAGCGATGAAAAAGTTAAGGCGTACGGTTCTACGTAATTCAGCGGGAATTTCCACTGCATTTTTAAACTTAAATATCTTTTCATTTTATTTATGAATAGGTGCTGTACTTATCATGGTTTTATTTACGTCGGCATACGTACAGTTACCCTTTTGAAAAAGAACAAGCCCAAATGGGCATACGTGGGTCTGTATTGTGACTAGTCCGTGTACTTGTACTAAAACTGATTGAAGTGCGCTAGATGTGTGTTGAGGAGAAAATGAGGAGATCCGTAGACGAACTAAAGTCACCGACATAGCCCTCCGGATTAGCCAGTTGAAGTGGCAATGGGCAGGACACATTGCACGCAAAACAGATGGCCGATGGGGTCGAAAAGAGCTCGGTTGGAGACCATCGCTCTGTGAATAGAGCTATCGACGCCTGATCGACCCCGCCGAATATTTCGACTATTACGCCTTAGGGATACGCATCAAATATTCGCTTAGAGAATTAAAACAATCTCGACGAATCGTGAACCCCAGGAAGTCAAAGTCGGTTAAAAATGGGATAATTTCCGATTCCCCCGTTTGATGGTGGCCATAAAGATGATGTATTGA
The DNA here is from genome assembly GCA_949128165.1 of Lathronympha strigana. Lineage (NCBI taxonomy): Eukaryota > Metazoa > Arthropoda > Insecta > Lepidoptera > Tortricidae > Lathronympha > Lathronympha strigana. Next base: position 21,274,579 of record OX421912.1, read on the forward strand.
CTGAACAGGGAACACACTGTTTCTTACAGCCGCATTGTCATCGAAATATCGCTGTTATAAATCATAAAACAATCCCCCAGAATCTCTATCCTTTACGATGGTATCAGAATAATCCCACAATAACCATATAACCCCACAATATGGTTGGGTGAGGCAATCACGGCTACAATTTTGCACCGACGCACAATTCAAACGTCCTGTAAACCACAGGTAGGTCATTGCTTATTAAAACATACCTTAATATATGTTTTTTTTTCTTTATTGGCTTTGTATATTTTTCTTAAAATATGTAATCTAGTATAAAATGAAATAGTTATAAAATTATGTCGAATAAATAAACAGCGACATTTTGTTGTACTGCCTTTTAAATAATTGGTTAAATATGATTATAAGCATTTAATATTGCTTGTCCGGTTGTTCTAATTATTGTTTTAATATATATGAATCGTTTTCGATGAAATGAAATTCGACGGAAAGTTTGTCGAGATTTCAAGGGGAACCCTTTTTCTACCTATCAGATATTTGTCGTTCATTGAAAAATATAATAAAAAACGTTTTAAACGCGGCGCAAAAAACAATTGACGCTTAGCCCCCTTCAGCCTCACACAACGTTAGGGTTACCAACGATATTATATAGGTAATACTGAAATAGCACAGATATTTTAACGACCGCAAAAAATAAATACACAAGCATACAGCCAGCACAGTAGTAAGCGGCGCCCGTAGCCTATAGACGCCTGTAATACCAGTAATAATGATTCCGACAATGGTCGCACCTGTCGCCGTGGTGAAATTGGGCCAGTAGAAGAATGATAGGTTTGTGAAAAACTGAAAATCGTGAATGTTTTGAATTTCGAACGTGACTTGAAAAATATACAAAGGTGGGTTGTTGATCTAATAGTAGTCGACAAATAAGATAAAGTCAGTGGAGAACAGCTGAACATAAAAACTCAAATTGAATTTGCGCAATCGTGGCCCCTCAAGAGTCGAGTTACGTAATGTTGGCACAATTGTGTCGTCGGGCCACAGGCGATGTCGTTTGGACAGAAGATAGTCTACTCTAAATTTAAATGTAGGGTTCAGGTCGATTCACGAGAGCTGGCACGAATTAATTTAACAAGTGAATGATAATGTCTATCTGTGCATTACATAATCGTGAAACTTATGTTGATGCAAAAAGTGATTATGATAATTGAATTTTAAGAGAATCTAGCATACTCGCCAAAATATAAAATCTTTGGACACCAAGAACACTTAAAGTTACTGCTGTGCTTACTATGCCAACGATCCCTGAAGATATCTAAGCTATGGTGTGCTATGATCATGCCAAATTGTATAATTAATCTTTGACGACATGTAAAAAAATGCCGTGAAAAGCAAAAATAACAGTTAAATTACAGAAGAATTTTGGATAATTTCGCCGTCATTTCGTAGATTGTGGCGTCAGTGTAAACAGGATATAAATAAATTAAAAACTCTGTTGACGACGGACTCTTTAGTGTGCTGCTTTTTTAGTTTTTTTTTTAAATTCGACCAAGCCATCGCTTTTCGTTTCTTGAAATTAAAATTAAGTCAGAAAAATAAATATACGTTTTATTTACCAAGGATTTTAATAACAATTACTAAAAGGATTAACATGAGACATTTCTAATAAAATAATTGTTTTTTTCATGAATAACGAAAACGTATTAGGTACATGTTTACAAAATATTGGGAGGCCCCTGTATAAGAACGGCACTCACACTGTCACTAACAGTGACAAGTGACATTACTTTCTGTCAATTCATTCATGCCAGCCCTCGTGAATCGACCTATGCCTTGCGAGATTATTAGTATTTTAAAAATAGATGCAAATGTCTTGTTTCATTTGGTTAATAATATGCACCGGAGAGTTATACAACCATGCACACGTCAGCGGCAACGTCAGCAGATATGCAATATCTTCCCAAATAAAATATGCTCCGTATATGCTTGTAAAGAATAATGGAATACTTCTTTGAATATTCTAAAGCTCCTTCAAGAATGGATATTATTAAGGGCTTTAGGCAGACTATAATAGTTGACCTAGCTACATGTAATCACCCCGCCATACTCGTACTTTCTGATCTGAAAGGCATATATAACTTACCTACCTATCAAAAGTATATCTGAAGCTAGAGTTCTGATATATAGTTCTCTGTACCTACAGCTGTAGCATTTATTTGAACGAAATTTTTGCTCACATAAATTGTAGACAAAAGTGAATTTGGAAAAGATATTAAATATGAACCGGGAAAGGAAATGTCCTTCAACAAAATGAAAGTAGCAATTTAATTTTATGTTGAGAAGTAAAGAGAGTTTCCTTGTCCAATAGAGCGGTGATGTTACTGATAAGGTTTACAAGAAAAATAAAATATTAATAACCCGACTTAACTGGCTGCTTGTTGTTGATTGCCTGTTGACATACATTTAGCTAAATGAATGTTTGTTCTAATTTGACAGTAAGAAATTCGGCTATGTTAGAAAGGAATAAAACATAATTCGAGTTATTCATAAACGCTCACCAAGATTATTGTTGGTCCTTATCTGTCAGTATGACATTCTCCTTTGTTAGAAAGAAAAAAAAAACTAGTGAGTCGATGACATACAAACATAAGGTTCGATAAACAGTAGCAATTACCGGATTATGGAGACGATACCCACTCGCCCCGTAAACACTCTCTACTTATATATAAAAATACCCAATCATTTACATTTATACTAAGAAAGGGTCGTTACATATCCCCTTAGTTACTCAACTCACCTTTACGCAACTTCAAGACTTTTATCCTTTCTAGAAACTTTAGAGAAACTGGCGTAGTGTCGGGGCGTCCTTGCCATTAACCTTGTTGGCGCATACTTAATAGTTCCTTTTGTTCCAGACTCAACGCAATTATGGAAGCGGAGCACCGTTAAACAACCAAGGATGAAGTGAGATACGAACATGACTAACGTCAAACTTAAATTAATGTTCTTCCTTCTTAACGCACTACTAACAGCTGACATAGTACATGCTAGACCCTATTCCAACAACACTACAGATGTCTACATAAATAATAATGATACTTTTATTCTACCCATAGAATCTAATCAAGATACCCTAATAGTAGCTACTGATAATGAAGATCATAAAGATCAAACTGTTGAAGAAACGAATAGAAACTCAAATACCGACATGGAAGAAATCGTTAACGCTGAACAAGATAGAGACGAAGCGTTATCGAAAAAGAATATGAAAGAAAAGGATACCGTGCTAGAAATAAAGAAAGATGATGCTCCAGGGTTTGAGAAACAGCTAAACATATCAAGTTCGTTGATGGAGGATATTATAGATTCTGAGACTGATAGAGATGAGACGCTGACGGATATCCTCTTTAGGCCGGCGTCAGAGTTAGTTGAAGACATGCCAAGATTTGAGTTTCTAATTTCAACGAAATTGAATGAAACTGATGTTTATGACCGAAGTGTTAAGGATGGTTTAAGTGATAACAGTATAGAAGGAAGGAATAGAAGTAGAAAGTTTGACTACGTGGAGCTGGTGGAGGTTTTGAGGCCGAAGGGAGACAACAAGAGTGCTTATTTTACGAACATAACGGGGCATGAGGTCGACAACGATTTGGCGCCTGATACAAGTAAGCAATCCACATACAGTCATAATATTAAGTATTAAGTTTACAGTTTTGGGCTTTCTATAGATTCTTTATCCAAAATCACTTCCCAATTGTTCCGCAATGCGAATAGACCGATAATTTGTGGCTATAGCCGCATATAAATCCGTAATCCCTGTTAATATTTCGGCCGGTGGTGGTTATATAATTTCGCAGTCTGCTAGGCTGCTACGTCAAACAATCTATCTTTTCTAACTGCCGCAACAGCTAACCATGTAATTTTGGGATTCAAAACAAAGCTGATGCCCAGTACAACATACGTAGGTCAGTCCATTAGAAGCAGATAAACGCTAGAGCGGGCAAGCGATATTGTTATCTCATTCTGCCGTACGTCCCTTATTTTAGTTAGCCTACGATGACCCAAAAAGTAGATCAGCGAGTGTAGCCAAGATGCCAATCGCTCACGCTTACTAACGTATCGTAGCTACCTCTCTCTATCACTCTTCCTTATTAGTGTGACAATGACAGTTGCGTTTCGTTAGCGACTGAGCGTGAGCGATTGGCATCTTGGCTACGCACCCCGGTATCAGAACGGAGCGACGACTCGACGATTTCCAAATCGAATTTTCAGCATTGAAATCCTATGTCTTACCTCTTTCTATTAAACGCAAATGTAAAATTATCAGAGAAAGAGAAGTTAATTCGTTACCTAGTTACTATAAAGTCTTTGAAATTTTAATTAAATGCAAACACGTGCACTGATATATGACATAGTAAGAGATCTTGAACATCTATTCTTGTCTTTGAAAAAAAAAAATACATTGTTTAGTTTTCTACCATTATAGACAAAGAGCAACTTAGAATGACTCACGTAAACTAGAGTATGTTACTAATTATTCCAGGAATGTAATCTAGAGTCTAGACGTCGGCTCAATTTATCTAAAGGCAATTTATTTCCATCTAATTCAATGGATACGTAAACTCTCCGCTCAAATATATTGACAATCGAAGCCATTTCGTCAAATTGTTGAAGCTTTTTCGACGGAATATTGGCATATTAATAGGCGGCAGGATTTGGAGAATACAAACTAAATGCTGGGATTAAATCGATTTAAAATGTCGAGGGTCGTTTTCGTTGGAAAATAATTGCTATTATTTTAGTATACTTTGGAGTAAACAAAACTGTCGTTTCTTGGATCATAGCAAACTGTGTAGGTATAGAATCATGTTCATAATGTTATTCCCTCGCATTTTATCGGAAGCGCTCGTATTTATCATTCTACTACAATCGACTTTGGTACTTTTAGTACTGACACACTAATTGAAATCGGATCCCACGTTTGGGCGTTCCCGTAAAAATACGAGATCAAAACATTAAGTATGCCGCTTGCAGCCTTGCACTACATCTGTAGGAAATACTATTTGAATTAGCTACCATGTTGCTTATTTTATTGCCAAAAGAAAACGACGAGGAAACTAGACATAACTTGAATACCGACTCGTTCCTCTGGGCTGGAAGATCTAATTAGCAGTTGATTTCTTATTGTTGAGCCTACGCTAATTCAGGAGGTAGTGAAAAACAGTCGGAACAAACGCTGGGAATGCTTTTTGTCAGACGGGATTAAGAGACCAACAAACCGTCGTCCAAGCTAATCTCAATCATGATCAAAACGCAAACTATCGCTAATAACGTGAGATTTATTTTTATTTTAATTTAATTACAAGAATATCAGAGGAAACTTCGTTTGAAGTTCGCGGAAGGCTCTCGGATTTAGCCGATTCTTTTGTTTCATAAGCGTCGAGAGTACTGTATTTTGTAAGTATAAAACGTTACTTGTCATAGGATATTGGTAAACTTAAGTCATTTTTGATAGGTGGTTAAAATAATGGCTACCTACTTAAAAATTGGTTGGGGCGTCATTAATGGCGACATCGGATTGTAATTGGGGGTGTTGTACTGTGGATTCGCTGTCTTGTTTTATTTTTATGAACCAGGGGAATTTTCGATAAATTGGGTTATAATTTATTTGTATTTGTAGCAAATGGCTAAGTTGCTTTTGCGTTTTTACTACCTTAACTCTGTTATTAGAAGTTTCTATGTAAGTAATTTCTCTATTGCCTGTATCTCATCCATTATCAACATTATCATTATCAATTAAAATTACCGTTGGAAATGCTATCGTGGTTTCGGAAGATAATATGTGGCGCTTTGAGGCTAAAGGTACCACATTATCGGTTATCGATAAGGCTCTACTGTCATAAATAATCACTTAGAAATCAACCTTATCAACAACCGAAAAAGGTACCTTTAGCCTGGAAATGCCACATATGATGGCCATGACCATACTCCGGATTCACAGGGGCGAAAATGTACCAGTGCTAAAAAATCGACTAAGTTAATCGAAATTATCATTGATGATTCGTTATTTTTATAAGAAATAAATATATGTTCTTAAGATATTATACAGGGTGATTTTTGGGTCATGAAGCAGGAGTGAACAGGGTACCGGGGAGGGTCACACTGAGCAACTTTCTCTATGGCAAACACGAAATCGTGAAAAAAATTATTGAGTTAATTGATAGTTAAGTATCAACTAACTCATACTTAGGAGCAATTAAATATCAATTAACTCATAATTAGGAGATTTTTTTTCGGGATTTCGTGGTTGACCCCATAATGAAAGTTAATCAGCGTGGCCCTCCCCGGTACCCTGTTCACTCCTGCTCTATGACCCAAAAATCATCCTGTATAATCGGTGCTCTTAAAATATCAATACTTATAGATGACTGGTATAGTGGGACATTTAACCCGGCGCAGTCCTGTCCGTGTTCTCAGGGTTCACGGACCTGCAGACCCTGTTCCTGGCCTGCTTCGCCACGCTGCTGCCGCTGCTACTGGTGCTCTTCGCGTCACTCTTCATCAGGTAACTACCTAAAAGATATCATTATACTACAGAAAAAGTGACAAAGGCCCCCGGTGAGCATGGCTGGAATCGAACCAGTGACCTCCTGCTTTCGCGGCAGACGCCCTAATTATCGAACCAGCGACCTCCTGCTTTCGCGGCAGACGCCCTAACTACTGGGCTATGGTCACGGCAGCCAGAGTCCGAAATTTCCTAAGTATGTGCAATCCTTCCTTATTTTAAACGTTGAAGGTGCGTTCTGCCAATCCTACAGCTCAGACTTACGTCTAGTTCTGACTTCTAGATAATCTTTACAGATTGTTATCAACTAGAGTAATGGGAAACATGAATCAAAATATTTATTACAAGTAATAAATGATTTGATTCGTACTTTACTATTGTATACCTAATTATTATTCCAATAGTTTTCCGCATAATTTAATATGATATGCTGATATTGACAAGTCTCGCGATACGATAAGTTGTTGCGTGAGAAATAAATGCACTTTCAAAATCAAATCGAAAAAAGTTGTCAAGTGTACATAAGTGAGCGTTGATTGATAGGGTTGATTAGAAAGAAATTATAGAAAGAAAGAAATAAAATATTTATTTGGTTTAAAAACATTACAAGGTTAAGGATAGACAAGCTACAGCTACTTAATTAAACCAAAAGGGATGCCACTCAGCATGAGCCGTGACAAATCTAAGTGTACCACGACACTGACTTTCAGGGCACCCACAAAATCATACAGAAAGTAAAGTTAACTTTAGTTAAACTAAAAACAAAACGTAAGTAAAAGAAGGTGGTTGGTTTCAAAAATCAGTCTATAAATGAGTAGGTTTCATTAACAATATAAAACAGGTAAGAGAATTTAAACTAAATTATAAATATGTTCAAGAAATAGAAAACGCGTTGTCTGTATCAGCTAACGGCTTAAAGCGGATGTATCGCGTTTATTAACGCCATAAACGGAAAAACGGATAAACGGACAAAAACGCAAAATGAGACAGTTTTTCTGTCGCTTCTTTCCGCCCCATCACTCATATAATTTTTCAAGGTTAACTGTAGAATGCCCTTCAGGCAATGTATCACTATTATAAGCCCCTCTGGGCATTGTAGACCAACCTTTGTTTATGTTCATTTTTTACATTTTTATATGTAGGTAGTTTTGCACAAGTAACTTTTATTGACGAGGAGAATACTCATTCCCTCAGTCCCTGTAAAAACGAGGGCTGGAAACCTAAAGTCGTGGTGTTAATTTATCTCTTTTCAAGGAATAATTGCGGTTACAGAAGACGATCTTACTAGATAAGAGTTTTGTATAAAGTTATCTCATATTTAGACGTATTCCATCATCGCATACAGCGGGCAGGCTAGACTTATGTCTATCTATCTCGATATATCTATATTTATCTAGATATATGAATAGTATCAAAGCTTGAACTCGTATGTGGAACTGTAACAATTCCTGTTACACACTGCAGCTATGAGTACAGTCAGCCGAAATACCATCGCATTGCATAGCAACGCTATTTGCTAATTACAGAATAAAGTGGCAGACATTTTTGACGGATAAGAATGACAAACAGGCCAGAGATGACACTTACTTTTTTTTTCACTACGCGCGGCATGTTTCAGACATGTTAGGATGCCCTTATCAAGCGTCAACGAGCGGCGGACTGAGTTCCGCTTGCCGCGCGCTGCGCTCTTGATGAACCGATTGAGAATGATCCTGTCTTGGAACCCCGGGATCGTTCGAATCCAGATAGTGCATGCAGGGGTTAGCTTAGAGATATTAATGTTTCCGTTGGCAGCAGCACCTCAGACCCATGCGCCCAATAAAACCTAAGCGTGCGTAGCCAAGATGCCAATCGCTCACGCTTACTAACGTATCGTAGCTACCTCTCTCTATCACTCTTCCTTATTAGTGTGACAATGACAGTTGCGTTTCGTTAGCGACTGAGCGTGAGCGATTGGCATCTTGGCTACGCACCCAGGAGTTGAGCCCAATATTTCTTTAAGAGTCCTTATTTGTTAAAAACGCATATGTATTACTTTTTCGGTGTTATTTAACGCAAATCATAATCATTACTGCCTTTCACTATCTTAAACAGGGTTTTTTTGTTATAATAGCATATTTTTTACTGATCTTTTGGCATTACAAGCGCCATATTGACGGCTCGGTGTTACACCGTAATATCTGACCGGGACTGCATTTTCATACTATTTGACTTATGGGTATAGATTTATTAGGACGCATGAGATATGACAATAGTAGCTGACTGTACAAGAAATGTTTCATAGAACACTGACGACCACGCTGTAACACAATACTCTCAACACAGCGACAGTCCAAAACCGGCACTGAAAGTTGAAGGTTTAATTAAAAAAGTTACTCTTCCGCTGCTATACCCGTGCATACATTTGAAACTATTGACTAAAGGCAGATACACACCGCTTGCATGTATCACAAACACAAAGCACACAATCACAAGTAGAATCAAAAATCACGGTAATTCTTCCAAGCAAATTAACTGCAACATTATGGCACAATTTTGAAGTGTTATTATAAACGTCAATCTTCTATGCAATTTGCTGGTCAAAGACGGTCGGGCATATCTGCCTGATCTGCCGATAATGGATGGTTTCATAATTTAAACTTTCGTGAGACATACTGATATTAAATTGCAACGGTTAACACTCACGTATTTTTATTACAATAGGCGTGACATGTTTCGACTGCATCGGGCAGTCATCGTCGGACAGACAGAGTGGTGTTGTCACTGATGTACTATGTAGATCTGACGGATTGGCCGAACGTATATGGTGTGCAAATATAATGTTTAATTAACACTGTGTTATCAAAATATAGGAAACTTATCAAAGACGAACTCTACAAATATTTTATTAGTATAAAATACAATTACACAGAGTAAAAACGATGAATATTTCGCAAACCTTCACCACGAAATAGTCTCGCCTTAACATAATGTTGACATGAAAGTCAACGGCCATCTTCCAGTAAGATCATTTGTAGGCCATCCGAGACGCAGTGAGCGAAACTAGATAGTCTCTTAGATACATATGGCAATACGTATTAACATAGATAAGTAAGTACCTTTTTGTACCAATCGGGGTCAAAACTCTTGGTCCATGGGGTCCCAGCGCATGCAAGTTTTTCGTAGAAATTGCGAAATGTCTGGTTGATGTCACTGGTGACCGAAGAGCTGGTGGCTTCCTCGCACAACGTATCAGCATTGCGATACAACGAGGAAATGCCGCCAGCATCCTTAGTCCAATCCTGACTTCCCGCGTCCTATACGTAGTACATAAGCCCCAATAGAATGTTGACTCTGTTAATTTGACAGAGTTACATTTCAATTGGCAAATAAATTTTAATAAGATATGTAATAAAATAAGATAGTTAAGATACAAGGCCATGTCTTACGTCATGCTAAAACTTTTATATTTTTGAATAGGTAAAGTAAAATAATAATAATTCACGACACAAGTTGTGTGCAGAATAAACAAATGGTATCACCTACAACTCCTTCAGAATACAGGCTCATGTATATTTAGCCATGACTCTTGGCTTTAAAAGCATTGGGCCAGTGGATGCTTTTAAAGTAATAGGTAATTTTCTAATTTCATTCAGTCCATTTCGTGAGAGTATACGAGTATTTAGTTTGCGACAATTTCAACAAGCAAATCGTTTGACAAACTTACACCCCTGCTATTTGAGGATTAGATTAAATTTGTAGCTTTGTCACCCGCGTCACAAAAACGAACCGACTCACATTTCACTCAGCAAAATTGGCTCTACTTACAGCAAAGATCATAATCCTTCTTTGAGCCGGCTAAAAAAAAACCTGTTTTCAATTTAGCCAAGTGCCCTATTTGGCGTTGTTTACGCCTTTAGGTGGTTCTTAGTTAGTCCGAAAATTGTGAAATTTCCTTTGAAGTCAAACATTTATTTTTTCCCCTTTACCCAATTTAAAATATAGACCTGCTTAAGATGTCCTGAGGCAGAAAACATGTTGTATAAATACCGCCTCTGTCCAAAATCAACAAATCTGGAGGTACTCATTGTTTTCGCATTAATTTTAACAGGAAAGAAATTACGAGTCAGCCAAAAGATATTCAGGCAACAGCTGCTCATTACGTTACGACGCGCTTACTATGAGCGAATATTTACGCTACAAAAAATACTTATAGCACAATATTTACTTACTGATGTATATGAGTATGATGTATTCGTTCGTTTAGCGCTTAAATTATTGTGCGAATGACACAAACAATTGTGTACATTAGACTATTAGGTAAAAAAAGATCGCAATTCAGAAATTGGACATATCGGCCTTTGCTTTGCCTTAAGACTCATAGTTATAACCAAATTTAGAAACGGAAAACGCCTTTAATCTCTTTTTTGCATGGGTTCCGTACCTCAAAAAGAAGTAACGGACCCCTTATAGGATCATGGAGGATTTGATGTCCGTCTGTTCGTCTGTCTGTCAAGAACCTTTATTCGATTACGAAACCTTGAAGCTGTGTAAAAATCAAACTTCTATGTCAACGCAATCAAAAGATACGGACGTTTAAATGCATTCCCCATATATTTGCAATGGGAATCAAAATGTATAGGGTAGTTCCCGTTGACCTAGAATCACGAAATTTGAGAAAAAGCAAGAGCTTGTAGCACAGGTACAGGAGAAAATCCGAAAGACGTATAATTGCCGCACACTGAGAGTTCCGTGCCACCAGTATTTTTAATTATCTATTATTATATTAAGTCATAAACGGGGGAGCATCCTTTGTGCGGAACTCTCGGTGGACGAGTCCGAGTCGCTTTTGGCCGTTTTTTTTATCTTAATCACAACTTGGAAGTGCAAGCAGTTCCCGCTAATCTCCATATGTTTAACAAAGGCCCCTACTCAATGTCCATTAGAGTATATAACCACATCCCTCAGCACATAAAAAATGAAATTAAATATACCAACTTTGTAAATAAACTTAAAAAGTACCTTCTAACTGAATGCCCCTACACTCTACAGGAATTTATGGACAATTCAATTTAATATACTTAAGTGCAATAGGCTACCACAAAAAACAAACTTGTGATTTATATGAAAAGTGTTATTGTATTAGTACTGATCGCTACTGTATAATATTACAGGTATGAATAATGTACCTATTTTAGTTGCAAACTTATTTACTTATGTACCTACCTACATTGTTAAGTTGCTACGCCCTAGTAGGGTCCATGACTGTACTTATTTTACTTTAAGAACTTATGTAATACCATGGTTGCAAATAAACGATTATGATTATTATGAACTTTCGTTCGAGAATTTCTACGATACGCGCTTAGTAACTTACGTTGAAGAAACTATCCAAGTAATTAGTTGGAAGTAGTTGGTTCGGAAACTCTACCTCGTGAACGTATGATATTATGTTACCACTATAATGGGTTTCCACCTTGTAACTTACGTTATGAACACAAGATTAATTTAGCTCGTTTAAACTATTCGTTACCTATATTAGTTTTAAAGGATGACTCACACTAGGACGAGATGGGCGGGACGGGACGGGAAGATCTGTCAGTTTCTATAGAAAACGGCACGTGACATCCGAGGGTTTCAAGCTATCACGTGATTCTTTCTATAGAGATTGACACATCGTCCCGTCTCGCGGCGTCCCGTCCTAGTGTAAGTCATCCTTGAAAGCAGTAATAAAACTATAACAATAATACCTACCTCATTCTGATTTTATATTGTTATATTTGTTAGTTATAATATATTTACTAGACTTCCGAAGCTAATTTTCGAGTATTACATAACTACTACTCAAAAGGATATAAGGGCCACTAAGTATTTCGATTATTACAGAAAAACTATTTTCGTGTTTATTAAAAACTATATAAAACAATTGACTAGCAGCCAACCAATCGGCCACTGTAGAACTATGTCATAGTGACGCTATGAATCAGATTGTAAGAAATCTCTTACTGCTTGTCATTTTGACATTGTTCTAGAGTGGGGTTCCAGTTGATTGACTGTACTCATTAGCTTTTTATAACTTTTATAAGTCTTAATTAAAACCAAAGCTTCGTTTTATGTTATTAAGAGACAATACAGAATGTTTTGTGAAAACTACATGATGTGTAATATGTACTAAGATAAGCTGGGAGTTTGCTATTTTTTCCGGCCACCAAAAAATCTAGTGCCCACGGATTTTTAAATAAATATTAAAAAGCACTACAGAGTTTCTCATTTACTTACACATTACAATAAAAGTAGAGGATTTGGTAATTCCACTTTTAACAGGTTGAAACGGGTAAGACAAAAAAATAACCTATCCAACATTTAAATTTGGCAAACGAGGCGACAAACATCCTGCATTCAGCTAGTGCTTTTTAAGTAGCGTTGAAAAACACTTAGACGATTTAGCCTGGTATAAATGACCTTTAAAAAGTATAAATATAAATTATATAAGTATAAATTTTGAAATGAAAATGTACATATATGTAAATATGACAATGTATGATCAATACAAATAAAGAATATGAATATGAATAAGAATATGAATATGAATATCCCTTCCGTAAGAGCTATGACGCAAAATCTATTTTATAGTCTACACTCAGCACGTAATCATAACACTTTGTTACATCAACACTTTATCCTGGGCCTAGAGGCTGCCCGTGACGTCCGACCTGCGTGGGTGTTACGTCAGTTGCGTCACAAATGGAATGCCAAGAACCTCTGTGCTATAAGAGCATTATAATGCAGAGTGTAGACTCTTCTAGCGGTAAAATGGTGAAATACCATGTCATTTGTAATATAATATTTACCGGGTGTGACCTATAATAGGAGCAATAGTACATTACATACCAAGGCCGTTTAAGTGGGAAATGCCTCGGATGCCATGTAATTGTCGGCCGAGGCGAAGCCGAGGTCGACTAACATGTGATCCGAGGCTTTCCCATTTACCGGCCGAGGTTTGTATACTATTTTTCAGCCCGACGGAGCCGGCAGGCGGCAATTTAGTTTTGCGTAAAGTGGCGCTTACCGGCCGGAGGACTGAAAAAAATTTAATCGTACGTTGTACTCCTGAGACCTAATAACTTTCGTTTAACAGCTTTTAAAAATGTTGTAGTCTGTAGGTTATCACTTTTTCATACAAATTAAAAAGTATTTTCATTGTACGTTAAGATCAGCCTAATCGATGTCTCGTGAATACAACAAATAAAACAAAGAAGATTACAAGACAAACGTGTGTTGTTGTATATTCGCTGTGGGCCTGCGCTTTGTTTCCGCTAACGTAAGGTTTGGGCTGAGTTATTTGTTTGTGTGTGAGTGACTTATTTTGTTTATTACACTTACTAAAATGTGCATGTTTGTATGCAAGATCAACAGTTAAGTAGTAAAAGATAGAAAAATTAAAACGAGAAAATGATTACAGCTACATTTAGTGACTCAAAACCTGTTTAATAATTAGGTTCCTATACCTAAATTAAACCGGGGACTTGTTTCCTTGGCAGAGAGGGGGGGCGATGGACTTTGCCTCTTTCTTTAGTATATGACATCTACTTATTTTCAATTTATAATTTATATGTATATAGTAGTATTACTATACTAACAAGTGAAAATATATGATTAAATAATTTGATTGTTTAATAATTGTAGTGCCAAAGATTCCTTTTAATTTAAAAAAAATAACATTAATAATAGGAACATACACAGATAAACGTGAAATCTACAATTCCCATCAAAGTTAACCGCAAAGAACATTTGATTGTGTGTGTTTAACTGGTTATTGTGTGAGTGGTTATCCAGAATAAGCTATCTATCTACACAAACACATATTTTAAAATTGAACAAAGAGTAAAATGTCCCAAAGTCTGTGTGACGGTTGAAACCAAAGTGGAAATTAAATTTTTTATGGATATTTTTTATTTTGTTTTTTCTGTAGGGGTGATAAGAGCTCGTTTTTCTCCAAACATAATATTAAAACTTTCACATTCAAGAAAAGTGTCATATTTCGCTCTAATTATAATTTAAAAATAGGTAAAGATTCAAGTTATACGAAAAAAGTTTGGACGACTTTTGGCACACATGATGATGATGTATTTTTTTTAGATGCATGTGCCGACGCTACTGCAAGAAGCCCACGGACTGCTCGGACTCCGAGAGTAGCGACAACAAGGACACAACCAGCCATCAACAGGTCAGTGTAGGATAAGATAAGATAAGACTGGTAAATAAGGAAAAAGTGAAAATAGCACTCAAATATTGCCGTATCGTTGGAGAACCTTCGAGCAACTAGGACTTCCAATACGTTAGAGGGAGAACGGTAAACCGATATCTTACCGTGCAACTAGGGGATGACTCACACTAAAACGGGACGGGACGGAATGGGACGCGGCAACAGAGACATGAGAGGGGTCTCCCTCTGAGCGCATACAAACTATTGTCATATTTTTGATTGTCATAACACTTTTCGCACATATTCGTTTGTCATAATTATTTTTTGTCATAATTATTTTGAGCATACCTCGTTTTTTGTCATAAATGATCTAAAGCATATTTTTTATAATTATACTTTTATTTGGCATAATATTTTTAATCATATGTTTGATGACCATAATTGTCTTTAGTTATAAGTATTGCAACGCATCTTATTAATATTTCATAAAAATTTAAAGTCATATATTTAAGGCTCATAACATATTTTATTCATAAAAATACAAAGCTGTAACCAGACAAGTGGGTTAGGTTAGGTTTGAACTGCGATCCCCACAGACATGAACTGTTACCAGAAAAGTGGATTAGGTTAAGTTAGAACTGCAACGCTCTCAGAACTGTGACCCCCACAGATACAAACTGTTACCAGAAAAGTGGGTTAGGTTAGAACTGCGACCCCCACAGATGCGAACTGTCACCAGAAAAGTGGGTTAGGTTAGGTTTGAACTGCGATCCCCACAGACATGAACTGTTACCAGAAAAGTGGATTAGGTTAAGTTAGAACTGCAACGCTCTCAGAACTGTGACCCCCACAGATACAAACTGTTGCCAGAAAAGTGGATTAAGTTAGGTTAGAACTGCAACCCTCACAGACATGAACTGTTACCAGAAAAGTAGGTTAGGTTAGGTTAGAACTGTGACGCCCACAGATACAAAATGTTACCAGAAAAGTGGGTTAGGTTAGCGCCCTATAGTCCCAACCTGTTACCAGAAAAGTGGGCATATATTTAAGGCTCATAACATATTTTATTCATAAAAAATACAAAGCTGTAACCAGACAAGTGGGTTAGGTTAGGTTAGAACTGCGACCCCCACAGACACAAACTGTTACCAGAAAAGTGAGTCAGGTTAGGTTGGAACCGCGACCCTCACAGACATGAACTGTTACCAGAAAAGTGGATTAGGTTAGGTTAGAACTGCGACCCCCACAGATACAAACTGCAAATCGTTATGCGAGTTAACGTTATAGTTATTGACAATTATGCTCTTAGTGGTTATGACATTTAATTTATTATAATTTAAATTTATATGCGTAAAAAATATATGACCACTACTGAGTAAGATCAAAATTTTTATGACTAATAATGTATGACACAAAATAATATGACTTTCTAATTGTATGCGCAATGATGATTATGAAACAAGTGGTTATGCGCAGCAACGATATGACTTAAAAATGTATGCCACCCAATATGGACCCACATGAGAGTCATACCCCTAGTGCTAAAAATGTTCAAGTTGTTGTTGATAATCAGGACCAAGTGTGGATATCCTGGTAATTTGGAGATTCATCAGCAAGAATGTCCAAGTCCAAATCACACATAACCGACCGAAGAAACCAAGTTTTGAAGATTGTACGCAGGTACAGAATCCATTTAAAATTCTGCTAACGTACCAAGTGCTCTGTCTCAGGGGCGCGTCAATCTTACTCACGCCGCTGTCCGGTCTACCGGTGGACTGGCGTAACACAGAGTACCGTGGCTCTTCTTTACCTACTGCGTACATAATCATCCAGTAGCCTTACGAACCGCTAAATTAATTTTGTATTAAGCAGAAGCCTCGGAAGTCTTCGAACGAAATTTACAGTTTTATAATATAAAAAATACCTCGCGCGTCGAGCGGGATTCAAATCCCCGCTGGGAATTTTCCCATTTTATTTTAAATCATATTATTACGAACCACTAATCAAAGTTTAACATACTTATGCACTATCGCGTTAAAAATTGCATGGGCAGTTTTACATGAATTCATTCATAAATTGCCCATGCACTTTTGAACGCATGTTTCCAATTAAGTAAGAGTACCTACTTAATAAAGAACTTTGGTGGCCCAGCGGTAAGAGCGTGCGGCTTTCAAACCGATGGTCGCGGGTTCAAATCCTGCCGGCTCGTACTAATGAGTTCAATTATCATTTGATATTTACCAATCGCTTTTTTGTGAAGGAAAACATTGTGAGGAAACCGGACTAATCCCAATAAGGCCTAGTTTACCCTCTGGGTTGGAAGGTCAGGTGACTCAGGTTAAATAAGTTAAATAACACTAGACCCTACTCATAGTGTTGTGTTTCTGTTGGTGAGTAAGGTCGCCAGAGCTCCAAGAGGATTCGCTGTGTTGACAGCTGAGGACCCACGGAGCAAAGCCCTTAACCCGTTTAGCTGTCAACACAGCGAATCCTCCTTTTTTCTTAAATGGTCGGCAAGGCGCATGTAACACCCCTGGTGTTGCAGGCGTCCATAGGCTACGGTGACCGCTTACCATCAGGCGGGCTGTATGCTTGTTTGTCACCGTCGTAGTATAAAAAAACTTAGGTGGCAGTCGTTTTCATAAAACTGGCGCCTATGCTAAATCTTGGGATTAGTTGCCAAAGCGGTCCCCTGCATGAGCCGTGGCATTAAGCCAGGAAAAACGCTAGGAAGAAAAATAAGAAGAATACCTACTGATAAAATAGATTAACAGTATTTCTTTGAAAAGGACTATTTAAACGTAATTTTTGAAAAGGAATAATTTACGTATTTGCAATCTCTTCTACATAAAATCGACAAAAATGTAATAAAAATCAACACCCACATCGTCTTTTCTTTAACATGACAAACCCATATTTTTACACTTTATTGCTATCGGAGTCATATCTTTACCATTTTCCGTTCAATAAAACCGTTCACTCGTTCTTTCAATCCGCTCACTCGTAAAGTTGACTGAATGGGACGGTGAATGAAGTCAGATGGTGTAAACTTTGATGCGAGAGTGCGGGCGAGCCAGTGGAAAAATTGTGAGACTGACCCTAAAATAACGAAAGTGATGACAGAAGTCCTCTTTTACTTACTGCCGTAGTTAGAGAGAAAGATTTAACATGTCAAATGATATAAAGTGTCTGACTGACTTTGCCAGGCTTTGAGTCAGAGTATAAAACCAAGCTCAGTCCGTCAGAAATATCCTAAGATTATATTTCGTAAGTCACTTGAGGAAAATATAGCGAGAGAGTATTGGTGGACGAGCAGTAAACCGGGCAACTTTTAATGTGTAGGTCGTGGTTTCAAGGCCGCCCCATGGAATATCATGATATTTACAAATCGATTTCGATGCATTCTTCCAGAGCTCCATTTCGAACATTTGAATAAATAATAGGTAGGGTGGTATGATTTCGAATGTCAAAAAACGCAGTGAGATTTCGAAATGAGAGACTCCTAAGGTGATGGAATTAAGTAAAACTGATCTTCCTGTGATTTTCGAAATTACGCTAGTTTCTAAATTATATCGATATCTGTATGATTTGAATTCACAGTTTAAACTTTACGCGTTATCAGAGAGCACTCTTACTTCTCAATATAGTCTTCGGTTCACTTGAGGGAAATTCTGACTTAGATTTTGATAAAAGGAGTCAAAAAAATATAATAGGTACTATATTATTGTTCTTCGACGGTGCGCTTGACCCAATGTTTTCTTCTCAGTTGTTTTCTGCTGAAGGTCGTGACTACCATTTACTGGTTTTTAATCCATATTATATTACACACAATGTTATTTCATTTACGTGCCAATTGATATAGGTTCGAGCAAACGCACGCGCTAATGATATCGAAAGTTACCGCAGTTCGAATTAGCCTCCTACTCGGCATCCTATCAGAATGACACCCCAGATAGCCTTCCTGTCAAATCAATCACACTCAATCGTGGCTGCGACGCGAACTGGAATCATTCCTTTCTTAACCTTACATTACTTACTGAAAATTGCACCATATTTCATTCGACACAAGATTGCTTTTTGACTTGATGGGATTGGAAGGCTAAGACTTTTAGAGTGCCTATAATGTAAGAGTGTTTTTTCAGTAATTTTCTTTTGAGATGGGTTTTAAGTGCTATGTTGTGAATTTGTTTTGTACTTGTTTTGTCAGTGGAGGGGAAATGGATTTTACTTCTGTTAATTGTCTGAATGTTGTTTGATTATGATAATTTCTGGCGATAAAATAGGCACTTAGCAATACTGTCAGTTATTAGTATCAGTCAAGACACGTAAGGAGTTCGGGTTGAGAGTAAACGAGTTAAACGACATAATTGAAGGGTAATATGAGTGATATTAGACTGACTGACCTTACCTACAACTTGACCTCAGCTGACCTTACCTGATAACACGTACAGCTTCTATAATTAAAATCCCTTCATGTTAGGTTCGATATTGAGATGAAAGTAAGTTTAGTGATAGTAGCTCATAGTTTCTTTAAAAATACAGGGGTAGACGATATTGCAGAAGACAGGGCGAACAAATCAATAATGGCAAACTTATCGAATGAAAAGAACCTAGCTTTACTACGAGACAAAACGTTCCCACTCCGATCATTGGCCAAATTGACATATAAATAAAGGTAAATCAATTAAGGAACTGCAAATTATTAGGATAGGAAGCTTGTAGTTAGAAACGGTCCCGTCACAAGCCTACTTAACTAAATCCAATCTACGTATATCTATGGATTATAATTTTGTGATCAATCTCAAAAATGTACCCATTATTATTCACAAATTCGAGACATGTTGAAAACTACACTTGCTGTAAATTAGACAAACATAAATTTTAGAGAAGCGTGCTACCAGCAAAATATGAAACTTATTTTTATTTCAATTATTGTACACACCGTGTTTGATATTCGTAATTCGCCCCTTAAAATGTCAAACAGATATGCCTAATATTAGCTTCTGCGCTGTTTGCGCATATACTTGCACAATTTGGTGATAGATAGGTACAATAAAATTCCAATTTTCGATATTCACGTCACGGTTGGCCCTCAGTTTACCTACAGTTTCCCGCTGCGTGAGATCTACAACTAGACATAGCTACGGCGTAGCACTTCGTAGCGAATAGTAAAGTTCATAGTTGTAGCTCTAAAACGGAGTTCAGATTGAAAAAGTAAGTTAGGTATTTAATCAGTGTGTAAATCGAATACGGGCGAACCTCTTAACGGTGGTTAGTATAGGACATAAGAAATGTAATTAGGTAACTTTTAAATGGAATTGCAATTACAATTTGATCCATAGAAAATAATTCGGCCCGCAATGCAATGCAAACACGTATTGCGTATTTATTTATAGTGTAGTTACAATGTGTATTCAAAATTTACTTTTTATTTGAAGTTTTGTTACTGTACAATTTTTGCTCTTAGTTTGTCTTTACTCGTTGCCTGTTTTTATCTAATTTCCTCAAAGGTTAACTGGAAGAGATCCCTCATAGGGATAAGTTCGCCTTTGTTGTATCAAATTGTCTATGTTACTGTGTTTCTTGTATTTCTTGTGTTATTGTACAATAAAGCTTATACATACATACATATACATACAAACACACTCGCGTTAAACATTCGTTGAACTATCAGCGTAACATATTGTATAGTACATAGCTCCTGAAAATTTTATTAAAAAATTAAATATGGGGTCATAATTAAGTGTAACTTAAAAATATGTTTAAATTATTGATAACACTAATGAATTCTATGTTTGGTTAAATTTATCGCCCGTATTAGACTTACACACTGTATAGATTCACTCTAAACGCAGAGAAATAGTTCTTCACATGCTTATTCAATGCGCGATGTAAATACGAGTATATGTACTGTTTTGATTCTTGAGAGTAGGTAAAATAGAGTTTTGTTCAAGCTTAAGTGTTTTGTGGTATTCTTGGCAGGCTTAACAGAAATACATAACCACGTTTAAAAATATATAGCTTACATATTAAACATCAATGAGCAATTACTCCAAATCAAAGTACCATAATATTTTACTTGTTGTTCGATCTATCTTTGTGCTAGTATACAATAATAGTACTTTCCTACTTATGTAGTATGTAGTATGTAGTATGTACTTATGTAGTATGTAGTATGTACTACTTCCACTGTTATGATTTTTACTTACCTACAAAAAACCCCGTACCAAAACTATGGAAAATATGGTCAGTTAAATATTCTGAGGTTTTTGATATAATATGCATTTTAACGTCCTGAACAAAAGTCTCTACGGGGGCTACGACTTTTGCCGAGTCCCTTTCAAAGCTACGACTGATTTTGTACCCTCAAGGAAATCGACTCTAGTACCAATTCGCACCTTGTCACAGTGACAGTAATATCAGTAATATGACACCTCCAGCGTCTTTTTCAAGTGCAAAATAAATCGTCTCATTAATATTTTACGAAGTTCTTAATACAACGACATACAGATTATGGGAACATATTTCTGTGCATTTTAATGCACCCATATTTTTACAGTAGACTGTAGGTACCAGACAAAACAAACTATTAATAACGGATAAAATGAAATAATAGTAGTGTAAGTGTTACTCGTTAAATCTTATCTATGTGCATATATTTACAAAATCAGTCGTAACTCTGAAAGGGACTAGGCAACAGTGGTAGTCCCCATAGAGACTTTTGTTCAGGACGTTAAAATGTATATTATATCAAAATCTCAGAATATTGAACTGACACCTCATTTTCCATACTTTTGGTACGGGGTTCTCTACAAACTAAACTTCGTCAGTGTCAACTAAAATTCAAGTAAATAAACAGTTTTACCAATTGAAATGCCTTAACCGACAAAGGCTGGCTCAATCATACCATCATTTAAATCTTAGTTTTTGTAAACTCTGTCAGCTGCACTTCGTTAACGAAAACAAAGCGCCTGCCACGTTTGCCTGAGCAATTACGACGTTCCGCCTTTTTGCGTTAACACGACTTCAGGTTGTTTTTGCAGTTGTTTTGGCCGAAACTGAGGCTCTGATTGAGCGTCGGTGCCAAAAACGACTGTGAGCATGCTTTTGTAATTACAAAAGGCATTTCCTATATACAGGAAATGCAGTATGGAAAATCTCAACGTATAATTGTCAAAAATCCTCACAGGAAAGACTATTTTAGGCTCTATACTTATGAATTATGACAATGAAATGTGACAAAAGCCTGCTGCAAGTGGAATTAGGTGGTTGAAGTTATAATATACTTGGGGTTAATGAAACCGGAAAAAATAGACGAGTTAAATAGTTGAACTTTCCTTAGTAAACACTAAAGGCATATATTTGGGTCACAGCGTCCTAGCCCATAGGTACTAACCATAGGTTGTCATGGGCATTCGGCAATGATATACCATGGTTAAAAGACAAATTAATATAAATACCACATCATTTGTTCGTACCAAGATTCGAACCTAAATCCCCCAATAAGTGTGAGTTAGATTCAAGCCGGGAGATAGCAATAAGATGCAAAATTTAAGACGTAAGAAAACATTACCGACTACATTCTCTGCATGTTCAGTCATAAACTAACAAAGAGGTAGCCGACGCCGTATTTTACCAGGGCTCAAAGGATTTGCAATATATGGCCCAATGTATAAGTAAGCATATTATATTTACTTAGTAAACAAAATACTATAAAGGATTCTAAACGGTTGAAAAAAAGGCACGCACCGTATTTTAGAAAGATCTTCCCAGAAGTGTATAACGACATAAAAAGAGGAGTAACCTAAGTTTCACGTATGTATCATTGTGTCTGTCTGTGAAATCGTAGCTCCTATACGAATGGACCTATTTAAGTATTATTTTTTGAACCAAAGTTACGAGAGTTCAGTCCATAATTGAATTTAATTTGAAAATTAGACTAAAAAGTTTGTGACTTTACTTCGCATGATTCAGAAATATGATTTATAAATTAAAAGAGACCAAGGCCCCTAATGCACAGGGCTGCAGGAGGTCGCTCGTTCGATCCGTGCCCTGGGGCAGGGCTTTCCGTAGGTCGGCTTCATAAATATATTCAATATATATACAATTTTGATCCTTCTTATTTATTTATTTAAAACTTTATTGCACAATAAATAATGTACAAAAGGCGAACTTAATGCCAGAAGGCATTCTCTACCAGTTAACCTTCCCCTTCCCCTGTACTAAATTCCAAAGTGTATAGATATTTATAGACGTGACTGTATATGATATCTCTTTTAATAAATAATTAAGATATAATAACCTGAATATATAAAAACATGAATTATTATAATAAATGATTTGATTCTTGCTTTAAAATTGTAAGAAATATGAATTACGAAATAGTAATATTAAGCTACATTTAAATGGTGAACTGTGCCCAAACTAGACTCGTGCACAGTATTATGTACATATTACGGCATTTCAAGTATTTCAAATACGGAATACCATGAAGCTACACATATGCGTTGATGCGCGATTAGACAGCACAATCTCAGTGCGGGTGAAAATTCAACTGGGCCCAAATCACGCGCGTAGTTGCGTGACAATGAATAATTCACTAAACACACACGGGATTGAGTTCGCTACGGAGCTGTCGCGGTTACTGCAAACTGAGGCCTTACCATGACGTCTTAACGCGATTCAGTTGACGACCTAAACTGAGTCGCTTCCATACAACTGAGCCTAAACGGAACCTAAACTGAATCGCATCAAGACGTCATGGTAAGGCCCTTGAGCGTTCACTAGTGCTAACACGCAGTGGGGTCTTACTGTGCCGACTTAACGCGATTCAGTTGACGACTTATACTGAGTCGCTACCATACAACCGAGCCTAAACTGAGTCTCGTTAAGACATCATGGTAAGGCCCCTGGACTGGTCACTTAATTTGAAGGTCTTCTCGGTTTCAAAGTGAAAGTGATTTATACCCCAAATTTACATTTAATAATAAGTTTTTAAATCTACATTGTGTATTATCCTAGTTACTTTATTGACACCAATCATATCGGTTTCTGGTCAGAAGAGCTTAGTGTGATGAGTTGGTACATCCAACAAGTAAAATTCAAAATTAAGAATTCATAGTCATTGTATTTTAAAAACAAAAATGCGGTGCATTTCATAAATTTACAAAAAAACGAGTAATTGAGTACTTCATTTGTTTTTTTAAGTCGGTTAAAGAGAGCAACTATTCTAAATTCTGGCCCGTATGTTTCCGCCCGTTGTTTCAAGCACCGCACCGCAGTGTTTTGTTATTTATTCAAACGCGGTCGTCACCTGAGGGACGGGTTGTTAAGACACAGACCACTTACCAACTAAACTCGTGCTTCAGATTAGCTTTAAAAATTCCGGAAAAATCAAATGGTTTTTTCATGATTCAATGAAACTTTCGTCATTTTCCGAAATTTTCGTGTTTTTTTAAGAAATAAATAATGTCACTATCGCTGTTACTCTTTTCATCTTTTTCAGTTGTTTATTTCTCAATGTCATCGATGTGGCCCTTTTATAGGTGTAAATTAGACCCAATATACATTGATTTAGAGCTGAAAATTAGTGAGGAAAGTGTCATTGATTTTTTCCGAAAGAATCCGAAACAAACGAGGCGGAGTGAAAAAAAAACAGATTTTTCCTGACCTTTTCAACACTTCTTCAGATACGTAAAGGTAACACGCTCGAGTCAAACCACGTTTCTCTTTCAAGCATATGATCTCTCAAATTTTAAAGTGTTATTTTAATTCTATGAAACAGTAGCGTTGGTGGCCCAGCGGTAAGGCGTGCGATTCGCAAACCGAAGGTCGCGGTTCAAATCCTGCCGGCTTGTACCAATGAGGTTTTCTGTTTTATTTTTTTACGTAATATCATTTGAAATTTATTTTATCAAACGCTTTTCGGTGAAGTTAAACATCGTGAGGAAACCGGACTAATCCCAATAACGCCTATTTTACCCTCTGGATTGGAAGGTCAGATGGCAGTCGCTCTCGTAAAACTAGCGCCTACGCCAAATCTTGGGATTAGTTGCCAAGGCGGACCCCAGGCCCCCTGAGCCATGGCATAAGCAAACGGTAGGAAGAAGAGACATAACACTTTCATAGTCATTACTATCAAAAATCAAAACCTATGAAACTAAGCGTTGATGTAATCCAGTTTTGACGACATTTCCGTTGCACGGGAAATGTCAGATTCTTCGTCGATGTCCTCTTAAAGACATCAACGAAGAATCTGACTTTTCCCGCACAGTGGTCAAATTGCTATCATTCAGACGTCTAGATCTCAATATTGATAACAACTAGGTAGGTAGGTTCGATGGATTCGGGTGCGCACTATATTAGATTCGATAAGGTAACCGTGCTGGCGAAGGAAAAGTTTTTCATTCCGCGGAAAATACGGGAGGCTATCGAGATCAGTCGTCACCCAAATTTCAATCGCGATGGTGGGTGGTCAGTACCCCCTGCTTGGAAAACGGTTTTGTGTGCTGCGCCGGTGCTTAGTGTGGACGATACCTTAGAGTGTGACGTAGTAAGTGTCGTGTGCAATAGTGCAGTTGACAATAGAAGTGAAAGAGACGGTAGTATCTCGCCTATACCGGTGCCGCATGCGCCTGCGCCGACCGCGCCCCCCACACCGGTCTGCCGGCGTGCTCAACGGGCTGTCGCGCGCAGTGTGCGCAGGGCAATCGCGGCAAGCGCTTCTCACTCATGATTATGGGGCGCGGACCGTCCCGAAACATGTCGAGCTGTTTTCGACTTTATAGACGTGAGTAACCCGGTCTAAGTATATTAACAACTAGGTACCTGATAGAATAGAATAGAATCATTTATTGCATGTCACATTACATTACAATTAAAGGTGGAACATCAAATAAGGTATACATGTGACGCCCTGCAAGGGCATGGCAACATACGGCTTAAAGACTACATAGCTTAGTAACTAATATTTAATAACTAAGTAATTACATTATAGATCGGGATCGGGATCGGGAAAAAAGGTTGTAAGCAATTTTCTAAACATTTGAAAACAAAATTTCTATGAATAATTTCCATATTGATAATCATATTATTATACATAACACTTCAACATATATTATTTCCTTGAAACTGGTAAACGTGAAAAGATGATTTTTTAACAAAAGCTTCGATACTTATGTTTTTCAAACATACGAGTACGTGTAGGTTTGTGCCTACACGTACGTTTTCTTTCTTTTGTAATTTTTTAACAATCTAAAAGACGGACTAATTAGATATTTTTAGTCATCTAGCCTATTATTTTGTCAGCGTTTTCTGACGATTTCCGATCATCTTAAACATTTATTAATAATATAATTAACTTGTCAACTTATAGCACAATCAGGATAAAGAAGTCATGATCGTTAAGGGACTTAAAAAAGCGCCTACTCAAGCGATTATGTGTAGTCAACTCATGATCTGCATACTCGTAGATGCTCTAAAACGCGGAGTCTATCTGCGTTAGTCTATGACACTTAGATGTTAGAGTCAGTCCCAGACTAATTTAAAAAGGGGATATGACTGTAACAAATGTAGTGATATTAACCTTACCTTACAACCTTAGCCTTTTATAACGAGACATGTCAGAAAATAGAGAAAAAATGAAATGTCTCTCGAGAAAATAGTATGTTTACGTTATAAATAATATTTACAACGGGATAATTACCGACACTGTTGCAAGCGCCATGTTCACGGAGTAAACTCCGTTTAGTGGGTATGTGTGTAGTATAGTGCAAATGACCATGTTAGCTTAAAGGAAATAGCGAGAAATAGGAAAGGAAATAGCTAGAATAGCGAAAAAAGCAAAATCTGGAAAGGTGGCAGAATGTGGAACATGTCGCATGCCCACTAAAGAAAAAAAAAACAACAGTGCTAATATATTGTATGAAAATCCATATGAGCAGTGTTCTTATAGAATAGTATAGACAAAGATACAGTGTATACTTTTTTAATATCGCTGTCAGTCATCTAATAGACAGATAGAAGTGCTGGAGTAGAAAAAGTACTATTTACGAATAGACGATTCTGCTTGGTAGTTACAAAATGCATTTAAAAAACGACGAAGTTACAGAAGCCAAAGAACTCGAGAATCTCTCATTACTTTGTGAGGCGGTTCAAACTGCATTTTTGTGCTATAGAGAACAGCCATAATACCGTCTCGCTCTCACATGGGTGTGGAAGCGGGACGGGAGAGGTGCGCTTGACCTATGCGCTCGCGATTTTGGTAGTTCGGTTTTTGGCGTATGGGAGTGCTTGGATTCGTTAATCTTTTTTTTAATTTTTTTAATTTTTATTAAAATAAGGATGTAAATTTCATCTCTATTATATTAATATAATCAATTTGTATAAGGTTCATTTATAAGAAAAAAAGAAGCCTTCTTTTATAGACAGTATTTTGTTACTGTCTCGTCGTTCTATTTTAAATAGAAATTTCGTCGTTCTATGTAAAAAAGGTTTTGTTTTTTTTTTGTTACTGATTTATTTGTTACATGTTCACTGATGTCGTGTACGTATCACTAGTGATTTCATGGTATGGTATGCATAGGAATTCAATAAAAAAAGATATAAACAAAAGTATTTAGTATGTTTGTTATTTAACATGGCATTCAATTGATGCATTATACCTACCTACTGCTTAGAACAATAAAATACACATAATTTTTAAATAACACCCCCTCACGTCAGAAATCCTCTAATAAGTACAACTAAATTTCGTAGAAAGAAAAAGAAAGTGGATACTTTCAGAACCTCGAGGGAATCGAACCCGTGACTCTGGGATATACGCCCGTGCCCTGAGCTGCCGAGACCTGTGGCTCCACCATGTCCCTCGTATGCGCCCTACGGGGACGCATAGCAAAATGTACCATAAGAAAGTACTACTAAATCAGCTAAATATTTGGGGTCACGGCCATGTCGGGTAGCTCAGTAGGCAGAATTCTCTTTCCGCTTAAAAATACAATTCGTAAAACCAGAATAAAAAATGTTACTAAGAAATCGTAAAGGGTATTCAAACGTACAGATGTAAAATTTACTACACTTTGAAATATTAAAACAAAATGCACTCGGCTACCGTGTGAGGCTTATCCCATGTGCCATTTTCTTAAAAGTGCCTATTTATTATTAACCTCCTCGCCTGTGTCAGTTTTAAGTCTAACGCAAAAGACAGCTGAATATGTTATTGCATTAGTCTACATTGGATTATTCATGAGTTTGCTGGCTCTATGCATTTCATTTGGTCAAATAATATTTGAATATGTCGCCTTGTGTGCAAAATGGGTGGCAGCTTGACTAAAGCAAACTTACATGTGACAGTAAAAAGTAGATATGTAACGGAGGGCACCACTGAGTTTTAGCAGGCTATAATGTGTATTGTCCATCTCATTCTGTCGCATAAGCGCAAGCAGTAAGTTTAATATTTGACCGATGATCGTGACAAGAAAACTTGTGTTGCCACTGTGGCTTGTCTTTAGTTCTAATTTATTTAATTTCTACCATTTTCTGTCGCACTGTATGAGGCCTTAAAGAAACACCTCAAGAAACTTGTTAAGTTTTGCCGATCTGACTTAACAGGAAAACAATATACAAACATGAGGTCCTATCTGTAGTTTTAAACGTAAAATGTAATTACGAGTACTTATGTAACTACGAGGGACTGAAATCCTCATTTCTCTCTTTCATCGGAAACTAATTGAAATCTTATTCAATCTCGTCTTGTGTTACAATTTAATATACTACAAAGCGCTGTAATGATTATTCCACGGCATACATTTCTCACAATAAAACGGAACAATTCATCACTACTCGCTAGGATAGGCCGCGTATTAATTATTCAAAGCTAATTGTATCACCAACAATAGCGTCAATCTACAGCATTGTATCACTCTCCGAGAACTCCGTTTGTATTGCGAACTAAGGACAGACCTAGTTTAGAAATTTTATTTGTCATAAATTATCATTTTCAGGACTAATGTTGTTAAAATTGCAAAAAAACATTTGGAGCGTTAGTGACGGAGCACCAAAATGTTCATTGGGCAAGCTGGAGCTGATTCTGCCTGTTTTTCCTTTGAGTTGTTAAGAACAAATGTGGTAGATTGTTTCATGCAAGGGAAGTCGGCAGGAATCTAGATTTATGAACGCCTCGCCACTGGTGTCTATGCCCATCTAATTCTTAGCCAAGTCTTATAACTTACATTGTTTAACAAATTTTAAAGTACCAGCGTGCGTAGCCAAGATGCCAATCGCTAACGCTTGGTCGCGAACGAAACGCAACTGTCATTGTCCCACTTTTATGGAAGAGTGATAGAGAGAGATATCTAGTGAGCGATTGGCATCTTGCCTACGCACGCAGGTTATTACAGTTGTCACAAACGTAAGGTTATGTATTTACTCGTTTAAAATAAACTCGTATTTTTCTACAGGATATATTCTCTTCTCCTTTTCAGCTCCTTCACACATCACACTCGCCCACGTTTCCTTATTTCTTTTAACCATTAAATATAAAAATAGAAAGATCGTACCTGTTTTGATTATTTAAGATATGGTTAGGATAATTTATAAGACCGAACTCGCCAATTTTCTAATCGATTTCCCAATACTCTTTTAAAAGAAAATTTAAAACTGTCACTCAATCATCAATCAATCATAATTAAAATTGCAAAAACTCTATGCTCAGTAAAGTAATGAAAAATATTCTAGCTGCATTTTTGACAATAAATTTATATAGGGATTAAATGTTCCCTTGTGTTTTAGGTTTCCAGTTACCACAAAACCATAAATTAAATTTATATACGTAACAATTTATTTTGCATCCACCCTCTCCCACCCGGCAATACATTACACCCGAAATCTATATATCGTATGTTCCTATCCTCTAGTACTTACGAAAAATGATTGCCCTGCACACATACACACGCACACACACACATACAAGAATAGCTACCCTCACAGAAGCATTTACCAATACAAATGCAGTTTTGCAGTAATAGTTATACCCGGAAAGAGGTTGCGTGTACATTTGCAAACTTTATGTGTTTGTATTTGTATATATATTAAATTAATATATTAGGGTAAATTAACTACATTCACGATAGATTCTATGTTCATAATAATGTTTTCCGTAGAAACTGTCATATCCTAAACGAATTGTCAGTCCAACAGCCTCTGGAACATTTTCCTCTGGGTTATATATGTTTTAAATTTAAGTTTCTAATGTTTACGTATTTATTTCTTTTTGTGTAATTATTATTAGCAATTCTATTGTAAATGTTAGATTATGTAGCATAGCGTCTTGGTTGTTATTGCTGAAAGCTTTTATGTGTGTAGTGTATGGATAAATGAAATTGAAATGAAATGAAATATCCCGTCCTGTCCCATCCCGTTCCGGTGTGAGCCATCCCTTATACTTCCGATTAATGTTTACTATTCTACCCAATAGAGTTAACAAGCATAGTACTCGTAAACCTATTAACATCTTTCAGGGAGACTATCTCGTTTCCCGGGATCCGGAATCCGGGAACATTAACGGGATTTAATGCGTTTCAAATGGAGGCCCCGAACGTATCGGTAATGGCGGAGTTTCGTTTTCTTTGGTATCTGGGCCATTCTTCATTTTAGCAACAATGATCTGTCTCCGCGCAGAAAAATGGTTGGTGAGTGAGGTCGCCAGAGCTCCAAGAGGATGCACTGTGTTGACAGCTGGGGACCCACGGAGCAAAGCTTGACCCTTTAGCTGCCAACACAGCGAATCCTCCTTTTTCAAAGGGTCGGCAACGCGCATGTAACACCACTGGAGTTGCAGGCGTCCGTAGGGTACGGTGACCGCTTCCCATCAGGCGGGCCGTATGCTTGTTTGTCACTGTCGTAGTATAAATTTAATTATAAATTGAAATAGATGTCATACACTAAACAAAAGACCAACACCGACGAAGGCCAATCCGAGGATCGAACTCGGGTCTTCAGCTTACGCGGCTAACACAATAACCATAAGCCAATTGGTCTCACCGAACAACGGCGAACTTTTGGTAAAATTCAATTTATAATTTATATATAGTAGTATTACTACTTTAATAACAAATTAAAAAAATATTAAATAAAATAATTTGATTTGATTCAAACAAAAAGTTTGATATTTGAATATCAAAATTGTAGCTCGAGTAAGAGTTATTTATCAACAATTAGTAGCTCCACATGAACCCAATAACAGCGCACCATGTTTCTGCGCATGGTTTGCACACCACAAATCGCCAAAATTTCCCTTCGCCCTTCCTGTGTGTGGGTTAGTGCGTGTGCGTGTGTGTGAGATGCGCCCGCGCCGCGTGTGCGTGAGCCGGTTCGTTCAAGTACATTTAGGGTAGATATACTACTTTTAATGGCGTTGGAAATTTCGGGGTTACAGCACTTGCTACATCTGTCGGTCCGATGGGTTTTATAGAATCGCTTTCGAATGTGACGCCTAATTTGTAATAAAACATTGTGGGTTTTGGTAGTCTTATTTACTACTAGCGCCCTGGCTTCACACGGGTTATTATTATACATATAAACCTTCCTCTTGAATCACTATATCTATTAAAAAAAACCGCATCAAAATCCGTTGCGTGGTTTTAAAGATTTAAGCATACATACATACAGACAGCGGGAAGCGACTATGTA
The DNA here is from genome assembly GCA_949128165.1 of Lathronympha strigana. Taxonomy (NCBI): domain Eukaryota; kingdom Metazoa; phylum Arthropoda; class Insecta; order Lepidoptera; family Tortricidae; genus Lathronympha; species Lathronympha strigana. Next base: position 21,306,000 of record OX421912.1, read on the forward strand.
GTGTAGTATATATAGTATGTAGTGATAAAAACAATAAGAATTAGTAAAAACACTTACCAGGTATTCGAGATCTTGTAAAATATACGGAAACTTGAAAACACTCCTTTTCTCAGATAAACAGGCTGGCCCAAAAATACGCTGACATAACATAGTAAAATGTCGAACCTAAGGGTGACTCACGCTAGGACGGGACGGGACGGGACGGGACGATCTCTCGGAGCCCTCGGATATCACCTGACGTTTTCTATAGAAACTGATAGATCGTCCCGTCCCCTAATCAAAATAATGTAGTTGTCGAAAAGATATTCATAAGTCTGTAAACTTTTGATATTTCTGCATCCACCGTTGATATTTCGGCTGGACTCGTTCCTTTTCGCAAGACAAGCAATGTCGATCAATAATATAAACACATTTTTCCTGGATTCATAATCGATATATTCAGCCAACTCAACCGAATCCACTCTACTTATATCTATGGAACTGTGATTATTCTCAAAAATCTGCCGATCTATTATTCATAAATTCGAGACTTCTTGAAAGCTATACTTGCTGTTATTAGACAAACATAAAACTTAGAGGAGTTGCGGCAAATTGTTATTTTTTTGACAACATTGGCGTTCGTGTTTCAAAGATAACAATTCGATTTATTTAGTCAAAAATTATTGCTATAATAAATTGTAATAATACACAGTATAATTCGTGTAACGCAAAAAAAAATAATGATATAAATCTTTGTCAACGAATTTTTGGGCCATCCTGTATAACAAATTTAGCCAACCGCATATAGCAAATTTCATCGAAATCGCAGCTCGTACTAACCAGTTACATACTTGTTTTTAATCCAGTAAAAAACTATAAAACAAAACCAGAAAAGTGTGCAAAATAAATTCAAAGTGCATCAGAGGCCAATGAAAATAGAGGCGTTTTAAAATTCCAGCAAAAAATTTCGTGAGCCACATCATGACTTCATTGTTCTTTTTATAGCTTGATGTTTTACTTTCTGACTAAATTCAGAGCGCAGCTGCCTTTAAGTAGAACAAAATAAATCACATTTTTGCAAAACTCACTTTTGGACTGATTGACTTAAAAAATTGTTTTTCCGCGAAAAAATGTCCAAACATCTTAAGATATTTCTTTCCCATAAAATCGAAATTATCAAAGTACCATTTTTTTGAACACGTATGGTGACACATTGTCTTATACATTATTTAAGAATCACTCACAACACAAATCACTTTTTTTCAGGCGAGTTATCGTGGAATTACCCAATATCCATTACACAAGTAAAATCTCTCTCCTTAATTTTATTATTCAATACATAAATCGCAACAAAAATTTGTAAATATAGTATTTTGATATGAATTTACAATTTTTTTGATTCAATTAATTACTCGACTAATACTTTATCAATATACCAAGGAATTTAGTTTTACGTTTAAAATATACCTATTGACTTATGTTTATCGGAATAAGATGTCATGAAAAACAGTATTTAATATCTTTTAACTTTTCTGAAAAATTATCATGTCAAGTCACTTTGTTCCACCGAATGGAAGCTATGTGATCCTCGTAGAGTTTTTATGACTATTTCTAGGTTAGTAGTGGACGTGGATGCAATTACAATGTTTGCTTGTGACTCGTTGACAATATACGAGTATAGCAAATTAAGGCGGTACTTTCCCACGCTCCGGCCGGTGAAATAGAAAATAGGCATATGGAGATTAGACAGTGTGCAGTGATAAAGAAAAGAGGCTCGCGCGTGGTAGCGCGCATTCGTATAATTGGGGAGTATTTTCCTTGACTGTTGTTACCCGTTTGTCCCAAATTACACCAATTTTGATGGTACCTAATACATTCACGCAATAAAGGGTACCTTTAAAAAATCATGTTGTAACCATACTACTCATAAAATGTAAAATGGCAACTTTGAGTTTTTTTTTATATTTTGATGTTTTTTCAATCCTGATTTGAAAGCGATTTTATAATTGCAAGATGTTCAAGTATCACATATATTTTTTCACAATTTATCAAACACTGCTGCATATGTTAACGAAGATGGAAAAGAACCTTAATAATAAAAAAGCTAACATTACGCGATGATCTCCTACGTTACGCAAATGAATTTTTTATAGTTTCTACAATTTTATTTAGGGAGGAGACAAGAGGTTACATATTTTGTGTGACCCCCGCCGCCATTTTGTAATCGTGAAATATTCGGCATGGAGGCGTCTCATCCTCGTACAGTTTATCATAATTTCATACAAGCAATATCTCACGTTTGTTGATACAAAGTAATAAACGTTATTTGAAGTAATAATGTTAAGTAATTTATGTCCGCAGTAAGGAATGATAAGGCAATGGGTGTTGCTTTATGTTCTCCGTAAATTATGGTTTAAAAATTATGGGGAACGCGAGGCGAGGCACTTGAATAAAAAATACCTAAGTGCTTAGTTGAAATTTGAGTCAAGAATTCAATTTAAACGAGGACAACAAGAGTTGCCTTCTTATAGTTTGGCCATGAACTATTCTAATTTTTGTATCAGCATGTAATGTATCAGCATTGCGATACAACGAGGAAATAGGTACAATGCCTCAAGGACCTACTTTAGATTTAAGGTAGGTAGTTAGGTAAGTTACACTTACTGTATATATTTCGAAAATAAATGTTTCTTTTTTATTCGAAATTTATATATAATCAGATATTAATCAAACTGTATTTTTCTTACGCTAGTAAGAAACCACCACCACGCCATAAAGAGGGACGGATGTGGATTTTTCTAGCGGTACTAAAAATCTACACCCCATTTGTCGAACGATATTTAAACTAACATGATTACTTGATTAGTTCACAAACTGTCAAATCATGTGGGCCCCATTTGGGCCGGATGGGCTTAATTAACTTATATACCCACTTAGACTAATTTCCATGCGCCATGGAAACCTCCAGTACACTGCTGTGGGTAGAGGATGCTCCCAGTACTGAATTTGTATTGCAGAAACCTGGAATTCCCGGCTCGGGTACTATATTTATATAGAAAACCAGTATCGAGAGCACGTCCTAGCTCCGGGGCTGCGGGTTCTATCGACCTAAGAAACTAAGACTTTATATTAGACTAGGTGGTGCCCGCGACTTCGTCTGCGCAATATCTTTATAAATTGTAGCGTATGTGTTATTCTAATGTATAAGCTATTCTATTGTAAAGTTTCATTAAAATCCATTCAGTAGTTTTTACGTGTAAGAGTAACAATCCATACAAACTTTCGCATTTATAATATTAGTAGGATAAGAAAAACTGTTATGTACAATATATAAAAAAAAACAACAATCTAAGAAGAAGATGCGATACCAGCTATGAATAGCTTGGCAACTTCTATTTTTATCGATACGATTTCGTACAAATAGAATTACCAAATGGTCCAAAACCATTTCATTACTCACATAACTAAAGACACAAATGTATCACCAAAAAGGTTTTAATTGTTAAGGGGACGTTATACAACACTCGCCTCTGATTAGCTGGTTGGATCAGCTTTTCAATGTTCATTTCAATGCCATTCCCTGTTCTGGAGCGAGCTCGGATAAGTCGAGCATTTTGAACCAGTGTTTAATGATCCGTATTAACCTATGGGTAATGATACTAATGATAATCCTCCTGACCGATTTCGGCTACAATGGCTGCTTGTCTTGGGAACGTATTTGTTATGTTTATTAACTTCTACAATTTAAATGTTCGTGGGGCATACATTAACTTAAAAAACTTAAAATTCACGCATGTTGTGATGAAAATACGTGAGTTAAACCTGTTCTTAAGTTTAATATTCATAAATTTGTTACAGTTGCTGCTTTATGGACTTCAGGATGATCCGTTGTCTTTGTTAAAGATACAAGTGCACTGAAAAATTAAGGAGTGCAGTCTAATGACTCTTACGTAGGGTATAGTCTGAAAAAACTGTTCCTAGTGAGACTTTAAACAAATATAACTTACAACATATATACAGTAAGTTACAACCTAGCTTAAATCTAAAATAGGCCCTTGAGGCATTTTACCTAATTCAAAACGTACCTATTTAAATAATGTTACTTGTTCCGTAAACAACAAACCTACGCTACTAAGCGTGATGAATTATATTTCCAGGATATACTCATAATTTACTTCCCCAATTATTTCATATTTCCGTATACTAGTTTTACTAAATCTGGGATTACCCCGATTGAATTGTATACGCCTTTTTTCTTGTCTTCCAGGCGTCTCGGTCTCGATTTTTGCCCAGCGATTATTAAGAAGTTACAACTAAGAAATGATTAATCAAAATTCTCAAAGGTATCAAGTCAGTGATAGTGATACTCGGTCGTACCTATATAAAGGCACAACAAAAAACTTACCATAGCCTAACTAAAACATTGACTTGCACACCAAAAATAATCATCTAAACATTGCTCTGATGTGTATTTAGATTTTTGTACTGTGCAATTCAGTATATTATGCTTTGCGATTAAAAATTTCCTGATACTTAGTGCTTAAAGAACCTTTACACTAATCTTTCGGGGATTAAAAAAAAAACAATTGGATTTAATTACGAGAATATATGGAAAAGAAGGGATTGCGGGTCAAGTTACACAAGTGACGAATGATGAGATTCGTTGATTTGTGAATTACATATCGCAGTTCGATTGAGTAATAAAAGCACAGTTTTAAAACCAATAAAACGACGACCGGCAATGTAATTTCACCGCACAAGGCCTTGCGGAGCGGGTTTGAATTAAAAGCGGGCTCGATGTACAATATTATTAATATGAGGGAGTTTTTGTTTATAGTTACAAAACGTTGAAGTAAATTAAAAACTTGATGTTGGGTAAAAGGCACTATTCACCTGTTTTTTGCTCACAATAATTGAATGAAATGATCTTTATTTTAGTGCGGCAATGCGCTCTGTAGGTATTCTTATTTCTGTAGCCCCTGAACAAAATCTTATATATGTTTAAAGCAAGAGTAAATAGAACCTTTTTTCACTTTTCATCAGCCGCCTGTTTTACCACGCTTGCATTGCGATCAGCGTAGTGAAACGGCAGGTGTGACTAATGTCAATCGCCGGACAGTTTATTATTTAAAAATGTTTATTTTTCACAAAATTCTATTTCGCCAAATAACGTTATCATCATTTCAATTAGCACATTTTCGGTACAAGAAGCGCAAGTCCATTACATTATTATCATAAATTGCATTTGCTGTATTACCACTTTTGACAAGTTATACCTATGCGAAGTCGTTTTAAAATGATTGTTAAGATTTTACAGAACCCAATATAAAAGGTGAACTTGTAATGAAATGGTAACTTACCTTACCTTAAACTTGTAGGTACCTGGTTAACGTGATTTGAATATTTACAATTTCTTCATTATTTCATATTTTCTGAGCTCCTTAGTTCTAAGAAAACCTTTCAAGCATGTCTCAGTTGTCGCATTTTCTACTCCATCGAGTGCTCATATAATAAGATATTTCTTAAATTAGATCAAAGTCTAGACGTGCCTAGCCTACCTAACAAAAGGCCTAAATCCAGTCAAGTGATAAGTTATAGACGGAGCGTAGCAGAAAATAAGGGTAGTTGTGAAATAACTAATCGTGGATTTTCTGTGCTAATTTAGGCAAGTTCGATTGTGACTGTGTAATATTTTTAAAAGGTACTTGAATGAAGTCTGATCATTGAGATTTTAAAGCGACTTGTTTTTTAAGCAAACATACTTAAAAATGGTTAGATCTAATGTCTAAACATTTGCTTCAGTAAAACTTACAGTATTGGTTTTCTATTATAACATTGTCTTCTGTTATCGCGATTGTAATTATTGAAATTAAACACTTTAGAACGGATTAATCGCGTTTATTAACACCATGACCCTACGTTTCGGGCTAGCGAAGTGCTTAATTTAAATATTATAACATATTTTAAGCTTATTAAAATAGATCCGAAGCACCTACCCTTGGTGCGCAAATCATTGTAAAAGCCTAATTACAATGTTTTCAGATAGAAAATACTATCGACGATGATAACTGGGCTCTTACCATGACGTCTTAACGGGATTTAGTTTAGGGTCAGTTTAGGCTCAGTTGTATGGAAGCGACTCAGTTTAGGTCGTCAACTGAATCGCGTTAAGACGTCATGGTAAGGTCTCTGATCTCTTACTAAATATTTATGGTGAACTTTTATTCGGAAGCGTCACATTTTGTCGCGTAAATGCCTAACCGTATTAGAAACATTTAAGAATAAAGTACACTTCCTCTTTTAAATACCAAAGCATACATTCTACCATAAACTATGCGTAAACGGACATTTATTTGCAAATTCGCTCTTTGAACTCTTTACATTTTACCACCATGTCAGCCTGATTAGCTGAACATATCTCAGCGATCGAATAATAAATAAAATACCCGGCATATAACCCGAATCTCACATAGTACATTCGTTCAAATTCACTGACCATACATCACCCTTACTCCAATGGCATAGGGACTACCTCTGGTCAGGATAAGTGAGTAGCTGTTAGTACTTTCCAAACCTGAATTACCGTTAGGGCAACCGACAAAGATGCTGTGGTTTCACTACAATTTTATACTACACCTGCTCAAATTACTTATAGTCCTTAAGCTTATAGCAATAAGGACAAAAATTGAGTATGTTATTGGAAATTGGACAGTTAATTTAGGTTGGTTGGACTTGATTCGCAGAGCAAATGGGGTACAAGACAATACGAAGGTTTTCTGTGTACTGACTCATGGTTCGGGAAATAATGCAGAGTCTTCTATAGTTGTTGTGAAAGATGTACAATGCAAGGTTAGGTGTGAATCATAATGCTAACGTTTTGTAAGTAGGTCGTTTTTATGCTTATGTTGTGACATTCTTTGTTCAGCATGTAATGTATGACGTTAGGGTATGTAATGAAAAACTTTGTTAATAACATGTATAGTCTGATTCCGCTAAGTTTCCTAGATTTTGATAGCACAGATTGTGAAAGTGTAAACGTCATAATTCCATAGAAGTTTGACGTATAAATGACAGTTTAAAGTTGGACAGTTCATATAAAGTGGTTTGACTCTATTACACCTAATTTCTTTATTTTATTCAAATAATGTTATTTAAGAGTGTCTTTCCCTACAGTTCTTCTATACTATCGTTTTTTTTGGCTTATACCATACCATGGCTGCAGGACCCCGGGGTCCGCTTTGGAAACTGATCCCAAGATTTGTCGTAGGCGCTAGTTTTACGAAAGCGATTTGAGACCTGAGCATTCAAAATAGTCTATAAGCAGAATCTCGAGCTATCTCATCGCCCACAACACTTAAACCTATACACTGTGCCCGTGTGAGCATTGCGAGAGATTTTGACAGCGTATTCCTGAGGCTAAAAGAAACAAAAAATGTTATATGATTTTTGGTCATATCGACCAAAAAAAACAAAAAAAAAACAACTTTCTTTTTCTTTTTTTATATGCTTTGATACATGGTAAGTAAATTTCATTTAGAAAAGGCCCACTTAAAATACAAAAAAAAAGTTTTTTTGGTAAAGCCGAATTTTGCAAAGATATAACAGTGTCACTTTGAAATCTGTCAAAGATCATGTCTAGACTAGACCACGTAGTAGCATTATCACATCCTAAAACGCGTTATTTACCGACTGGCGGTAATATTACGTTTAAATAAAAATTGCAAGTATCTCAGAAACCAGCCCTAATCCAATGAACTTAATATGAAATTTTTTGTTTCTTTTAGCCTCAGGAATACGCTGTTAAAATCTCTCGCAATGCTCACGAGCACCGTGTATGACACAGTCTTATACGACACCCATCCATGGTAGAAAAGGGGGGTGTGAAATTCTTTACCAGCCACCATCAGCAGCCTGTTTTACCACGGTGATACTCATACTCATACTAAACAATATCGCAATACAATAGGCTAGACGAGGTTTCGCGACAATAGGCTAGACGACTAAAAAATCTATTTAGTCCGTCTTTTACGTTATTAAAAAATATTGTGCACGAATTTTTTTGTTCGTCAAATCATAAATGACGAAAATACAGTGCGTTAAGTTTCGCGTAACGTCACTATTAGGTACAATTATTACCTAGTAGTGTCGTCACCAGCCCCCACCCCGGAACTTTGATGGTCTTCGTCAATTTTAGTTAAATTGAAAAAGGAAAAAATACGTTTCTAATCATTTTCGATAATCTAACTGACGGACTAATTAGAAATATAGTTTTCAACCTGGTCGTCATCCCTATTATAAAGTCGGTTGAAAATAGCGTTCATCCAATACGTATTCAGCCGAATTCACCTCAAGTGAAAAGACTAACCTTTCATATTTGTTCCATGGAATCGCGGTAATATACAAGTACTTGAAACCCTTAATTCTGCGGTGAAAAGGCCTCGTTAAGGATCCTTACAGTGTTTGCTCAGGATTAATGAGTATCAAGCTAAGCCCGCCATTAGTCAATCTTTGGAGTAAACAACCCTTTGGCCTCTGGACTGAATTGCTTCTGGTTATAATGTGAAAATACATAATTATAGGAAAACGTTTGGGATGGGATATCTATACATAATAATAAAGCAGAGTAGGGTTACCAAACCGTGCAATGCATTGATTTAGGATAAAAGAACTGGATACCTAATCGGCCGAAAAAAATGAGGCCACAAAAGTGCAGCAGCTGCGGCTCTTTTTCGTATAGTCTTGTTTGGAACGTTACGTTCCATAAGTGCCAACAGCCTAGGTATATACTTTTAACAGTGTTGGTAGTTCTGTGTATGAATTTGACATTTAATGCTTACGTTAGTAAGCTCTTTTTCATACGAAACATGTATGGTTCGCTAATGTCATTCTAACCCACATTTTTTGACATTTTTGTTCTGCTTTGTGTGTCCATTTATTTTAATTAGTCAATAGTGCATTATAGATTTAAAAAAAATGTTGGGGTTTTAAGCTAACATGGTAATTTGCATTATAACTAATATTTAAAACGGAATAATTACCATGCATGTTTGTTTCATTGAGCACCCGATATTCGACACTGTTGCAAGCGCCATGTTCAAGGAGTAAACATACATGTTATTATCCTGTTTTAGATATTAGTTATAATGAGTTAAGAGCTCGCAGAATTGAAAATAGAACACATTTCAATGATTTCTAGAATTTTTGTCTGTCTGCCTGTTTATTTGTTCAAGCATCACGTGGAAACGGCTGAATGGATTTAGATGCACCCTTTACTGGCACGTTAAGGGGATCTCCTGTCAGCCTCTAGGCTAAAAAAAGGAAATATCCGCGGGCGAAGACGCGGGTATCAGCTAGTAATAGATAAAGCATAGTTTAAGTTGGAATGGAAGCTTTTTTTACCAATATCACCCTTAAATATCAGATTGGTTTCTAAGTGCTTATTAAACACGTAAGTAGATATGAAAAAACACACAGTAATAATAATAAAAACTTCTCTAACAACACCTTTAACGGCCTCCTTCGCAATTTACAGCGCCATCTATTTTCACTTGATGACGTTAACATGTTACCATTCGCGTGAAGCAAGCATATTACACTCAACGGATCATCTGATATTTTTTGCAGGAGAATTCATTTACCCATGGTGCATTATTCCCTCCTTCAGATTCTCTTGCAAGGGCTGTAACGAGTAGGAATAGTACTTAATAATTAAGAGAACCTAAAGACATGACAACCCCAATATCACGTATAAAATTCGTATTTGTATAAAATTTGGCCCTCAAATTGAATTTCTAATGGTAATTTAGGTTTTAAGATTGTTACCCTGAATATACGCTTACACCCTCGCCTTACCAAAATAATAATAGGCTCAAGGTTAAAAACTCAATTTAGTGTCAAAGTCCTAACGTTTATCAACTCGAAAGCCATCTGCTAATTAAGCCTAAAGTTATCCCCAAGGCTCACCATTTCACTCCAATAATCTTGTATAAACGGGTCTCGGGGACCTTTCACATTGTATGTAAACGGGGGTCGCAGTGACACTGGTTTGAGGTAAGGGCTGAGAATGCACCTGCAGATGTTTGCTAGTTGACAGTAGAATCGACGCATTGGAATGACCTCATTTTCTTGGGACAAGCTGAGAATTGATATATACCCATACTTACCACTTAAGTATAGCTATGTTATAATGATTTACCTTTATTAGTATAGCTTGTAAATTGATATAGATGTCATATACTAAAGAAAAAAACCAACACCGACGAAGGCCAATCCGAGGATTTAGCCGCGTAAGCTGAAGACCCGAGTTCGTTCCTTGGATTGGCCTTCGTCGGTGTTGGTTTTTTTCTTTAGTATATGACATCTATTTCAATTTATAATTTATAATTTATATATAGTAGTGTTACTACTTTAATAAGAAATCAAAAAAATATTAAATACCGCACCGCTCGCCGTCGGCAGGATGTTCACCCGCATACCCTGGAGCCTAAATGGTCTCGTACCATGCGGTTTATGAGGAACTTCCTCCCGCGGACGCTCCGGCTGTGGAATGAGCTCCCTGCCACTGTTTTCCCAAAGGACTACAATATGGGGTTCTTCAAAAAAGGAGTGTTAAAGTTTTTAAAGGGTCGGCAACGCGCATGTAACACCCCTGGAGTTGCAGGCGTCCATAGGCTACGGTGACCGCTTACCATCAGGCGGGCCGTATGCTTGTTTGTCACCGTCGTAGTATAAAAAATAAAAATTAGTAGTTTATGCAACAGTGATATAATAAGGGTTCTTAAAACGTGAGGGTCGCCGTTACAAAACGAGGCAAAGCCGAGTTTTGTAATAATAGACCCGAGTGTTTTAAGAACCAATTATGAGCTGTTGCATACCCTAGTTTTTCTACGACAGCTAAAATAGCGTAAAAAGCTAAATCTAGAAACGTGGCAGAATAGGGAAGATGTTGTGCCCACTATAGAAATTAAAAAAAAACAACAACAGTGCTAATATATTGTATGAAAATCCATAGGAGCAGTGTTCTTATGGAATGCCATAGACAACGTTATAATGTAGACTTTTTGAATATCGCTGTCAGTCATCTAATTGACAGATAGAAGTGCTGGAGTAGAAAAAATAAATAAAATAATTTGATTTGTATCTACAAAAATGATAATGATTTTGTAAACTAAAAACTCCTCGAGAATAGTGATATAGAATGAGGTAGGCATGGGTGTGTAGCGAAACGTAACTGTCTTTGTCGCACTATTAAGGAAGAGTGATAGAGAGAGAAGACTATGCTTACGCTACTAAGCGTTAGCGAATGGCATCTTGGGGTCACACCTGTGTTTTTTTTTTAATACTACTACGGTGACAATCAAGCATACGGCCCGCCTGATGGTAAGCGGTCACCGTAGCCTATGGACACCTGCAACACCAGGGGTGTCACATGCGCGTCGCCGACCCTTAAAAAAAAAGGAGGATTCGCTGGGTTGACAGCCAAACGGGCCAAGGGCTTTGCTCCGTGGGTCCTCAGCTGTCAACACAGCGAATCCTCTTGGAGCTCTGGCGACCTTACACACCAACAGGAACAACTAAAATACAACTTTCAACTTACTAAATTTAATACTCTATTGCAACTTTCAAAAACCCTCTAAAATTTCTTCGCTTATAATATGAGTGGGACTATGGATAAATAATAAATATGTCCATTAGTTACATAAATTAATCCTGAAATATTAGGGGTTCATTTATAAGCAAAGTCAGGACTGATTTATTGAATCAAACGTTACTTTGCGGAACTCCATATTAATTATGTCAATAATGTTTTGCTATTCCGACCAACGAAAAAGAGCTATCTTTGTTTTTGTTTATCATTTGCCACATAATAGACGCCTTAAATACACCCACGAGCAAATACAACAGTCCACCTTGCTTTGAGAATTTTGCATAACGTCACCAATTTTTATTACTCTAAGTATGTGCACTTTTATCTTGCTGACAGCCACTATCTTCAGACTTTTTAAGTGACCGTGGAAAACGGAAGAATCCGCGTAATCTCTTAATTGGACAGGCAGTGAACAGCGAAATTACCCGCTGAAAGAAAGGCCGGGGATATTCCGAAGATAAGTAGATGAAACAAGCCGAGAGTGAAACCCCTTTTGTCATGTTTACATACAGAGATTTTGATATCGCACAGTCAGCAATATAAGCTTTATTATTTTTAAAGATTTTAGCAGATAAATAAAATAAAATAAATAAATATTATTGGACAATCTTACACAAAGCGACCTAGTCCCACGGTAGCCTCAATAAAGCTTGTGTTATGGGTACCAGATGATATATAAAATAGACACATATAAGTACTTAAATACATATAAAACACCCATAACCCAGGTACAAATATTTGTGATAAACGCACAAATAAATGCCTTAACCAGGATTCGAACTTGGGACCTCCTGCTTCTCAGCAGGGTCACTACCAACTAGGCTAGCAGGCCGTTACAGATTTTTTTAAAGAATACAAATATTTTTAAAGATTGACATACTTACATGAAGCGCAAATGAAACAAAGCGTTTATGTAGTAAGTAAATGATTATAAAAAAATAATAATTAAAAAGTCTTTTATTTCTTGCAAAAATAAATATTTAGTGTTACTTAGACATAATTAATTATCCTAATTGCCTGTTTTAATAAAGCACTTAAGGCTCTTATCCTATGGTTATTATACTTTTTCTTAAATCTTTTATGCTGTTTTTTTAACTATTGTACGTGTATCTAACTATTTATTATTGAAATTAAACGCCTTAGAACGGATTAATCGCGATTATTAACACCATTACCCTACGTTAAAGCACTCGTCGGAAAAGGTAAATAATTACATTTAGTTGCTTATTCAAAATTCAAAAAATTATTCTGCAAGTAGGCCTCAAGGGCACTTTTACAAGTCAATAAGCATTACAATAAAGCATGTACTATTGGAAATCATGCCAAAGCAACATAACTACATTATTATGAAAAATAATAATAATAATTCTATAAATATTATTCCATTCTTACTACGCTTATACCTTTCCAAATAAATACACAATAATCTCGGAGCATGAATACTTTCAGACAAGCAATAAATGATTTTCCACAATAAGTTTTCCTTGTTTGCTCATGGTTGGACAGGACAGCTATCGAGCTCTCGTTTCGTATTTCCGTAAAGGATTCACAAGGAACGAACGGGAAGTTGTGTAGTATTTACATGGTACTAGTTTCTCGTACAATGTTGTGGTATGAAAAGCTGTTATTGTCGATGTTAACCTAACATGCTCATTTACATTATAATTATACTATTTAAAACGGGGTATTTTATCATGTAGTAGCGACCCACCCCGGCTTCGCACGGGTTATTTTTATACATATAAACCTTTCTCTTTAATCACTCTATCTATTAAAAAATACGGCAACACAATCCGTTGCGTAGTTTTAAAGATTTCAGCATACATACATACTGACAGCGGGAAGCGACTTTGTTTTATACTATGTAGTGATGTTTGTTATATATACTACTGATATTTTAGTACCGTGGTTAATAACATGGCGCTTGCAACAGTGCCGAAATATTGGGCCAAGAAAATGAGATTTTACTTATTTAATCGTACGGCGAATTTACACATAAGCAAGTTATTATACTCGTAAGCCGACATCCAGGTCACGCTACTAGTCGATCGCGTCAGATGTTATGTTAGTGTAGAAGTCCTCTGGGACACCTTGATATTAAAGCGGAGAAAATTCGATAATTTCCAGGAATCCATTCCCAGAAAGCTGAAAATTGCTTTGATTACTTAATTTGGGCCTCCTTTTTGAGGTCTTTTTAGTTCGAAAAAAACGGTACGTCGGACAGAAATTGTATGTCAGTATTGAAGAAGGTCAAATTCTGTGTCATTTAGATATAATATCATTAACATGTGCTTTATAGTTACCTACCTACTGAGTAAAACCGCTGTGACATACCTACGGACTTCAAAGATCCTCTCAGGAATTACGTATGTCACAGCGGATTTACTCAGTAATATCTTAATTACATGGGAGGTGTAATTTGTTTGCCGCTACTTAGTTTTGTATATAAATTACGAAAAATAATATTTTTCATCCAAATATGTTACTAACAGTATTTTTTGTCTTACAAATATGTACTTCTGTTATATTATGTGATAGGTCTTTTAAAATTAACTTTGAAGTTTCTAAAAAAAGAATTTGATTATTCGAATATTTTCAAACATAATCTAACATTTAAAAAACGTGTCGCAGTTTTTTTTAATCGTATGTACGACTAAACCAAATTTGAAGTTTCAGATAGGTACCCTATCGAGGTAGAGTTTACCTCTCTTTTATACTTACTTACGTTCCTTAATGACTTTTCTGTCCGACGTACCATTTTCAAGTTACACGCAAAAAAAATAAAAATCCGACCGAAATGATGGCAGTTACTTGGCTCTCAAAAGTTGAGCTCAACTCGTGGGATTCTGGAAACTCCGTTTACACGTATTTAGGACCAAATGAAGGCATTGGAATAATTTCCAGCTTGCTGAAAATTCATTCCTGGAAATGACTTGTATGGATCTAATTTTCTTGTCCTATTATTCCGAAGCTCGCAAAAACAAATATACTCGTACATGGCAAATAAGTCGTTTTAAACAGTAATTATAAGGTATGAAAAGTTTATACGTACGAATTACTTTACTATCATTATGTTACACCATACTGGTATCGGTAGGGTGAGTATTATTAAGATTCTTACCAGCGACCCTAGCCAAACTATTTGGAGTTACGTTACGGTCGTGCCCCCGTCAAGTTAGCCGTAGCGGTTTTCCAGTGAAAAAGGATGGTACGGCTGGCCAAACTGAAAAAATCAGGACATTTTTCGACCTGGAGTATGTTACTTAACATTGAAGAGGGTTAAGCTAATAGAAAATCGCATTTTCGATGGCAAACAGGGCATCATATAATACCTATATCTTTATATACCCACATATCATTATCCCTCAATAATGCGTTCAAAAATCGCATATAAAGGCCCCCATAATAATAAACTTTTTTGTTACAACAAATTTTTTATCTGTGAAAATGTTAAAGTAGCTAATTTACGAGTATATTATCGAATTCAATAGTATTATTTATTTGAAATTTCGAACATCTCTGACAAAAAAGGAAATTTTACTGGCCCTCTATTCTAATATCAGTCGAGATGACGTTTAGTTCGAAACGAAGTGTCAATTAAACAATGTCGCACGCAAGTCGCACGTTATTTGATATCGAACGATATGAAAATTGGGACCAACTCTAGTTTATCTCTAAATTTTAAAAATATAAATGTCAAAAATTTAATGTCAGAAAAGTTTTCGTTCATTAAATTCGTAATTGCAGTCGACATATACGGTTTGAACGCATCGTGGAGAGCTCATGATATTTGTGTATATAAAGCAGTGTATAGGTATAATTGTAAATAATTAGGCATTAAAAAACTCATGTATAAAACACGGCTGCCGCTTTATTTCATAAACCCACGCACGAGTTTTAATGCATTTCATTATATACAATCACAAACAACTATTATAAATATTCTCAATTACGTTATGACAAAAGCAATTCGGGCAAAAAGGTTTATCTAAATAGAGGGAATTTGGATAAAAATATCCGTATATAATATGTAAATACTTTAATGTTTGTATCCAAATCCTATAGTAATACTTTGCCCACAAACCGTTGTAACAGAGTTTCTCCGAATGTGTCCCGACGTCTCCATCACGCTTCAGGGCTGCTACCACGAAAATCGAACGATTGCGGATTTGTATCTTCTCTGTCACACTTGCATACTGGAGTGACAAAGAGGTTTTCCCGTCAATGCCAATTTTCGAAGTTCGTGGTAGGATGCAGGTCGGGGAGGGACGTGCCCGCTCACTAATACGGGTTGATTCTGTATTGTACGCCAATATAACTGTGTATGTACGTGTAGCGAATAAAAGGTTTAGGTAATCGAGTTAGACCCTAATAATATACAGGCCCATAATGGAAGCAATAAATTGAATCGTAGGTAGTACACCCCAAACGGAACAACGTGTGCTCAGCGACTTTTAAAAATATCGTGTTTTGTTTTTTATTACACTTTAAAATTAGTTAGAAGACGTCATATACTGCGATTCTTTGGCATTTTTGTACTATCACAAGAGACGTCAACTAGGCTGATGGTAACGTAAAGTCATCCAATTGGAACCCTAGGCCACTCTAGAACTAAGTCAAAATGACAAGCAGTAAGAGATATCTTACAATATGATTAAAGCGTCACTATGACATAGTCCTACTAGGGCACCAATTGGTTGAATGTACATTGAAAATACAATTTAGTTTGTATGAAGAAATGAAAACCTTCAGAATCCATTATTTTTAAAAGTTGTCGAACAAAAGTTGTTAGGATCGAGGAGTATTATTTATGATTCAATTTATTGCTTCTATAATGGACCATATTCGGTATTAAAAAAAAAAATGTGATAGCTCGGAGCCCTCGGAGATCACGTGACGTTTTCTATAGAAACTGACAGATCAGATCACATTGGTGTCAGTCATTCTTAAATGTTACATTGGAGAAAATACTCAAAATACCAGCTTGATCGTAATTTTTTTCCCACAACACACACATCATTATCCATAATAGAGCAAAAAGCCCAGTCAAGGGTCACCGCCATATTGAAACATCGAAAGTTCTTGCATAACGACTTCTCTGCACCCATCCCTTTCATTTAACAGCTCGGCAAAAGAGATGCACGCATGATGGAAATCGCTTCTGAAAATCGGTTTAGCAAGCGCCCTAATGAGAGAAAGCGGTTCTGAGTAGTTGTCAGTTAGGACGCAGATAAAATTACAATGTCGCGTGTGAATATAGTAAATCGGGGTTTGTCCAATGACTTAAATATATGGCCGAAAATTGCATAGAGAATTATCACTTCCCAAACCACTTTTTCCATATTTTACTTTCTCAAATGGCATGACAACGTTTGGCATAGTTATTTTATTTGGCATCTTAACCTAAACTAACCTATGCCAAATAAAATTGAGTCGCTTAACATCAAACTCGGGTAAATCCATCTGTCAGATTATGCGATTTTGGTATTTAGAAAAGGTAATAAGGTAGATATTTGCTGAGAGGATCGAATGGATTTACCCGAGTTTGAAGTTAAGCGACACAATTATGGAAAATATGAATTTGGTAAGCATTGGTATGTCAACTAAACTACGCGATACATTTTTGGGGAAATTAAATTATGCGAAACAAATTTAAGTTGTTGGGACATATTTAAGGTTGACAAAATAACTCGTCCTCGCATCCGAAGGGGACTTCAGTTGCAAGGGAGTTGTAACAAGGAGGCGGCAAATTGAACAAAAAGAGAAAAGTTAGTTAGTTAGACAATAAAACACGATTTTGTCGATTTTTCAGGATTTTTGATCATGTATAAGATGAAAACGGTAAAAACAATTTAACAGCATATGTGTTTTAAGTAGACTTTCCTAAAGATATTTTCATGTCGGTAAGGTATTTTTCATTTTGGTGGTCTAGAAAATACCGTGAAAAAGTGGCCCTTTTCAACGAAGACAGGCTTCCGAGTGACCACTCTGTCACGGTGTTTAGAGTTTACTAATGTAGGTAAGTTTACAGTCACTAATCAGAGAAGTATCATGTATTTAGTTAACTATAAAGTAAACTAAAAGGAGCATACCTCCTATACAAAACGTAATAATTAAATTCTAAATTAGACTGTTTTCAGCGCGGTTACAGATCATTGTCAGTAAAAAAACAGCCCAAGTACAGTTTCTACCATATATATGATCATTCAAAACCTCCAAGAGTTCCTTGAGGTCCTCCTTGCTTTGTTCTCCTCAGTGCTGAGGGTCGTGTCCTCCTCTGTGGATGAAATGATTCCGGATTGCGGGTTTACAGGCATTTCGGTCATTTGCGACTTCCAAAGGGACCTGGGAGGATAGCAATTTGCCATTTTGGTCTGACCATCGTGCTGGACGCTGCTTCTACCTCTTTTTTCTTTCACCAAACTTAAAGTAGTGCCTTGTGAATAGACAGAATGGTTGGACTGGTGGTTTCATACAGCGCGGCATGAACAAAAATCACGCGCTTCGTAGCAATAAACATAGTTATCGCCTGGTCACTGCTAAGCACAACTATCGAAGTCTGAGCGATCGCCATACCCGTAAATTATGGGCCCGTCAGTCTACAATAGAATGCCCTTAGCAGTCAGAAATGCAGCTTCTACTTATAGTTTTAAAAACAGACTACGAAAATGGCTATTGCAGCTAACTCTGTACAGTACTGAGGAGTTTTTTGATTTGCCGTGCATATAGTTTAATAGTTGTACAACACTTTGACATGTAACATTGGAGTCATCAATAAATTTTTGTATTTATATTTGGTAGCGTAATCGTTGTAGAAAGGCTATCGACCCTTTGGGTGCAAAATCCTTAAAATGAGGAGCTTCTAAATAATGCGGAAAACAAAGTTCGTTCAACGTATCCGGTTAAATAACAAAGCTATCTAAACCTCATTTTTTGTGACCAATCACATGTGAATAGGTGTCTAGTGCTCGAAGGCGATGAATTCAGAGGGAAGTCAATGAACCACGTTTATGAGGCTTTTCGTTATCATATTTGGTTTTAACGCCTCAACTTTTGTCTATGATACTTATAGTTTTCTCATGTTTCTTGAGCTCTGTTAAGTTGAGTATAGTTTCTTCTCTTTGTCTTATAGTAAGTACTAGCTTTTACCCGCGGCTTCGCCCACGTACTAAACGTAATTTTCAACCGTCTACAAGTAAGGAGGTTCTTAGTTGGGCCCGTATATTTGTATGTACACATACATATGTATGTTTGTCCGCTATTATCTTGCGGTTGGCTGAACGGATTTAAATGGAATGGATGGTTGTCGGAAAAGTGATCAAACTGAAAAATTCATGTTGGCGGCTGTTTCTCAATTTTGACCTCTGATTTGTTATAAAGAACCTCTCGAACCCTTTATATGTGCCTACCAAGCTTTATCACGAACTTAACTCTATAAATTCAAGATGGTGGCCGTTGATGGTGGCGTTGGTGGTTCGTTAGAAAGAACCTTTCGTATCCTCGGATATCGATTTTCATCACGATCAGATCATAACTGAAGAAATTCTAGACGATGGCCGTTTTTCTCAGTTTTAACTTCAGATTATTCATAAAGAGAACCTCTCGGAAATCGATTTTAACACGATCGGATCAAAATCGAAATAATTCCAGATGGCGGCCGGATCTCGCAGTTTTCACTACAGATTCGTTACTGAGGAATCTCTCGGATCCCCAAATACCGATTATTATCAAGGTCGGATTAAAACTCAATAAATTCAAAATGGAGCCCCTTTTCGCAATTCTGATCAAGGACCTATTTTAGATTTAAGGTAGGCAGAGGTAGGTCGTTAGGTAAGTTACACTTACTGTATATATTTCCCATGTTGACTTTTTCACCCCATTTCGTACTCCTATTTACTCATTTCTCGTTAGGAATACTCCTGTGAATAAAATAGTCTAATAAATCTTGTTTCCCGATATACAATCAAATCCCACTTCACCCCTTTAGGAGGAGAATTCTAAAAAATCCTAGCTATTTCCCGCAGCTTCGCCCGCGTACAAAATAAATGTTCAACCATAACGTTATTTCAAAATCAAGTTGGCGGCTTTGATTCGTTATAAAGAATCTCTTGAACCCTTTGATATGTACCAACCGAGTACATATTACGATCAATGTTGACTTCTGATTCCTTAGAAAGAACCTTTCGGATTCTCAGATATTGATTTCCATCACGATCAGATCATAACTGACGAAATTTCAGATGGCGGCCTTTTCTCGCAGGTTTGGCTCCAGATTCATTGTAAAGAACCTCTCGGATCTTCTTTCTTATCTCAATTAGAAGGTGAATTCTAAAAAATCCTTTCTTAATGCACCCCTACACCTTAATAAGAAACCTACGTGCCAAGTTTGAAATTCTAGAAACAGAAATAAACAACAAAACGACACTCATATTGATATTTTGAGATTTCAACCCCATCGCACCCCAACAGGGAAGATGGTGCATCATACGTCCACCTCATTGGATTTTTAAATGGTAGTTGTTTTTGATTTCAGCGACCCGATAAACCATAAAAACGAATATCATCATGTTTTTTGACTTTGTTACCCCTTTTTGCCGTCTTAGGGGTTTAATTCTCAAAAAATCAAATACACGTCTTTACTCATTTATCTTTAGAAATACTCTTGTGTAGTTTTGAATAAAATAGTTTAACTAATCATGTTTCCCCATACATAGTTTGTACCGTCATTTCTCCCCCTTTGGAAGTGAATTTTGAAAACTCCTTTGTTTGTGCACCCCTACGCCTTATAAGGAACCTAAGTGTTAAGTTTGGAATCTATAGAACCAGAAATAAACAACAAAACGACACCCATATTTATATTTTTAGAGCTCGACCCCCTCGCGCCCCAACAGGGAAGATGGTATTTCACAATCGCCACGTTAGATGTTAAAATCGTCGTTGTTTTTGTAATCAGCGACCCGATAAACCAGAAAACGATACCCATGTTGTTTTTTTTTACTTTTTCACCCCTTTTCCCCCTTATATGGGTTGAATTCTCAAAAAAGCTGAAACATGTGCTACCTCATTTATCTTTATAAATACTCCTGTAAAGTTTCAAATGGAATAGGCCAACTAATCTTGTTTCCCCATAAAAACTTTGGACTTCTAAATCACCCCCTTAGGGGGTTGAATTTTGAAAAATCCTTTCTTAGTGCACCTCTAGACTTTATAAGGAACCTACGTTTCAAATTTGGTATCTCTAGGACCAGCGGTTTGGGCTGTGCGTTGATATGTCAGTCAGTCAGTCAGTCAGTTAGTCATTCAGTCAGTCAGTTTCTTTTTTATATATTATATAGATAAAAACACCTTTTTTGTATTTTGATGAGAAACCTTTACACATAAAATAAAGTCTCTAGCTAAACAGAAAACCTTCCGCCATACAAACTTTCAACACCCTTTTCACCCTTATAAGGGTCGAATTTTCGAAATCGCTGAAATTACTTTTTGTAAACTCTAATGAGGATTCTTTTCACAAAGTTTGTAGTCTATAACTAAAAGGGAAACGCTTCCGCCATACAAACTTTTAACACACTTTTCACCCCTTTTGGGGTTTATTTTTCCAAAACGCTAAAATTACTTTTTTTGTATTTTAATAACAAACCTCTACACCAACTTTTGAGTCTCTATCTAAAAAATAAAACTTTCTTCCATACAAACTTTCAACCCCGATTTAACCCCCTTAGAAGATGACTTTTTCAAAACCCTTTCTTATTCGTTACCTTCGTTAAACACCCAACGTAATGTGAAAATTTCAGGATCATACGTTTAGTAGTTTCGGCTGTGCGTTGATCAGTGAGTCAGTCAGTCAGGACTTTTCCTTTTATATGTATAGATTTATATCTTAAGCGAAGGAAGTCGTTTTCCTACTATCATCCGGTTAGAATCTGATAATAGCACCTTGAAAAAAAACCATATTACAGACACCTATATAGTGATTTAATGATAATTCTCACTAAAACAGGACAGGACGGGGCGGGACAATCTGTAATTTTTTATAGAAATCACGTGATAGCTCGGAGCCCTCGCATGGCACGTGACGTCTTTAGAAACTGACAGATCGTCCCGTCCCGCCCCGTCCCGTCCCGTTCTAGTGTGAGTCATCCCTTAATCGAAAATCATCATGATAATGGAAGTGATCGATGAGTCCAGTGATCGTCGATCGTAAATGTTGTAGCAATTTTGTTGCACTATTATTGCGTCTTTATGCCCTAATCTAGCTTGGATAGCTAATTACAGTTAGTAACAATAACATTTTATTTTTATTTGTAGCAATTCCTTTATTTCCACTATGTTACACCAAAATTGCTACAAAATGTTCGATCCCAACGATGCCAACAAAATGATTAAAAATTTTGATAATTATAATTTCAATTATACATCTCGTTTGCAAACGGATTATCTTGGTAAAAATGATTAACTATTTTGTTATTTTCACCTTACCTGAGATCGCAAAAACAATTTAGCGACGATAAATTCTTGTAGACATACTTAATTATTTAATTAAGCGGTGCTTAACGTGCCGTGTGTCGGCGACATTTCTTGTTGCGAATTTATTTGTACTAAATACTTAACAAGAGGATCTCTTACTAATTAAAGCTTGAATAAATCATTTCAAGACAATGTACTAAGTAATGAAAATGCAGAAGCCGTTTCTTCATCTTGTACAGTCGGCTTCGTAACACAAGGTGCGAGGATTAGAAAATATTTGAACTATTCATTCTTAATTATAAAACAACGGGCAAGTTTCCCAGAGTCGCGGGTTGAAGCCTTTTTGTGTGTACATGAAAATATAAGTGACTATACATACGTATAATTACTTAATAAATAAGGGTCGTCCAAAAAAATTAAGTTGAGAATATTCCTTCTCCACATACATACAGGTAAACTAATTATTCCCATTTTTAAAGTAATTAAACTTTATTTGAAGGTCGGTCAAAAGGAAGTAATTTTTCGGTACCCTTGGTTTGTTGGAAGGACTGGCTTTATGAGTATTTCAAATTGAGAACTCTAGCCAGTTCTGTCACACCAAGGGGCGATGGTTGATTGTTCATTCTATGCGTGGCAGCCTACACGTAAGGTTTTGTGTTCGATAATGTATTAATAAAAAGATATTTAACTATCCATAAAACGTGTATTGTTCCTCACCACTAGGCCGAACCCTTTACAGTACAAACATGTACCTATAAAAATAAATTAAGGCATTTATATATCTAATATGTAAATGTTTTTAATAACTTTTTATACAGGTTTTCTAGTATTTAAAACAAATGTAGCTTCAAATTTCGATTTTAGGGTCAGATAGTTTTTTTTTGTACTTGTTAATTGCAAGACAAAAATCTGAGCGACCTCTAAAGAAGTAACAAATTAGTTCAATATTGAGCTTACAGAATACTATTTCATAATGGAATAAATGGAGCGTTGAGGTAAAAAATATCATACTTTTTTATCTTCATACAATAGTCGTTTAATAGACAGACCTATACACCTTGAAACCCGACCCATTTCCAAGATTAGTTTTAACGTTTACCGTTTTCATTATGCAATTTATAGAGGCATTACATTCCAACATGTATGTATCTCTTACCTGTGTCTTACCTTACTCTACCTGTGTCTTAGCGTTACTCTATTTTAAACTACATGGTTTTGGTTTAGGAGCAATACTTTTATGGATGACTTAGGGCGGATTCGCACTACGTCCGATCCGAATCCGATCCGAATCCGGTCCGTCGTAGCCGTAGAACTATTTCTATGGTAAGTTACGCACTATAACCGATCTCCGTCATCCGATTTCTTTCCGTCATTCTAGAATCTCCATTTCGGATAAGATTTTTGACGGACCGAAGTAGCCTTAGTATTATTTGTATAAACGTTCGCGCACTGCGTCCGAATTAATGCCAATCTGCGTACGAGCAGAGAGGCAGCGGGGCTGGCGGGGTATGCGGCTGGGTTTCTGGACGTAAGCAATATCCGAATTCGGTCCGAGTTTTCTAGACGCATATATTCACGGATGCGGATTGGAATAGTGCGTAAGCAATATCCGATATCGGTCAGAGTTTTCTAGACCCATATTTTCACGGGTTCGGATCGGATTCGGATCGGACGTAGTGCTATCCGCCCTTAAAGTAGGTCGGGACGGGCGGGACGGGACGAACTGTCAATGTCTATAGAAAGAATAACGTGATAGCTCGGAGCCCTCGGATGTCACGTGACGTTTTCTATAGAATCTTGAGATCGTCCCGTCCTGTTCTAGTGTGAGTCATCCCTTATACAAATACAAAAAAGGATGGGTACCAACTTTTTCCTTTAACGGATTAATCCCGTATGACCATGAGCCCACCGGTTCAGTACTGTAAAAGGCTTAATAATAACTCGATTGATTAGTTTTAAAGTATAAATTGAAAGAGATGTCATATACTACAGAAAATGTGACCAAGGTCCCCGGTTGGCAGGGCTAGGAAATAAGATAAAATAAGAAAGGATTGCATATACTTAGGAAATTTCGGACTCGGTTGCCGTGATCGGGTAGCCCAGTGGTTACGGCGTCTGCCACGAAAGCAGCAGGACGCTGGTTCGTTCCCAGCCCCGCTCACCGGGGACCTTGGTCACTTTTTCTGTAGTATATGACATCTCTTTCAATTTATATATAGTAGTGTGACTACTTAAAAAACAAAAAACATGAATCAAAACATTTATTACAGTTAATAAATGATTTGATTTGTGCTTTACAATTATAGTTTTAAAGTGTTTCGTCAAAATGAATAATTACTATTATGCGCAGTGTAAAAAAGGACAACAGTTTTTCAGTTCATATTTCTTCATGATAACGTAAAGGTACAAAATAGACAGAAATAAATGAAGACAAACATTAAGGTTTGATTTTTCAGACAGAGTTAGGTACTAACGCGTTTTTCTAAAACCACCCATAAGATCCGATCCGAAACATGAGCCCTCAGGCATCCTCATTTTATTCGGCCCTTGCCTCATAGCCTATTTTCACAAACATCGTTACAGACGAGATGTCTCTACTGAGATAATACATTTTAAGTGACCACCCTGTCTATTCACAAAGCCCATCGTTCCGTCACTGTTAAAACTCTTTTTTTCGACATCACACGATATTTACTACTCTGGAATACTCCTTCTGGGTTTGCGCTCCAGAGAGATCGATACGAGTCCAACTAAATCTGAGGTGTGTGTAAGAAATCTAGCTACTTGGAGTTTATTGCTGGTACGCTACCCCTAAACTAGCCGAGAAGATTCCAGCGTGCGTAGCCAAGATGCCAATCGCTCACGCTTAATAACGTATCGTAGCTACCTCTCTCTATCACTCTTCCTTATTAGTGTGACAATGACAGTTGCGTTTCGTTAGCGACTGAGCGTGAGCGATTGGCATCTTGGCTACGCACCCAGGAAGAAACTCAGCTAGGTCCGATACCGGGTCGATAACGGACCGAAAAAGTTAAAACTCCATAGTACTATTTATCCTATTTAAGTATGAAACCAGACGGAATCGCATTTGACATGCCTACCCCTCTGCCGAATATGACAAACAATCATACTCATTGTTTGGACTGGCTTTTATCTGACATAGCTATTTATACGTTACGTGCAAATAGCCATACATTTGATGTGCCCCTCCCCCGCAAAAATCGGCAGACTATTTGTATACTCAGAAAGACATTGACAATCCGTTTGATTAAAAGTCAAAGAATCCTAGTTAAATCCACATGTAAAATAGAAATTGAAAAATATCTGTTCATGGCATTACGGTTAGCGAATGCAAAACCGAATTACCGGTAAATCGGTAAATTATCGGTAATTTGCATACTAAAATTTTACCGGTTGCGTTTCATTACGGTACACCATGATAAAACAAGGTATTTAACTAGAAGCACAACAAAATACCACAGAAATGGCCCCGACTCAGCATGCATACCTCAATTATGCATGCATAGCTGAAAAGGAGCAAGGGATGACCTGAGTTTATATGTAGGATAGGTATAGGACTCAGTTCTGTAAAGTTTTATCTACCTACGCAGAGCGTTTGTTATTCATATAACCTATCCTCGTGGCGCCCAAGGCTTTTTTGGCTCTTTTTTAACTATGACCCGACCGTCCTTCTTATAGGACATAATAGTTATAGTCCTATCCGCCCAAGATTTCGAGTTGAAATTTTTATGTGTTAGAGTTACCGGTTTGAATTGAAACTTTCGGGGTATAATTATGATTATATTAGCATGTGTTTTTCAATTCAATTATTTGTCTACCTTTTGTTCTTTACAAAGGCCACTGGGTCACAATTACTAGATTAGAAGGAATTATTAGTTAATTACTTTTTAGGATTAATATGTTTATTTTAATTAAATGACTTCTATTACAGTTATTCTTTAATCAGTCTCATATTACGAGGCTTAGGTTTGGTTTACTCATTAAATTCTTATTCTCTATTGTCTGCGTTGTCTCCATGATCTATTGTAAAATCTGCATCCGCTTCTCCGTCATCTTCAAACTCCGAATTGTCTAGGTTACCATCGCCAATAAAGGCTTGGATTTCTTTATCCCGCAAACCTGTGATTAAAACACCTTACGTATAGGTGATCAATGCAATCCTGAACCGCTGGCCAACAATACTGGGTTAGAATAGTGCTAGATAAGTGTATATACACAGACTAGACACGAAAACTTAGTAGTGTAAAGAGTATTAAATCATTAGCGAAAAAGTAGCATTTTTATATTAGTAATATTTCATAAACCAACATAACATAAAGCCACAAACTAAAAACATTAAGATATTTTTAGTACTAGCTTCGACCCAACCGACTTCACAAAGTACATATTATTTCAAACCAAGATTTCGAAGAATTTAAGCTATAAAAATGCGAAATAATTATCTCCATTTAAGAATTACCCCTTCATTAGCAACTTTTGCATAAAAACATACTCGACAGTCACGGATTATCATAATAAAATGCGATTTACTTACCACGTATTCGTGAGCCAGCCATACCGCCGTCCATTTGTCAAAAAAATTACATCTGTCAATTGTGACAGCTAATGGTAGCATACCGGAAACTGTTCCCTAATATATCGTTCAGAAATCGGAATAAATTATTTCTTTGACCCGCGAAATTTCAAAAATCTAGACAGAGTTTATTAATATGACCTTCTGAAAGGCGCATGAGCGGTAATTTAAAGTTACTTGAAAAAAGTTCTGGGCTGGAGTCGCCATGTTTATTTTGGTTTATCAAAAGGCGCGTGGGCGCCACGAGGCTATGACTACTACTTTACCTGTGTAACTGGGGTGCCATCTATTTGGCATAACTTGTTTGGCCGAAACGCTTTTGTCATATAGCCTTGGCATAATCGATTTTAATGTAGTAGTACTTAATGTAGCAGAAACATAATTTGGCATAATGCTCAATATGTCGAATACTATTTTGTCCGAAAATATATTGGAATACTAAACAGTGGGTTAGGTTAGGTTCGGACTGTGTCCCAATATTCGGACAAATTAAATTCGGCCAAAACAAATTATGCTAAACTCGACTATGCCATAACTGGTCATGCCAAATATAATTATTCACATTAACACGGGACGGGACGGGGCAGGACGGGAAAATCTGTCAATTTCTATAGAAAGAATCACGTGATAGCTCGTAGTCCTTAGAGACAATCCATCGAATCCGCGTGTAATTAAGATACGGTATCTTTGTAACACGTAAACGTGTTACACGTGGCAACCGGGAATCCGGCTGAGGATACACGAAACCCGGATACGACCGCGAGCCCTATTTTGTATGTAGTGATAATGATCATGTTATCTTAAAATCGTATATTGTATGTGCCTTGGTGTTAACCATCATAAAGTGGAACATCTTCTACACTGTCCATCTTACATGTTTCAACTTTCTGAATGTTCCAGGGAAACAAAATTGCCTCACGAAGACCCATAAACAGCTTTATGTATTTTTTATGAGTGATATTATCACTAGTCGCGTCATAAAACTTTTCTCGTAATTCTTATTTGGGGAGCTTGAACTTGGGACAAAACTCATGTGTGTCATCATTGGAGACAGTGACAGCCTACAGAATAAAACATTCTTAATTATATAAACTTTAGTCTTTTATTTTAATATTAGTAAGCGTTTGATAAACTCAGATACTTAACAATTGTAAAGCATGAATTACTTAAATATAATAAATGGTTAGGGGGTCTGCCGCGAAAGCAGGAGGTCGCTGGTTCGATCCCAGCCCTGGGCAATGGGGCCTTGGTCACTTTTTCTGTAGTATATGACATCTCTTTCAATTTATAACATTCTTAAGTTTAATTTATTTAAAACATTTCTGTTTCTTTTTTTGCTTTACATTTTCAACAACGTCATTTTCTCAATTGATATGATAGCTCTTTTTTCTATTTTGATTAAATATCTGTTTCAAGTTATCATTTACTTAATCAATACCCTACTTTCCTATTTACTCGTATATGCATGTATCCTTTTAATTAGTGTTCCGTAGTCAACTAGGAACCCTTATAATTTCGCCAAAAATTTTATTGTTATTAGCATGGTATATCTATTACTTGTAAAAGCCTTTTTAAGTTCACATATTGTGACGGACGGTCAACTACGGAACCCTAAACTGAACATGGCCCGAAATGCTCTTGGACGGATTTTACAGTAACCACGCTGGCCAAATTGTTGAAAAACATGATACAAAAAATACCACTTCCTATTCATAACCAAATAAGATTGCAAATTAAAAATAAAACCTCGGATTAAGAGATAAATTATTTTGACGGCAACGCTCGTAATGAGGACTACCGCGAGTCGATTTTCCGCTAGGGGCGCTAGTGGAACGTGGGTCCTGCGGGAACATTTCAAACGTCACTTTGACAGTTCTCTCATACTGACACAGGACCCACGCATGAGTGGCGCCGTCTGGTGAGCGACAATACGGTAGCTCCCATTGTCATGCTACTACAATCGACCTCAGTACTTTTAGTACTGAACTTGACTGAAATAGTATGACATTTTTCCGTGTAAATACCAGGAATAATCATTATGCACTGCATCTGTAAGTTGTATTATTAGATGGTGATTATTTTTAAATGAAAGTACTGATATATCATGTGTTACAATATAAGTAACTAATTTGCTAGCACCTTATACAGACATTTTAAAGGTGTAGCTCCCGAAATCAAATTCTTAAAAACCGCACCTAATAACTAAAATACTTAAAATTCCCTCAAAGCATCTAAAAGTAATTGAAGGTTATAGAGGCACGTTTTAAATGAAATTTCCTCCTGAAAGGCAAAAAAAAGCAAAGTTGCTTCCCCTCGAAACCCTCGCCATTTATTTTTAAGCTCTATGCTTAATATGTCTGGAACAGAAGTGTTTGTTACGTCATCACAATTTGTGTTGTTTTATGTTTTATGCTTAGTACATTACAAGAGAAATTCTAAATGAATCATTGTTTTGAATTTAATTTGCGAAAACTGCTAGAAGATATTACGTAAGGCCTAGTTTACCCTCTGGGTTGGAAGGAAAACTAGCGCTTAAGCTAAATCTTGGGATTAGTTGCCAAAGCGGACCGCAGGCTTATGTGGCATAAGCCGTGACAACGCTAGTAAGAACAAAAAAAAACAGACAAACACACACTGCACACGTGTGATCCTATAAGTTTAGTTCTTTCCTTTTAGTTTACAGAACAGAGGCCTTACCATGACGTTTTAACGCTATTCAGTTGACGACCTAAACTGAGTCGCTTCCATACAACTGAGCCTAAACTAAACCTAAACTGAATCGCGTTAAGACATCATGGTAAGGCCTCAGAACTCTAAAAACTGCAAACTACTTACATTGTTGAATCAATTGGATACCCATAAACTGTCCAAGTAAATGGATACCTATCGGTTTTTGAATTACACCGCTTCTCAGCCATGCAAATTCATTTGATTTGAAATGCTTACAAAGTTGTACTCGCCGCAATGTCAACGGGTAGTAACCTAACCCCAAATTCCGCCCTTCCATTCCAAAACGATGTATGTCTCTGTTAAATGTTTACATGCTTGAGTTCTTTAGGTTTCTAGAGTAGTCTTCAGGCACAGCCAAAATAATCGTCGCTAAAACAATAACTAAGAAACCCACGCCAAAATAATAACTAATAAGAAAAAAACTAAGCAGAATGTTCCGAAAGCGCATCTGCGCAGGCGCGAGAGGGGGAGGTGCGGCGGTGGGCGGGGGGTGCGCGGGCGCAGCGGCGTTGCCAAAAATCTAGTCAAACTGGCTCGTATAGTGCAACGCACTTCGGCAATGATGCGTGCGGCTTCGGGATGCAATGAGTGGCTATTGTTGCATAGCAACAGAAATAATTTCAGAACGCTCCAGGTTCTGAAAATATTTCTGTTGCTATGCGTTGCTAAGGCCTATTACTAACTAAATTAATTAAAACATATTTAGGGACAATCTCACATAAAATCGACCTAGTCTTAAACTAAGCAAAGCTTGTACTTGATTTTTCTTTCACTATGGCCAACACGAAATCGTGAAAAAAAACCTAATTATAAATAAATAAATAATTAATTAATAAATATTATGGGACAATCTTACACAAATCGACCTAGTCCACGGTAAGCTCAATAAGGCTTGTGTTGTGGGTACTAGGCGACGATATATATAATAGACAGATACAAATACATACTTAAATACATAGAAAACATCCATAACTCAGGAACAAATATTCGTGATAAACACACAAATAAATGCCCTGACCAGGATTCGAACCCGGGACCTCCTGCTTCGTAGGCAGGGTCACTACCAACTAGGCTAGGAGGCCGTTAAACCCAATTTTAATTTTTTTCTTATCTGCCAAACTGCAAGACAGTTTATTGGCAGAGAGACTCCGTTACATTATTAATGGGTAGATTAAAATAGTTGATATGAGTATTTTTAAAGTGAGCACAGATTTTCTGGTGGTATTTTGTAATGAGATAATTGTTTGTCTGCTGCATTAGAAACAACAAAGAATGAGTAGCTTTTTATGTTAAACGTTTACAAGTTCTTGAAATTAAATAAAGTGACCCTGCCTACGAAGCAGTAGGTCCCGGGTTCGAATCCTGGTCAGGGGATTTATTTGTGGGTGTATCACGAATATTTGTTCCTGGGTTATGAATGTTTTCCATGTATTTAAGTATCTATATGTATCTATTTATTATATATATCGTCGTCTAGTACCCACAACACAAGCCTTATTGAGCTTACCCTGGGAATTGGTCGATTTGTGTAAGATTGTCCTAGAATATTTATTCGTTTATTTTTTTCTTTCTTTATTTCATAAACGATTTATTTATATTACCTTTATTTATTTATTTCTCATCCTACATAGTTATTATAAAAACCGACTCCACCACTTTCCTGTTCAGCCGTTAGATCATCGTACATCGAGAAGTAGGTGCATCTAAAAAGTGCAAGACGATGGCGGTTTCGGCCGAGCCGACGACCGGCCGACGACCCCTTAGTTAAGCTAGGTGTTCGAGTTCGGCTTTTGGTCGTTTTTGGTCGCCTGATGTATGTGTGAGTGGGTCTGTTGTAAAATTATTTTGGGCGGCTAGGCTTGGTGTGTGGGTTTTTAGGGTGCTGAGAGTAGTCAGAGGTGATGTGAGGTATGTTCTGAAGCTAGTTATATACTTAAGGCACGTTGTAGTACTTGTAGTATATATTTGTTTGTAGTTATTGTTGTAGAATTATTCTTAATTGATTGAATCAGACGTTACTTTGTAGAAATTCATATTATTTACGACACTAATAAAAAACTAATGACTGATTGAATTGATTTCATGAGTACTACTAAATAGTGGTCGTTAGTTTCTGGTTTTGGCGTTTAAATACCAAATTAATGTAGATATGACGAGGTTGAAAACTTTGACACCATAAAACATAAAAGGAACACTTCATCTATTAAAAAAAAACATCAAATCATTATCTGAAATCAGCGCAAAACTGTCTCCATATCGTAAAACATAAATAGATAATAAATTGAAAGAGATGTCATATACTAAAGAAAAAGTGGCCGAGGTCCCCGGTGAGCAGGGCTGGGATCGAACCAGCGACCTCCTGCTTTCGCGGCAGACGCCAAATGATTTAATTCGTGCTTTAAAAATTATAAATAGATAAGTTTAGCAGTAGGATTAATAAACAATAGTAAATTTGTGCACTCCATTAAAAAAATGTAATTGAAATACTAATTTTAACCTAAACTTATATCAAAAACAAGCATCGTCATTCAACATTAATTAAAAAAAATATTGACAGACCCAAAATCCTTCACCAGTATTGGAAGACCCTCTCGTCAAGATCCGAAAATGAGTCGTAAAAAAGTTCCCACTGCTATCCTCGATGGCTTAAGGGTCAATCGGTCTTGGTTCAGTTCAAATAATATCTTTAAAATATTGCCTTAGTTGCAATTCACAGGAGGCAGCGGATTAGTTTTAGTTTTCGCAAATTTTGATCGAGGTTTTCATTACAACACGAAAAACTTGGCAGTACGGTATAGGTGTAACTGGGAGAGAAACTAGAAAACAATTAGATTCGGTCAAATGTGAATATACTGTAGTTAAATTAGTGTTGATAATTTTAAGATATCAGTAGTGGAAAAACAAATCTTCTACTGTCAGTAATGTTTTTAAATCTAATTGTAAGTGTAATGTTTGTCAAAAATTTTCTGTCAAATGTTCGGATATTAAAAGTGACATAAATAACAACATTTTTTTAGCCGTGTGTAATTTGATACCGGCGCTATCACATCGGTGCCGCCTACCACAGCGGCGTTGCGATTTTGAAATATCTCATCATTCAACGACAACGTTTCTAAAACTAAAGTCGAGAATAACGCACAAAATAAATTATTTCTATTCTTCATGTCCTTCCCAGCGTTTTCCCGGTTTATTTCCCAGCTCACGGCTCAAGGAGCTTAGAAACTGCGTTTGCAACCTAATACTAGGTGCCATTTAACCAGTCCAAAATATGAGAAAAAAATCATTTTCAATTTAAAATGTAATGTTATATACTAATAGGTAATTCGCAACTCGTGTCAATTTAAAACACTCTCTTCGGTCGTGTTTTATTCTATCGCCACTCATTGCGAATTTTCTCCTATTCGCACTTGTATCGTAATCTATTGTGGTGTAGTAGGTATAAACCTTTTTCAGTCCTCCGGCCGGTAAGCGCCACTTTACGCAAAACTAAATTGCCGCCTGCCGGCTCCGTCGGACAGAAAAATAGTATACAAACTTCGGCCGTTAAATGGGAAAGCCTCGGATCACATGTTAGTCTACCTCGGCTTCGCCTCGGCCGACAATTACATGGGGTCCGAGGCATTTCCCACTTAAACGGCCTTGGTATGTAATCTACTATTTTCTTTATCGCTGTTTGCTTCTGTCCTGAATCGTTACGTGGGCGAAGGTGAACGATTCGTCAATAGGTACACGAGTCATTAGCAGCTCCAAAAACGCAAACGGCACTCGTCTTTGTGTTGCAACCGGCCATTTTGGGAACAAGGCTGGTGACAGAGAGGGGGGAGGGGAGATGTTTGAACCTAAGACTAAAAAATACCAAAGTCAATGGGGATTAACGTGATTTAATTTGTCGCTAGGGGCGCTAGTGGAACGTGGGTCTTCTTCTTTTAAATAATTGCTGCTGTCCGAGAGTTGGACAATTTTGCAAATGTCAATGTTTATTAGCTGCACGCTTCTTCGTTAGTTCACTGCACAATTACCTAAAAATATCATACATTAAACAACATTTAGCACAAAAAAATTAAAAAAAACTATTCAAGAGGCGTCTCTTGAACGATGGCGAACGCGTGTTCGCCATCTTGAGTAACAAACGACAGTCTGGCGGTATCATTTTAAACGTCACTTTGACAATTCTGTGAACACAAGTCCCACGCATGAGTGGAGCCGCCTGGTGAGCGACAAACGGTAGCCCCACTACCAACAACGGTCTCCCTAGCCCAGTTGGTCCCTGCCTACGCCCATCATCAGGACGTCGTCTCAGAAACCCCCGAGGGGGATCTGGGGATGCTGGTCAGGGCGTTGGCCCCTTTCAGCGGTTTCTACCGCCGGCCATGAAAATGGCTGGGTCATTGGGGGGGAGCTTTGTGAGCTCCTGTGGTCTTGTCCGGGTCATCTTCACACCGGCGAGATCGAGCCAGCCGGGTGGAACCCCATTGGGGGAAGCCCAGCTAGCGATCGTCAACCGGTGCCAGGGAAGTCGGAGCTCCCGGGGTCGAATCCTGGTAAGGGCATTTATTTGTGTGTTCATCACGAATATTTGTTACTGATTTATGGACGTTATCTATGTAAACAAGTATGTGTTTATCATTTTAAGTATGTATTTCGTAGTATCTATAGTCCAAGCAAGTAAGATTGTCCCGAAATATTCTTTTATTTTTTTAATTACCGTCATCTAACATTATCAGATTTAGAATGCCGATAATAATTTTGTATCTTTCCGTAATTTTAACATTAGGTACTGTTTATTACAAAGATATATTAAAGTAATCGTAAAGTAAATTTAAAAAAAAAACCTTAGCTGGGTTAGTAGTTTTAACTAAAGGAGTTCTTTAGTTTCTGGGTTAAAAAAACTAGATAGGTACCTACTCGTATCTTATTTGCCTTATTAGTCCAAAGTTTCAGAATAATAGCCTTTTCACTTTCCTTAAGGGAGTTTTCAGGAAAAGGTTGTACCATTTTTGAGAAAATGGGTCCTCAATTTTCTGTGCATCTAAAAAAATTGTCAGTTTTGTAACGGCCCATACAAAAAAAATGCGTTACGGACCTGACAGAAAAAGGACACTCTTTTTCTATTTTTAAATCAACAGTATTTGTGATTTTGGTTATCAAAAACGCAATACTTCTTCAATTATTTAAAATAAAGAGGAAATTGTGTACCTTTTCCTGAACATGCCCTTAAGCACAGTTTTTTGTATATGTTTTCTTTACTTTAACTTTATTGGGCTCAAGGCTGGCGAAGCCAGCGTAAGAGAAACCCCACTTAGTATAATCTGACAGAAAACGCAATTTACAATACACTTGTGTTTGTTTGAACTCTGCCCTAAAACAACAGAAATCTATACAGGGTGTGGCTGTTTAAATAAAATACCTTATCTTGGCAGGTGCTACCCTAGGGAACATTTTTACGACTTTGGAGAGTACGTTGAAAGACTATTAGATTGATTTATTGATAATATTGTCTGAACAGGCAATAATATAGTACAAAATAGGATGGTGTGGAATAATAGATTGTTAACCAAGGGTTGAAAGGCAGCTATTGCAGTCAAGGTACTGTCCGAGACTGAAGATTTAAACACTCTACTTTGTATATGGAATACGAGGAAAGAAGAGACGTGCATTTATAAAATTATATCTAAACATGACCTTGTAGTCTACGACGACGACGTACAGTCGCCATCAGATATATCGGAGCGTCCTAGGTTTTCACAAATGTCTGAACACGCCTCTATTGTCAAGGTGTTAGAGTGCTTGTCCAGATATTTTGAACGCCTCGGACGGTCCGATATATCTGATGGCGACTGTACGAGTCTTGAATAACCTTTATTTAAATAAAACGATTTAATGTCGTCGTTTATGTATTTGGGACATAAAAATAAGAATGAAAACCGGAAAAGGGCCAGTCAGACTCGTCCACCGAGGGTTCCGCACAAAGGATGCTCCCCCCATTTATGGCACGTGCCCAAATACTGGTGGCACGCAACTCTCAGTGTGCGGCAGTTATACGGTTTTCGGGTTTTCTCCTGTACTTGTGCTACAAGTTCTTGCTTTTTGCCGAATTTGGTGATTCTAAGTCGACAGGAAGTACGTACATTTTGATACCCATTGCATTGGGAAATGCGACAAAAAACGGCCGTAGGTCTTCTGATTGCGATGACGTATAGGTTTGGTTTTTTCACACTTTAAAGGGACCGCAGACTTGTATATGTGGTATTAATTTCAACTTGCTATCTCTCCGTGTTCCCGAGATAAAGTGTCTTGACAGACAGACGGACGGACCGTCAGAAAAAATATTCTGGAAGGGTACCGTTTTTCCCTTTTGAGGTACGGAATCCTAAAATCGATTCAATGTCGTCGTTTATGTATTCGGGAAATGAATATCACAATGGAAATCGTACTTTGCATCCATTTTAAATCGATTTTTATTGCAGATTAAAACTTAAGAAACAAATGCATTTGGGAAATAAAAGGCCCTAGGGCGGCCCCTATAATTTTCCACCCGGTACATAAGATTAACAATGACACTTGTTAAATCTAAAATGGCGATGATTATCGTTTTACCCTTCCATTAAAGGATGATTCACACTAGAACGGGACGGGACGGGACGGGAAAATCTGTCAATTTCTATAGAAAGCGTCACGTGACATCCGAGGGCTCCGAGCTATCACGTGATTCTTTCTATAGAAATTGACAAATTTGTCCGTCCCGCCCCGTCCCGTCCCGGGCTAGTGTGAGTCATCTTTAAAGCTGAAAAGGCAAACAAACCTAGAGGTATACAATGTTTTATGAAGGTGTGAGAATATTGTGACCGGATACTTTATCTAACCAATCTGCTTCATCTGCGGAACCCATCGTAATCCAATTTGCTTGATACCGGCTTTATCAGTCAATATCAAGTGCTTGTTCAGTATTCTTCCTTTCTTTAAAGCATCACGTCTCTTTGTTAGTGCCAACTCAGCCGATAAAATATTGTCTGTAAGCCCATTCCTACAAAAACGAGATTGTTTAATATTTGTACAAATTCATATCACTAAATTGCATAAAAAAGAGACCGATGATACTTACACGTGGACTTTCTAGATTATATAATTATGTTGTTTTATTATATACAGGTACATTAATACTTATACGTGTAACATATACAAATAATAAATGTACAGTTTGTTATTAAATACTAAATTTATCACTAAAGAGTCACGTGCCTGTACCAAATGGTTCCAAAATGGTTGCGCACTGTGCTGTTTCAGAGGAATTTCCTCCCGCGGACGCTCCGGCTGTGGAATGAGCTCTCTGGCGAGGTTTTCCCTAAGGATTACAGTATGCGGTCCTTTAAAAAAGGAGTGTACAAGATTCTAATGGGTTGGCAACGCGCAGGTGACCCCCCTGGAGTTGCAGGCGTCCATAGGCTACGGTGACCGCTTTCCACCAGGCGGGCCGTATATTTGTTTGCCACCATCTTGGTATAAAAAAACTACATCTAAGTACATCTAAGAAGACGGATTTCCAATAAGAGTAAAAGGACAAATAAGAAGAGAAACTGCGAAAAAAAAAACTTCGAAAATTAGCCACGTGACATACTTAGTAGGTATATGAGGGAACTTATGACCTTGTCAAATTTATGATGGGCTCTCAGCCTACATATTGATGGCAGCGCCAATGATCGTCATTTATTTTAGTTGATAAATGACGGCCTACTTTGAAACTTAAGTCGGCCGTCAGTCGAATGATGCCAGTTCTGCAATCTTATTTTTAAAAGGTGTAATATGCGAGGGTACTCGGTTTTAAAAAGCCATTTTGAAACTGAGTAAATGTAGTTTGGGAGCAGCAATCAAGGGCTCTTTCAATATGGTATTAATGATGTCTGGTATTTTCACTTCGGACTCTGGGCTATAGGTGAAAATTTTAAGTACGTGTAGTAGTTCGTTATTCGGATAGACAATACATGTTTAGAATTTGAATACAAATAAAACAAATGCCTGTAAATTACAATTACACACAATTACAGCTTTATAAGGCGCAGGTTCGCCCGCATATGGAATACTGCTCTCATCTTTGGGCAGGGGCACCTAAGTACCAGCTTCTTCCTCTAGACCGCATCCAACGGAGAGCAGCTCGAATTGTCAACTGCCAACGTATTTCTGATCGGCTTGATCCCTTGGCGCTGCGTAGAGATGTGGCCTCACTCTGTATTTTCTATCGCATGTATTATGAGGAGTGTTCCGAGGAATTGTTCGGATTAATCCCTGCCGCTTCTTTCCGCCATCGCCCTACGCGACAATATTTCCACTCTCACCATTTAGATGGTTGGCAGTCCTCAACTGTGCGCTTTTCCCGAAACTTCCTGCCTCGCACAGCTAAACTGTGGAACGAACTGTCGCCAGCGGTGTTTCCGGACCGATACGACCTTCAAACCTTCAAGAAAAGAGCGTACTCCCACCTTAAAGGCCGGCAACGCACTTGCGACACCTCTGGTGTTGCGGGTGTCCATGGACGACGTTAATCGCTTACCATCAGGTGATTCGTTTGCCCCCTATCTATAGCATAAAAAAAAAAAAAAAAAAAAAAAAAACAATTTGTCTTCTACCCCCAGCGGTAAGGGCGTGGTTTAAAAACCACGCCCTAACCGTAGGGCCACCAACACTAACCCTAAATCGCCCATAACATTCAGATTTCCCTTGTCCACAGCTCAAGTCTCCCAGCGAGGAAACCAGGGATGGCGTGCCGGTCGACAGCACCCCGGCCAACGGCTCTATCATCACCATGACGCTGAAGAACAACCATCTCATCGTGGAAACTGAGGAGAGGAATGTAAGTTACAATCATCCTATTTCACCACGCTGTGTGATAATTACTAAAATTACTGAATTACTGGCGTCTCACGCGTCCATGGGCTACACAAAGCGCTCACAATTGCGCGGGCTGTGTGCTTGTTCACCACCATTTTCATTATTAAATAAATACGCAATGTATCGTTACTTTTATTTTTTTTGGTGAAGACTTTCTAACAATTATCACGAGAAATAATAGTGGTATTAAAGAAAGAAAGAAATACATTTATTTGCGACTATCACAATAAATAGTACAAACAATATAGTTGTGTGCGCGTCACAACATTTTCGATAGATTTTGATATGAGATTTCGTGACATTATGTCGAGTTTCTAGTGACAATTCTCAAGAGTACAAAAGTATCAGTGGTAAAATTTACGTTTTTATTTATAAAGATATTTGCCCCTGTTCTCGTCCTAGCAAATATCACCTATAATTTACTAGACACTTTATCATACTTCACTAGATTCATTCAAAATCAATTTATAAAAGTATAATGAAATAGTATATATGGCAAATATACCTTTTATAAAATTTGCATTACGTTTTCGTGATCATAGTTAATTACGTATAAAGGAGGGTTCACACTAGAACGGTACGGGACGTAACGGGCCGGGCCGATTTGTCAGTTTCTATAGAAAACATGACATTCGAGGGCTCCGAGTCATCACGTGATTCTTTCTATAGAGATTGACGGATCGTCCCGTCCCACCCCGTCCCATCCTGTTCTAGTGTGAGTCATCATTAATATGTTTATATTTTGCCTTTTACCCACTTAAAATGAGAGCCAATCATTGTTGCAAACTCAAACGTTTATCCCGTGATACTCTGACTTAATTAAATATTTCATCCAATTTGCCACTTTTTACAAAAGTTAGATTGCAGTTCGAATCTGTGTTAATTTTTCTTTTTAACAGAAGTAAAAAAGCTTTACTGGTTATTAATGTTACTTTTGTTTTATAAACTCTTTCCGTCATTTGCAAATTGCTTTAAATACACACATATCATGAGCTCTCCTTGATGCGTTCAAAGTGCATATATATCGACCGCCATTACGACTTTCAGGAATGAAAACTTTTCTGACATTCAAAGTTTGACATTCAAGGTTTTTTTTAATTCAGACACAAATTAGTGTTGAGTTCTATATCGTTCGATATCAAAATAACGTGTGTCTTGCGTGCGTCGTTGTATGCATTAGACAATTCGTTTCAAACTAAACGTCATCTCGACGGATATTAGAATACAGGTCAAATAAAATTTTCTTGTGTCAGACGTGTTCGAAATTTGAAAAAAAAAAAAATTGCTACATACTTAATAATAACATTTTCACAGATAAGAAATTTGTTGTAACATTTTTTTTATTATTATGGCGGTTTTTATATGCAGGTTTTGAACGCATTATTGAAGGCTAATGAATCTAATGATATGCGAGTATATAAATTAAGTAATGTTTTCTACATGAAGTACGTCCAAATTTATAGGCGCAACAAACAGATAACAAGTCAGTAAATTCAAAATTATGTATTTTCAGGACATAACCAAAAATGGGCGCGAGACAAAAATGAAGTATTCTCCTGACAACGATGGCATTTTTGTCGTTGAAGTCCAACAGTCCACACCATACCGGCCAAACAACAAGGCATTGCACAACTCCCCTCCTCATGACCCTCAGATTTCAACCAACCAAGCTCTCATTCATCGAGTACCCGAAGAACTAGAAACAACGGTAATCGAAGAAGACAGCATCAGTGGAATAAGAGAAAAAGCCCTCGCCTTGTCTAGCACAGGACTCTCAATATCAGATCTAAGCATGTCTTCCATTGGCTCCCACAACGTGAGCTATTCTTATGGTAGTCAAATGGGATACGAACAAGGCCCCTTTGGGTACCCAATTTACGCAGGCTACGATATACCTAAGGAAGATATAGGAGATGGAATTATCCACGACAGCTCAAGAGAACCTCTTATAACTAAAACCCCAACAGACCCAGATAAGCCTGTAGTCACTGCTGCTATATTTAAACAAGATTCTATCATTGGTAACGAAGCATTACAAGGCCCTGGTTATTGTATCGAGGGGTCTACTGACGGACCTTTGCTTTCTGATGTTCAAGCTAGGGAAGTCAGTTTGCAACATCTACATGATCAAATGGAGAAAAAAATTGAAAACGGGACAGCAGTTATCGTCTCGGAAAAAATTGAAAGTCCAAAAAAGACTTTCAACAGAGCCGATAGTCTGCCTGTGCGGTTAGAAGACGAAAAACTTCCAGATGTGATAGAAAAAACTGTGGTAATGGAAACTATTAAAGAAGACGATGCTCCATCGAAAGATGCGTTGAAAGGAAAACGAGCTTCACTTCCTATTATAAGAACAGAGATGTACGAGTCTGTTAAAGATGCATTGATACCCTCAGGTTCTCCTAAATTCGAGAAGTTCTCCAACGATAACTCTCCTGGAGATGTGGATCTTCCGCCACCGATGATCACGATCACTGAGGAAGATTGTGGCAAGTCTGAAAATGGTAGTTAATTAAGTTTTGGCAATCCTAAATTTTATCCGTGTAAAAAGATGTAAGTTAAATTGTAATTAGGGTGGTAAAAGGAAGGTTAAAGTGGAAACTAACCCGAGATATTACTACTGACCCGAGATATTATGGAAGAGTACTGTAACATGAAACCTAAAAAGCACGTTGCCTAGTGAAGCTTCTAAGTAGTCTTCTTGTTTTATCGCTGGAGGTAACTGGAAGATAGTTTGTCAATTTAACAAAGTAAATAGTTTTGGAATTTTTTAGTGACTATAGGAGCTAGGAATAAATAATATTGCTAACCATGCTGGACCTAAGAAATTGAATTAAACTTTAATATTGTCCCTTGTTACCGCGATTGTTATTCATTGAAATAAAACACTTCAGAACAGATTAATCGCGTTTATTAACACATAACGAGTTGTAAAAGGCTCGAAACTTAGGGTCATGGTGTTAACAAACGCCATTAATCCGCTTTAAAGTGTTTAATTTCAATAAATTCAACAATTTAGATAGATAAAAATAAAATAAAATAGAGCTGTATTATTAAAATTCTCATAGCGGGTTACTCACGTCAATAAAGTCGAAAATAGCTCGACATGTTTCGGAACAGTCCGTGTCCCTTATTCATGAGTCATGCGTGTAGCCGCGGCGACTGCTCTACGCACACTGCGAGCCCCAGCGCGGTCAGCTCTCGACTGAGGCAACGGCGCGGAGGGAGCGGGCGGCGCAGGCGCGGAGGGTGCGGGCGGCGCAAGCGCCGGCAAAGTTAGAAGCGAGACACTACCATCTCTTTCACACCCATTGTCAACTGCAGAGCTGTATTCTACAACATTGACAGCGTTTTAGAAAGCTTTTTTAAACTGTTAATTTTTTAACAGTGCGTGACATAGAGAAATAAAATAACTAGTTGATCTATATCTACAGAATGAAGGATTTTGCCTATGACTAAAGTTGAACAGTAGAATATGTTAGAAGACTTGCTTTGGGGTTACTCTAGGCAATTACATGGTCTTTTTTGCTGCGACCCAAGCCAAGATGACAACCACTCCAACAGAAATTTAATGTATGCATTGTTATGATAAATGCAAAAGAAACGTAAGCAGTGTTGGATTGCATTGTGAGGCTTATTGTAACCAAGTTTATCAAAAAGAGTATATAAATATACAGTCCTACTAATCTAAATTTGTCTCGGTTTTGCACAGACTATACACATCTAGCACAGACTGCACTACTGCGATAGCACAGGCTGTAAAAGCGTTAACTAAGTAGTTTAATGGTCATAATCTCATAGAAGTTCTTTTAAAACAACACTAGCGCAGTTTTGAATATCAAATTCGATACAAACTTAGCGTGGCCTGACTTTATTTACGGTAAAAATACGATGGCGCGGGTTCCCAAACTGCACGGGACCGATGCTAAACTTGTTATATGGCAAATCTTCTACTGGAAATAAAGTGTTTATGTCAATAAACGATTGTCACTTGACTGGTCCCAGAGATAAATAATGTTAAAGACCTTTACATTCCCGAAATACACTGCAAAATTGTGTATGAATTAGTCTGAGACTAATTAGCACCCCAATTTGTAGATAATCAATGTAACTAGGTTATAATAAAAATATTTAAAGTTATTATAGTAGGTAGCGATCAGAAAGAATATGTGGATTGCGTTGTTAATTTGTGGTTCCGTTTTTGTTTTATCATCCATGATGTAATAGAAAGAATTGGTGATTCAGTCACTGTTTGTAATATCTGAAGAGAAACATACCTACCTGTCTTGTGTGCTTTATATTTAATTACCATTTTACATTATTCCGATCATGT
The DNA here is from genome assembly GCA_949128165.1 of Lathronympha strigana. Lineage (NCBI taxonomy): Eukaryota > Metazoa > Arthropoda > Insecta > Lepidoptera > Tortricidae > Lathronympha > Lathronympha strigana. Next base: position 21,348,633 of record OX421912.1, read on the forward strand.
CACCATCAAGCTATAAGCTTTAAACTTTACTACAAACTACTTTTATTACTACTTTTTCTCAGGTATTATTAACGATGACAACCTGCTGAATCTGCTTAGTGATTACATTCTTAATATTATTATCAACAAGATAGTTCTACTATTTTGCCACATTATGTACCACGTGCATTTTAATAAACATGTGTACAGAATTAGTAATATCATCTCCAACTAAGTAACTTAGCTCAAAAATTAAGTCATTTGACATTGTAGTTAGACTAATATAAATGAATTCTGTTTCATAATTGTTCATATTCTAAACTAGTTCCTTATTGCTCGCGTCCCTTACATTTTTGTCTAGTTTTAGATACCAAATGTAAATTAATAAATTAAAGATAAAAGTCGTTTTCTAGATTATTGGTTACTTCAAATTTGTTCGTAGGTATTTTGAGATAGAAAATAAAATATATAAATTCATGATTTTACAGGACATCTTTCTCCTTAGCTCATTATACTTCCTTTCTAACAATTCGCTTCTCAGACAGTTTCGATAACTATAAGATAAATGTGATATGCCTGATTTCATGTTTACGTACATTATTGTACTTCTTGTGTTAATCCTCGCACTTTACAATTTCTGCTGGTTTAATACTTTTGTTTGAGAACATACCTATGTTTTTCAAGGGATCTTATTATTCGAGTACCTCCCTAAATGCCTAATTCATTGTAGTATATTTTAATTCATCCCATCTACCTAGTAAGTAAGCAGCGACATAACTAAAATTAGCCTTAAATATAACATTTGTTATGAATTAAGTAAATATAATGGAGGAATTGAATTTTTATCTATAAAAGATAAAAGTTAATTTAAATGAAATGTTATGAATTTGCTATTTTTAATAAGTTTTTATTATAAGGCAAATGCATGTTTGAATCTTCAAAGATATTTATGACTATTCAAAAAAGGTCCTTAACTTTTTTTTTACAAGAACTGCACAATAAGTCGGAGGACTAAATAATCCAGTGGTCTGATTCTTTACCACCGAAATGAAAAAAATACCAAAATGTTATCGAGGTGGAATCTGAGTGAGACCTTTACCAGAAACCTAATTCCATCAAGTCGGTTAAAGGAAGCAAAGAGTGAGTTGTATCCATATTTTTGCTATTATAATAATGGAATGAAAAAAGTTATATAGTAATGCGTCAGAACTGGCTTCTCTTGAACATGCTTGACGTAATTTTTTTTTTTAAATATTGTTGGTGGATCTAAATGTTAAGGACCTTTTTTATTAAATTATTGCAATAGTTATAGTATAATGTTGTAGATATATCTTTGGTTTTAGGTTTAGAGCCGTCCGCGAGAATCGAAAGTTTTATGTGCCAAACAAAAATTATAAAATTTATTCGAGTAAATATGAATTTAACTATGCAGTATTAATTGAGTATTAATCTCGAATGTAGATTAAACGATTATTTGTATTAAGTATTTTATTTGCATTACTGATGTACTCTCTAATTTGATTAAAGTTACTTTTATAAATAAATTTCAAGTAATTTGCAAAATAAATGTGTATTTTTATTTTTAGTCCGATATTAATTGCATATTAATATGTTACTGCCTACCTACTGATGACTACATAATAGTGTAGGTACCGCACTAATGATCTAAATTAAAAAAGGTCCTTATATATCTTTATGATTTTGCTCCTGGAAATATGACGGTATAATAAAATGATAATAGAAAAAAAGAACAAAGTCACGTGGTACCCATTTATAATAATTAATAACAATTCGGTACCACTATTAAAATTAATCTCAGTCCTGCACGCCTATACCACCAACATCTAAAACTGGCAAAAGAGACGGAAAAACCTCTATGTCACTCCAATATGCAAGTGTGACAGAGATGAAGATACAAATCGATTCGATCGATTTTCATGGTAAAGGCTATAAAATTATAGTAGTTTATACAACAGTGACATAAAAAGGGTTCTTAAGACTTGAGGGTCGCCGGTACAAAACGAGACGAAGTGAATAGACTCGGGAGTTTGAAGAAGCTATTATGAGCTGTTGCATACGCTAGTTTTTCTACGACAACTAAAATACCGAAAAAAGTTAAATCTAGAAAGGTGGTATAGAAAAAAACAATAGTGCATGAAAATCCATAGAAGCAGTGTTCTAATGGAATACCATAGACAACATTATAATGTTTACTTTTTTAATATCGCTGTCAGTCTTATATTGACAGGTATAATTGCTGGAGTAGATAAATTATATTAAATACAGCTAATATGGATGAAAATACAACTAGAGCGACATCTAATAACATTGCTTGACAACTATTGGTCTAGTTTAATCAGGAAATTCCGGAAAATATAGAAGCTTGTGGGAGCGTAAAAAGGGTGCCATCTATCGTAAGGCGAATGTAACTTTTATCACACAGTAGCGACATCTCTCGGGTGGCGCTAAAAGTAAAATGCAAGGCATAAGAAAACATTTTCCATGCTCCACTATTAGAATGGGGATGACGACGTAACGCGCAGTTCTGGAAAATGTTAATAGATGGCGCTTCCGCTGATTCAATCATACATAAATACTATCTTAATTCACAATCAACATTATAATAAAATGTATTTAATTGTACGTCGATATTAATATTTTGGCTAGACAAAATCTATATCAAAACGATCAAATCAGGCCACCATTTACTGTGCATTCATTCATTATTTGAACAATCCGAATATTGCAAATTGATAACGTTATTATATCTGTATGGAACTTATAAAAACATTTATTGTCAAAATAACAGTAAGTGTAATTTACCTAACTACCTACCTCTACCTACCTTAAATCTAAAATAGGTCCTTGAGGATTGTACCTAGGATGCTGGCGGCATTTCCTCGTTGTATCGCAATGTTGATACGTTGTGCGAGGAAGCAACCAGCTCTTCCGTCACCAGTAACATCAACCAGACGTTTCGCGATTTCTACGAAAAACTTGCGTGCGCTGGGAGCCCATGGACCAAAAGTTTCGATCCCGAATGGTACAAAAAGGTACTTCATGCCCAGGCTCTTATAATTATTACGTTATAAAATTTCGGAATTATTGTTTGGATATAATTTTGTCACAATATGACAGGTGCAACATCAATCCTCAGTAGCATGGAGAAAATTTTGTTAAAATAATTAATTACCTCATAGACCAGGATTTAGAAATGTGATATCAATTTGTAGTAAGTTAGATATTTTTACATTATCCATTAGATTAATAGAAATGTCAATAAATTGCAACTGCCCCTTAGTTGTATTTGCGACCTTTAATTTTTTTTCTACTCCAGCACTTCTATCTGTCAATTAGTGGAAGTTAGTTAGTCTTTATTAAAACAAGAAAATAAACTGACATAAATATAAGAAAATGACATTAAAATTAATCTAAACTACATCTAACTACTAATCCCCGGAGCGACAGTACCCGGCGCGAATGTGCCAAATATGCTGGCGGCGTTGCCTCGCTGTATCGCCAACGATATTTGCTGGACCAGGTACGACCCAGACCGGGCATCGCCACCTCTCTCTCTCTGATGCGTTTACCTAAAATATTTATAAAACGTTTGGCCTCGGAGCACCAGGGTCCACCCGTTTCCACCGCAACCGGAACAAAGTCATACACTGGTTCCAAGTTCGAATATTTGTTGTGCTTTAACTTTGCTGCGTTTTCAGCAGCAGCTCCAGCTTTTCGAACTGTCTGGGCAAGGTCTGAGGGTGCGAATGTGCTTACGCACGTCGCATCCCAGATTAAACTCCTACCCCTTGCCCAAGGAACCAGTGTCAAACCGCGTCTGGTCTCTTGCCGTCCGTTCTGTTTAGACCCTAGGGCTCCAACACACAGGGCAATTTGGATGACACCATCGCACGACGAATTATTTCGTTGATCGAGTGGTGCCTAGAAAGCCTACCAGCACACCGCGTAATTGTACGTAATTTTACTTAAAATGTCATCCCAAGATCTTTGTGAATTTAGATTGTCTGGTCTTGCATCACTTGGGCACCTAATCCTCCATTCTAAAATGGCTTCTTCCAAAAATGTAATTCGAATGTTGCCACCGTTAGATTAAGGGGCTACCCGGCATATTTCACTGTTTTAAAGTGAATAGGCTTTGTTCAGCTCCAAGCACTACGCTTGAAAAAAAAATGTAGCTAGGTATTTGGTCTACATTTGGTTCTACTAAATTGTCGAAAAACATAATACATCAAGAGAAAAAAAAAAACCGTAAACCCATTTTTCTACCTTAAATCTGTATCTACTCCCTTATTATGTGTCTTAAGTACAAGAAACTAAGACAAGCAGTATATATTTATGTTAACTTTAAACGCATCTACTGATTTTTGGATAGGTTTTGTACTTTTCGAGAAAAAGCTATTACACGCATTTTTCCGAAAACGAGATCGCTCGAGATGCCTGCGCGGGCGACGGGGGCCAGTCGTGTAAGATGGCACTAGTAGTTTATAGGGTTGCGTCCTAGTACAAGCAGCTCTTCCTAGGTGGCAACTTATGCTTATTGACGTATTGTATAACCGGTGAGGAAAGGAAGCGGGAGAGGAAGAAAGCTCAAATCGCCGAGGTCATTGGCATAGGGGACGGCCTTAAGTAGATGACTGACACCGATAATAAAAAGAATACATTTATAACGTTATCTATGGTATTCCATAAGAACACTGCTTCTATGGATTTTACTACAGTATATTAGAACTGTTGTTTTTTTTTTCTATAGTGGGCATACTTCCAAATTCTGCCACCTTTCGAAATTTTGCTTTTTTCGCTATTCTAGCTGTCCTAGAAAAACTAGGGTATGCAACAGCTCATAATTGGTTCGTAAAACTCTCGGGTTTATTATTATAAAACTTGAATTCGTCTCGTTTTGTAATGGCGACCCTCAAGTTTTAAGAACCCTTATTATATCACTGTTGCATAAACTACTATTATGGTACTATTTAAATGAGTCGCCGATTCTTTACGGTGAAACACAAGTTACATACATTGGACCAAGTGCTGCCGTTCAATATGTATAACTTATTATCATACTTATAATATAGAACAAAAATATATAACATCTCCACCGTCTTGAGATAGATTTTATTCTAAAGCCACTTATTATAATTATTTGTCCTGTAAGCTAAACATCGAAATCAGCTTTATAATGGAAAGAGCAGGAGAAATGTGAAGTATAATCCCAGGAGCTAACAGTAAGAGGGGGCGCATGAAAGTCGGATTAATAACGATTATGAGAATATTTTCAAACACTCATTGCATTATGCTATTGCTTAAAGAGTGTTATTTCACGCCGGCGTAGAATAAGCTACTTTCGCTCCCGAGAGAGTAAATATTTTTTTTTTATGTGACTTCAGTACATTAATTTTTTTCATACTTAATAATTTCACTGCAACAGTTGATAATATACTTAGGTACCTACACCTATTTGAGAGAGACATTGAGAGGTCATGGTGTTAATAAACGCGATTAATCCGTTCTAAAGTGTTTAATTTCAATGAATAACAATTGCGGTAGCAAAAGACAATATTAGAGACATTAAGTTTAATACAATAGTCATATAATTGTACAAATTGTACAAATATGTATAATAATTGGAGCAAATTGCAACGATTACCTTTAGTGTTTGCAGATTATTTAGTAGAAATTAAAAATTTGGCAACATCATAGTGTCGTCCTGTTTTCTTACATATATTTATTGGAAAGGGACGACACTACGATTCATTTCTACCTTATTCTATCGCACTGTAGTTCTAATCCAAAGCGGTTTAAAATATTATTTGGGCGATCTCAAAAAATAGTGTAGGACCTAAGGTAGACACTCGATGACACTGACCCAGTGGATGGCTTTTTGCAGTTTATTTGATAAAATAAAGATAATGGCTATTAACATAACCGAAAATAGACAGCTTCTGACATTCGCGAACTGTGTTCAAAAACTTCCATCTATTCAATAAATAATTTACTATTTTAGAGACAGTTTCTGTAACTAGGTGTAACTAGCCAATCTGTTAAGAACTTGTACCGTGAAAGTCAAGATCATAACCACAATTATGTGTGTTTTTACTAATTGATTATTGAAACTGTTAGATCATTAATGAAACTATTGATATTGCATTTTTGTATCTAATTATTTTGATTAAATTACTATTTTGGAGGCTGGATGGCGGGTAGAGGGATTTTGCCTGTCATTCACTGGTACAATTTCAGAGGAAAACTGAAATAGTTAGACAATGGTAAGGATATAATACATTTTATGGTCCGCATAGCATGCAGAAAGAAGTGGTTTACATATTTGCACAAGGATACATTCGGTATGTTTACTCGCTTAGAAGTAATTTGAAAAAAAGAGTGAATTCCCTCCTTAAAGTGTCATCCACTGGGCCGCTTACCTTAATTACTGCGTTATGTTATAAAAATTTAGTGCGATCAATTTTGTGACGACAAATTAAGCATGAAATTTTAACGAAAATCAAGATTTTTCACGTTTTTATAATGAAAAATGGTATAATAATATCCGCCTGGTATAAGTCCCCGTGTACATTTTTTTGTAGATATTCTGCAATTGAACTTTATTAGAGTAACTAAAAGTTCCAATTTCAAAAACAAAAAAAATATCTCGGGACTTAAGAGCCTGTAGTTTATGAAATGAACAGCAAAATCGAGTTTTTAATAAATTAAATGCTTTATTTTCTTCACAAAACTGACTGCAGTTAAAGTTTATAAGAAGACCGATTTCAATTACAATTGTTTACTCTAAGTCGTCGTATTCCACCACTTTGTATGTCAGATTTCTATTTTATAACTAACCTATCATCTTGACTGCTCAAAATGTAGTGTCCTTTAGATCCATAAATTGTATTTTTCTATGCCACCTCAACGGCAATACTCATATACTTCGAAATTAGAATAAAACACATTTAAAATGCTCGACAGTAACGTTTCACTTAACTCCAGCAAACATTAACAAAGCTACGTAGAGAGCCTTCAACATCACTCAAGATAAGTATCAAATAAAACATTCAAATAGCAACTAAGGACCTCTAATGATTCGTATTTCGCACACGGTAATGCGTGCCTTCGGATATATTTAAAACGCAAACTTTTCCACCCCCCCCCTTTTAGGTAGTTAGCAGGGGAAAACGAGAAAAAGGATCCCTTTGGAGTGGGGTAAAAAATGCGTAGTTTTAGCTAATCTGCATGCCGGGGTTGTTTAAACTGGGCCGGGGGGCGGTTTTAGGCTTTTTAACACTGTACAAAAATGAGGTGGGTGCGGGGTGTGTGTGGTATTATGTGCGAATCTATTTATGTGCGTTCCCCCCCGCGTTAATATGTGTTGCCATGGTGACGGGCCGATTACTGCATCTCTACTCGATTTTTCGGCGCTTTTTCGTTGTAATCAAATGAGGTGCCGTGTGTGTAGGGGGGTGGGGGCGCGTGTTCTCAATTATCCGCAGTGAATCAATAGCGAGATGAGGGTAGTTCAGATGTCGGTGACGCACGTAATCCGGCCTTTTTATCTGTTTAATTTTTTTGGGTGAGGCTCCTATTTTGTTCGTTCGCGGATGTGAAACGGGAACATGGTTCTAATCTAATACGTTTGCTGACAGCATACTCAGCATAGTTAGGTATGGTTGACATCAATTTTTTTATTTTAATAAAAGAATTTTGTGGCATTTGTTCCTTCACCGTATCGTATTCACCTTTATTACTGCATAACCGAAATTTTATAAAAAAAAACTCTAATTTTTACAAATATTGTCTAGTCACTCAATCAAATATTTCACGTCTGGGTTCATCAAACTTTGGTTACTCGTATTTCACTAAGTTTGATTTTTAAAATTTATTTTAGAATTTAATTTAAATTTGTTATTTTATCCTTAATTACATAGTTTAAATGAATTTGTTTTATCACATTAGTCTATTTTTTTACAAAAAGAATGAAAAAGCATACAAAATTCATTTTAGGAGAATACTGAGTAGGTATTTCCATAAAAACACGATAAACAAGTAAATAATGTATTTTGGTACTTTAAACATAGTTTTAAAGCACTGGTGGCCGAGTGGCACGGGGTCAGACTTTCAATCCGGAGGTATAGTTTTTATTTATGGTAAATATTTTTATACATATACTGTTTGATTGTTTTCTAATGTAATATGACCCCTGCAGTCAAACTTTGTATTAAGAGGCCATCAATACGGTTTGTACGGAAAAGCAACAAAAGCTGTTTTTTGACGTTGAAATACAAAGAAACTGTGAGCTGTTTGTTAAAGTTGTTAACTATGTTTGATAGCTTATTTCCTAGTGTTTAACTTGTAAGCTTCTAATTTGAGTAAAACTCAATGTTTTAACTTTTACTATACAATTATTGGCAGTTGTTTTCTGAAAAGCGCACGGAGACAGAAGTTTGACTTCGATTATTGTTAACATGATACATGAAAACACATGTTTTTCTAGGTTGATATAATATTGCAACATGGTTTTATTTAACTTATAGGCCTCATATTTCCAATAATTTACACAGATACCTATCTAGTTCGACTTTGAATATGCACATTTTTCGATAAAAATACACTGCAAACGCAGGGATTTTCGCAGTAATTTTGACAAAATATTGGGATGATTTGTATACAACATTAAAGTTTATTCTTTTAAGAACATGCTGAAATCGAAAAAATCACTTTTTGTTTAAATTCCGTATTTTTTTTTAAATATTCAAATGGTGTATAAAATCCAATCCGCGCTAGCCTAGTCCTCAGTACCGCGCGCGCGCTCGTAGAGGTAGGACCTGTGTTGTTCTCTGTGGACTGTACAATTTGCTTGTTTTGTTGCACGAGTACGTGCTGGAAGCGTTTGGAAAAGTGAATAAACCGCGACCAACTACTGAGATAAGCATTTTACATTTTTGACTATATTATAGACCTGTTTGAAATAAAAATTTGAAATGATTTTATCGAATGTGATTGTACCGCAACCAACCCTTCTAGATACTTTCAGTAATACAGAGTGTTTATTAAGACGGACAGTATGGATAAATTTTAGGTGTATTAGGGTGACGGTACCCATTATAAACACTTTAAGCTGACAGACAGGAGTGATGGACACTATATTCTTAATTCAAATGTCATATGAAACTTATTTCCTCATAATAAAAGTGACTGTACGTTACTGGTTCCTTGTCCATTACTGGTGCCACCGCCCTAGTCAGGGATAATCAAATTGCTATATGAGCAAAATCCGGAATAAAACCGGCCAAAAGCGTGTCGGACCAAGCATAATTGAGGGTTTTGTAGCGTTATACGACATAAATATTGTGCAAGCAAAAAGGCATAAGTGTCTTCAAAATATCAAGGGACTTAACTGTATGTTAGCAATTAATAGTTTTTGGCAAAAACGGCTAGACAACCTTACCACGAAACTTATTTTGAACAAATTCGTTCAAAATAAGTTTCGTGGTAAGGTTGTCTTATATCTTAACTTCCTAAAGCTTTCACATTTTTAGGGTTCCGTACTTCAAAAGGAAAAAACGGAACCCTTATAGGATCACTTTGTTATCCGTCCGTCCGTCCGTCCGTCCGCCCGTCTGTCTGTCCAGACCCTTTATCTCGGGAACGAGTAAAGGTTGCAAGTTAAAATTAATACCATAATATACACAGCTCTGCGGTCCCTTGAAGCTGCAAAAAAACCAAACTTCTACATCAACGCAATCCAAATCTGAAACTGCCGTACACTGAGAGTTCCATGCCACTTTTGTGCGGAGCCCTCGGTGGGCAAGTCCGACTCGATCTTGGCCGGTTTGTACAAGAGACCTTTAACTTATTTCTAAGGACATATCAGATGATGTGCCACAAGTAGATATTTGACAAAAAAATGGAACTCAAAAAACGGCATTTTTATTTTTTGTTGTACAAAAATCACTTTTTGCTAAATTAGAAATTTTTATATTTATTCTACTCAGAATCGCAGCTCTTTCAATCCTAGTAGGAGAAAAAAAGTGTCCTAAATTTTCCATACATTTTTCAAACTTTCTAATGTGCTACCGCCATACTGAATCTATGAAATGATGGTGGCGAAATGGAAAACAAATCTTGGAACACTTTTTTTCTCCTACTGCGATTGAAAGAGCTCGCGATTCTGAATAGAAAACAATTAAAACTTTTCAAATTTTCAAAAAATGATTTTTTTACAACAAATAATAAAAATGCCCAAAATATGCCTCCGGATTTCAGTTAAAATTACAAAACGTTTAAATAAAATTATTTAATTACACGTCCCTTTTTTCATCTTATCGGCTTTGTAACCTTCAATATAATATCACCACCCCAAAATAGAATTCAGATTGAGTTTAAATTTTGAAAAAAAAAACTTTTTAGTAGTTAGGTATGCTTAGAAATGTACCAATATATGTATGAATATGAAAACAATGAATTGGATCCGGAGGCAGAAAACAAAATCCTATTCCAAAATAACTTCGGATACTATTTAGAGACATTTGACGTTTGAATAAAACTATTTTTAATCTTATGATAAACACAAAACAAATATACAAATTACTCGTACATTTTCTAACACCACGTACGCCAAGTAATAGTTGATGTTCTGGCGCAAGTATCAATAATGTTTGGTCCGCGCGTCAAGCGTCGCGACGCCATTAGCCTCGCGACGGTGCTTACAATCAATGAATGCTCGCTCCCGTTCGCACTAACCGCACCTGCTATGCCGTTCGAAGAGCATGGCGATAATAAGTTTGTATACCTGATTGTAGTGTGTGTCCGCACACAGATGCGCGTTCGGAGCGCAACTGGCGGTAATAATATTGAAATGCGAGCGGGCGGATTTTGTGATAGCACTCTTAAGTTTTGCAGGATACTGTTTTATAACTACCGTTGTTATACCTTGAGTTAATAAATTATTCTCTCTCTCTCTCTAAGTTACAAAAGTATACCGAACTTCAGTGCAATTAGACTCCAGAAAGCGGTTAAAATTGGCTGACACGTATCAACAGCAAAAAATACGCAGCTAAATAAAATTGCGTAAAATCGCATAAAGATTTAGCTGCAACCGAAATATTTCAACCATTTAATAACCGGTGTGAAAACAAACAAAGCCAATTTAGAACGCAGCATCGGGCAAATAGCTTCACAAATTGGGTGTAACGGAGCTGTTCACTCTCGGTTTCAGCCGAGCTCTATGCTGAACTAGTATTTAACCCCCATTCTTTTATTTTTACGGTTCACAAAAAATGTGTTTCGAATGTTACTTTATTTGACATGGTGTGGAGGGTGGTTCTGAATGTGAAATATTGACTGGTTTTGATTAGCTCTTATTCAACTTGCAAAGTACCTATATTATGTTTGTTTATGAGGGTCAAATCTTGCAAGCTGAATTTAAATAACTTCCCGTTATTTGAATAAGCTGATACTTCATATGTATATTATGTACGTTGAATGAAATTAGGTACAAGGTTATGGTACTTTAGTAGTCAGCGATAAAGTCTTCTTCCTAGCGTGTGCCACGGAATGTAGGGAGCTTGGCGTCCGCTTTGGCAACTAATCCCAAGATTTGGCGTAGGTACTAATCTTACGAAAGCGACTGCCATCTAACCTTCCAACCCATAGGGTAAACTAGGCCTTATTGGGATTAGTCCGGTTTCCTCATTAGAGGTAAGTTACACTTACTGTAAATATTTTGAAAATAAATTATTTTTACTGATATCATATACATGGTGATTGGTCATGGTTTAGGTTATGAAGCAGGAGTGAACAGGGTACTGGGGAGGGCCAGGATTAGGATTATTTTTTTGTCACTATTTCGTGTTTGCCATAGTGAAAGTTGCTCAGTGTGACCCTCCCCGGTACCCTGTTCACTCCTGCTCCATGACCCAAAAAATATTTTGTATATGTGGCACGTTAATTTATACATTATTATTACAAAGTAATAGTAATGTGTAATGTGTTGTTATTTATTTACAAAGTTGTATGAATTTTAGTTTTTCAATGACAATCTGTCATTTAATTTCATAGATTACTATTAACATAAAATAGTACGAAGTCCAAACCTATCCCATAGTTGGGGTTATGAAGGATAAGAAATAGAGTGAGCTTGGACAATTGCTAGAATTGACACAATATTACAATAGATCTACTTGCCAAGATAATAAAGTATTTTTACAACAATCGTGACCCAACTCCTCCCAATCCCTCCTACCGGGTGCCATCTATTTGGCATAATTTGTTTTGGCCGAAACGCTTTGCCACAACAGCCTTGGCATAATCGATTTTCGCCGAATCTTAATGTAGCAGAAACATTTGGCATAATGCACAATATTATGTGGAATACTATTTTGGCCGAAAATATATTCGCATACTAAACAGTGGGTTAGGTTAGATTCGGAGTATGTCCGAATATTCGGCCAAATTAAATTCGGCCAGATCAAATTATGCTAAACTCGACTATGCCATAACAGTTGATGCGTAAAACCAATTATGACTATACTGGTTATGCCATCAATATAATTATGCATACAAAACTTATGGAAGGGTTCCCCTCACCACATTTAATGGTATGCTCGGTTTCAAACTTCCACCTTTGATTTGAGAACCATGCGTCTTACCGCTTGGTTTCAGGATCTCACCCATGCCATACACAATTACACGTGTAAGTATTTATGCTTTGAGTTTGTATGGCGCATGAATAGATTCTGATGACAATTAGACAGATATTATTTTTGGGCAGAAACGTCTGAGAACGAATCCAAATTCCTCAGAATGAAAGGATAAGTGGAAAAATTCACGAGTCTCGTCACGTGGTTCGAGTCGCACCCGAGGTAATGAGAAATTAGACAATTGCTGAAGCTAAGAAAGGCTCTCAGAAGGCTACTCCCTTTTCCCAGCATTGGACGTCTTTTGGCTGAACAATATGATAAATGATACTGTAATATTTCCTTCATTAGGCGCTTATAGGGAGGGATATGCAGTTTAAGAACTTTCTCAAACTGCATATAACCTTTAAAAACGTATTGGAATTTCACTAAGTACTTAAAGCTGGCAACTTATAACTCAGAGGCTCGTATACAAGGAGTCCGGCATAAAAAACATCATTGGCGTTTGGAACGATGCCTCAGGGCGACATCGATCGTCCCTCCAGCCTTTACGGTTGTGGTCAAGTCACAGGAGGCCGCGGTGAGGATTTAGTTATACTTTCATAAAATGAAAAATATTCGTAATTCGAAAAAAATAACAGTTTGTATGAAACAGCTGATCGAAAATGCACCAATCTCCATACATAGTATTATATTTTTTTTTATTTCGAAATTTTTCACTTGCATCGGTCATTGACCTTGTCAGCTGTTGAAGTATCGTTTGGTACTTTTGTTACAACCTGTACAATAATCAAAAATCAGAGGACTAACAGTGTTCATACCGGATAGGCTCCATAACAGGACAATAATGTAATAGTAGGTTGTACTCAAACCTAACAATTTAAGTTAAACACTTTTATTAAACTGTTGCGGGTTTTAAAATTCTAAAGTTACGTTATTCAGGTTTTTACCACGGTTTTTGTATTTGATTTGAGCTGCCGATATTTCGGCGATGTCCCGATATATTGGGAGCTTAATTTAAATAATAAAAAACTTTGGTAAGAATCCGTGTTATTAGTGAGAATGTTTAGTTCAACAACTTTTAAAAATGATGTACTCTTTAGGTTTACACTTTTTCATACAAACTAAATAGTAATTTCAATGTACGTTAACATCAGCCTAATTGACGTTTGTTGTATGGTACAAAAATGACAGTCGCAGTAGGTACATTGCGCCATCAAAAAAATACGTTTATTTTAAAAGTTGCTTTACAAATGTTGTTCAGTTTGGAGAATACTTATTACCTACGATTACATGTTTTGCTCCTATTATGGAAGCTGCCCAGTATCAGGTCGCGTTATCTCGAGTCTCTGCCTGTAAACGAGGTAGCGTCGTGCACCGCACACTTGATCGGAGTCCAGAGCAGTGTGATTACCTTAGGCGGTTACCAGCAGGTATTCAGCTCTTCAATTTCATTTTCTCTCGATAAAAGCGTTTATAAAGATCACAGGAAATTCTACTAAAGTATAGTAGCATTTACTATTCTACTGATCTCTGTAATCACTTAAGTCTGAATAATAATAACTATTCGAGGATTGATTTTCAACAATGGTAAGGCGGATGTCACACTGAATGCGATTCGCAACGCCCTCCGGTTTCTGAGTGAGATAACACTACGCGCGTGTATAGCGCTGTCACCTTTGCACGCCCGTCAAGAGACTATGAATAGTTTCGATTTGAGCCAAATATCTTAGAGAACTTTCGGAGGGTAAGACTCTCTTGGGTCCCTGAGCCAAATTAGTTAGTTTTTTTTAAAGTTTAAGTGGTTGATCCATCCGATACGATGGTACGATGAAGATAAAGAACCATCATCTTAAACCTGCGAAAACGAGTGATGTAAATGGCTCAGTGCTGTAAAGGCTAGAGAGCGGGCAGAGCTAACGTAGTAGGGTCATGGTGTTAATAAACGTGATTAATCCGTTCTAAAGTGTTTAATTTCGATCAATAACACTCGCGGTAACAGAAGACAAGATAAACAAGTTAAACTAAAAAAAGTTATCCAGCCCGCTTTGCGCTCGCATCTTGCACCGCCCATCCTAACCCTTATCTAAAATCGTTTTCAAAATAAAACGCGCATAGAGATCCTGCAGGAATAAAGGGAACGGACCGCTAACTAATAAATCGGGAAATAATAACGGGCTCCCCTACGGGATCACATTGTTTTTAGAAGCTTGTGTAATTTTGCAGATAAGAATTTAGCCTAACCCTTTATACGTTGCTTATCCCAAATGGGTTATTAAAACTCTAGTATTCTAGTACTGTTTTAGAAGCGCCAGTAATTTTGCAAGTTATAATTTTAGGATGACTCACACTAAGACGGGACGGGACGGGTCGGGACGGGACGGGACGGGATGAAACGGGACGATCTGTCAATTTCTGTAGAAAGAATAGCTCGAAGCCCTCGGATCGGAAACTGACTGATCGTCCCGTTCTAGTGTGAGTCATCACACTTATTACTGGGTTAATCAACAATTTTTTTGTTAGGTACTACTAGTACTAGTTGCCACGGCTACAGTCTCCCGGGTCACTTTTAAAATCACGGTTATATGACATTACAATTCTCAAAACATGATTCTTGTTGTTGTTATACGAGTAACCTTTCCATGGTGGGCCATCTACCAAGCATGTCAGTCTACTGACATGTATGTCGTATGTTCTAACATACGACAACGTTTCTTCTAAGAAACTGTGCTGCATTTGTCCCCTTGCTGACGGGACAGAATCTCCTATTTAACTAGGTGCGAATGACTTATTTATATTACCTACCTGAAAAACGCGAACATCAACTACTGGACAAAAGCAGACTAAGGTTTTCCGCAATAAGGTGGCGGGCAAATTTTCTTCATGGTCAAATTTAAGACATTTTGTAGGGCCAGAAATCGTTCCTTTTGCCCGTCAGTGTTAGTGCTATATACTAATTATTTCGAAAGACCGTCGGTGGACCGGATGAAATCATTTCGCAGGCCGTAGTTTGCCCCACTATTGGAGCACGCTCTATCAGATCGTAGATACATTGTCAGAGTCTTTCCCACGTGCTTCCGATGCAGTCACTATTCGAGAAATTTTCTACATCAGGGTCGTCCTCGTCACTCGTCAGTTCAATTCTACGAGCGATGTGCCCAGTCAGTTGTACTTAACTGTAGTCGATAGCGACTCCGCGATAGGCGCGAGACGGACATACTTTTGGATTTCGACAGTACAACTCGTGTTACCGATACAGCTGCTTGGCTGAGCTAAGCAAACCACCACTCGATTCTGACTAATAGGTATACAATTTTGGCCCACTGGTGTGGTCTCGGTAGCTCAGTTGGAAGAGCAATGGCTGATCCCTGAGAAATTTAATGCAAAAAGGCTTGTGGGCGCTGCCGGCGAGCTGGCAGCTTCCTCGCCCAACGTATTGCAATACAGCGAGGAAACGCTGCCAGCGTCTACGGTACCATGCCGAGGGGGTAATATTTACTTTAAAAATTATTTTATATTTTTTTTTTTGTGATTTTGTTGTTATTGAAATAATCAATTTAATACATAAAGCTTTATATCTAACGTAATATATTACAGTGCCGTATAAAATTTATTTATTTGTGTTATAACTTCATGTTACCTCTAGGGCATGAAATAACGGGATTTTTGTATGGAATGCATTATAAATCCCGGAATTGTAAGTCCAATACCGAGATTGTATACCTAGTTACCTGTAAGTTGAATTCATTTTGGTTCACTCTTACGAAAATGACGCTAAAAACTGCTCCACTAACCCAAAACTCTGAAAAAAAGACTAGAAAATTAAATATGCAAATGGTAAAAATTCGAGGTGACCGGCGGTTTCCTAACTTTTCACTTTAAAGGGTTTTTTCGATGGGGGCACTTCCCCCCAAGGGTGGGACCCGCCTCTACAAATACTGGCCAGAGGACGCTAATTCGATTCAAATCTAAATTCTATACATGCTTATCTTTGTGTGCGTGTGGGTACACTTTAGAACTAAAAAGGCGTATGCTTAATGCGAATTGGCAGGGGTTACGCTTTTCTGGGTAGTAGGGGAGGAAGTGAGGTTTTTAATTTGATGTTGGAGTTTCATTATCTGTTTTCAACGGAAGTTTTAAGCGTGGTTAAGTACCTCACTAGCTAGGCTTATTCAGAATGTGTGAAGCACATTTATGTGTTGAAACTAGTTATTATTTCTA
Organism: Lathronympha strigana; assembly: GCA_949128165.1. Taxonomy (NCBI): domain Eukaryota; kingdom Metazoa; phylum Arthropoda; class Insecta; order Lepidoptera; family Tortricidae; genus Lathronympha; species Lathronympha strigana. The sequence continues at coordinate 21,365,483 of OX421912.1, forward strand.
TTATAACCGACAACCTTGTTCCACTTCATTTAAAGAATTTGGTATAGTTAATTTGAGCTGAAATAGTCAACTACAATTCAAAATGGTTATCCAATCAGACGGTTCAGGTACTGTTGTGATCCCTCAGGATCAGGACCAGGGATGTTGCGGATGCTGATTTTTTGACATCCGCGGATGCGGATGCGGATGCGGATATTTAAAGGCTCACATCCACGGATGCGGATGCGGATGCGGATGTTATGAACATACATTAAAAAAAACCTCAAATATTAAAATTTTGTATTAATTATTGAAAAAAGGACAGTTTAATATTTAAACGTAAATATAGGCAAGTTATAATTAATTAACAATAACATTGCTGCCTTTTCCGGGTTAAGACGATTTCTCAGCGGGTCATAAATAAGGCCCGCAGCACTGAACAATTGCTCACTAGGAACGCTGGCTGTCGGAGGTGACAAATACCTGTTCTTGATCACGATCGTCAACTTTAAAATAAGTCCAAATTTCACTTTGCGACGGCGGCGCCATTGTCTTTAACCACCGAACGAAACACTCAACACAACTAATCAAATCACTGTTCACAATGTTTATTTTCTTATTAACTGCTCATTTTACGACACCCTTCGTCCTACAATAGCATGTCAGCACTAAAATCAAAATAAACAAACTCGTCATTTCTTGTCGCTATCCTTCAAGGACGCAAGAGCACTATCGACGAATCAGGAAAAAGTAACAATATTCCTATTGGGTAATGGTGAAATTGCCTACCTTAACTAGCACGTGCGCCATTAACGAGACGTTCCTGCATCGACTTGTTCCACATCTGCATCCGCATCAGCTCCGCATCGACTTGATGCGGAGGCGGATGCGGATGCGGATTTTGAAAATGATGCGGAAGATCCGCGGTTGCGGATGCGGATGCGAATATTCGCAACATCCCTGATCAGGACAAGAAAGACCAGACGAGATTTGTAATGGCCAGAATGACAGGATTTAGCTGAGGGTAACGGCGCTCTCTATTGTTGAGGCCAAGATCCATTTTGTGTCGTTGAGCCAATGCAGTTAGTAAGTTATGATTGTATGGAGTTGAATTAACCTTTTTAAATATGCGGCTGTCCGTCTTTCACTAAAGGACAGCTCACACTAGCACAGGACGGGACGGGACGGAGCGGGGCGGGAAAATCTGTCAATTTCGATAGAAAGATTCACGTGCTAGCTCGGAGCCCTCGGATGTCACGTGACGCTTTCTATAGAAATTGACAGATTTTCCCGTCCCGTCGCATCCCGTCCCGTTCTAGTGTTAGTCATACTTAATAGTGCAAGTTTCAGTACCTACGTGTGTCTACTCGTAGATGCCAACCTTGTAGTTTATTTCTTGTTTCTGTATAACCGTATGCTTATCTTTAGTCACACAAGAGTCTTTAGGCCTCTGTCTCTTTCTGTAATTTACCTAAATACATGGCGTGAGGTTAAGTGTATACCGATATTGTAATGGAGAAGGCTAGTAATACCTTATATAACAGAGTATTACTTCATTTGATATGATGCAAGACAAGAGCAAAAGGTGATAGGTGATAACTTCACAGGAAAACGTATAGGTATTACAAACTGATCCATTAGAAAAAATGTCATGGAGGGCATTATTTGCGTCAATTTTTTTTTTATAAGACCACGATACTGATGACGCCCTTAAACGGATCAGCCACATTTTTGTTACAGCCTGTATAATAGTCACATTAACATAATATAATCCATGCACGACCTTTTTACTTGAGACCTTTTTATTCCGATTTCTGGAAAATCCAGAATGAAACATTGAGACATTTCAAAGTATAATAAATACAAATACAAATTATTTATTGTTTGAATGTGAGTGGTTACAAATGGTGGTAGGGTTAGTGTTTAGTTACATCACAATCAGCCAGAGAGTGGCAACTAGAACTACTTCCCTCACTAAGTTCCCTCAGTATAGAACTACTTCCCTCACTAATTTAACTTTATGGACCATCGCTCGAAACACTATTTTGACTCTTGCATTTTCGATACTACAGTACTTGCATTTCCTATGCAAATACTAATATTCAGGTACCAAATAATCTGAATAGTTGGTCGAAGGCTGCAAGCCCTTCGGGGTCATCGGCCTAGCCCCGAATTTCGAAAGCGCTAAAAAACTTTTTCAAAATGGCCGCCGAGACCTGTTGCCCATGTAACATTACTCTATGCCAGGTGTCGCCAACCTTTAAATTTGCCGAAATTTTCACATAAGTTTTTAATCGTATATTATAACTATTGTAATACCAGTTAAACAATAAATATTTAAAAATAAGATAATGTTTTTGGCCGCTTAAATTTTACATATTTTAATGTAATTTTAATATTATAGTATTGATTACAAGTTGATTATTTCAGAACTGGTTTTACACACAAGGTTTCAATCCATTTCATATTCAACTTAAACAGACGAAACAAATTGAAGTCAAGATACAAATCACGCCATCCCGTCGTCGTGTGATGCTTGTTATATTGCCTAAATAATTACAATAATCAAATCACAAACAATCAAAAAATAAACCAAGTTTAAAAAACATATGTAATGACAGTAAGTGAAGTGCAGAGAGTACGTATACGAGTATATAAGTACATTTATTTTTATTTATTCAATAAGTTAACACGACATTACAGCATACGCCAATGCGTCATGAAACTAAGACTAATACAAATGATTAAATATAGACACAAAAACAAATAAACCCATCGCCATGAAAAAAAATTTAAAAACATAATTAATTAATTAATATTTAGGCGACGTAACAGCGTGGCTCCGTTGCGTCGTCTGAACCGGCGTAGGATTCGGCAGGTTGCCCCGGAACCGCCGAAACACGACGCCCTTGGGCCAGAAGTCCGCACTCGCGATGGTGTCCTGCAGCGGCCGCGGCACGCGCACCATAAACGAGCTGAAGTGCAAGTGGTGACTCGACCGCAGCTGTTGAACCTTCAGCGAGTAGCCAGTCTTCCGGCGGACGTAATCCACCACCTCGTCGGCTGTAGCGGAGTAATGAAGGCGCGACACGTAGAGCGCCTTACTCGGTTTAGCGACACGTAGGCCTGAATTCACCGGCTCGGCTGTAGATACCACACTGAGTTTTACGAGGCGCCCTTTGTGCCTTCCTCTTCCTCTCCACTAGCGTGAATCCCTCCTCATCCTCTTCGGTGCGGGAGATCTTCACCTTGTGGGGAACCTTTACTTTACCCGCCTTCGAGGGTGAGTTGACCCGGTTAGCTGCGACAGGCTTTCCGGCGACGTCAGCGTAAGCACGCTGACGTAACTTCGAGGAGGCAGGGAGCGGGCGCTCGCGCGAGGGCTGCGCGGGCGGCGGGGCGTACATATACTACTCAAAATAAAATAAGGGCCATTAATTGTTTTGAATGCTACATACAAAGCACAACCTGAAAGCAAGATGTTTGGTGCCTCGATTGCCAAATTTAATTGTGGGATAGATTAGATACAAATAGTCACAAATAATTTATTTCCTTGAACAAAACAATGGACATAGGATACAAAATTAGGCACTGACAAAGGAAAAAGGTATGGGCACAGATTAGCTGGCTTGAAGCCCATCCAAGGTCAATCAAAGAGGGAGAAATTACAATTTAGGTATAATAAGGTAATGAATATTACATAGGTACACGATAATTTTATAGGAAATTGCGACAACTACCAATTATTATATACTAGCTGACCCGGCGAACTTTGTTCTGCCAGAGCCCTTAGAGGCAATAAATGAGCAGACTTTTGATTTTATCAAGGTCAATTTTTTATTTGGATAAAGGAAGTATTTTAATTATTTTTTATTGGCATGGGTTCCACTCTTTAGCGAAACACCTTATGATACACGACAATTTTCGTTTTAAAATAACGGAGATGGTCTTCCGACCCATGAACATGATTCGGATTCTCACCCCGTAAAAAGGATTTACGGACCAGCAAATCGCAGCCCAAGAACTAACGGCCCATCAATCCACGTACATCACGGACGTCAATTGCTGGGTCGCGCATTCCCGGGTCGTTATTTGATGGGTCGCGCATTCCTGGTTAACCGGGGTCAACTTCAAAATTCGACTATAATTAACCATAGACTACATTAAGTTTAGCTGTAAGTTGCGTTTTGTTATTCCATATCAGTTGCGTTTTGTTATACCACGTTTGATATCACGTCCCACGGGAACGTGATAAAAGGTATCCTATGTCCTTTTCCTGGTTCTCAGCTACCTCCCCACCAATTTTCAGCCAAATCTGTTCAGCCGTTCTTGAGTTATAAATAGTGTAACTAACACGACTTTCTTTTATATATATAGATACATAACAAAGGCTGAAACTATTTGAGATTGAGAGCGCGAGCGGTTGAAATCTGTCCTACGTTGGTAAGCGCACGTTTTCAAACCATAACTGAATTGATAAATAAAACTTCTTTAATTAGGGTTCCGTACCAAAATGGTATAAAAGGAATCCTTATGGTGCGACTTAGTCTGTCTGTCTGTCTGTCACATTGTTAAATATCTCGAGAACTACTTAAGCTACCGATTTGAAATTTGGAATGTTATAAATAAAGTTAATCCAGATACATCAAGAGAGGAGCTTTTGTATATTTTAATTTATTTTTAATGAAAAATGCCCGATAAAAGACGGGGCAAAATTAAAAGTTTAGTTACTGGGTCATGGGAAAATGTTAAAAAAAATACCGTCCCCCCCTATATCTCCGAAGTTTATGAAGCACAATATATGCTTTTTTACACTTACATGTTAATATTATCTTAAATTTTATAGGAACAATATAACATTGACTCATGTGTCATAAATTGTGAATAGGTAGACATGAAATTAGTTTTCCTGTAATGATCGAAATTTTTAGTGGCCCTCATAATTTGCTTTTGGGTAGTCTCTCAGTTATTGGGATTGATGTGAAACTATCAATAAAATAGTACTTGATGTGGAGTAAACTTTTTAAATAATAAGATAATAATAAATGCAACACAAGCAAATTTTTAAATGGCCCAAGAAAGAATTGAACCAAAATTGCCGAGCCCTGCCTGAAGTCTCTTTAGAACAAGTCGAATTTCACCGGCACACACACACTAATCCACCTGCAGGAACCAATTTGGGACTAGCACCGAGAACCGGATCGCACCGGTTACTATAAAAATTTAAAAAAGTAAATTTTAATTTTATTTGTTAAGTTTAAATTTAAATTTTATTTTTTTCTATTGTATGTGTATATGGACGACCTGTCTGAAATAAAGAATTTGAATTTGAATTTGAATTTATAACCTATATATAGTAGTGTGACTACTTAAATAACAAAAAAATTATTACATTTAATAAATGATTTGATTCGTACTTTACAATTGTAACAAATATTTAACAAATACGTAACTTTAGCCAAAGATAATAAGTTCCTTTAGCAATACTCCTTCAAATTAAACACGACCACTTTCCAGCCAAAACTATTCCCCGCGACAAAGTCCCAAGTATTCTTAACATTTTTACGATCACACTTATGTATGCGTGTATTCCGGCAGTTAACGACTTTCTAAACTTAGATATTTGGGGGTCGCCATCGCCATTTTGTCGAATTAATGTGTACAGTTTTCCACCTTATCACAAGGAATTAAGGCGGGGAAAAGTGCACATATTATTGAACCCGAGTGTGCATTGGTCACGGGCGGCGGAGCGTGCTTGAGATGCAGGTTTTTGTGGAGAAATGTGTTTTAAAACATTTTATAGGGTTTACGCATGCTAAGTCCTGGAAATGTATTAAAAAAGCGGCCAAGTCTAAGTCGGATTCGCGCGCTAAGGTTTCCGTATCAATTTCCTCCCGCGGATGCTCCGGCTGTGGAATGAGCTCCCTACCGAAGTTTTCCCGAAAGATTATACATAGTAGGTATGGGATTCTTCAAAAAAGGAGTGTACATGATTTGAATAGGTCGGCAACGCGCATGTAACCCCCCCTGGAGTTGCAGGCGTCCGTAGGCTACGGTGACCACTTTCCATCAGTCAGGCCATAGTTATTTGGTCGTTGCCGTTTTTCAACAGGCGTAAATGGCTGGCGCGTCACAAGAACCCACAGAACTTCAGAGCAACTTCATCTCTCCAACCAACTCTTAATTTTCTTAACTCCATTGAAACCCAACCAGGACCGTCCTATACGAGTTGTTGGCACATAACCAAACGTCACGTTCCTAGCAAGATTATGAAAATACCGCAACTGCACTTTTATTGCGTCCTTTTTTTCGACTGAGTGGATCTTCGCTGAAAACGTTTGGTAAAAAGATATACTTACCAATCGTTTTCAGTACATACGAGTATACCAATAAGGTTCAATTTCTCCTCTGGGTTGGAAGGTTCGTACGCTTATCTTAGAAACCTATACCAGCTAAGTTTTTTTAACGTTGCGAAAATGCTTTTACGTATGCCGCCTGTTTGAATAGTCTACCGGAAAGATTGCGAACATCGTTTTGTGTTTGACCCCTACGTCAACTTACTGTCTGCGCATCATGGTCACAAAATTGGTCGCACGCTATGCTAGACGAGACATCGTCACTCACTCTCTCTCGTCGATTAGGTCATCTCTCTCTCGAACATTTATGGCTAGCAGTTAACCGCGCAAGAGTGCAAAGCGGTGTTAGTTTTAACTGTTGTTTCAACTGCACGGTCTACATGCTGCGAAATATTCATTTTATTACAATCCCCGGTGTAAGAAAACTAATACGTATTTAAAAATGGGTCCCTGAAGAACGGGCCGGACTGAGCCCGGTCGGAACGATGCGTCAACATCTAAAAAAGCCAATCAGCTAGAGTTAAATCTTGGAAGAGAATGAATTGTCAAACCTTAAAGCGTCATTTTGAAAGTATGATGTTTACTTTACTTAACATATCAGTCTGTACTATCAAAATAAACTTAGCATAGACGGACTGGGGCCTCGAAGATCACGTGATAAACTCTTATTCGGATTAGTCCGCTTTCCTCATGATGAAGTCGGACTTTTGCGCGATACTAGGTATACACTTTGTGACTATGCGCTCACACTAGTTTGACAGTCGATTTTTAGGCAGTCCTGAGTTGATTTATAATCAACGCAGGCGCACATAACGCAGCCTCTATGACGGAATTCGTCAGGGACCTTAACTATTTTTTCACAATATTAAACAAAGGGCTCAATCAATTAGCCAAGCTTTATTATAAAATTTAAGTTTACTTGAAATTTAATTCGTAATTTTTTAATTTATTTTCAAATAAGTAGACGACTAAGAAATAAATACATGGTCGTGTTCGAACAGTGAAAACTACTTTAGAGCCGAAATAAACCAGACAGTAGCCGCATACATTATGCTAGTTTTAAATAAGATATTAATTATTTATTGCAGCCATTTTTCTACGCACTTTCGCGCACACACAACCACAGAAACCGCCTGTGCTGACATAACCGCAACACACACATGCAAACTACCAATAAGTAGATTGAACTAAACGGTGAAATTTAAAAAAGGAATAAAACGAACGAATTGCTTACCAACACATCGGAGCAAATGCAACCCGATAATCATCTGCACTATAATTATTTAGGACTTTAATCCGTTGAGGTAAGGTTGAGAATTGAAAAGCAATCCTCATTTATAGAGCTAGTATGTTAACATAAAATGCATGCGTGCGAATGAATACGCACACATACGTGATTTTTGATTATAGGAACACCAAATTTTTTGGCTGTGTGCGTTGGAAAACATTGTATAGATGTATAGTTGCATTCTTTTTGCGTTGGTATCGTGTTGGTTTTTAATGTGTTGCGTAGACTGTTGTGCGCGTGTGTGTATTTTTGTTGTTCGCATGATGGATTTACGCGTATGTATTAGTATCTTTTTCGTTTTTTTGGGACACACAGCGATGTGAAAAAATAATTTTAAGTGGCACACTGCAAAGCGTGTTTAATTTTCGAGCTCTGTGTCCTGCGCAAAATGGAACGTCATTACGTTTTAAATTACGAACGACGGTTGTTTTCCTTTTTTTATTTATTCGGTTTTTAATTCGCATTGTTTGTTTAATGTTGAACGGGATCGTGCGGGAAAAAGCTTCCTTTATGTGGAAACTAATTTGAAATTACTAATTAATTCATCCGTTTTTGAGCGCATGTAGTTTTTCTCTTCTTCTTTCTTTTATAACTTTTTTTCTACATTCAGCTCCTTTTAGTAGCAAATTATAGTTTGTTTTACAGCTAATATATAGTAGGAGCAGCTATTTTTTATACTGAAATAAGTAGTTTCTATTTCATTTACGAATATGTAAAAAGGGGAATGTTCGAATGTTGTTTGCAAATGCTGTTTGATAACTTCCGAAACTGATAGAAATAATAATAATAATTTAAAAATGGGCACAATGTCACAGAGATTGACCTAGTCCCAAACTAAGCAAAGCTCGAACTATGGGTACCTCCTAGACGACGATATACATACATGTAGATATACATAGAGAAAATAGAGAAATACACATATGTACAGTCAACCAATTGGAACCCTGGGCCACTCTAGAACCATGTCAAAATGACTAGCAGTACGAGATTTCTTACAATTAGATTCATAGTGTCACTGTGACATAGTCCTACAGTGACCTAGGGTTCCAATTGGTTGACTATACGTATACTTAGAAAACGACCATAACTCAGGAACAATAATTCGTGATAAACCTAAATATATACCCTTACCAGGATTCGAACCTGGGACCTCCAGCTTCGCAGGGTCACTTTCAGCCAGGCTAGGGAGGTCGTTATTTAACAATAAGGTTTATTTAATGATAAACCCATCAAACCATTTCCAACACTTTAAAAAGATACTTAGGGGGGCCTTAGCAATATAGCGTAAGAAAGTACTTCTTAACCGTTAAATCCATAAATTATTAAATTACCTAAATTATCCCAAGTGACAATTTTGAATTAAGAACTTTCGGCGATCTGGCAAAGTCTACATTTCAACAGAACTTGATTGTCACTTTTGACTTCGATATTTTATTTTATTTTTCCTACTTAGTATTACAATTCTCTAAACATCTGCTAGTAAATATATGTAATCTTCGATTTGGATACGAAGTATAATTAATAATCAAACGAACTTACCTGTGAAGTTTGATTGGAATTATACGAGTATCCAAATTGAAGATTACATACTCCCACCCTCCCAGACCCTAAAAATTAAAATAAAATAGTCTCTGGTCCTAACACAAAAATATCTAGGTGCTCTAAAATAATGATAAACCACGCCGCTGGGGGCGCGGTCGCGCCGGAAACCTACCCGGCGGGCGAGAGCGAGAACATTTTTTTTAAAATATATTATAACTCTAAATGTGTGACAAGGACAGCACATAACCGTGTACTGCTGCTAGTAAATATACGTAATCTTCGATTTGGATACGAAGTATAATATATCGTATTGTATAGTATATTGCCAATTTAGCGACGTTGTTCGGTAGCTCGCCTCGCTAATTGCACAATTTATAGCTAGACGTACAATTGCTACCAAGGGCCTAGATCCTGGGACAACCGGGTAATTACTAAATAATGACTAAACGCGTTTTAGGATTAATTCTTCATTAGCTGCACACTTTTTCGGTAGTTGAATGCAAAATAAAATATTGATATTAAACATTAAACAACATTTCGCAGACAAAAAACAACAAAAAAAAATCAGAAAAAAGAAGTAAAAATCTACGATAGTTTAAAATAGTGTACTCGTAGGATGGTAGAATATTGTGTTGATACAATCGTGTAATTCACACGAGTTCAGGTCGTAAACTTAGACGCAACTAAAATATGCGGTCGCAATGCCATATTAAATTAGTAGCACGGGACTGCATGGTGACCGCAAGTTGTCATATATGCTCCATCTAGTGGTCGGGGTGGTCTGTGGCTTAAACTAAACCATTCAACGTTGAACTATGGACATAATTATGTTACTCTTACTATTTTATTTTTTGATGAGATATATTTATTCGGTACTAAAAAGGTTCATACAAAGGCTTAATTTTAAACTTATCTATAATTATGTTATAAATTGAAAGAGATGTCATATACTACAGAAAAAGCGACAAAGCAGGAGGTCACTGGTTCGATCCTAGCCATGCTCACCGCCCACCGGGGACCCTAGCCACTTTTTCTGTAGCATACGAGTATGACATCTCTTTCAATTTATAATTTATATATAGTAGTGTGCCTACTTAAAAACATGAATCAAAGAATTTATTATAAATAGTAAATGAGTTAATTCATGCTTTAAAATTGTATAATTATATTCTTATACTTGAAAGTCGTGATGCGCCACAGAAAGGATTGCATCGAAATTCAACATCTACTGGAGTAAGTACGAATTTTTAAAACGTTTTTAATTTTTTTTGCGGGCAGGATAAAATCTCTGTCGCTGTTTTACCTACTCATAACAGTTGTTAATGAAAGAGGGGAAAAAGTGTAAAAATAGTAGTCTATGCGACTGTACAATATGAAAGAAAGAAAGAAAAAGAATTTATAAAAAAAAAAACACAATAAACAAAGACTAGACTAAACCTAAACAGGATTTATTTTATTTAAAAAAGGACAATGTGACAAAAGGACAGTCTGAGCTATGTGCTGGAAACCTGAAAACACGCTGAAGGATGAAAACCAGCGCTAATGCAACTGCAACTTTGGCGGCGACTAGAGCGGCTGCAAAAGTACACGTCGCGTTACTTTACCCATTTACAAAATAAGTAATTAAGATTACAAAGTCAAAAGTAAAACATATAAATTCACAATAAAAAAAACGAAGAAAGGCAAGAAAGGTACATACTTACAGGTAGGTATAACAAAATAGGTAGATACACTATGGTCAGCTTGCCGCTTAAGCAACATGAGTTTTCAGTTACCTTTTTAATAGAGGTTGGGATATGTTCAGGTGTAGAGGTGGGAGCAGATCGTGCCATATTTTAGCTGCACTGACTTTGAACCCACCTCTACATCCTTTCGTCTTATGTTTAAGAATAACAGCTTTATTTAATATTTTGCTCCGTGTATTAAAATGGTGTTGATCTTTTGTCCACGCTATTTTCTGGAAGAGATATTCTGGCCTTTTCGTGTGTACAATTTTGTGCACGACAAAAGCCATATGCAGGTCCCTTCTAAAATTCATTTTTAAAATTCCGTTTTCGTTTAGGTAGGGCAATACGAGTATGAGCTTAACGTGGAATATTAAAACAAAATCTAGCGAATGAGTTTTGCACAGGTTGAATAGCTTGCGCAGAAACATCGAGACATTTCAAAGTATTAAACTACTTCCCTCACGAATTTATTTTTATGTACCATCGCTTTTTTTATGCTATAGGGGGCAAACGAGCAAACGAATCGCCTGATGGTAAGCGATTAACGTCGTCCATGGACACCCGCAACACCAGTGGTGTCGCAAGTGCGTTGCCGGCCTTTAAGGTGGGAGTACGCTCTTTTCTTGAAGGTTTGAAGGTCGTATCGGTCCGGAAACACCGCTGGCGACAGTTCGTTCCACAGTTTAGCTGTGCGAGGCAGGAAGTTTCGGGAAAAGCGCACAGTTGAGGACTGCCAACCATCTAAATGGTGAGAGTGGAAATATTGTCGCGGAGGGCGATGGCGGAAAGAAACGGCAGGGATTAATCCGAACAACTCCTCGGAACACTCCCCATAATACATGCGATAGAAAATGCAGAGTGAGGCCACATCTCTACGCAGCGCCAAGGGATCAAGCCGATCAGAAATACGTTGGCAGTTGACAATTCGAGCTGCTCTCCGTTGGATGCGGTGCGGAGTTTTTACCAAATAGCCTGGGTATAAAGCCTGGGATGAAGGGTATTACAACATTAGTGTTTTAATGCATTATTATGTGTAGTTGCATACGCTACTTTATCTACACACGTATTATAAGTGCTCTAAGATGGGTTCAGGAACCGTGGGGAAATTACCTGCATTGTCATTTTACTAGTAATTACTAGAAATTTACGTAGTAATTCACAAGCTTCTTGTAAATTATCTATAGATTATAGATATTTAAATAAAGCAGCTCAAATAAATTGAAAAATACACAGACAAATTTTTCACATATTTTCCCTTGTAAATGGTAAAAAGCCAACAAAAAAAAATATAGAGATGTCATATACCTACTACAGAAAAAGTGATCTTGGGCCCTAGTGCCCAGGGCTGGGATCATACCAGTGACCTCCTGCGTTTCGCGTCAGACGCCCGCCCTAACCACTAGGCCTATATAGTATATGACATATCTTTCAATTTATAAGCTGTTCTAAATTTAAACTCATAACCTACTGTTTTCAGGAGGTAATTAATGTTAAAATTACAGTTCCGTTAATTCATGCTGGTTGGTAATGCTGGTCTTTGCCATGGTTTCTAAATGCATTTTAGAGTATTAATGGCATGGGCGTAGATAAACAATATTCAAAGTAATGGTCACCCCATAGACAAAACTAAATGAATGAATCTACGCGTCCGTGTCAAGTGCACACCCTTCCTAATAGTTTCGTAGAATATCCTTCGCTATCAGACCGGGTGGACACCCTACGTGTTGACATTGAACCGTCGGTCATAGTGCTGCGATAGTAGATGCGTACCAGCGTGTGCGGGACCGTCCGCAGAAACGTTAGTTCGTGGAATAGAATTTCCTTAACTATCGGGCCGGGTGGACACCCCACGTGTTGACATTGAACCGTCGGTTATTCAGTGCGTTAGTATAGGTATAGTGCCACCACTACAGTTGGAGTATTTGCGTTTTGCCTTCTGCTCGCACCGAAGCAAAACTTAACTGGTGCGAGCGAGAGGCAAATACGCATGCCAAGCGTCTGCGGCACAATGCGAAGAAATTATAGTTTCAAAGTTATACTAGTAATTTTCGATAGTAAAACTATTACCATATGGATGAATAGAAATATTCGGAAAAACACTGAACATTTCGTGTAGATCTCTAGTAACCTATTCAGCGTTCTCAAAACACATCGTTTCGCATCTATGAATCATTTTATAGTGCTAGATATTGATTCGGTACTAAAAGGTACATACAAAAACTTAATAAATTAAAAATTAATTAAAAATCTATTTTGCTACATACTGGGAAACCCACAGACCCCACAGTTGCGGCTACGGTACGAGAGTAGCTCAGCAGAATGAATGTTTTAACGATGACAAACATTGAAATAAAACACTATAAAACTGACAACATGGAAGACAACAGGGGAAAAAAATAAAAATAAAAATATTGCAAGCGCATCCACTTCCTAAATATACTACGTGTAGGTACTTTAAATTTCAATGATCTATAAATAATTATAATTTATTTAATATTAAATATAAGAGCCTGGCCAGAGAGTACTATTTTGTACCATTTGGGGTCGAAACTCTACGTCCATGGGGTCCCAGCGCACGCAAGTTTTTTGAAGAAATCGCGAAACATCTGGTTGGTAACCGAAGAGCTGGTGGCTTCCTCGCACAACGTATCAGCATTGCGATACAACGAGGAAATGCATGGGCACTTTGTCACTTTACATAAAGTGCCCATGCAAAGAAATGGTCATTTTTCGCCATTGTCCAAAAAAATTGTATAAAGTAGTTAAATTAATGGTTTTTCTACTCAGAATAAGACAAAAAAAACTACGAGAAAAGGTAGGTTTCAATATTTTAAAACTTTTACGTACTCTCTATTTTGTAACCGCTGTACAAAGTGTTTGAAAAATGGTAACGGAACGGAAAACAAATGGGACCCTTTTTTTGTCCGAGTAGGATTGAAAGAGTAGTGATTCTGAGTTGGAAAAACATTAAATTTACCTGTTTTAGAAAAAAATTTTTTAGATCTCTTCTCGCAAAAGTGCCCAAGCACTAGTATTTCTTATCTAGAAAGAGTTTAGAGCTATAAAAAAGCAATCGGTTCACGTGTTAGAGATTTACTATGCCTAGTTACAATTAGTTTCCTAAATAAATTAATAGCTATCATACCTTTCTCTGCACACCGTACTTTCACACTAGTGTGCGTGCCAGACATCGCCTAGACGCCTGACCCACAACCGGCGACCTTGTGTTTCTTATGTTTTCCTTCCGTCCCCCTCCCACCTACCGAACCGGCACACCTTCTCGCTCATGTGAGACTATTGATAGTTAAGATGCTTGCAACTATACGACCTAAGTGTACGCAGTCGTAGTTGGGTATGCGACCTTTTGGAACTGCGCGGGTATAGAGCAAGTTCGCTTGGAACTATGAGGCAGTAAGAATGGGGATAGTGTATGTAGTTGTGACTTTATGGAACTGAGTGGGTAGGGAACGGGTTTTCTATAAGATTACACGGGAAAAGGGATTGTCTAGTTTGATATGGGGTTTGCGGATAAAATGGTTTATGTTGTGTTCAATTTGTGTGGCGAGGTAAGATGTTTGCTGTTTATAAAGTAATTGTATTGATGTTACGCGTTTACCGACATATGTTAGTATAATACTAGTTAGTTAGTTTTTCTGGGTTTTATTCCGCAAATCGACATCCATTGTGACTTTTTTGCGTGATAGCGAGATAGCTCTACTCTAACCACCCTACTTCGTCCACGAAACCTATCATCGTTTTAAAGTTGCAAACTGGCTCCTTTAGTGTGCTGGGAGTCCCTAAGTATTAGCTCCTGTGTACTTCTACTTGTTTACATTTTAGACGAATATGTTTTGTTTTTTCTTCTTTTTCCAAGCATGCTCTGCACATAGGGCTGTCTGTGATGCCCATTTTGTGTAAGTGTTTGTTTAGTAATGTACTAGTAAAACAGAGTTTTATGAAAGACGAGCTACAATCGCTTGGTTACAGAGATATTAGTTTAGAGGAGCGCAAGTTTGAACCGACTAAACTACGCTGATGGGTGTAAAAAGGCAAAAGGAAAGAAAAACAATAGTGCATTACGTTACAAGTGCGAATAGGAGACAATTCGCAATGAGTGGCGATAAAATAAAACACGACCGAAGGGAGTGTTTTAAATCGATACGACTTGCGAATTACCTATTCGCACGTGTATCGTACGGCGACGGTACGACTTTTTACAGGACAGATAGCTCGTTGAGTTATTGACGCAGGCACATAAAGTGCTCATTATCGCACTAGTGCGGTAATGTAGTACCATGTGTACTGAAAACCTATTTATTATAGCCTATTTATAAAAGTCGTACGACACATGTGCGAATAGGTAATTCATGTCGTGTTTTATTCTATCGCCACTCATTGCAAATTTTCTCCTATTTGGACTTGTTCCGTAATGTACTATTGTTTGAAGGATCCATATAACCTGATTAGAGATATAAGGAACCTATCACATGCAATAATAAGCAACTTATGTGCCTACGTCGCGGACTCTAAAGGGCCATATGTAATTACCAGTGATCGTAAATTTTGTAGTGAATTTAAAAAAATAGCCTTTATAAGGCTTTAAATATCATACATATTGAAATTAAACACTTTAGAACGGATTAATCGCGTTTATTAACACCATGATCCTACGTTTCGAGCCCTTTACAGCACTCGTTTTCACAGGGTTAAGATGATGACTGAGAGAACTGACTCTGACTCTGACTGATCCGTTCTAAAGTGTTTAATTTCAATGAATAACAATCGCGGTAACAGAAGACAATATTATATCATACATATTGTTAAAAAGCAATGTAACTAACCTCTATAAGAATAACAAATTTTGAACCCCAATTTTAGATTTAAAGCATTACGACACAGTGCGAAAAGAAAGAAATATGATTCTAATGAGTGGCGATAAAGTACAACACGACCTTCCCCCGGGCGTGTTGTCCTTTATCGCCACTCATTAGAATCATATTTCCTTCATTATGTATTTACTAAAACGGGGCTTAATCGTGTATAGATTTTGAAAACAAACCTCCGACGTTTCAAGAGCGACGTTGCATCATATTTCCTTCTTTTAGCACTTGTGTCGTAATGTACAGTCAACCAATTGGAACCTAGCACTATGTCAAAGTGACGCTCTGAATCAGATTGTAAGAGAGAGAGAGATGTAAGAGATATCTTACAGCTTGTCATTTTGACATGGTTCTAGAGTGATCTAGGGTTCCCATTGGTTGACTATACTATCCCCATAAAATAATTATATTTCTTCTTTTCCCCAGCATTTTCTCGGCTTTGATAACTAATCCCAAGATTTGGCGTAAGCACTAGTTTTACGAGCGCCACCCGACATCTGCTATCTGACCTTTTTCGGTTTCCTCACGATGTTTTCTTTGCCGAAAAGCGATAGGTAAATATGAAATGATATTGCGTACAACAGTTCTCAAAAACTCATTGGTACGAGCCGGCAGGATTTGAACCCGATACCTTCGGATTGAAAGTCTTACTACCGCTGGGCCACTAATGCTCCCAAAAAATACTTAATACTTATATTTCATGGGAACTAAAGTTTCCGAAAAACTTACAACCCTTTATTGTAAAACAACCTATTTATCGGAAGTAAACAATGTTTAACCATCATTACCATAGACAAGAAACTAGTTTGTTTCCGTCTAGACGTCCCTTGACCCGGGGTTGGGGGTTAGGGGGTCAATCGGGGTCAGCAGGGGTTGCGATAACACGTTATCGTGTAGGGTAAGGGGGCGCGGTACGAGGAAGTTGTAGTCACAATATTGTAATATTGAAAATGTGTAGTATTTTTCATTTTATTTTTAAAGGTTGGTATAATCATTTATTAATATTCTGTGCTGTTTGGCCTCTTTTTGCCACTCCAACGCATAATTAAGTCTCAATAGGAGGTTCTTGAAAACCAAAAGCAGTTATATTCACTTATTTCGAACCACTAACGATCTCACAGTTCCAATATTAGGACATATTAAGTACTTGTTGTTCCTATTGCCACTGCCAAAATATATAATTCGTCCTGCGTCATGCACTCTGTTGATATAAATTTGTTTTGAACATTTGTTTCTGTTGATATAAAGTTCTAGACATTAAATTCATCAGAAACGAATTTCGCGAAATGGAAAAAAGTTAAAAGATGTGGAAATTATCATCGGCAGGTCGTAGATACTTTAAGAAATTTTATGGAGATGGACACAGAAGATACCGATTCAAACCATGAAGTTAATCAACAATCCGAAGAAGATACTCGTATTGTTGAAAGGTATTTATGATTAGAACTTTGGCAAAAATTAGCTGTATGATACAAAAGAAATAAATTGAAATAGGTTATAATAAAATTGTGTCAATAATAATTGATTACAAATTCAAGGGTTCCGCATACAAAAGTGATTTGTTTACTTGTATTTTCCGTAACTTGATATTAGTTGTTTATGCACATTTGACGTATGAAAAGTGTTGCATTTGAGTTAATAAGCGAAAGTTACAGAACGATCGAATTCCAGGAGAAGTTTAAATTTCATTTTCAGTAATAATTTCGCTTATCAACACATTTTTCCATGGCACTCAAACATGGGATGGAAAAATCAAATATCCCTAAATTTACCGCTAAAAATATTTTGCTCCTAAAAAACCTCACGCTTCTTGTTTACCCCCTAAATCTAGGGGTAAAACCCCTAAGTTGGCAGAGATATGTCAAATGTTTGTGGGTGACAGAAAACCAGTGTATAAATAAGTTCAAAAACTATCGAAATATTGCAAATGGCTGTTTCAAAACCTGGCTCCTACATCCCACTTCTCCCATACCTACTCACCTAGATTTGCTTACAACAACATCAATTTGGGATTTTGGAACAGTATTGAGGACTCCTAATTCACGAGCACTGGGCGATCTAAAAAGAGCAAATAATTAGAATTGGTAATAGCATTCACTGCTTTGCCACGCGCAAGATACAAATAAGTGATTTTCAGACCTAATAGTTCCAAATAGAGAACAAATAAGTGAAAATAAACACCGTAAGATCTTTTATTTTCCGCCATGTTTACAAAATGGAGTCCTTGAAAATGAATTATTGTAAACAGAATTTTATCACACTGACGCATAATCACAGAATTTTGATAGTTGTGATGGTGTTTATTTAACATTGTACGTAACCTACGATCATTAAGTCCGGTTTTTAATAGGTTTATTTCTTACCAGTGTCAATTCCTTACGTGATTTAGCACTCTCTTTTTAAATATTTTTGATCAAATCAAAGGCGCATCGAAATTTACAAAGAAACCATACTATAGTTACACAGTAACAAAAAATTCCCAAGCATTTCGTGCTTATTTCAACTGCTGAACTTGAAGTTTTAATCACTTATCAAACGGATGACATATACCAAATTAAAATGGCAGATCACATTCACATGAACTTTGGCGTCGCAATTATAAATCACTCATTGACCGAACTGAAATATTTTTTTTTGTATCATTCAATAAATATCGGTCACTGCGCATAACTTTCACCCATAGTTCTAATTGTCACTTAAGGTAATCGTGAGATCTCTTATGGAGTCTATTTAGAACCAAAAATCGTTCAATAAAAATGTCGTTCACTGCGCATAACTTTCACCCATAGTTCTAATTGCCACTTAAGGTAATCGTGACATCTCTTATGGATTCAATTTAGAACCAAAAATATTAGGCTGCAATTTTTCTCCTTTTGGTTCTATATTGGTTGCATAAGGGTTCTCTCCACCTATATAGAACTAAGTCATAGCTATATATTTCACTTAAGTATCTAAATATATATGATATACGAGCTATATGTCTTCCAGTGTGCTACTTGGGTACGTCTAATGCTCGCCTGCGTTGAATCTTCTTCCTAGAGTTATCACGGCGTAAGCTCAGAGAGCCTGGGTGTTTAGTTTTTTGCGCTAAAAATCATATAATACAGAAACAGTTACTGCACATTCCTTAAGGATGACTCACACTAGCACGGGACGGGACGGGACGGGGCGGGACGGGATAATCTGTCAATTTCTATAGAAAGAATCACGTGATAGCTCGGAGCCCTCGGATGTCACGTGACGCTTTCTATAGAAATTTACAGATTTTTTCGTCCCGTCCCGTCTCGTCCCGTTCTAGTGTGAGTCATCCTTTATCCTGCAAAAATATATACCGAAGCGTATTCTACATGACACATACAAAAATACACGTTATTATGGCTATCTAAATTAAATTGTGTGAATTATTTTTACTTGACATCTATTTCCAATATTAGGAATCATACTCGAAAACCATAGTCTTTTTTTATACCACGTCAGTTGCAAATAAGCATACAGACCTGATGGAAAGTGGTTACCGTTACCCCTGAATGTTTGCCGCCACCTCTGGAGTGGCAAACATATGCGCGTTGCCGTCCCATTAAATACTTGTAGGTACACTCCTGTTTTGAAGAACCCCATGCTGTAGTCCTTTAGGAAAACCTCGGCAGGGAGCTCCTTCCACAGCCGGAGCGTCCGCGGGAGGAAATTCCTCTGAAACCACACAGTTCGCGACCATTTAGATTGCAATATGTCTGGATGAGCCTTGTCGATGGCAAGCAAGTCTATGTACGGTCCACCAATTGGAAGACAAGGCTACTGTAGGACTATATCATAGTGACGCTATAAATCAGATTGTACGAAATCTTTTACTGTATGTCATTTTGACATGGTTCTGATTGGTTGACTGCACCAATCATATCCACACTTTAGGTATTTGGCGTTATCGATAAACTATTGTCATTTGTATACAATTGTAAAGCACGAATCAAATCATTAATTAAATGTTTTGATTCATGTATTTTTTTTAAGTAGTCACACTACTATATATAAATTGAAAGAGATGTCATATACTACAGAAAAAGTGACCAAGGCCCTCGGTGAGCAGGGCTAGGATCAAACCAGCGACCTCCCGCTTTCGCGGCAGACGCCGGCAGAGGGCGTCTGGCGCTGGCCACTTTTTCTGTAGTATATGACATCTCTTTCAATTTATAATATTGCCATTTGCTTAAGCCTCCATGTGCCCTAACAATCTTTTAAAATTAGCAGTCACAAAACCACAATCTATGTATGCAGTACGCCTGTAGCCAAACCGGATAAGCCTCTCGCCGTCACAAACCAATGCGTATACGCATAATTTATAAAATAATCTCCAGAATGCAATAAAAAGACCACCACCCACACTAACACGCACACACACACACACATGCGCGAGAGTTGATCTAAAACACTCGGCGATAATGGCCGCGGGGTCGTCGCCCCGCGTTACATATTTAGAAAAAAATATTTGGCAAATGTTCAGTGGACTGTGCACTTGGGTGCATGCGGTGGATGCACGCGAGATCGTTAAAAGAGAATGGAGTTAGGTTAGTTTGTAAGGACTTGAATGGGGGCGATCCAACGACTTGGTTTTTGAACTAAACACCACAGCGGGCCTAAGATGGTTATCCACGAATGTCATAGGATAATGCTATAAGTTGATAAATTGCGGATAGCGCGACGGTGACAGCTGCCAAATGCAAAGACATTTGACAGAACTGTTTAAAATTATCAGAAATTGCCAGAACGTGCCGACAAACTATCGTCTTATCCAGCAATTATCAGGATATCAGCTCGGCATCTTAGCCCCGCTGTCGTCCTTAATAAGATGACAATTGAAAGCGTAAGCTAGACTATTTACGTGGCTGCATAGTATTCATAAAAGGGTTTTTTCTGTTCAAGCTAGGAAGCATCAAAGTGGCACTTTTCTGTTCAAGGACTACATTTTTTAACGTTTTCAGGCATTGACTTGTGGCATCGTAGTGTTGGTAAGATGCGGTTCGGTTTTAATTAATTCCTCTTAGTTGGTGTGAAAAGCAGTATGTGTCACACGGTATCAAAATTATTTTCGTCTTGGGCGTTAACGCTTGAATCCTTCATTACGCTCAGGATTCTACTTTAGATTGTAGAATCCATCGCTTCATTCGGAATTCAATGTACGCCCTCGCCGGAAATACATCATTTTGATCCCATGTAAACACTATCTACTATTGCGCGATAATTAAATCAGCTCAATCGGACACTTCCGAATGTTACCTATATTTTAATTTGTTTAACCTCCTGGAACACAGAGTCATACAGGTGAAAGGTAAAGTAAATCCAGGAGAGGATGTACGATACACGAACCTCGTAAAATTAATAGGTTTTAAACTTCTTCCACAAGTAGGGCTTAGTTGCGGCGTTGGCCCAGGACTGGGAAATACAAACCCATCAACACCAACATGGAGCTTGCGAAGTTTTAGGCTTAGCTATGATTTCAGTGAATCACTAAATGTACGAAAAGCAATCTCTGACAGTCCCTTTTTTCCATAAAGGATGACTGACACTAGAACGGGATGGGACGAGGCGGGACGGGACGATCCGTCAATTTCTATAGAAATAGTCAGTTCTGAGCTCGGAGCCGAGAACGTGACGTTTTCTATAGAAACTGATAGATCGGCCCGGCTCGGTCACGTCGCGGCCCGTCTTAAACATTAGCCTCTGTTACTAAGGTGTAGCCCAAAGGAAACATTACTTTTCTTAGCCTTTCCTTTTTCTCGTCATCTTGCTCCTAGATCTATAAACTCCCGCATGAGATGCTTATACTCTATTTTATCCGTCAATAACACAAGAATAAGGTCAATTTATGTAAATATCATTTCAAATTTACAAATCGCGTTTCGGTGAAGGAAAACATCGTGAGGAAACTGGACTCATCTCAATAAGGACTATAGTTCCCTCTGCGTTAGAAGATCAAGATGCTAACGCTCAGTCGCGAACGAAACACAACTGTCATTGTCACACCAATAAGGAAGAGTGATGGAGAGAGGTAGCTATGATACGTTACTAAGCGTGAGCGATTGGCATTTTGGCTACGCCATCTGTGATAGAGATAGATAACTACGATATCTTTCGTACCGTGAGCGATTGGCATCTTGGCTTCGCACACAGGTGGCAGTCGTTTTCGTAAAACTAGCGCCTACGCTTAATCTGGCAACTAATTCGAAGTTGCCAAAGTGGAACCCAGGCTTTCTAAGCCGGGAAAACGCTAAGAAGAAGGTCAATAATAGTAGAAATGAACCTCCCTACTAAGTTTAATAAGTATTTGTACATTTTCTCGGCCCGCACTGTATGCCTGCGGGCAAAGCTCCCGTAGAGATGAGGTACTCGGCCGAGCACATAGACATATAAGTACAATGTTATGTGCGATGCAGGCGTCTTCATTTACACTATGCTGTGAAATAGCGGGACTGACTCTTTGTCCGGTGGCAAATTGTGATTCAGTTCAAGTGAGGAGTTCAGACATTTGCCAATGTAATAAAACCCTCTAGCCTAATGGTTATGGCGTTAAGGATGACTCATACTAGAACGGGTCGGGACGGGACGGGACGGGACGGGAAAATCTGTTAATTTCTGAAAAAAGCGTCACGTGTCTTCCGAGGGCTCCGAGCTGTCACGTGATTCTTTCTATAGAAATTGACAGATTCTCCCGTCCCGACGTGCTAGTGAGAGTCATCATTTAGCCGCGTAAGCTGAAGACCCGGGTTCGATCCCCGGCTTGGTGTCCGATAGACTTAATCTTTTCCTTTAGTAATTTTCAATTATATAATTGAAAATAAAAAATTATAATTCCCTGCGTCAAGCGGAATTCGAACTCACGACCTCTCTGAACACCGTTCAGATCGCTCTGCCAATTGAGCTATGTCGATAGCCCGAATGTTTCCACTATTTCTTTGATTTAGTTATACGAGAGGCTATAAAATTGTAAATTTCGTTCACAGACGTCTAAGCTCTGCTTAAAACCAAAATTAATAAATTTTCAATTTATAATTTATATATAGTGTTTTACTACTTAAGTTTGATTTGTTTCAGCAAAAATTATGAAAAAACCGTATTAAAACGAATGAATAATGATTAAGTTCGCAATTTTTGCATTAGCCTACGGGTTTCTATCTTTTTGCTGACCTGCGTGCGTAGCCAAGATGCCAATCGCTCACGCTTAGAAGCTTACCGTAGTGACGCGTCTCTCTCTATCACTCTTACTAATTAGTGCGACAATGACAGTTGCTTTTCGTTCGTGACTGAGCGTTAGCGATTGGCATCTTGGCTACGCACGCTGGTGTCGCACATATGATGCGCGAAGTCATGTTAGGTGTGAACAGACTTGTTTTGTATCGTAGGAAACCAACTAAGTAGATTTCAGGTGTTTCAGAAGTTAATCGTGAATGTTTTTCAGTTGGGATGTTTTTCGGGCGTAGGTAGGTATGTGGTAGTGTATTTAGAATGTGCAGCCCTTTAAATGACTATTTGAGCCAGTAACTAAACTTTTGATGTTTTCCCCCTCTTTTATCGGGCATTTTTCACTGATTTTTGTTTTCAAAAATATCATGAAACATCTCTTAATGTGATTGAGTTCATTTTATTTATAACTATTCCAAATTTCAAATCGGTTGCTTAAGTAGTGTTCGAGATATTTCACGATGTGACAGACAGACAGACCGAGTCGCACCATAAGGGTTCCTTTTTTACCATTTTGAGACGGAACCCTAAAAATGTGGCGGAAAGTCGTAAAGGCCTAATGACATAAAATATAGATTTAATATCATAATTTATTGAAACAAATTACACTTGAAAAACAATTATCTAAAATCCGCAACATAGGCTTCGTCAGGAGGATACAGATTAGGCTCAGCTACAGGCTTCGTCACATACTTACAAACGATGTAATCCGCAACAGGCTTTGTCAATCATAACCAATAATTAAACCTAGGTAAAATGTTCACCCCGGATTGGATTTAATTAAATACATAATATCAGATGTCATTTACCAGCCGCCGCAAAGATAACAAAATCATGTAGGTATTAATAAGTATTTTGAGAGTAATGGCTGATGTTAAATCATTTAGTAAATATAATAAATGTTTTGATTCAGGTTTTTTTTCCGATTATGTAAAATGTCGTTTTGGTCGGATGGGCACATCCGACGTTATGGAATTCTTCTTCTACGTACTTAATAAAAATATAAACTAAAACGATTGTCGAGTTCTCAATAAATTATACTTTTTGTGCATATGTTGCATATTACCTACACAAAATTTACACAAATTCATTTTAAAAAAATATTTCGGGAAAAGCCCTACCATAATATATGTGATCGCGCACTACAATAGCGCCCCAAGCGGAATATTAACACTTTAAACATTAAACTTTTAATAAGCCACATTGAATGCTGATCGAGAATTTCATCAAGCACTTACTTTGAATTTAACACATAATTTTCATAATTTTGCAAGAAGGTACATGTAAAACATAATTATTTCTCAGTCGAATCTATCTTCTAACTAAATTCACACCTAATCAGCGCTGGAAGTCGCCAGCATTATGCTGATATGAGTCCATTTCGTGGCACTTCTTTAATCTTGTAATTGTACTGTATATTTTGTGTGTCCACGAATAAATTATTTCTATTCTATTCTATTCTTTATTCTATTCTAAATGTTGTATATTTAGCTGGATTCTAGAATTTAAAACGGATCAAATTACTAAAACACCTATTAAGTCAACCTACACGTATTGAAGTTAAAAACACCGATGCTATTCAAAGCGGCACATTAGTCGGCTAGCAAGACGAGGGTCTGTGCCAACGAACTGTTAGAGTCAAGGGCAGAGGGAAACAGAATGCACATTCAAGCAGACAAACGTTATACGGGAATATAATTTAAAGTTATTCAAATAAAAGATGTACAAAACTTAGAAGGATACAGAACCAAAATATGTATTGTTTACCCAAGTATAAAAAGTTATATGGAACTTGGTTATTCAGATACGTGTGTAAGTCTAATACGGGCGATAAATTTAACCAAACATAGAATTCATTAGTGTTATCAATAATTAAAACATATTTTAAATTACACTTAATTTGACCCCATAATGAATTTTTTAATAAAATTTTCAGCAGCCATGTAAGTACTATAAAATATTTGACGCTGACAGTTGTCAACGAATGTTTAACGCGAGTGTGTTTGCATTACATTGCGGGCCGAATTATTTTCTATGGATAAAATTTTAATTGCAATTCCATTTAAAAGTTACCTAATTACATTTCTTATGTCCTATACTAACCACCGTTAAGAGGTTCGCCCGTATTCGATTTACACACCGTATCTGAATAACCAAGTTCCATATAACTTTTTATACTTGGGTAAACAATACATATTTTGGTTCTGTATCCTTCTAAGTTTTGTACATATTATATATACACATATATATATATATATCGTTTTGAATTTGAATATACCTAGGAAATTTCAGACCCTGTGGCTGCCTTGATCGGGTAGCAGAGGAAATGTCTGCCGCGAAAGCAGGAGGTCGCTATTTTGATTCCAGCTCTGAGCAAGGGGTCTTGGTCACTTTTTCTGTAATATATGACATCTGTTAGATGGGAATGTTCTTAGTTTTTGCATAAGAGCAATAAGCAAAATTTATACAAACAAGTATAATATAAATAAATTAAAAACCATTTGGGAGGTGTGGTTTCAATATTGTTTCACTCTCGGTGATTAGTTCCAATGGTGATTATTTCAAGTGAAGTCACTGCTAGGAGCGCTAGTGGAACATAGGTCTGGGAGACTTTCAAAATAATATCACTCGGTTTCGCGCCTAATTAAGCTGTAATTTAAACATAAGATATAAGCATGAGTGGCGCCGCCTGGCGAGCGAGAATACGATTTAATACTTCTTTTATGTCCAACAAATCAAGCTGAAAGAAAGTCCCGATAAACAAGACTATTGAATAAGAAACGCTCTTGAATTCGTTCAATCATTCGGGAACTATAATGCCACAGACCGACACACAGACACAACACAAAACACCGATGCTATTCAAAGCAGGCACATTGTCGGCTAGCAAAAGGAGGGTCTGTGCCAACGAAGTGTGAGAGTAATTATTAAATAAATTAATAAATAATAATAATAATAAGAAGCAGAGGAACGACAGAACGTAATTACATTCAAACAGAAAAGTGTGCATTCTAGAAGTTAGCGTAGAGACAGTTTGCTAACTTTGTACCTAGACAAAACCCGAAAGACCCAGTGATTCTAAAATGGTTACAATGCTGAATCAACTAGCCAATAAAATCAATTATTAGTTATATCGTAAACTTGTAGTCAAATGCCCGAAAAACAACACACATTAACATTAACATTTTCCTGAAACACTATACTTTGTGTGCCAATTTCTTAACGAGTATTGTTACATGTTTGCGTTAAGGTGGAAGACAAGTATAACATGCAGACCAAATATATACCAATATTGATACTGAGTAGACCAAAAATTTACTGGTAAACATTTATTTTTTCTAGAATCGCGTAAACACTTTTGAGCGCGACTGTACCACAATGCATTAACCCGATATCTAATGCACCGTCAAAGGCGCGCCAATGTCATCGCATGTTACTAATGCACCAAGTAATGATGTCCCAAACACATCCGCTGCTTAGCATTGTTAATCTATACAATGTATAAAAAATTAAGTAAAATAAATTTTAGACAAAAAATTTAAACTAACCCCTTTTCAACAATGTGACTACGACTACATAGTCATGAAAACTATTTCCTGTTTTTATCAGTAGACATAATTATAATATAATCAATCCACATATAAACTGTTAAAAAAATTAACTCTCTTTTCACACTCATATGGGAATTTTTCCAAAAAAAACTTTTTTAGATAACGACAATTTTAAGAAAATCGTTAAAGTTTCATGGTTTAGGTTGTGAGTGAGTATGATGATCCAGATTAATTAAATGCTGACTCTGCTGATGCTGTTTTACCCAGTGACCCGACACACACTAATTCACATAAAGGTCGCGAATAGAAAAGGAAGAAGAACAGGCAATCCCTTCTTCGCTTTCCGTTGGAAATCTCCGGACGACAATCATGGTGACGGTCCGGTCCTTCCAAAGCGATCTACGCGCGGTTGGAATGAGCTGGAGCGATGCTAGAAGGGTCGCTAAATATTGAAAAAGATGTCGCGAGGGAATGCAATTGGTTATTTTTTGCGCGGGAAAACTCGATTTTTAATCGTAACCATTGTTTTCTTTATACATAATCGGTTAACCGTTGAGTTCCCTAGATGGCGCGAGCTTGTGTAGGTCCTCTGCACCTATAAGGCAACCTCTGGAGTATCTTAAAACAATAACAACTGCGAGGTACACTGCAGACATAACTGCTGGTAATATCCCTGACGTAACGACACGGATACCCAAAATAAGACAAAGCTTGGAATTGAATTCTAATTAATAAATCCCTTGTTTTTGTTTATCTACGCCTCCACGTAAAAAAACAAACTTCCTTTAGCTACTCTATTTTTAAGTAACACACAAAAAATTGTATTGTTTAAGGTAACAAAAAATAAGATACAAAATACTCCGCCCTTATTCTAATTAACTCCGAATTAACGACGTCACTTGTTTGTTTTGTTCTCTGTATCAAAACAAACGTATATACAAATAGCACAAAATATGTGTAATAAATAATAAATAATCCATAATAAATATTATGGGACAATCTTACACAAATCGACCTAGTCCCACGGTAAGATACACATAAATACTTAAATACATAGAAAACATCCATAACTCAGGAAGAAATATTCGCGAAATACACAAATAAATGCTCTGACCAGGATGCGAACCCGGGACCTCCTGCTTCGTAGGCAGGGTCACTACCAACTAGGCTAGGAGGCCGTTGTTGCATTGGAGACATGTATGTAGTTCCCTTGATCATGGTTATTTTTTTAAAGTGAATCACTCGTCTTTTATTTTTCCGGGTATGATATACCAAGTATGGCCCACACTAGGAGCAATAATTATAATCGGAGGTAACTCCTCAGACTGAACAACGTTTGCTTAACGACTTATAAATATAATGTGTCTTTTGATTTTTATTACACTTCAAAATTTGTTAGAAGACGCAATGTATTGTGAGTGCGGTT
The DNA here is from genome assembly GCA_949128165.1 of Lathronympha strigana. Lineage (NCBI taxonomy): Eukaryota > Metazoa > Arthropoda > Insecta > Lepidoptera > Tortricidae > Lathronympha > Lathronympha strigana. The sequence goes on from OX421912.1 coordinate 21,393,465, forward strand.
CCAGAGGAATTTCCTCCCGCGGACGCTCCGGCTGTGGAATGACCTCCCTGCCGAGGTTTTTCCGAAAGTATACAGTATGGTGTTCTTCAGAAAAGGAGTGTACAAGATTTTAATGTTTGTGACACCCCTGGAGTTGTAGGCGTCCATAGGCTACGGGAACCGCTTTCCACCAGGCGGGCCGTATGCTTGTTTGCCACCGTCGTGGTACTTAAAAAAAGTTACAAAGTGCATGGTGTCGTGCAATAGAACCCCCACTCAGTTAGAGATCAAATTGAACAGACGTGTCAAGATGGTGTAGTGCCTCTGGAATGTTCGCGGACGCTCACACGGATGGGTTTCACGCGATCATGAGGAAGAAAATTGCATCGTTGATGAACCGTGTCAGAAAAAGTCAAAACAGCATTTTGAAGGTGTTAGCAGATAGGTACAATTGTCCTATTCTTTGTCACTGGGTGGCACAGATCAGGACACTTGTTAAATATATTAAATAGCCGTGATCTGTGTCACACCGAGCTCTTGTTTGTTCTTTTTAGTATTTAATTAATTTAATTAGGTAATTTATAATATTTAATTAATTTATTATGTAACCTCACTAACATAGATATAAGTATATAATGTAACTAACCATATGGATGTAAATCTGAAATAAATAATTTGAATTTGAATTTGAATTTGAGTCATCCTAGACACCCGACCTGCCTCAACATCCGGTCTAGGTTCCATACCAGACAGGCTAGGGTTGTCACTTCCATACTTATATTTGAAACGTTTTAAAATACCTGTATTTATCAGACCTCTTGTCAACTATCGAATTTAAACTACCGTGAGATATTTTAGTATCGTTCGATACTAAAATACAGTACAAATACGTCAGCGTTACCCGTAATTTATTGACTGAATGAGCAAAGCGAGCGAAGTGTCTCTGTTTTAGCTTGTGTAGAAATTCTTTCCTGTGTCTGTCCATTTGTTCTTCTCTACAGGTCACATTAATCAACCAATTCCTATGAAATTTTGTACACAAGTTTCTTGAATCCATTAAAAAAAAGTTGTTTCAGTTTTTAGAAATTTTTGAAATGGCAGGAATTGGTACAAAGGTCCTAAGCGCCATAGACCCTCCAAAGGCGCTTACGACCTTTGTGCCAATACCATCTGGCGAGGTCTACAACTCACAGAGTCAGTGGTTATAATCTTGTCAACTAATGGAACTTGACATTTCAATATCTGGTGTGAGTACACTTGATCCGTTTACAGAATTAACAACATAGGAAAGTGCGAATATAATAAGTGATTTAATACGCACACAATAACGTTAATCGCATAGAAAATAGAAGCCAACTTGTAACTATGAAACATTTGCCTTAGCTAACACAAACACATTATTTTGGACACAAATTCGGTTCAAATTGTATCTGTATTTAATACTAAATATGATAAGATATATTAAGCATGCTTATTATATTCTATTAAAAACATTACATTGACCTATAATCGCTAACCTAATGGTAGTACCATGTGTGACCTTGGACTGCCGTACATTAACTTTAGCTACCATTATTTGCCACTAGTTTTGCATTAGGTTGACGTACACTAGGTACACGTAGCGTAAATTGATTCTAATTTAGAAACCTTGTTTCAATTACTTCGCAGACGACGTCGTGGATCTAGGCTATTATTTCTAGATTTTCTACACTATTAATAAACTTCAATTTAAATTTTCTAGCAATCTAGCGAGGAAAATGTTGCCAGCGTCCTCGGTACCATCCCGCGGGGGCATGCCAGGCAGCATGTTTTAGATTTATTTTAGTTTTTATTTAGTTTTATTTTAGTTTTTATTTAGTTTTATTTTAGTTTTTATCTAGTTTTATTTTAGTTTTTAGTATAGTTATAAGTACTTATAGATTTAAATTTATGATTATAATTTTTTACAATAAATATTTTATTTTAATGTAAAAATATTGACAACCTTATTAAGAATATTAGAGCATTTCAATCCAAAGATTGCGGGTTCAAACCCCGTCGAATTAGTTTTTCGGAACTTATGTACGAAATATCATTCGATATTTACCAATCGCTTTTTGGTGAAGGAAATTATCTTGAGGTAACCACACTAATCCCAATAAGGCCTAGTTTACCCTTTGGGTTGGAGGGTCAGATGGCAGTCGCTTTCTTAAAATATCATTTGATATTTATCAATCGCTTTTTGGTAAAGGAAATTATTCTGAGGAAACCGGACTAATCCTTATAAGGCCTTGTTTACCCTCTAGGTTGGAAAGTCAGACGGCAGTCACTTTTTTAAAACTAGTGCCTACGCGAAATCATATTAAGGACCCTAAGCTCCCTGAGCCATGGGATAAGCTGGGAAAACGTTAGGAACAAGAAGAATATTGACAACCCTATTAATGGTAATGACCTGAGTGACCTTGGTTTGCCGTGCATTGACTCTATCATTGTTCGCTTCTAGTTTCGCATTAGGATGACGTCACGTCATGGCAGGACACGTCACTAAGAGGTAAATTCTAATTTTAAAATTAGTTACCGGACAGGAGCTGATTCTAATTTAAAATCTGCCCTTGTTTTGTTGTCATTGTTAGCCCTAAAAATTATGGTTAAGAATGACAACACCACCGACTGTAGATCAATTTAGATTAGATTCATGAAATCCAGCAGCCAGTATCTAGAGTCTATTTCTACATCGAGCATCCCTGTGTAATGTGTAATCATATTGAAATTTTTTGTATTTATGTCTTACCCGATTTTCTATTGATTATTTCGTATTTTTGTCTCCTATATGGTTAACATATATAGCTCGACTGTTAATATTTAACTAAAGAGATAAATAAATAAATGAAATAAAAAAATTTAGGGCCAAATTTGATCTACTATCGGCAACCCAATTAGCAATGACCCGAATGACCTTGTACCGCGGTGCATTGACTCGAGCTATTGTTTGCCTCTAGTTTCGCATCAGGATGGCGTCATGCTGAACACGTGCCTAATCGGTATTCTGATTTTGAAATCTTGAAGTGTTATGGTTAGGATATCCCTAATACTTTTAGGTAATTTTCAGTTAGACAAATACTTTAATTTATTTTTAGCTAATCTTGTTGGTGTTAAATGTCTGACTGAAATATCATGAAACTTTGGGTGTTGCCGTGAAAATACGAAAGGAAATCAAAAATATTAAAGAAAAGCAAAGAATGTGTCAATTTCTATAGAAAGAATCACGTGATAGCTTGGAGCTCTCGGATGTCACGTGACGCTTTCTATAGAAATTCACAGATTTTCCCGTCCCGTCCCGTCCCGTTCTAGTGTGAGTCATCCTTTATCATTCGAAATATAAATTTCATGCGTTGACGTGTAAAAAACGCCAAGACCATTTCCAAAGCAGACTAAAATGAGGTTTTAACGCTAAACTTTTTAAAAGGAATTACTGCAGCCGCAATGTCGCACTGCTGCAGGTGCCACTATAGCTATATTTCTTACTATATAAATAAATATTATGGGACAATCTTACACAAATCGACCTAGTCCCACGGTCAGCTCAATAAGGCTTGTGTTATGGGTACTAGGCGACGATATATATAATAGACAGATACATATTTTGACGACCGGTTGGCGTAGTTGGTAGTGACCTTCCTGCTAAGCCGATGGTTCTGGGTTCGAATCCCGGTAAGGGCATTTATTTGTGTGATGAACACAGATATGTGTACCTGAGTCATGGATGTTTTCTATGTATCTGTCTACGTACCCGTAACACAAGTCTTCTGAGCTTACTGCGGGACTTAGTCAATTTGTGTAAAAATGCCCTATAATATTTATATTTATTTATTTATTTATATAGAATGCTTTAGAAATGTAATATTGCAAAGAATTTTAAAACATGCATTCATTTGAAGGCAGAACCTATCACAAATACATGCATTTATAAAACCATATAGAGGTAGGTATAATAATGGCACTGTTTTGCCTAGGTTGATATCACTGTTTCGACTACGATCCGATTCCTAGTAACATTCCAAGCACACACATGCATAGTAACGAAACAGATCACACACACATACAGTACTAATATAGCTGACCTTGCGTTAGGTCTTAGTCTAGTATCCTGCCTCAACCTAGGCCAATTAATATGGGGCCTGGAGGGTGGCGCGCGCGCCGACTCATGTCTACAATCTACAATCGACTAGGTCAGTTAGCCTACTTCAAATATTGTCTGCTGATTCTTTTTTTTAGAGATATGGTATAAATGTTCATCGGTGTTATATCAAAGAATGATTGATTGATTTATTTATTTATATCATAATTATAATATGCGTAGGGATGTGTCGCCCACTGGTTTCAATCGGTGGAATCAGTCAACGCAGGGCAGGTTGTGGCGAGTTGTTAGGGAGTTGCCCGTTTGTACCTACAAACGGGCTACAAAACATTTGTTTTCCGATAGGAGAAGTGAAAACTTCTTATTGTGTTCGAGTAAAGGATGATTCACACTAGAACGGGTGTGAAAACGTCACGTCACGTCAACGAGAGGGCTCAGGGCCTATACTACAAAAATCGAACGATTGCGGAGCTATATCTCCGTCTCTGTCACTCTTGCTTATTGGAGTGACAAAGAGGTTTTCCCGTCAATGCCAATTTCTGATGTTCGTGGTAGGCGTGTAGCTTGGACGTGATTCCTTCTATAGAAATTCACAGATCGTCCCGTCCTGTCCCGCCCCGTCCTGTTCTATTGCGTTTCTTTAAACTAAACATTAATAACAATTCGTCATATACCTACTAAAAATATAAAAAATGACCCGTAAACCTCAGTGTTTACAAAAATGTAGGTATATTTCATGGCATAGCATTACGTCCTTCTTTACCACCAATTTACCGCGGCCGTATTCTCTAGCGTTCGCGTTATCTCCCTGTCGGTGCATCTCGCTCATGAGCGTATTAACGAGCGAGATGCACTGAATGCGTTTACGCAGTCGATAGCGAGTGTCATGGTAGGTGTGTTTGTTATTTACGTTATTGGCGTAGTTGTTTTGAAGCCATTAGATGACGTTGCGAGCTAACGACCGCCTGCAAGGCCGCTAGCTGAATATCGTACATATGTGATGGTTTTAAAGGTACTACTTTGTCGCTTACGAATAAAACTAATGCTATAAAGATTTAGAAATAAACCTAATCAACACGCGACAACGTACTTTTGCTAAAACCGAGTGGATCATGAACAAATTACATAACATGAAAGATGTTTTTATTTCTTGGATTTAATTTGATTTAATTTGATTTAACGTAGGTATTATTAACAATAGCGATAAGTTTGTATATTCTAACTCTATGGACTGAAAGTCCGAAATAAATGATTTGAATTTGAATTTGAATTTGAATTTGAATTTCGCGTTTCATCGAAATCAAAAGGTTCCTATGGCGACATTGTCGCAGCTCATTTCCATCCATTTTATACGACGCTTAGACCACTTGTTAAAATAACTCCATAATCATCATCATTAATTTAAGAGCCACGCTCTTGTCGGTGGAGCAACTTCCATGTATCTCTTTCTTGAGTCCTTCGTTTGACCGCCTGATACGACACGACGTTTATCTTTCCTTAAGTTGGTCCATGTATGCTCTTCTTGGTCTCCCTCTCTCCCGCTTTCCTTCTACTTTCCCTTCCACAATTTTTTTTATGAATTCATCGTGTCGTAATAGGTGCCCAAACATCGTCCATCTTCTATTTTCAAATAATCTAATCTAATAGAGTCCAATTTTTCACACTTGTTTCATAATATACTATTACCTACAGTAGGTACATATGGGGCTATATTACAACAGATTTGCGATAATGACCCCTTTATGTGCCATGTCAATAAAACATATGTGATCTAAAACGTCGTACGCGCGAATAGGTCGATTTAAAACACTCCCTTCGGTCATATTAATATAGGTACTTATATCAGGTTACTCACGTCTATAAAGTCAAAAATAGCTCGACATGTTTCGGAACGGTCCGCATCCCATAATCATGAGTGAGAAGCGCTTGCGGCGATTGCTCTGCGCACTCCTGTTCACACTTGTATCGTAAATTTCTACAACTCAAAACAAAACAGTATAAATTCATGCGCATAAGGATTAAATAAGAAAATCAACCTTTAAATTAGTCATCATATCAGCCATAAGACGACCACTGCTGAACATAGGTCTCCCCTTTGGACCTCCATATGTACCGGTTGGAAGCGACCTGCATCCAGCGTCTCCCGGCGACCTTCATAAGGTCATCTGTGCATCTTGTGGGTGGACGTCCTACGCTGCGTTTGTCAAACCGTGGTCTCCACCCAAGCACTTTTCGATCGGCCATCTGCTCTGGCCTGCCCATTGCCACTTCAGCTTGCTAATCCGGCGGGCTATGTCGGTGACTTTAGTTTGTCTACGGATCTCCTCATCTCTGATTCGATCACGTAGAGAAACTCCGAGCATAGCCCTCTCCATAGCTCTTTGAGCGAGCTATGGAGAGGGCTATGCTCGGAAATAAATCTCTCTCTTAAATAAGCTCTCAGAAATAAGCTCTTTAAATTAGTAGTCCACAGGAAAGACTAACTTCGTTCTGTTTGACCCTGCACTAAACACCTACCCAAAGATAGACGCTGCAAGCCAGACGGGCACCCATTTAACCACTTGTAGCAATAGATGACGCGCGGTAGGAACGACCGCGCACAAGGTTGATGCCAAACGATTGATTCTAGTTTCGGACTGACTCATGATAGATACAGTTGATTTTGTGCCTTATCTTTATAATAATAGAGCTTATTCTCAAAGCATTTTCCATAAACAAACGGCTGAGAGGGGTAGGTGCGGAAGAATGATACCGGACTCATAAAATTTTTGGATTTATCTACATTTTACTCAACAGCGATAGGTAACTAAATAAGCTTGACTGTTAAAAAAACCAGGTAAGTGCGAGTCGAACTTACGCACTGGTGATCCCTATACAATTCTGGTGGTACGAAAACCTTAGTGCGCGGTAAATTTACGGTTTTCCAATATTTTCCAACAATATTAGCTACAAAATTTTATTTTTCCCAAATGTCATGATTTTAGGTCAACGGGAAATACCCTACATTTTGATCCCCTTTTGCAAAAGTGTGGAAAATGCGACAGAAACGAACTTTGGATTATAATAAAATTACGGATAAAGGGACGCACACTAGAACGGGACGGGCCGGGGGGACGGGACGATCTGTCAGTTTCTATAGAAAAAGTCACGTGACGTCTCTCTCTATACAAATTGACAAATCGTCCCGTCCCGCCCCGTCCCGTCCGAGGGGGTGTCATCCTTAACACTCATGTATTTTACTCAATATGCGCGAAACGTCTGTAAACAGTTGTTGACGCTTGATAATGGCATCCTAGGATGTCCGAAACATGTCGCATATATTCAAAAGTAAGGTCATTGTATTAATAACAACAAAAACCCTATGCAAGAAATTATAAACCAACAATCTCGGGGTCACTTTACCCATTTTACTAGATTTGCTAAATGTACCTATACAAGGTCATTATTGCACTTAAATTTAACTAATTTCAATGACAAAAAGTTCTATAAGTCATTTGAAACAACAATGTATTCATAAAATATTATGAATCATAGGCATCTACCTTAAAATAATTAGCAAATCGAGTAATATGCATATTAGGTGGCCATTGCCCTGATGGCTGAATGACCTACATATGTACCGTAAAAACGATCAAAATGATTAAATCTTATCTGTACCATAAAATTATTTGTTATTACTGGCGTCCAAAATTCGCATAACGTCATTAGAAAAAACAAACATTGTCTTTGGCGCGTTTAAAAATGGCGCCACTGTGATGCGAATAGTTTTAAAAGTATTGGACCGATTAGTTCTTTTTTCGTCCACTGGCATCCAATAAGTTGGTAGGAACTATGTCAACGGCCAGTGCTATAGCGTCCCTAATTCAAAATGGTTTATTTGAATAGAACTGGCATGTTGGTAAAGCTCTTTTGGACGTCTAGGGTTTTGCCAAGGTCAAGTTCAGAGCGTTTGGCTAGTTTCGTTGTGTTCACGTTTGGATAGCCTGTATGTAGTGAGGTAGGCCCATTGTTTAGGAAATATGCGATTTAAATACTTACCGGTTTTTGAAAGAGTTGTTTTTTGCGATGGTGATGAATCGTATAGGTATATTGTCGTAGACACGACAGTGCCTGTGTTTGAAATGAGAAACCAATGCTTATTTTAATCTAATACTTACTTACCCATTTAAAATTAGCTGTTAAAACTTTTTGTTGTTAACGGCTCATTTAGGACAAATAACGATTTTTCCATCGGTAGTTACTACGAATATTTTGGAATCCCATATTCATCAATATAATTATCATTTGATGTCATTATAATTATCAATTATAAAATGTACAACACACTCCACCACAGCCTGTTAATATGGTAGCGCGAAAAGCCATTGAATTTTGCTCATTTCTACATTATACACTTATTTAATTATTTAAAAGTCCAGTATAAAACAGTAAGCTCTTAACTAAGCGCTACCAATTAAACTGTTAAAAATCAGCAGTCACAAAAGCGTCATTATTGCTTGACATCCGCTTCCAAATCGTTTTTACTAGTCATAATAGCCTACCACACAAAGTAGCCGCTTGTGTCGTCATCGAGATACGACCTTTTCTAACAGCACACTAATGTTTAGTCTAGCCATAACCTACCGTACTGACCGCGTGGGATGACCTTGAGCAGGTTAGTTACCTACCTAGTCGCTAGATCAATTTGGCAGACGCATTGTTTCACGTTAGTCGACGTCCTAAATATTTTACATTATTGCACCTTACCGCCTTGAGAATAAGGTGCAAATGTGAATATAGATTTGACGTCAACTATTCACGTATACATATGAGTTTGTGTGTGTATAGTGTAGAGGTAGGTTATGGTGTGTTTATATGTAATATGATATACAGAATGTTTTTTCAACGAGCCACTTGGATACTAGTTCTTAATCTATAATACCATTTCATTGATTCTCGGTAATAAGATATCGATTATTTCTATGGAAAGCTTTGTTCTGGCCACTATTTCACCAGGCTGACTAATATTACTGAATTACTAGCGTTTCAGGCTTCCATAGGCTTCGGAAACCGCTCTCCCTCGCGCGAGCGACTTGTTTGCCACCATTTCGATAATTGAAATTAAGTGTATCGTCAATAAATAGATATTCTTTTGGCTTGTCACAATAAATAATAGTGTTTTAAAGAATTTTCGGTAGTTTTTTCCGACTTCCTGCGTCGGAAATTCGTGAAACATGTTGTGTTTCTTGTGACCATTGTGAAGAGCTTTTCACAAATTAGTTACGAGTGGTAAAATTGATGTTTTTATTTATAAATTCCATGTTGGTGGCAAATAAGCATTCAGCCCCTTATTTGAGCAATAAATCATGTCTTTCCCATCACGGAACAATGGTGTTCCGGACCTTTGGGAGGCGTGCGCGGAGCCGAAGCCAACACGCAGAGGCCCTTTCGACAATTTAATGAAATGTAAGGGGTACACCGAGCGGATGTTGCACCTGCCCGAGTCATGGGACGCACGCAGAGGCAGCACCCGCCAGGGTGTATAGACTATTGAGATTTAATGGAATCTAAAATATGCTGGACTATTAGGTGAAAGCGGTGGACTAAATACTGGGTTATGGAGAATAAAATCGGACGTCTGCCTAACAAAACGGTAATCAATTTTATTTCCGGCAGACGGTGACTCGCCCACATAAGATGGGCCCCCACAAAAAGCGACATCTAAGATGGCTCGAGGGCAACACCGGTATGAGGGCTGGGGGTAGAGAGGTGTCACTGGACTTTAAACATATAGCCAACTCGCCACTTAGGTTTCCACATCTACCCTCGAGAACACAGCTCTCGATAATAATAATAAATCATTATTATTATCATCATTTCAATTTATCTTACTTATTAACTTTATTCAAATAAAATTCAAGTTCATTTTTAATTTTATGCGAATACATACGTTATTCAAATATTAAAACTACATATAATGTGTTTGTAATAAGCTATTCTGATTAAAATCATAATTTCAAATGCTCACTTCAGTAATTTTCTGATCAATGTCACTATTTGTGACATAATGTAGTCATGACATTGAAATGTCAATGCACCTTCGACATTGACATAGTATTACATTGCTAGGTTCTAATAAACTAGACGTTATTTTTCTAATGACAAAAAATACATCGGTTGTGCACTGACATTTATTTCGCAGAAAGTTTGTACATAGTGTCATTGGTAAATTTTAATTGGTCCTTCTTTGCTACCAACATTCACTAAAATAAGTTGATTTGTGTGTTATCTGCAAAATATTTGACATAATTAGGAAAATATAGATATAAGAGAACCTTAATGATTAAAAGAATTATTTAATGTTTATTTTTTTTCCTAAATTCCATCCAAATGTCCTATTGCCCAAGTGTTTATAGATTTTAAGTACCCTATTGTTTTGTAAAAATAAGTCCCACCAAGTTTTTTCCTATAATTATCTTTTCGCACTTTGGTGTAGGGTTAAGAAACGATGGTAGCTCTTTTGACGTTCATAAGAGCATTGTAATGTAACTAAATGGAAAAATAAAGACGTATTTGTCGTAAACAGATGTCACTACTGTTGCAAATTGGACTTAGAGTCGTTTGATATAGATTGAATAATCGTACAAATACAGTTCGTGGTGGTTGGCGAATTGATTGCGGTCTGTCAATTGGTTGTTTGGTTTTGACCATTTTGAATTCATGAGGTATCTATCTATTATTAGTTTCGGTTCAATTATTGTTGAGGTTTCGACTAGTAGAGATAAGTGGAATCAACGCATCATGCAAATTAAATTAGAGAACAGTTAAATTACTGATAAAACAAGAGTATATCAGGCCATGCTCAGTGTAGGGTTTCGTAGTTTACCGCCCGTCACAATAGGTGAACTTAAAAAAGGTTTGATAAGATACCATGGAGGAGTAACTTCGCAGGTTTATGGCTTATAGGCCCTTTTAAAAATAAGTTTTTTGCAAAAAATCTAATATAGTTTAATAGACAATTTCAAAATATTTGTTTTTATTTATTTATTTTGGCGGATTTTCCTCGAAAGTCTTCATAAAGCTCTTACTTTAATATTTTTTTCCATATTTTTTGGAGCTGCGGTTCAAAAGTTAGAGGGGAACTCATTTTTTTTCGCAGCAACCTAAAATATCACTTTATCAAAAACTGTAGCTGATAGCTCAATGCTATGAAGTAGCTCAGCTCAATGCTATGGTGCCTAGCTATGGAGCTATACTACGATCGAGCTCATATACGAGTAGGTGACGCACCATTGCCGAATCTAGTAGTACGTGCGCGTTGGCGTAATAGACGTCTAGATTTTTATGCATCTGCCTTTAACAATGGCAGATCATAATCAATTCTTCGCAATAGTGCATAAGATTTAGAAGACTAGTGTAAATAAAAAATATACGGTGAGACCTTTTCGGAATGGATTTTAAATTGGGAGTGTTCGTTTTAAGGTATGGTGACTCAGTTTATACTGCTTGTGGTGACACATGATTCTTGGTTTTTGGTAAGTTATTCATTGATCTACCCACATCATTCTGAAAAACTAGTTCTATTAATCTTTTGAATGCGCCTGTCAAATATTGGCTATTAAATAATTGACATTTAAATTTTAGTTCAAAGTGGTAGCATGCAGGTTAAGGCCTGTTAAAAAGTGACGCCAGAATTGTAATGTACCTATCAGAAAGAAGTTTAAGTACAAATTGATTCACGAAAGCTGTCACGGAAAATGTATTTAACTGCCATTAATTTCATAGACATTCCACGTCAGCTTTCGTGATCTGTACTGTAATGTAAGGACTATCATAATACCTATGTCACTGTTAAATCAGCTTCACAGTATCTGACAAGTAGTACTTATTGTAATTTTCTTGGCATTATCATTATAAAATCTACATACACAAGCTTTTATGTAACTTGCAATTTCTTTTTGTTTATTTGTTAGGCTCAAATCTTGTTTCAAGCTGAATTTGACTAACTTATTCCCGTTATTTGAATAAGCTACAACTTCACACGCTTATGTATATTGGATTGGAAAAGCTTGTATCAAAAATTAACTGTTTTGATAATAAACTAAATGAGTCTAACCAGTCGCTTCATTAGAAAGTATGGCATTAAGACCATATCAAAAAGACGTTCCACGAATTAAGATAGGCCTTCCTAATGGATCTCTTCGGCGACCTGTCGTACACTAAACCTGTCAAACGGTTTGTCTCGAGCAAACACAGCAATCTTCTAGTGTGTCTCCTGCTTTTGCTTCAGCTCCAGATGGTTGGATTTTGGTATGGTATTAAGCATCAGTTTTTACGAAACTCACTTGACAAATCTGTCCCAAACGGGAGACTATAGGCCTTATTGGGGGTCCGGTTTCCACCTGACGTTTTCCTTCACTGTAAAGCGATGAGGTCTTAAGCTTTGCGAATCAATAAACTGTGATGCTGTAGTAATTTATCCATACTTTCATACTAAAATTATATTTCCTCTTCACGCTAAACCCGCAGAATAAATTAAGAGCAAATTTTGTATGGGAATAGTTCTACTCCTAGGAAAGGATAATAGTAGATTACATACCAAGGCCGTTTAAGTGGGAAATACCTCGGATTTCATGTAATTGTCGGCCGACGCGAAGCCGAGGTCAACTAACATGTGATCCGAGGCTTTCCCATCTACCGGCCGAGGTTTGTATACTATTTTTCTACCCGATGGAGCCGGCAGACGGCAATTTAGTTTTGCGTAAAGTGGCGCTTATCGAAAGTGAAAATTATAGTTTTTGTCACTATATTTCTGATTCTACTAAATAAAGCACTAGGGTCAATTTCAACAGTACTAGTTTTTTGTGTCATTCCGGTGTAATTCTTTATTTACGTTTCTTCGATGTTTCTTTTAATGTCAATCGACACCTCAGACTGTTCTTTGATAAGCCTCTTACAGAGCACTTGATATCTTAAGCCTATTGAGAATTATCGGAGATTAAAAAAATTTACTCGCACGTGAATGATAAGTATACACAGGAATGATATACCACTCCACCTGAATGACATTTTTCCCAACGGAATGAAAAAAATAAACACAGGAATGATATCTATACACTAAAATGAGAAAAATGCTAAGAATTGCCAAAAAATCAGCCAAGTTCAATAATTAACCGAAAATTTATTTCGAATGGCCATGTTCAATCTAGCATATAGAGTATTTCTTTCAAAGGTGCCACTTTTACTAAATTATAAGGACAATTTATGATACTGCTACTCGAGATAACAAGCTCTTTCAATTTAAAAACGAAAAAATTGTCCCACAAATTTAATAGGTAAAATTTTAGAATTTCCATTTGAGTTACCGCAATACAAAGCCTATAGAAATAAGCAATAACATTAGAAAAGAACTAAGGACATTTTTGTTGGAAATTAAAAAAAGCTCGTTATTTCGATTTGAAATACATAACATAAAAATTATGTGCCCAAAATGTATATTTCATAAAAGTGAAATTTTATTAAGAATATTAATACAAGCTGTGCCTGAGCTACCATCAAAGCTTAACCGTCAAGCCTGACGGACGCTAGTAATTTAAAGAGTTACCCTTAAATACTAAGCTTGAGTTGGTAGTCTAGCTTGGTATTTAAGGGTAACTCTTTAAATCACTAGCGTCCGCCCGTTGACCACCTACACGTCATCAGGAAGTGTCACCTCCACACCCTCTAAGCATGTATTTGTAATAAAAGAATCGGAACAGAATGAAAGGAAAAAAGAGCAGGAATAAGCTTCATTAATAAACATTAAGAGGCAAAACAATCAAATAGGGCTTCTTCTCATTAAGCGTTTAAAAAAAAAGTCGATGTCTTCTTGGCTTCTTTAACCATATGGCTGTACGATGCACGATGCAACGTCGACGCTATGGCGACACAACGCTTTTTAAAGTAAGTTGAAGACCCCGAAAAGTCGTCGACGATCGATCTCGAAAAACGCTAAATATGAGAGAGCCCATAGAGCCGTGACAAAAGCGAGTTGAGATAAAAAAAGGAAATTTACCAATTTAAGAACAGCATTGTATGTCCGTAACAACAAAATCAACAACGCGCACAAATAAAAATATTTTTAACTTATAAAAAATATAACTCAACAGTCACTTATTATTTTTATAATATTTACCCAATTTAAGAACAGTTAACAACAAAATCAATAACGCGTACAAATAAAAAATATATCAAATCTAGTACCTACTACTAGTTATCACTTATTTACCATGTTTAAATGAAGTAAAATTTGAAGGCTGGGGGAGCAAGGGTATTGACGTTGGTGGAAGGCGATTAACAAATCTCCGTTTCACCGACGACATAGTCTTCTTCTCGTCCTCACCTGCGGAGCTCGGCATCATGCTAGAAGACCTGAGCAGGGCAATCCTTGAGGTAGGATTAATGATGAACATGTCAAAGACCAAGCTCATGAAGTCATGACTAACTCCTCGAAAACAACAGAGTGGTAGTAGATGGTGAAGCAATGTTATATGTCGATGAGTATATATACCTGGGCCTGGGAAAATGCCTGGAGGAGCTATTGGTCTATGAATGATCAGATGAAGGGTGACCTTCCCATATCTTTAAAAAAGAAACTCTTGGACATATGCCTTCTTCCCATCATGACCTACGGAGCACAGACTTGGTCTTTGACAAAAGTTAAGAAATCCACCCTCAAGGTTTGCCAGCGAGTCATGGAGCGAAGTATTCTTGGCGTGAAGTTAACTGATCGCATCAGATGTACGGTACTACGCTCCAAGACCCGAATAGCCGACGCAGCAGAAACAGCAGCCAAACTGAAATGGGACTGGGCTGGACATGTTTGCCGTATGCCCGATGAGTTGTGGGCTAAAACAGTAACCAAGTGGGTACCACATAATAGAACACGGGACTGCGGCAAACCTCAGCGGCGATGCCGAGACGACCTGGATGCTTTTAGTAGGAACTGGTGGGAGATGGGGCAAGACAGAGATACGTGTAAGGAGAGGAGGGAGGCCTTTGCCCAGCAGTGGGACACTCTAGGCTCATATAAATAAATATAAAAACATTTGAAAAAAAGAATGGTACTATAAAAATCACTGAAGTGTTTTTCGAAAAATAGTTTTGATTAATAATTACCTACTTGGAGTAATTTTGTCAAAATTTGCCAAATACAGGTGTTTACCAGTTTACCGAGAAACACCCAATTGATGTCAATGCCTATTTTTTAACCACAAATTCAGGGGTCTAGCTTTACCCATCATAAAACGACATGAGATTTAATGGCTTGTAGAAAAATATGATACAGCCGGAATCTTATTTTGTCGGACTTGGCGGGGGCATGGCAGTGCCCCCAAATAAAACTAAACACAAAAGTGAAGCTACTTTTGATATCTTTCCGGTGTTATTTTCATTCTGGTGGGTATTAAAGCCATTTTACTACACCGAAATCACCGGAATGAAATTGGTGGAATGATAAACCGAGGTGAAATAAAATTATAAAAAAATAACTAAATCCCAAATTCTTTAAATATCGCGACATTTAAACTCACAAGTACAAAATACACGATCTGTAAATATTTGAAAAATAACAAATATGAAACAAAAAACATATAGCAAACTCCGGAATGATATTTTTTTTGTCCCCGTTAATCGAAATGACATGACTCGCGTGTGTAGCGGATCTATTCAGCATCACGTCGACATCTTCTTGCGGTGAGAGCCACGGCATAACTGACTCCTCAAAGTGCTCAGGAGACGGGGGGTGTACGAAGTCAAACTTAGCCAATAAACGTCGATGAAATTTGTCCGCGGTAATAAGGATTATTTTGCCGGACAAATTTCTTTACGCATAATAAGGGGGTTTATTAAAGAGTTAGTAAGCAAGTAATATTTTAAAGGGTTCTTTATTGATATGGTATTATAATGAACTAAAAACTAATTTGATATCTTGTATAGTTTTCGAGTTATGCGGCATTAAACAAGAATAACTGACTCCCGGACAACCCACCTGAATGAAAAAATGGGCCTTTTTTTTTTTTTTCAATTATTAAATTATTATATATTTTAATATTAGTTATTGCCCGAGGTCGATAGCTAATAGATGTTTCCAAAAAAAAATAGTATATGACTATTTTGACTTTCTGCACCAGCGTTTTCAGTCTTGCCATCAAATTTTATTGCTTGGGATATTCACCCACTAATGGGTTACAAAAAACTACTTTGTTACAAAATGATCGACTGAACATCGTCAACTTTTAACGATTAACGAGCCCTAAAAAATCGGTCACACAACCATACAAACACGACTTGTATACATGTATGACTGTGCATGACTTGTATGTATGGGTGCGGTCATCGTTCGGGGGTCGAAAACCCCTGATAGACTCTAAATAAATGGCTGTATGGACATGTATGAGTGTGTATGTGTGATTGCGTGCTCCCGCGCATCGTCCTGATTCAAGTTACATGTTTATTTAGATGGTAGTTGCAATAGGTAATTAAACGATGTATTTTCATGAATTTATCAACTTTATAAGTACGCGGATTCCGTGTACTTAGGTACATAAAGCACTACTTATATGTTTTTAATACCTACTATAACATATTCTATGCAATTGTAAAGCATGAATTAAATCATTAATTATTTATAATAAATGTTTGAATTCATGTTTTTAAGTAGGCACACTACTATATACCTACAAATTATAACATTTAGTAATACTTACGAAATCTGGTTGCTGTGATCGGGTAGCCCAGTGGTTAGGGCGTCTGCCGCGAAAGCAGGAGGTCGCTAGTTCGATCCCAGCCCTGCTCACCGGGGACCTTGTTCACTTTTTCTGTAATATATATCTTCTCTTTCAATTTATAATATGTTCTATGGTTGTTTGTTATCCCTTAAATCAATACTATGTAATAAAATAAATCTCCAAGATTTTAACTGTTCAATCTAAATCTTGTTTACTCAAAGATTTGGAAATGAAATCTTAAAGTCGACTAATAATAGTTGATTACGTACCGAGGCTTGTAAAGTGAGAAATGTCTCAGATCTTGTGTAATTGTCGTCCCAAGCGAAGCTGAGGTCTCTGAGGCTTTCTTATTAACTGGCCAAACTCTGTACACTGTTTATCTGCTCGACGCAGTCGGCAAGCGGCGAATTTGTTTTGCGTAGCGGCTTGCAATTGGCTGCTTGCCGGCCGGAGGGCAGAAAAGTCTTATAATTGAAATATTTCGACCAGTAAAATGTACCACTTAGTCTGTTGTCGATAAGACGTCATGCCATAAATATTCATTCAAAAATGAACCTTATCAACAAGCGAAAAAGGTGTAAGTACATTCTACTAAAAATAAGCACATATATCATTATAATTATTTTATGTATTATTTTTTTTTTAATTTCGCACTCAACCGGTGTCCTGTGGACTGTGCTACTACACTACCGCTGGTAATTAAGTATTGTTTATTTATCTGCCTAGTAAGTTTTTTTTTCCTCGAAAATATGATGAAAAACATTGTATGTACGGGCGATACAAGAATTATGAACTCGTGTTAAAATTAAGCCCTCGTCTCCGGCTCTGGCTTAAATTCACACTCGTTCGTAATTACTTGTTTACCGCCCTACACACAATGTTCACAATGTACTATTATTACCTCTTTATTTTCGGCCCGAGGGCCAGAATTGGAATGCTTGTGTACCCCGTCATTCATAAAAAGTAAACAGACGTTTTAGTTAAACTATGTTCTCTCCCTTTCATTTAAAAGTAAATGTCAATATGACAGACAAGTACAAATAGTCAAATAATCATACAGCGAAACTGTGTGTGTTACAAGCCCATCACACAAAAAAACTTTTCCTGTATGTACTCGCCAAATACTGTAGGTAACCCTGAGTGATTTTATCCTCCTTTGACCAAATACATCGTCCCATTTTTTCGAAGCATAAACGAAACGTATTATTGCGCTGTACTTCATCTCCTCCATAATAATCTCATATTGTTTCCAAACAAAGCCCTTAGCATAACCCTAGTCTCAAGGTCGGCTCGTCCTCAAGGGCACGAGGCCAACGAGCTACGATCTAAGCGCAGCGTCGCATGCGCAGTTTAGAATGTAACCGCTGTTCCATTTTTGAATTTCAAATGGGCGTTCTGCAGGCCAGTGTTTGTTACAGTGTTTTTTTTTAATTAGTCATACTTTGCAGGTTAATATTAAGGTCATGATGAGTTATTCTACAAGGACGAGCCTATCCGGATTTAAGTAAGCTGCGTACTCAACATATTTGACTCATCAAAGACAATAAATTACTATTTTCTATAGAATTTGACTTAAGAAACCAATATTAGTTGATTTCGGGTATTAAAAGTGTACGACGGCTACGTATTTTCAAATAAAAAATTGTATTCATTTTTTTTTGAACTTTGAAAATGCTGTCGGCCGTGTAGTGACGTCATTATCTCGTTGAAGCTAACTTCATGTTGAATCTTACCTATACGAGAAAAGTTCGTTACGTAACCTCTGCTGTGATATTGACAAATATTGGTTTTGAGCATAGTGACGTCATACCACAGATAATCTATGGAGTACCATGGCTGACATCGTTTTCTCGGATTACGTAAAAGAAAACTTAAAAAACTTTTTTTTAAATGGTTAAGAAGCCTAGTCTGGCCAGTCATGCTATAGTGCGCCAAACTAATATTATATGCACCTATACTTTATATTGCTTCGAATATATTTGGTGGCGAAAATGTACTCTGGCTGGACAACATTAAGTCAATCGGATTTTGGATATGTGGAAATTATAAAATTCATTTGTTAAGCACGAATCAAATCTTTTATTTTTTGGAATAAATGTTTTGTTACTTTTTTTATGTAGTCACACTACTATATATAGATTATAAATTGAATGAGATGTCATGTCATATCAGAAAAAGTGAGCAGTGAGTGAAAGCTCCAGATGAGCAGGGCATCGGATTTTTGATCACTTTTTCTGTACTATATGACATTTATTACAATTTTTAGAAAAATGTTTAATGTTTTTCACCAGCTAGAAAAATAAACGTTCTTCAAACAATATTCCGTCTGATAAAAACGATTAGAAATAAATAATACACAATAATCCTAAAAATAATCGTTTATTAACAGAATTTTCTAATCAGTCATTAAAATGATGATATTTCATTTTCTGAAGTATTTACGGTCACCTTTCTACACCAATTTCAAATTCGAACTCTTTAATTTACCAAAACACATCCCACACCTACCTACTTAGAGGCTTAAATCTAAATCTCAATATAGCACTATTTTATTTTAAACTCTTTTCCGTTTTACTAAAGTTCACAATAATTTGACATTATTCAAAAATTAAGGGCTATAATCAGACATACGGCTTGCGCAGGCGCATTCAATATTCTTTATGCCACACCTGGCCATAAAGTGTCTTTTTCCGCACGCTACGCGTACGGGAAAAGCCGATTTCTGCCCAAGTGTAGGCATAAAATGATGTACCTAACACGTGAGGTAATAAATAAAGCCCTTGATCGCATATTTACGTCCCTCGCTTGCAGCTCGGGTCGCAAACATCTGCGATCTCGGCCTTTCTTTGTTTTACCACACTAGTTAGGTAATGTACTATTTGTTTGTATCGTCTAAATCCTTTTTTAAAGGTAACGTGTTAATTTTGGCGGAACAGCCTCTTTGGGATTTGAATTTTGATAAGGTATTTTAGAATTTTTGATGGAGCTTAGGAACAGATCATATTTCCAATATACACTATGGAGATCAGACAGATTGCCCGAACTTATACGTCCGGTAAATAAGCTTAAGTAGGTCGTGATTTTTTAAAAAGTTAATACATATCTTAATGAAAACCTATGTTCCCGTATAGTAAGTAAAGTTATCATTGTAAATATATGATATAGGAAACAAATTAAAGTTACAATTAATTTAATAAAATATTTGGTATTTATATTTGGTACGCCAAATACACAATTATACATAGTACCTACATATAGATTTCTGACAGCAAATCAATTTCGTCTCTTACTGTGAGTTCATCTTTTGAATTAAACCATAAAAACCCGAGCAACTTGTGCCATATACCTAGTGCAAAACTGTATTTAAAGTGTATAAATATTTTAAATTCAGTACCTATTAAAATTACCAGCAGTTGTATAATAATTATAGTATAACACATCAGAATTATACACAATATTATAAAAGGGCCAATTATTTACTTCTCCCGCTTTTCTTCGCCTTCTCAATTATTTACTAAAGCGTGGTGCACGCAGCCTATTCTAACACACTACCTGGCATTCCGCCGAACCAAAGACGTCCCCTGTTCTATGGCACCTGTGCCCTACGCGCGTCCTTACGACCTTCGACTGTCCGATGCTATTTATATCTTTGCTTTATAGGGCTGCAGACTTGCGTATGTGTGCACTATGCTTTAGTTTATAAAGGCGAATTGGAAACTGTCAACGTGTTTTTATTTAAGACGTATGTTTAGTTAGATGAAGGTATAATCTTAATGTTCAAGCAATAAAGTCCTGTATATATATTTTTCACACTTTGGCTGTATTTATATCTTTGCACCGCGATTTCATTGAACTAAAATACTTTTACACGGATTAAGATAAGATAAAGTAAGAAATCCTTAATTCAGTAGGAGTTATAAAATCATAATTAAGTGCGTGTATCGATATTTCTCTTTGTTACTTATGCCCCTTATTTTCACCTTATGTTAAACAAGTTAACTTTTTAATATTGCCCCATAAATTGCTGAAGCAAATCGAACACAAACGTAGTACATGAATTTGGCGAATATTTTTCTAATCCAATTTGATCTAAATAAAAAAGAATGCCTTATAGCATTAAGTCCGCCTGTTGTACGTTTGTATTTTCTTTTGTGCAATAAAGATTAAAATAAATAAAAAAATAAAGTTTAGTTCTGCATACGGGCAAAAGGTATAAATTATTTTTTAATTTAGTATTTTATTTAAGTGTGTATAATTATAGACCTATGATAATTTATGCAGGCGCCCAAGCTTGTCTATACCTACTCGACTATAGCTAGTAGTTATATGTAGGTACCTAATGCTCCTATACGTGTGTAGGTATCTTAAAGATGAACTACTTATACTAACATGGAATAGACTAGTCTGCGCTGGCGACTTTATCCGCGTGGATCCCACATACGACCCTCTTGGTGGATAATTTCTGTAGTCAGATGATGAGATATAGGTAAGATGTGAGTTTTTTATTTTTTTATTTGGGCATATTACATTTGTGTAAATAAATGACAAATAAGAAAACTTGAGCGACTCAAGCAGAAATTGTGTGTCACGGGGAGGAACATGTTGCGATAGATGAGCGGGGTGCGCGGGATGAGCAGAAATTGCCGGATCATGGCATAGCAGACAAGTTGCAGGATCATATCGTGAGAATACCGGCAAGGTACGTGGGCAAGCTGAAGTGGCAATGGGCAGGCCACATTGCACGCAGAGCAGATGGCCGATGGGGTCAAAAAGTGCTTGAGTGGAGACCACGGCTTGGCAAACGCAGCGTAGGAGACGCTGGATGCAGGTCGCTTCCAACCAGTACATCCATATATACCGGTTGCAAGCGACCTCCCCTTTTGACCTCCATAGGTCAAAAGCGGAGGCCTATGTTCAGCAGTGGACGTCTTATGGCTGATATGATGATGATATGATGACGTGGGCAACAATTGTCAGGGAGAACATGCGTGCGAACGGGTTGTCAAACAATAGAAGATCGTGCAAACTGTGGAATGAGCTCCCAGCCGAGATTTTCCCGAAATATTACGATACGGGGTTCTTCAAAAAAGGAGTGTACAAGATTTTAATGGGTCGGCAACGCCTATGTAACCCCCCTGGAGTTGCAGACGTCCATAAGCTACGGTAACCGCTTTCCATCAGGCAGACATTGTTTGCGACTATCATAATATAAAAACTGCAAAGTGGGGTAGGAAAATTCTCTTAACACATCCGCAAATAAAACAATCATTAATTCATAACAATTCTGACCCAAGAAAAAACTGGCGCAAGAGACTTTGGGTTTTTTTTTTCAAAACAGTACATCTATCTAACTTATAACTATAATCACATAACTATCTCATGACACAATATATTTATATAAATTATTTATACTTACAGGATATTATCATCGCCAAAAATACGAGTACATCCTTAGCCATACTTAATATAATTAGTCTACTAATGCATTGTTTGATGCGTCTATAAAAAATATGGTAATTTGGTAGTCTAGACGACAGGACTATCTATGGTAATAAGAATGCGCTATATTATTGGGTATGTCTATACATGAACGGCTATGTTTGAAATATATATATATGGTAATGGAAACGAGTTAAACCATTGTGAGGAACCAGACGAATCCCAATAAGGCTAGTTTATCCTGTGGGTTGGATGGTTTGATGGCAGATTTCTTTCGTAATACTAGCGCCTACGTCAAATCCTGAGATTAATTGCTAAAGCGGTCTCTAGGCTCCTTGAGTGACATAAGCCAACACGCTAGGAAGAATAAGAGAAATGATTTATTATTATGTCATAATGAATATACCACCTATCCATCTACCCAAGTAAGGGCTGACTTGGTAAATCCCTGAAAAAAGGGGTAAAGGTTGCCATCATACTGAAGGCGCACATTGGAGAAGGAGGCTGCATCAACTGGCCTTAGCTGGGAGCTGAAGGAGTTCGCACAGGACCGGTAGCAGTAGAGATCCTTTCCGAGAGCCCTATGTCATTGATGTGGGATAACAGAATATCATCATTATCATCTATATTAACCATGCACAGTATTATGTGTTTATAAGAAAGTTGTTTCTAAGCGTCAAGTGTGTTAAAAATTTTTTTAAGGGTTACCTACAAATTTGCGACTGTTCTTCGCTCGCTCAATTTAGACATGATTTCGGATCTACAATTATGTGTATTTTTATTTTACGGTTTTTTATCATTTAATTTCACTGGACGTAAGCCATGAAAAGGCCCAGGAAATGTACCAAGATATCAATGACAAGTTAATAGATCTACGGAAGGCATAGTATAATTTTTTACTTGTTGTATTTGACAGTCACGAGTACTTCTTGATCGCGTTAGCGTATCGAGAGTTCAGATTATGTCTGACATTTATATAAAACATTCGCCTACTTTCATATGTTGACCTCTTGATATGCTATAAGTAAATGTCAAATATGACAAGTAAAAAAATTTACTAGGCCTTCTGATTTACTTGAACTTAGGCGGTTGGCAAGTTATTATGACGAACCGCGAACTAGTCAAAGGCCATGTATGAAATAGAGTCGTATTATAATTTTAAAATGAAAATGTAATATTTATTCTAGTATCCATCGTAAACACTAAGGAGCCTTTTACTAAAAAAATAAGTAAAACTGAGCTAATCCATTAAAACAAAAAAATTAAATAGATAGCTGTAGCGCCTTTGTAGCCAAAATCTTCACCGAAATCTGTATAATTATAGAACTAAAGTATAAAACTAGTTATTTATATCTCTAAACAGCTCATTATCCTACCAGTCACCTACAACTAACAAATAAAGGTGATTCATACGATCGTTACAAAAAAAACAAAATACCATCTAGTCGAAAATGCATCGCAGTTCGCGATAGCTGCTGCGCGTGAGCAGATCTCCCCGAGACGTCAAAACATATCCTTTAAGCGGAATTAGTCAGTTCCCGAAAAACTCGGCCGTTGAACCCAACACCCAGCACCTAAATATTAAAAAAAAACTCCTGTTTACATAACACAACGATTTTTTAAATAACCCGAAAGGGCCACGCGCACATACAAAAATTTTCGTCGGTCCACTCTGTGTGAGTGACACACGCACACAACTTAAAAATGCCCAATACGTACATGTCGCACCACTACAATGAAGGGAACGTAGCATACAAGTGCATAATTCGGCCGAGATGCAAAAAAAATATTTGGCAATGCGGCCCCTACGCGCCCGCCAGTCGCCCGCCCGCCAGGGTTAGGATAGGTTAGATTTTTTGGCTCAAAACGCTCGTTCCAGACTTTTTAAAAAATATTTTTGTCTACAACACTAGGAAGTGATGCCCTTCCTGCCTTGTTGGCGCGTCGGTTCAACTTATTTTTTCAAATAAAGAACACGAAGCGTCTCGCGCTAACAGGATTCTAATTTGAATTCGTATCGCAAGTTCGATTTTTGAAACGATTTCGATTTTTAATCCTTTTGTCTAACGGGCGTTTTGATCAAAATATCGGTGGTAGGCGGCTAGTGACAAATATTAAGTGAATTATTTTATATTTCAGGAATCTCAATAATGACATAGTAATAAAACAAGATTTTTTTATTTCAAAAAGACTAGTGCCTTGTGTCGTGTTGTGATTTATTTATTCAATTTTATTATTTATGAACTTTTTTTGGACTTTTTTCCTGTTGTTAAGTTGGTTTTAACTGGTAAGTACTTATTTTTTAATTTTTATTATTTTATATTTTTTACCCCTTTTTATTTATCTTTATTTTTCGTTTTCTTGCGGAGCGCAATTGCGTTAGTCCGTGGTTATCTGCAAAAAAAATACAAAAAAAACTTCATATCTTACTCACTTCTTGTGAACAAATATATAGTTGAATCATTTAAATTACAATAAAAATTAAAGCAACTTACGTTCGCCGATACCAAAATCTCGTTCACCACACCCATTCTTTTAACCCCTTTTGAAAGCTAAACACAAAAAGAAGAAATGCCAACAAAAGGATAGGGATTAAGCTAGAAATAGTCGCAAGGACACGTCGTCCTGTGACGTCACGCGCTAGGCACTGGCGAGAAAGTCGGCCATCTTGGATTTTGTTCTTTTTTGAAGCCTACGAAGTGCGCCCGCGCGTCGCCATATTGTTTGAAGAGAAATTTGGCCGACAAACGGTAAAAAAATCTATTAAAAAGTTTTTTTGGTAAAAACAATTACTGTGTTTGTATAGAAACTATAATAAGGTAGCATATCAATATTAAAATGTTGTATTTTTTTAAATAATAAAACTTATGTTAAAAGTGGTATGCAAAACGATTTGGTAACTGTTATATTTGTAACGGCGCGTATAAGTAACCTGAGTCGCACTGTGGAGGCAGAATTCTATAGAATATATTTTATATTTCACTGATACCTTTTTGTATAGATATATTAATAAGTAAAAAAATTATTATAAATGTGAGGGAAAGTCCTAAAGCTTCGTTAAATATCTGCGCGCACGCGCGTGGGTCTCTCGTCCCTTCTGTAGGACAAGGGAAGTTAAATCTTTAACCCTTAAATGCATGATGATGCATTTAAGATACAAATACGAGACAAGTGACAATCAAATTCTGTTAAAATGTACTTTCTCATATAGTCGTAAATTTTTTATTTAAAATGAATTTGGTAGTCAATTGGGATGTTTTAAGATCAATATTCATAATGTATGCACGCACGCACAAGTATGTTATGATTCCTTATATTACAACAAATAAAAAACATTATCGTAATTTTTCATGATATGAAAATCATTATAACTAGGCACTATCAATAAAAATGGAGAAATTACTATTGGATGTTAGATATTTTGACACAGTGAGTCCGTCGACCAAACTCACAAAATGAATAACCGTATTTGATAATCTGAAATCAAGAAAAAATATTAGAAAAAAATAAATTACCTATGCCTTTTGATCTTAATCGATGTTTTTAAGCGTTGTTTAAGCTTTGATATATAATACCCACTTGGGCCACGCAGGGTTAGCTGCTAACCTCGAGGTTAGCTGTCAAAATCTACACAAAAAACGCTTACAGTGGCTAACTCCGGGTGGTTTCTTAAGTGTAAGTAGTACCTTTATTACTTAGGTAAGCTAATCAACTAGTCATGCTACTCTGGCATTCATACTAATATTATAAATGGGAAAGTGTGTATGTCTGTTTGTTTGTCCGTCTTTCACGGCTAAACGGAGCGACGAATTGACGTGATTTTTTAAGTGGAGATAGTTGAAGGCACGGAGACTGACATAGGCTACTTCTTGGCTCTTTCTATTATGAGCTAGTTTCTCATAAAAATGCACTTAAAACAGAAACGCTCAGAAAACCTAGTAAATGTAAACTCTCAAATCTGAAGTTCACAATACAAGTGTACAATCTCTTTCACACGGTTCTTTAATCTGAGTGCGGGTTTGAAATAACTTTCTGAAAGCTCACGATTGCATTGTTTAAGCTATATAATATAAATGTCTATTTTAGGCTTTATATTACTTATACCTAAGGGCCACTTCTACCAATCGGGGGTTAGTAATCGAACCCAGAGTTCAGAGTTTATTTCGTATGGAATTTGATAGTTATCGCCACGGGGTTATCCACATAGAGCGGAGTTAGGCGCGTTTTTGTACGGAACTTGATAGCTTAACTCCAGGTTATCGGAAAACCCTGGGTGGTGCAAGTAGACCTTATTAGCTTATCTATTTCATCGCCCAAACAAACCTAAACATACTTAGACTTTTACGTTCAATCTATAGTTTCATTACTCTGTTCTGGCTAGACCAAAGTCATATCCATTCATCCAATTTGGGAATTTATCAAGAACAAACTACTTAATTAGAGGATGCACGATATTGAAGAAAAAGAAACAAGTTTTTGTAATTTCAATGACTTTCATATTATGGGCATTTCCAGACCAAAGTGTACCATTTCCTTTAAAAAAAGAAAGAGTGTCCCTTTTTGGTCAGTTTCGGTATAACATTTTTTCATACATAACATTTAAAACTTTCGCGATTTGAACACATATTTAAACATAATTATTAAACGGGTCTAACGCGAATTAACTTGTTTGTTACATAAATCTCTGTTTTGACATTTTGCTGGGACATCAGTCAGCCGCGACCATGACCAGTGAAACCTGTGTCGAAACGTCGGTAAATAAGGTAAACAAGTTAATTCGCGTTAGACCCGTTTAATAATTATGTTTAATTATTTTTTCATACCTTTTGTATGGGCTGTTTCGAAACTGACTCATTTTTTTGTATAGAAAAACGAGGACCCATTTTCTTAAAAATGGTACACTTTTTCCTGAAAATGTCCTTAATCATTAGTGTCCAACATAATCAATAAAGCCTTCTCTCACAGACAATCCTTTTAAAATAGTAAACTGCAATCAAATCGGTTCATAAGTTTGGAAGCAGGGTTTAAGAAATAGTTCCATCTTCCCGCTTTCATACGGCTTCAGTAAGCTATGGTCACATTAGCAAGCCACTTCGAATATAAACTTAGTCGGAAAGGAATACGATATATAATTGAATGAGCTTCTCAACAAGCGTCTACGCGTCGAACAGAATATTCTTCTTACGTTTTCACGATGTTGCATCTCGATCACCTTACATTTACCGGATAAAGACAAAACACGCGCGCAGTTTTGGCTTATGAAACTGAGAAGAATAAATTGCGACACATTTCTCACTGGAATAACCATTTTGATTATCTTATTTACTTAGCTTAGAAGGTATCCTCGGTGATCATCATCACGCAGCTTACCCAGTTTTCATGACACGGCTCGCCAAAGCAGCCTTAGAGCCGGTTACAACTTGTCGGATAGGTATCGTCTCCGGATTTTTGTCGGGCGTTCCGGTGGCAGAACATTTTATATGAAGCTGTTCACACTTGCCCGACAGCGATGTTCATACATTTTGAACGTCCGCTTAAAATCCTACGACATCCGCCAAGGCTCTAAGAATCCACTCAGCAGCCTAGCATCATGCTCACATGTTCAACTTCCTCAGCTCGAAAATGCACGGAGCTTTTGGACATTTACATCCAGTAGATTTTACCCAAAGACATACTTTAAAAACGAGAATTCCTCAGGATCTTCTGGGTAATACCACGTAACACTAAGCTATTTTATGAAATTGTTATTGAAGGAGCGATTTTTAGTCAACATGCTATTGAAATACCCCTTTATCCAGCTGGTCTCCTTCTATTATCTAGGCGTTGTATTTCTTAACCAATATTCGTGAAATTTAGTGAGCAGGTTTAAGCAACAGGCTGTTGGAAAATTTCAAAATGTTGGTGCCTTGAGGGAGAGATCTGCGGCTCACAGAATCACCAGTCTTTTTAAATTTTATTTTAACAATGTAGCCAGTTAATCTGGGGTTCATTGCCACATTGGTAAACGAATTCTAATGTATGCCGGGTTGATCGTTCGGGCTCGAAGGCCAGGCGTTGGAAAGGTTATTTTCCGTACGGTATTCCTGAAGGCGGTTAACGAACCTTTACATAAATACATACGTCTGGTGTGAAAATGCAGTGTTACCGACGGTGAAGCTAAGGCTATATGCACAGATATATCCGCCCGATGTACTTGGCGGATATGTTCAGGGGAGAAACCCGGTAATGTAATGATAGGAATCAGAGGACTTACCAAGAAAATTTAGTAACATATTAGATAGAAAAATCTCTAGTATACCATGTTGAAAACGGATCCTACGAATGAAATGATAAAATGAATTAGCCAATTTAGCCAGCGTGACTTGATCATATCCTATAAAGGTATAGTCAAAGCTCTCATCTGTATTCAGCAGTTAAAAACTAATAGCCAGCCACTTACGTTTGGGCCTATGGGATCAGCCGATTCAAATATGGTAGATTTGTCCAAGGCAGACATACGCGTTATGCAGGTCCGAGGGATTGCCCAAACATATGGACGTAGTCCCTACAAAACTTACTAAACAAAAGGCAGGGGAGTAACAAACCACTAAGAAGTTAGTTTCAACTTACCCAGCTTAAAATTGGCTTTGAAGTTCTACTTTTAAAATGTTAGCTTCCAATTTTAAATCTCAAAGTGAGTTAAAATTCTGCTTGCGCTGACTTAGGATCGCCATCGATAGGGCGCTCATCCACACACCTTGCAACCTAAATGATCGCGCACTATGCGGTTTCAGAGGAATTTCCTCCCGCAGACGCTCCGGCTGTGGAATGAGCTCCCTGCCGAGGTTTTCCCGAAGTTCTTCAAAAAAGGAGTGTACGAGTTTTTAATGGGTCGAACGCGCTCATTTAACACCCCTAGAATTGCAGGCATCTATAGGCTACGGTGTCCGCTTTCTATCAGATGGGATGTATGCTTGTTAGCCACCGACGTGGTGTTAAAAACAGGCTGACGATTTCTGTCTGAGCCGGTGAAAATGTCCAGATTTCCTTCATATTGCACTTTTTATCTCTGTTCATCTGTAATTATTCAAGTACCTACAATAACAAAATCTTTCACACACAAGTCGTTTTCTTCCACCATAAAAATGCAGTGTCTCGCCATCCAAACTTAGTCTTAGCCAAAAGCCAAACGACACTTCCCCAACATATCCTCCAAAGACATACGACATTTATGTTCTAAGAAGTATAAGAAAGCTATCTATCCCATCTAAGTATTATTCTGATGGTTTGTTCACCTAGCCTTGAACGTATCTGATGTCTATGTTGGGTCGACAGACTTTTTCAAGGTACCAAGTAACAAAAATAAAGTACAGGGTCAAAGAAAAAACTCTTCAAGTACATTTATTGAGAATCAGTTCAGTTTGACTTCAGTACATTTATAAAACTTTCAACACTTTTTCAATTTCTTGTATTAACAGTAGATTACGTAACGAGGCCTGTAAAGTAAGAAATGTCTCAGATCTCGTGTAATTGTTGTCCGAAGCGAAGCTGAGGTCGACAACATCTGATCTGAAGCTTTCTTATTTACTGGCAGAGGTCTGTACATTATTTTTCTGCTCAATGCAGTCGGCAAGCACCGAATTTTTAGCTTAGCGGCCTGCAATTGGTTGCTTGGCGGCCGGAGGACAGAGATTTTTACATTTTTCTTAGTAGACCTAGGTTAAAATTTTAACCATACATTAAGTGGCAGAATCGATGGATACCTACGCCCGAACGTATATGTCCGGCTATTGTCTGTTAGTCACTTGGTTACAAAGCAGTTTTATATAGATTTTATTAAATGTGAATCAGATATCAAAATTAAATTAAGAACAGATTTTTGGGATCTGAATCGCTCTTTGCTTTGAATCGAGTTGCATTCAAATTTAAATAATCTGTCATTATTTAGATGGATTGATTTTATAACCAAAAATAAGAGAACTTGGTGTGCTCATTACGTGGCTAAGAATCCTCCGAGAGTGAGCTCCCGAGAAATGAAAGATCGGAAGTCCATTGATTTACTCGACGGGCAGGTCTACGTACCAACTTAACAGCAGTGCTGCCAACCTCGTACCGACTACTGTCAAGTTTTCATTCATGAAATTAATAAACGCTGTCTAAGTAGTTCGCCAAACGGCCACCAGTTGCGCTAGTGGTGCAGCCAACACGCCTCGACAGATATAAAATCAAATAATAGTTAAAATACTGCATATTTTTATTCTGCAGTATTCCACTTTTATTCAAATCAGCTGCGCCTGCACAGGGGCCATTGATCACTTAGCTACTAGATAACGCACATAAGATTACTTGCCTGCACTTACTAGTGGTAAGTTACACTTAGTGGTAATGATTATCTGTTCCGGTATGCAGCAGTATTCTATCAGACTACTTTTTTGGCAGTCCAGAACATTCTAGGTCAGTTTAATGGTATTTGAAAGTGTATACTGCAACCCATTCCGCACCAACTTTCGTGAATCGATCTGTAACAAGGTGCACGATTTGTACAATGCGGAGTCTATGGCAGGTAGTGCACTGGATCTAAGAAAGGGCTCTTCCGTAATCAAATAGAGGCATGAAGGCCGCCCGGTCACGTCGGCCCTGAAACTGGTACTCTAGTCATGAGCGAGTACGATTTCTGTTAAAGGGTTCTGTTTGGGTGTATTTGGCTAGACCAAAATCAATGAGAATGTTTAGCTTTGATAAGGATTTAAATAAACAAAACCTAAAACCTACACTATTTGGACAAAGTAGTAAAGACGTCTACACTCTTGCCGCTTAGGTGTGAGCATGAACGTTCTACTGACCAACAACTGTACTGTCATGGATGAATCAATCATCATCACCATCATCATCATCAATCAGTACGTGGTCGTCGACTGCTTGAAATAGGACTCCAATGAGGATTACCGCGAGTCGATTTTCGCTAGGGAAGCTATGGAACGTGGGTCCTGTGGGAACATTTCAAACGTGACTTTGACAGTTCTCTCGTGACCCACGCATGACTGGCGCCGCCTGGTGAGCGATACGGTAGCTCCCATTCTAGCCACCACACCAGGTCCTCAGCCCTCCTCCGCACTCTCCTCAGGTCGTCGGTCTACGGGCTGGCCGTTCGTGGTCTCCACTCTAGCACCCATCTGCGCCAATGGCCAATACATAAATACATAAATTTGTCAATACATAAACAATTTTTATTTGAAAAAGCAACAATTTATTGGAATTTTAATGTGTTGGAAACGTCATTTTTACATATCAGGCATGAATGCATGCATGGACTGCACGATTTCAGATTTCATGGAACTTTCTGTCGCTATCGCTCAGATACTGAAAGGAAAACCGAAGCGTTAAGGTAGGTATATTTTTAAGTATCTAAACAAAATCGCGAAAAGTCTGGTTGATGTTACTGGTGACCGAAGAACTGGTGGCTTCCTCGCACAACGTATCAGCATTGCAATACAACGAGAAAATGCCGCCAGCATCCTAGGCACAATGCCTTAAGGACTTATTTTAGATTTAAGGTAGATAGAGGTAGGTAAGTTACACTTACTGTATATATTTTGAAAATAAATATTTCATTTTCAATAAGTACCTAATATTGAGGACTAAGGTTCGATACTTGGATATACGTCTCTTTATGTAACCCCCACTTTTTAACCTGGGTATTTTTAATGTGATTTCTACTCAGAATCGCAAGCGTTATGAAAAGCTTTAAGATGTTTCATAAGGGCTGTTTTCAAGGTTGGGTCATGAATAAGGAACCCTAGAAACGACATGCCGTTTAAACTTGCATGAAGTTACGCCTTCTTAGAATTACAGGGCGGCTTTATGACTTTATTTGTACTCGAACCGACTTACATTACTCGAAACGTCCTGGTTATTACACTATTGGGCTTAAGTAAAACAATAACAATCACTTCTGTACTTTGTTTTTAACAATAAACACTTACACAACTGAATTATACCTACGTTGAAATGAGATAGATTTTTGTAATTTTTGCAGAAGTGATTTTGAATTTAGAAAATATCATTGTTTTTTTAAGACGATAGCTAAAAGTAAATGTAAATAACGTAATACTAAGGTAAAAAAAATCCATAACAGAGCAACGTATATTCAATGTCCAATTGTAAAGCATGAATTAAACCTTACCGGGTTACTTAAAATCACAGGTCTATTCAAGTAGCTGCGTAGATTTCGAACTTCTGCGGAGATATAGAAGTTAATTAAATAGTCAAATTAGATATTCAACCCAATAGTGATAAAGGATGACTCTCACTAGGACGGGACGGGACGGGAAAAGGCGGGACGGGACGATCTGTCAGTTTCTATAGATAACGTCACGTGACATCCGAGGGCTCCGAGCTATCACGTGATTCTTTCTATAAAAATTGACAGATTGTCCGGCACGGACAGTAACGTCCCGTCTTAGGGAGAGTTATCCTTAAACCTTTGTAATACTTTTATTCAGATAGCATATCAGTGCAACAATCTTCAGTAAGCTAACATTATAGTCAGACGCTTTGTTTATAGAATCATTATTTATCAAAAGCCACATTTATTCACTTTATTGTAAAGCTATTTTATTCATTTCAAACCACATACTCACCTAGAAGTGATGGTCATATTTAATTTGCCCATAAAACAGCTATACGTTCTTTTTCAATTGAATATTCCGTAGACTCAGCGAACTGCATAAGGAAAAGGTACAGAGACAACCTTGAGGTTTGCAAACGGCCTATACCATGAACCCATTTCAATTAGTCTTAAATCACACGCAAATTGTAGGCACTTACAGCGTTTTAGTTACGAGTTGCGCACACGCATCATTGTCTTGTTTTATTGCAGTCTGCAAGTTAGTCATTGAGTGTGCAATTTGGTTGGCGATTATTATGGAATTTAATACGCGCTTAAAGGTTATAGGTAAAGTAAATAAAGGTTGGGCTCTTTGAAGGGATAATACGAAATAACTCAATTTATTTTAATAGTAAAAACAGTATTTTTTTACATATATCGCCAATTGACTGAGATTCTGTAAAAATTAAAACGTGATTTAGAAAGAGCAGTTGTTACAACGCCATCTGTTGCGGAATGTGAGCACTAGCGATGTCCTTGCCA
Organism: Lathronympha strigana; assembly: GCA_949128165.1. Lineage (NCBI taxonomy): Eukaryota > Metazoa > Arthropoda > Insecta > Lepidoptera > Tortricidae > Lathronympha > Lathronympha strigana. The sequence continues at coordinate 21,426,874 of OX421912.1, forward strand.
TGGTATGCGAATAAGCTTGACGCCAGAGCGTCTATTTACGACTATAAATAACACAACCGTTTCGCAAGTGCAAGCCTGACTGAAAGACAGTTTTAGCGTGATTTAGAATCGTTCTATCTGTAATAGCGCTATCTACCGGGGAACGTGTGAACTAGCGATGTCCTTGCCGTTGTATGCGGACAGGCTTGGCGTTATAGCGCGTACGACTATAAATAACAAAAGCGCTGCACAAGGGCATTTAGGAACGGGGGGCGATAGGGCTGTCAGACTAAAGTTTAGGACCACAGAAAAAGTAATATTACCAAAGTACACAAGGTTCACTTTTACATTTGCCGTTTAGATGCATCGATATTCAGGTTTGCTTTAATCCCGTCATAGGGATTATTCCGTCTAATGCTCACGATGAATAAAAGCACAGTACGCAGAGCTCCCTACTCAGTCGATAAGCATCAGGCTGTCCTAAGAGTTGGCAGCTGCGAACTGTACTTATATTCAACGCAGGCTATAATTAAAAGAAATAGGGCCTATGACGAAATTAGCCACGTTGACATTACTATTTTGTTAGTCTAAGTTTCGTGACGCATTGGTAATGTTACTGTTATGTCATGTAAACATTTTTACAATAAAAAAAATGATGTGCTTACTGACTGAGACCTCTGAAAACTGAAACATGGTTTTTTATATTATAACGGCATAAATCTAGCTAAATACGAGTTTACTTGGTTCGAGGAAGCAGTCAAACTCATTTTTTTCAAGTGATTTCGTCGTCCAGTTGGGTTGCCTCGACTTGGTTAGTAAAATATTAGCAAAATTAAATTTATCTAAATGTCTCATCAACACGTAAAACTTTTTTGGAGAAGGGTATTTTTTCCAATGAATTGTAAATTAGTGCCACTAGCTTTTTAATGTGTTTGATGTGATAAAGATCGAATTCCTACGCGATGACTGTATTTTTGCAATGAAGAGAATGTAAAATGTCGCCTATATTTATTAGTGACCGTACCACCGCGTTAATGTCAAATTCTTTCAGCTTAACTTAGGTGGGTCAAACACAAGGAACGATTTTCGGAATATTTCCGATGACCTTTAATAAGTTAAGAGCTATGAAGGATGATTTTCGTATCCTTATTCACATATAAAAATACTTATTTTCTATTGATTTGTATGATACAAATCATGACTACATACAAGCTGTTTACTCTTGGCCACAGGAAGGATTGGCTCTACAGTTCAGCTGAACACGCACTTTTTCTTTCCTCTGGTCAATAACAGTTTGTGGACATGTAGTAATGATCTCTATCATACAATGCAATAAAAAGGGAATACCAGCCAATGTAGATAACGCTTAAATAAGTAAATCAAGCTTCACAGCCCTTCACTTTTGAATAGTCCACCGGAAAGGCTCCGAATATCGCTTAGTGTTTGACCTAGGTTTCATTGATATCGTTCATTATTAGGTGAATAAGTCATTGTTATTCACATAAAAATGTATAGCGTTATGCTTGTTTACCTTTAAGTAATCTGCAACAAAAACAAGTAAATATAACAGAGTTTCTCTGCCAATACGATTAAAATTTGACATCACTATGCATAATACTTCATTTGTAAACAAACAAAACTGAATAAGATATAATAGATCAGTGCGAGATAGTACCTGTCTCTTTCTATTTAATAGTTAAAAAATACAGGTATTTGTGATCCTACTAAGACTGGAAGTGGCAACCCTACGTTTCGAAAGTTGCTGCCGTCTTGACCTCCATCTGAGCGCTTGTTTTTCTGCGATGCGCTTTCTTCTGTACATACCAATCACTTGACTCTAAACTATGTTGAGTATAAAGTAATATATGTATACAAAAATATAAAATGCTTACCAGTTCCACGAAAAAACAAGTGAAGACTGAAGAAAAGTTGCGTTGATAGATTTGTTGAATCATTTTTTTGTAATGTCTTAATTAAGCGATTTTTACGATGAAGTCTTTTTTTCTTATTTTACCTAGAAGTTCGAGGTTTTATTGTGAGTGAAAAGTAATACGAGTAGTAAAGTGCAGCTGTGTTATGTTTTTATTACTATTATACTTACCACCAATATAAAACTATTGTCAATAAAAAATAAACACAGCTGAACCAGTTTAATGAGTACATTTTAGTAAAAATGTAAGCAATTTTTTTTATAAATGGATATACAACTAGTAAGTTATATCCATTTATTTAAAAAAATTACTCAGATTTTTTAAGTTTTTATATGATTATTTAGTGATACTAACATCATATTCGAACCCAGAACCATTTTAAAATCTAATCCATTTGCACCACTCAGGATTTGCCAACGAACTCAGAGTTAGCTGTCATATTCTATACTTGATACATGCTTAACTCCTAGATCTATGTTCATAATAATGTATATAAAACGCGAAAGATTAAAGTGTAGAGCCGCTAATAGTAGTTTATACAACAGTGATATAATAATTATGAGCTGTTGCATACGCTAATTTTTCTACTACAGCAAAAATAGTGTAAAAATCAAAATCTGGAAGATGTCGTACCCACTATAGGATTTAAAAAAAAACAACAGTGCAATATTATATGAAAATCCATAGAAGCAGTGTTCTTAAAGAATACCATAGACAACGTTATAATGTATACTTTTTTAATATCGCTATCAGTCATCTAATTGACAGATAGAAAGTGCTGGAGTAGAGAAAAATAAAAATAAACCTGATTGCAACAAGTAACGGGAAGCGCCCAATATGTCTGCAATTGTCAACGATGCACTTATAAATAGGCTGTGCAGAGTGCATATGCATTCGTGTGACGTCACACGCCGTAGGGGAGCAGTTACTACGTCAAACTTTGCCAAGCTTTTACAATTTTAGCGAAGTCCAAACATAAATTTTTTTTAACCTCCTGCCACCTTCGAGCAACACAGGCTTTCAACACATAAAAAACCACGATGTACAGTCGCCATCAGATATATAGGAGCGTCCGAAGCGTTCAAAATATCTGAACAAGCACTCTAACGTCTTGACAATAGAGGCGTGTTCAGATATTTATGAGCGCCTCAGACGCCCCGATATATCTGATGGCGACTGTAAGGGGACGTCTTAGCGACATCAGTTATCGTACAACTTTTTCTGTCAGCTTTTGCGGGGGAGAAGTGCAAACAGACGAACTTCTCACACATTAAATACAAAAAGCAATATTTAATGATGACACTAAGAGATAGAAAATGATAAAATGATACAAATATGTACACTGACAAAAGGTGTTAATAAACGCAATTAATCCGTTCTAAAGTGTTCTACTTCAAATTCAATATATTCTTTAAATCAATAACAACAAAAACACCAAACTAAAATAAAAGAACAAGTTGATGTCGTATCGTACGCAGACGTAAACAGTGCGCAGAAAAGAGACAAGAACGTTACATTTACACTTTCACATAGGCTACATTTTCAGTAGACTTTAAAAAAAGGTGTTTACAAAAAGAATTTGCGGTATGGTTACATTTTAAAATATTTAAATAAGTAAAGTCAAAAGGGGGCTCTGTCATAGGTAGTTCTGATTCGATAAGCAGCAGTCTGTCCCGAATTAAGAGATAGGGATACACAGTTCACGAAAGAATTCACATCAAATGTTTGTGTATATCGTGTAAACCGTTGAATTTAGTTTTTTGTTTTGTTTATTCTCATTTTTATATACTTTTTGTCTTTCTATTTGACTATTTTCTTTTGTAAATATTTTTACAACTTTTTTAATTTGTTTTGAAAAAAAAATAAGTCCTGTCGAGTTTCTTGCCAGTAATAAGCTTCTCGGGCTGTGGTGTAGGGTTAAAATCAGTAGTAGTATTTTTTGACGTTTATATGTGCATTTTAATATGCCTAAATTGAAAAATAACTATATTTATCATTTATTAATAATATATCATTTGTCGACACGGCAGGCTGCATACTGTGCTTATGTTCAAAGCAGGCGGGCATTAGACGGAGTAAGCACCTATGACGTAATTATCCACATTACTGACTTTATGTAAATACTGAAACTTAATTATTCGAAGTTCCTTTTAAGACAAAACTATAAGCTACGCAGTTTCTAGGCCTACGGCGTAGCATAGGCCTACGCTACGACCCTCGCAGCATAGACCTAATCTATGCTACGACGTAGCTCCGTAGCATTAATTCATACATTTCATTCATAAAACCACCCACTCAGCTTCTATGTCTAAATACGGCATTCTATTTTCAAATTGGATTATCAACGTACGTTTGCGTAAATACCGTTATTATTAACGGTCACTGGAATTGTGTTTTTTTTTAAATGGTGATTGAGCGTTCTAAATCTGTTCGGATTATAATACTGTTATCGAAACATGTTTATTTAAAAAACAATCCATCTAGTTCCAGTTTATTTAATTACACTCGTGTATGTATAAAAATACGTTATTTTACAATAAAACATTGTAAACTACACTACTCTTTCGCTACAGTACTTAATAATACAGCTACTATTGTACTCAAAAACATTTTTATGGGCTATTAAATAATCTAGATACTCAGACATGCTAACATATAGTTAGACCGGGTCACTCATCTGTTTGAACATGAGTTGCTTTAGAATGACAAACGTTAGCGACGTCGCGAATTGAAAGTACTAGCATCTGCAATACTTTCGAATCGCGCAGTCGCTTTCGACTCATGGCTAAGGAAAAAAAAATATTGGGCCACTTTTTTTCTCTTACTAGGATTCAAAGAGTTCGCAATTCTAAGTACAAAATATATAAAAATTTACATTTTTGCAAAAAGATGATTCTTCTACAACAAAAATTAAAACGCCCAGTTAGTAATCCCCTACTTAAACAACGTTTTGTTCAGCGACTTTAAAAAATAACGTGTGTTTTGATTTTTATTACACTTAATAGTTTAAATTCAAGACGCAATGTACTGCGAATTTTGTATTTTTTGTATAATGACAAGAGACGTCAATTAGGCTGATGTTAACGTACATTGAAAATACTAATTAGTTTGTATGAAACAGTGAAAACCTAGAATTTGTTAGATTTGACTACGATTACATTTATTGCTTGTGTTGTGTTTTTTTTTTCCTCCTCTTTAATCTTCCACTTCGTACTTTACTTATTTTAACATATTAGTAACAAAATTGGCTTTATCCATTACCAATGTAATTGATAAAGAACGCAACTTGCTTATATAGCAATTTAAATGTACTTCCGGAATGTCAACATCAAGGAACAGATGTTTACATATATAGATAAAGTAATTAAACTACATGTGTGGGAGAATTAAAATAGGTACCTATGGTTGGCTTCATAAATATATATGCAGCTATATTCAATTTTGAGCTTTCTTCCCGAGTAGTAAGTTTCAACGTGTTTACATACTTATAGACGTGTACTTGTTAGTTCTGTCACTGTGCACAATTTATCAGCTTTTATATGACCTTATATTAAAACAAGGGCATTCGATAACACGTCTTGCATATGTTATTTGTGTAAGGACAATGTGGATAATTTCGTCATAGGGGCTATTCCGTCTAATGCTCGCCTGCGTTGAATATAAGCACAGTACGCAGCTGCGACTCAGTCGATGAACTCAGGATAGCTTGCTGCCTATCGACATAGTGGGCCACAAGCCACCGGCCAGGAAAGCCCATATTTATATATAGGATTTACGAAAATTCGGGATTAAAAAAACCGGGATTATAAAAGTCGGAAAATAGTATTTCAGAATATTTGGGTGATCCTTCGGATTCGCATGTAGGTTAATTTCGAAAATCTCAGGAAGATCACCCATAACTCCATCATCTCAAGAGTCTCATTTCGAAATTACCCTTTGTTTCCCGACATTCGAAATTATCCCAATATATACTATCACTGAGATACTTTTTATCGACGGATAAATAAATATATACAAGATTAAATAAAAGGACCGTTTAAATTCTTCATAGTGAATTTATAACTCAAACTGAATAACTTTTATTATGGGGTTAATGCCGAAATCGCGAAAAAAATTTGGCTCTTTCATACATTCCGGCCGGTGGGATGCCACCAATTTGTATGGGACAGCCAAATTATTTTTCGCGATTTCGACATTGGCCCTATACTAAAAGTTAGAGAGTTAAGTTTGAATGGTCCTTATTATTTCCTATATAGCTACATATTTATTTATGTATACATATAATAGGTAAGTACCAGCAATTCAATTCAAATACTGTAAGGGCATGTAATCTAAACAATCAATGCATTAAAATGGTAATCACTCGAAACGAGCCCGCGGAGCATGTCCGTCTGTCTGGCTAACTGTAACCTAAACGAATTGCTCATTTACAATGTTAATGCTTTTTGGGGTTCCGCTTCAGGGACCACAGCGACTTCGAAAATGTTTTAGTTGAGGTACACCATTTGAAACAAAAGATGCAAAAAAAACTTACACAGTCGCCATTAAATACAAACAAAGAAAAAAACGGATCTTTTATAGGATCACTTTGTTGTCTGTCCGTTCGTCCGTCTGTCTGTCAAGCAAGACCCTTTATCTCGGAAACAGGTAGTAGATTGAAATTAATACTACATACACAAGTCTGTGGTCTTTTAAAGCTGTAAAAAAGCAATTATCTACGTCAACGCAATCTAAAGATATGGCCGTTTATGTCGCATTTGCAATGGGAATCAAAATGTATAGGGTACTTCCCCCGTTCCCTCACGAAGTTTGGCAAAAAGCAAGAACTTGTAGCAATAGTTTGGAAGAAAATCCAAAAACCGTATAATTGCCGCACACTGAGAATTCCGTGCCACCAGTATTTTCAATGTCATAAATGGAGCAGGGTAGCATCCTCGGAACCATCGGTGGGCGAGTCCGCCTCGCACTTGGCCGGTTTTTTATCTCTTTATTTGTTAACATGCTATTTTGAAATTTATAAAGTGCATGTTGAGTTTTTTTTAACACTATTACCACTCTGAAATATTTGATGACGACTGTATCTAACAAACAAAAGCAACTATGTATACATTCGTTATTGTCTAATTTCATAAGGTCACATGGGACAAATGCAATTGTATTAATTGAAATTTCTCTTAATCTAATGGGTTTTGTATAACCATCTAACTATTGGAACGTAGAGCATTAAGCAATATATGTTCCAACAGTTATATATTTTTACAAAATCCATTACATAAAATTTCAATTATTTGCATTTGTCCCATAGTCGCATTTGTCCCATAGTTGCATTTGCCAATAGTGACCTTATATGTAGATAAACAAAACTATGCCATCGCAGTTTTCAAATCAAATTTACGAAAATACAGAGATAGAAATATTTTATACCTTATATTGAAAATACATGGATTTATCATAGTATACGTACATTATAACGTCTTAATATTTGTCGTTTTATAAAAGGTTGGTGGCTAATCTGTCTCATCATAACAATTAAGATTTTAGAAAAAAGTTAGTTCTCAATGCCGGTAAACAATCAAGGAAAATTCAAGTGCTTTGTTTAACGGAGAAGTTAAAAAAAATATGGCACTATTCTTCCCCACAGCCCATCATTATAATAGACAAAGAAACTCATAAACCCCCAACCGAACCGAAAACTTTATTATTTTATAAACAAACCTAACGAACGGACAACTCGTTACCGCTCCCTAATTACGCCGAAAATAATACACGTAGACGCCATTGTTTAAAAAAAAAACATTTAAAAACAAACCGCGATAAAAAATATTCCCGCGAAAATGCAAGATGGCGGGCCTATTTAGATTCTGCCTTCTATTGGCGCGCTAGCATCAAATTTAAAAATGGAATGCGCTGTCCTTGGCTGCGCGCAGTTCAACGAACTCGATGCATTTTGGCTGTTTACCACTAGACTCAGACGGGCGTTAGTTCTACAGCGCTCTGCGTTCGAATTTAGAATCTAAATCCATAGTTTTAAGGCAGCTATTCGCTTATTTAGGTTTAATTGGACTTGAGACCACCACAAAAACGTGCGCTGTCAAACGATTATAAGCTCTGTCTCATCCGGTTAAGACTAAATTTTTAATGATTTCAACAGCCTGTTGTGTTAAATCATTCACGCTATTTTAGGCTCTAATATATTTGGAACACGGTTTAAAATGGCTTGCGGTTGTGATAATGCAACGGACTCTTCTCTTTATTCTTCCGAAGGTGAGCTAGACAGTGCATTAGTATTTTTTTAAGTTTAGGTTTTACTGGTTTTGCATTTAATTGTTGGACGCATCAAGATAAGATAGCTGAATATGTGAGGGTCGGGCATAAAGCTTTAGAGCAACGTATTTGGAAACAGGTCTCAAGGCGAAACCAGTTAGTTTTAAGAACTACTGAAATGTGAACGATATATTTGTCACACATTCACTGAATTATGTATTCAATATCAACAGTCGTCAGATATATTGGAGCAGCCATGGCGCTCACAAATATCTGAACACGACTCGATTGGTTAGGCTCTAGCCCATCATCCTCAGATTAAGCCATTGAAATTTAAACCAAATTATTTGAAAAATAGAGTTGGTTTTCCTTTGTTTCACGTTTTAAAGATATTCCAGAGTAACTTCATCTAGGCTTTTTATTCATAATTAGCTAAAATAGAATATGTCCTTTAGGAATCACATTAGGCAAAACGAGGCTAGTGCTTGTTCAGATATTTTTGATCAACTTACTCGCTCTGATGTTAATGATGTCGACTGTCATTGCTAAGCCTTTGAATGCCAATAAAGCCTTAAGCTGGCGCTCTATTAATCCAAAAAAATAAAACGTATAAGAATACCGTCCTCTGAAATGTATAATTAAACACATACCTATTAAATCGATATAGAACTAAAAAGTTGAATTTGTTAGGAGACGGAGCATGTGTTTTTTTTTTTGCATAGGTCATAGATATAAGATAAAAGAACTAGATCGGCCGAAAAAAATGACGCCACAAAAGTGCGGCAGTTGCGGCTCTTTTCATATCGTCTAGTTTGGAACATGACGTTCCGTAAGTGCCAACAGCCTATATACTTTTAACAGTGTTGTTAGTTCTGTGTATGAATTTGACACTTAATGCTTACGTCAGTAAGCTCTTTTACGTACGAAACATTTATGATTTTGTTGTTTTGTCAATGCAATTTCGCTAATATAAATTTTTTTTGGTACATAATTTTAGTAGTAGGTACCTACATAAAATGAATGGAAATACCGACTTTATCGTCATCTCAGTCATGTTGTGTTTTAAATCGTACACGCAGCCCACGGAAGTTTTTGGAGCCGTCAAGGCCACTTTTTGCCACGCGAGTATTATCCTTTTTGTTTATGTCTCGACATAGTATTATTCAACGACAATAATAAAATAACATTGATTAACAATTTTCAATAATAGTTCACATTTATAATAGTTCAAATTTCATTAAATTATTAGTTCTGTGGTAATAACGTATTACCTATATTGCATAATACAATTAGAGCTACCGTATTGTCGCTCACCAGGCGGCGCCACACATGCGAGTCCTGTCCGTATGAGAGAATTGTCAAAGTGACGTTTGACATGTTCTCGCAGGACCCACGTTCCACTAGCACCCCTAACGGAAAATCGACTCACGGTAATCCTCATTGAGCTAGAAACAGGTAATAAAAGAAACAAGATGTAAAGCTATGACGGAATGATCTCATTGGTAAAACCATTATTAAACTGATAAGTACTATTCAAAAATCTCATACTATTGAGGAAAAATAATACTAAGTCTATCAGACAATTGCCAAAATTTAGCAATCAAAATCTCTCTTGTAGCTCATCATTTTACAATAATTAGTAAAATCTGTGTAAGTGTAAATCAATAAAAAAACGGTTCAAAACGCTTTATGGTTTCAAACTAGGACGGGACGGGACGGGACGATCTGACAATTTCTATAGAAAGAATCACGTGATAACTCGGAGCCCTCGGATGTCATGTGACGTTTTCTATAGAAACCGACAAATCATCCCGTCCCGCCCCGTCCCGTCTCATTCTAGTGTGTGTCCAAAGTACCATGATGAACCATTGACGCATTTTAGTAGTTTAGTTTTTTTTTTCTTTATGACTATAGACCTATCGTACATATCCTGCCTTTAGAATACCAATCGATCAGTGTATCTCGCTTGCACTATAAGATAGATATGCATTAGAGCGAGATAACCAAATACCTACGTTTTAAAAGAAGCTACTGTAGTTTTTAAATCGGATGACTGACGCATAAGTATTCTAGGAATTGTCTGTGACCTAGCCAATGTTAATGTCGTTGTACTATTCCATTAGTCGGCGGACCGATATAAACTCAAGCGGTTAGGCTACAACATTGAGGTAATAAAATACAGTCAAAAACTGTATCCATCCCTTTTTTCGAGGTAGTAATACTAGTGTAAGAAACAGACAGTACGATGCTTTATTACTGCGTTCGAATGCTCGTCAGACTATAAGTAAACTGGAGAAGACAACTAGAACAAAATATGTACGCCGTACCTGACAGTTGAAGGGGTGCGGCCAGTTTGGAGTTTGGATAAAAATGATTCGTGTGTCTGTCCATTTGTTCTCCTCTGGTCGCATTCATGAACCAATTCTTGTGTTTTTTTTGTCTATTCAGTTTTTTTTTATGGCGGGAATTGGTACGAAGGTCCTATGCGCCATATACTCCAAAGGCGCTTACGACCTTTGTGCCAATACCAGTACGCGTGTAGACCTCGCGCCTAGACCTGGCCCACATAGCCACTCGTTTAGTCTTAGTAATTACAGAAACTTACAAATACATTTTTATTTGTTACTTTTACTCTCTAGAAACCTAACAACAAAAACGAATGTCCGTCATTAAAGGAAAATGGCGTCGGTGTCACAAATCGCTTCCGCATGTCCAAGGCAAACAAAAATGGCCGCCGTAAGTACAAGACATACAGGTTGTGTTTGATGTTTTGCAACTTGCTTTTTAAAAAGAGTTAATGCTTTGAGTCGATTTAGTGAATACTAAAGTTGATCTCGTGTAGAAATCAGACAGAGCAACCTTATTTTCAACTATTATTTTAGGCGGAAACGTCTGCAATTATACCAAATTTCTCAGAACCCTCTCAGAACTCTTGAACCCGCTTCTCTGGGATACCAGCCCATCGATTTCCAACTGAGCTACCGAGACCACACCCATGGCCCCGAATTTCTCCACCAAACCTACAATAAAGTACCTAATTCACAATCGTAATAAAGTTATTCTTAATCGGCAAGTGGAGTTTCAAGTTATATTAATTACCGCCCGAGGTCATAAACTTTTCCTTAATTCTGAGAAACCCTATTTTATTTGTGCTAGTTTCAAGTGTTTAATGTAACCGAAAGTTTTGTGTTTTTTATTTATACAAGAAAAACTCATTTCAAATAATCACAACATATACGAAATAAAAACCGTATTCGTTTTACAAAGAGTAACAGTTTGACTAGTTATGTCGTTATGAACAGTCAAGTGCAAAAATACGTATCGACAAATTCGTCTCATGAATATGGTACAGTGAGCCACACAGCTATGCATACAGCCAAAGTGGAAAAAATATGTACACAGGACTTTATTGCCTGAGCATTACTACGCAAATAATAAGAGATAAAGAGATAGAGATAGAGGGATTAGTAATAAGTTACTATGGAATAAAATGCTATGGGACATATTTTTGAGTAAGATGTGTCCACCCATATTTTTACACTTGACTGAACTTCGCCAAATTGATGTAACAATATTCACATTGGCTAGGTCATGGCTAGCTCATAGCACAGAGCGTGCGCCCGCGTCATAGTTTGTGACGTCTAAAACGCGTGGGTTCTCGCTGTTTGGCCCCTATTACATTATCATTATATCTATGATCATAGATCCATATGCCTCCCTTTCTTCACCTGGAGAAAAAGGGAGGCATATACACCTATGATCAAAGATATATTTTAGTGTAATATGTATTCAGCGTACCTATAGTTTGAAGTCTGCGAGTCATACTGTTTTATTTATTAGGATTTAGGATTGTATTTTGCGCGTTGGCATTTTATGTACTTTTTGTACCCTGCTAGTGTGCATACGCCCTTATTGTTTTATTATTAGTGCAATAAACAATGTTTTATTATATCAAAAAACCTTAACTGGTTAAGAACACAGTTTACAACTCAAACAATATATCAAAACTTCCCAAAAATCACAAAATTATTAGCGGTGTTTATATAATTTCACACCACAAACACATATTTTATATCTCATACCTATAAAATTACATAAACTCGCTTCTATTTACATATGTATGTAACGTATGTATGTGTACTAGTACGTACACCAGCCTAACATTACGAAAATAAACCACGAGTGCTCAAAGCAAACAAGTAGTGAAACCGAAATTAGTCACTCCCTAGTGCAACGACTCTTTAGGGATGTGCTTCTATCGATAGATATCAGTCGATACGACTATGATTAGCGTGCCAATTTGGCAAGCGACCACCGAGACCGAAACGGGTAAAAATGTCGATGAGACTAGTTTTTCGATCGATGATTAAATGACTTATCTAATTGTTTTTATCAATATCAGTTAAAATAGAGAAATAAACATATGTATAGAAATAGTAGTTAAAAAAATGCTTGTATCTTGGGAACAGTGAAAACAAATACCTATATATGTTGAAATTACATCTATAATCAATCCATATTTTTGAATTAGTGTATTAAAATTACGAAAAATTCCTTTTCACGAACGAACAAATTGTTACCTTTAACGATAAGCAATTACGAAATAGTTGCAGTACAGTAATAAAAATATGCGAGAACACAAACATTTGGACAGTTTAAGCAATGCCACGATCTCATTACTAAGTAACAGTATTTAGCAGTGTACCAATTTGTCCTTTCGGTTACACAAGAATTCGCCAGTGAAATGCTAAGCTAATGGTAATTTAAGTTTGGTAATGCGCTAGCGTTGTATGTAATTTTATATGCGAAACACAGTGTAGTCAAATGCGATGCTTAGAATAACAAAATAGCCATAAAACGTACTACTTTATTGGTTCTGATATCTAAATGTAAATTTGAATTGAAAAGGTTAGGTTTGTTAAACTTTACTGCCAGAAAATTACAGTTCTCGTTTGCTTACTAAGTATTTACCAATAAGTCGCGACTTGCGACTGGTGTCCATATACGGTAAGATTTTATGAAGAGCACAAACATTTTTCTCTTATAATTATCGTCATTTCAAAACCTGATATCACACAAAATGTAAGACTCATTATACATATATACGCTGAAACAAAAAACAAAATTTAAATGTGCAACATAGGTCGGCGCCAGTAACGTAGTTACGTCAATTGTTTTCTAGAAATTGTCTTGTCTTACAAACTTTGTACCTTATGTCGCACCGTCCAAGGTTCTTTTTCTAACGAACGTTGTGTAACAAGGTTCGGTTAGTAATTTTCAAGCTAAGTCATGTCGGCCATTTGCATTGGCCGGTGAATGATCGCTAATTCAACCGGGCCGGATTAAACGTACATTGCATATTCAAAGTACCCAAATTTCGGTTCTTTTGCATTGTTGGGGGTCAATGCACTATCGAATGACTCTGAAAGTAGTGCGCCTTAATTGTCATTAACCTTTGTGAGTGAACAATGGTAATTGCAGTCTAAATTGTTATTGTGAGAACAATAGGTCTAAATAACGCTTAGTTTTACAACGCAATTGTTTTTTGCAGGGTTTAAATTCGGGACTGTGTTTGGTATTTTATTGAAAAAAGTAGTATTGAATTATTACTGTAAGAAATATTCATGGATATTAGAAATGTAAAGCCACACAGTTACCAAAACATGTAAATTGCGTGCACACTGGCTAACACAAATACAAATAATACCTGTACATGTTTTAAAGATATCTTTAAATATAAAAACACAAAGAAAAAAAATCTGCAATAAAAATATTAGTAATAATTTATTTTTATTTTCTAGTCATGACTGACAGCGATATTTAAAAAGTATACATTATAACGTTGTCTGTGGTATTCCATAAGAACACTGCTCCTATGGATTTTCATACAATATATGAGCACTGTTGTCGTTTTTTTTTAATTCTATAGTGGGCACAACATCTTCCCTATTCTGCCACGTTTCTGGATTTTGCTTTTTACGCTACTTTAGCTGTCGTAGAAAAACTAGGGTATGCAACAGCTCATAATTGGCTTTTAGGGACTCCATTTATATCACTGTTGCATAAACTACTATAAGATTAAGCTGTATTGCTCAAATCGCATAAAACATTTTACAAAAAAATACCTACCTCTTAGATTTTCTTTAACATAAACTATCGACAATCTATCGGCGATCGGCTCACCCCAGCACTAGTATTTCTAATTTCACGGCCGCCCGTCTATGTGTGGAGCGTGCTAGTGTGCGTGACCTTGTGCGCGCTGCGTTTCGGCGGTCAGTCACCTCAATGCATTCCAACCCTTGACTTTGGCAAATCCTAGCGTCGAACATTCGAAAAAGGAATGGGATTTGAAAAATGAGAGCGCCGTTCTATTTTTAAATTTGACCAGACGGCTATTATCTGAGTGGCCAGTCTTGTCAATGCTTGTCAGTTGCCGAGCCCAGGATATACCTACGTTAAATTTTGTCAGTAAAAAGACTAAAAAGAGTACAGTTGCGTATATCTTTTTTTGGACGATGATAATAATATAAAGCTTAAGCAACAGATAATATGGTTTTCTCTGTTCAATGTCGTAATAATAGATGACCTATACCAAAGCTATAGTTTTGATAATTTTTGCACTTCTCTGTTATAATATAAAAGTATGTGCTAAAAAGGTAGGTACGGCGTAGCGCTAAAAGGTTCAATAGGTACTAGTAGATACGTAAGTGAGTATTATAAATTATAAGATATAGTCCAGCCAACCAAATTTCGTATTATAATTACAGTCAACTACAAAGATGAATACAGAATTCAGCCAAAGTGCCAAAAATATGTATACACGACCTTAATGTTCAGGTAATAAAGTCCTGTATACATAATTTTGGCAGTTTGGCTGAATTCATATCTTTGCAGTTGACTCTACTCGACTTGGAAAGAGCAATGCTGGGTATCTCGTTTCGAGACAGAGTCCGGAACGAGACTATCCGGCACAGTACCAAAGTAATGGACATTGTCCATAGGTGTTGCAAGCTGAAGTGGCAGTGGGCCGGCCACGTCTGTCGCAGAACCGATGAGCGTTGGAGCAAAAGGGTTCTCGAATGGGCACGCCTCAGCAAACGTAGTGTGGGACGCCCTCCTGCCAGGTGGACCGATGACTTGAGAAAGGTAGCTGGTAGTGGTTGGATGAGGGTCACGAATGACCGTACTTTGTGGCGCACCCTTGGGGAGGCCTACGTCCAGCAGTGGACTGCAATAGGCTGATTTATGACTCTACATCAAAAAACTATAGCCATCACTTTTCTTGTGATGGATTGACTATCATAAGAATAAGATAGTATGATTATCTTTGACTATGCACGAATCTGAACATTCTGAACAGAACCTAGGCTAAATTACACCTATTTCTCAATCAATTACGATACTTTTTTAAACCAAAATAATTGTTTGTATTCATCCCTACCGCTTCTTTCCGCCATCGATCTACGCGACAACATTTCCATCCTCACCATTTAGATGGCTGGCAGTCCTCAACTGTGCGTTTCTCCCGAAAGTTCCTGCCTCGCAGAGCTAAACTGTCGAAGGAACTGTCACCAGCGGTATTTCCGGACCGATACGACCTTCAAACCTTCAAGAAAAGAGCGTACTCCCACCTTGAAGGCCGGCAATGCACTCGCGACACCTCTGGTGTTGTAAGTGTCCATGGACTCGTTAATCGCTTACCATCAGACGATTCGTCTGCTCATTTGACACCTATTTCATAAAATAAATTAACAGTTCATGTAAACTTTCTCGTAATTATAAATACCTAAATAAATATTTTGAGACAATCTTACACAATTCTACCTAGCTCCAAGGTAAGCTCAATAAGGCTTGTGCTGTGCGTACTGCGCACTACACAACGATACAATAGTAAAAAAAAAATACTTTAAATTACTAAAATACACAGAAAACATCCATAGCTTAGGAACGAAACCATGATTTTTAAATTTCCTAACCAGCATTCGGACCTCATAATCAGAAGCCAGAAACAATTTGTTTACCTCATTCTTTATACCGACTGTATTGTTTGCTAATTATGCATAACGTACATTATTACGTACATCGCTATAACCTCACTTTAAACCAAATCAGTTACGTTATTTATTTGTAACCCTACAAAAGTCAACTTACATTAGCATACAATAGTCGCTACTACAGAACAACATAACAATCAAACCTAAATGTATCCAAAACCTCATTAATATTGACACATCCCTATTTAATTTGTACCTATTAAGCAAATTAAAATGCAAAATCGTATTTAAAACTACTGAAAACACACAAAAAGCTACCTTATTTCTAACTACTAAAGTATTAAATTCAATGCAAACCGCTCCACGATACGGGTTTTCGTAAACAAGGCTAAAAGGCCATTTAATTTACATGAAACTGGTTGATTAGAATAATCCCCACATCCCTAATTAAAACTATACCCAAATTCAAACTTGGAACAAACCACAAAGCATTCGAAATTCGAACGCCACCGTCTACGGGTCGTCTAGTCACTATCACACGTCTAACGTACGCTGAGCCGGGATTCCTTATTCAAATGTGTCTGAGTTATCCTATATTAGGTGGCAGAGTAGCGGCAGGGGAGGCCAGAGTAAAACGGGTGCTCTGTATAGTGTGTGTAGTGTGGTCCTGACCTACAATGATAGTCGCCGTCTGTAGGTCAAGGAAGGGTAGACGCACACATCGATAGGAGCACACATGCATTGTTCTAATCCACGCTAGTTTAGCACACATGATAGTTGGATGTTTGAAACCGAAGACGCGTAAGTTGAATATAGGCGGGTTTTCAGTCAAATTCGATGAATATTCTATAGCCACATTATCAACCGTTGTTCAGTTATGTGTACAGATTAAACGACACTTTTCTGTTTCCAACAAATAAAGAATAAAATTGAAGAAAAGCATGAAAACAATGTTTTTCCCCACTTCTTATTCATATTTACGTGGAATCATTGGAATACCTAACTGGAAATTCCCTGAAGCAAATTTTACCCTTTTACAGAAAATGTGTTCGTGCTCAATAAAAGGTACCACTTTGTTGAAGTCTTATTTTTTTTTATTGGAGAAACAACAGAAGTAGGTGACAGAAAAGTAGTGAAATCTCAAGTAAATACATAATGCGTTAAATATTATATACTTACTTCCTTAAATGCTCTCACTAAGAGATGTATAAGGTAGATAATGCTACGGAAAACTAATCCTAACTTACAGCTAAATATTTAAGTACCTACATGTTTAATTTTTTTTTTGACAGTCAGTTACCTGGTTGTTTCAGCTAGGATATATTAAGTATTTGTTTTTCGAAACATGGTCTGCTCGTATTGAAAATGTCTAAGGTCTATGTCTAGTTCATTTGTGAATTAATATTTGCAATGACAACATAGTACCTTTTCCTAAAAAAGTAAATGACATAGGTATGGTTCAAATAACTGTTTTATACTTTAAAAAAGTATTAGATTTTCGAACAAGCGAAAAAAAAATTCGATGAAAATTATAAGGCGTTTGTATAATTACCTCTATAACACGAAGTTTTGATTATTTTACCTCTGTTACCTCTTTAAGCACATTGCACGTAGAACCGATGGCCGTTGGGGCGGAAAGGTTCTCGAGTGGCGACCGCGTACCGGAAGGCGCAGCGTGGGTAGGCCCCCCGCAAGGTGGACTGATGACCTGGTGAAGGTCGCAGGAGTCCGCTGGATGCGGGTGGCGCAGGACCGTTCATTGTGGAAATCTTTGGGGGAGGCCTATGTCCAGCAGTGGACGTCTTTCGGCTGAGATGATGATGATGACCTCTTTAAGATGAACAAACACCTATAAAAACCTCTATAAGTCGAAACCTCTATAATTCGAAAACTCGATAACACGAAGTTTTTAACGTTACCCATGAGTTTCGTCTGTATTACGACAAGACCATTGCAATTTATCCAGAAAATCTAAAAGGTTAACTGAATCACCCCGAATTTTACGTCTAGTTCAAAACCGGTCACAATCCAGTTCCCTCGTCCTTATGCCCTTCGGGCTTATGAATCCTTAAGGACCCTCTTTGTAAAACTACCAGCCATCCACTTAGACCCTCCGTCAATCAATCAAAAATGACGTAAGCGCCAGTTCGCGTGAGTCTTGTGACGTTTTTCGACAGCACGCGAATTGTATCCTATACTAAGACCACTTATTCTTCGATCAACTTAGGCAAAAGGATGTAAGCGCCGGTCGCGAAGTAAGACTTGCGCCGTTTTTTTGTTAAATTGAGAACAATATCCTTATAAGTTGTCATTTGTTATCATTGCTTGCAAAGTAGAGGTGGGTAAAGATTCTATCTAGGTAACCAATTTATAAGCGGTATTTCCTAAGATAACACAACGATTAACTAGGTTCCTACAGTCTTAGATGTTTGGAATAGAAGTCTATGCGATGTATATATGAATATATGAATTCAATGAAATTTTGTAGTTTTTATTTATTTATTATAATTTTATTGCACAAAATACAAAAAAAATGTACAAATGGTGGACTTAATGCCCAATGGCATTCTCTACCAGTCAAGCATAGGGCCAAATAAAATTGTGCAAAGGGAGAATTAAGGTAATAATATCGAAATAATTGCAAAGCGAAGCGAGCGATTTTTAATAATAGTAGTTTATGTGATTGTATATAATGAAAGGCATTAAAACTTAAGTGTGAGCTTATGAGACGAGGCGTTAGCCAAATTTCATAATAACATCACACGAGTGTTTTAATCCCTACTTATTTACAATTATATACACTGCTTTATAAATAGAATAGAGGTCAAATCAATTTTCCTTGTTTATCAGAGATGTTCGAAATTCGAAACAAAATAATATTATCGAATTCGATAATACTATTTTTAGCTATAATAACATTTTCACAGATAAGAAATTTGTTATAACAAAAAAGTTTATTATTATGGGGGTATTTATATGCGGTTTTTGAACGCATTATTGAGGGCTAATGATATGTGGGTATGTAAAAGATATTTAACCATCAATGTGTTAAAATATTTTGGTGGAATTTGTAGTAGGTAAGTACTTAAAGTAACTTAGTTTAAGTACAGTCGCTTTTAGATATACCGAAACTGCTGAGGTGCTCACATATATATCTGAATATGTACTGTAACGTTTTGACAATAGCGTGTTCAGATATTATCTGATGGCGACTCTACTACAGTATTACGTAGGTGAATGAATACGTTGTCGATGCAGTACGGCGCGGCGTGGAAGTAACTAACCTTTGATACCTATGGCAGTGCCCATGATCTATGAGCGACACAGCACGTTCCTAGGACACTTCCGTACATATCGACGGTTTGTTTCTTGACACTTATGACATTTCACGGTCCAGAGGCACGCTGTCGACGATCCCAAACTCACAGTCGGTATTGAACCCTTAAATCTAAGGACAGACTTTGCCTCCTTATATTATATAGCCTATACAATGGATTGTGTTCTGAAGAATTGTTTGTCATGATTGTTCATTTTTCACCATCGCACCGCTCGCAACCAAAATGGTCGCGCACTGTGCGGTTTCAGGGGAATTTCCTTCCGCGGACGCTCCGGCTGTGGAATAAGTTCCCTGCCGAGGTTTTCCCGAAAGATTACAGTATTGGGTTCCTTAAAAAAGGAGTGTACAAGATTTAAATGGGTCGGAAACGGCAACGCGCATGGTAAGCAGACTTATTACAAATAGTAAACCACATAAGTAGAATAATTACATGAAAAATTATAATAAGAAACACCAGAAACTGTCAATACAACTGGTATTTGAAGAGAATATGCCCCTAAATGTCTTAACTCTTAGGAATGACGGCCCTTACACGGGAAAGTGGGGGAGGGGCCAACGTAATCTAGACACTTGAACTGAAAAGGGGATTTCGCATTTGACCGCCTTGAGAAAAATGTCTACTTATAGTTTGAAGTTATGTCGATATCCTTGTGTTGTGATGAAAAGTTCATGTCTAGTGGCTCTTTGCCAGTTGAGGTTTAGGTGATTTTTTAGTTGTAATCTTCACATATAATATTTTATTTTTTTTATTCTTTAAATTAACTAAGTTCTAATAATCTTTAGTGTAACTAAAAGATATAATACTAAACTAAAACTAGATACAATAAACAAACAATATACAATAAATGTATGGTAAAATTCACCATTGCTGGCAACTCCAGACACACTCATAACATTAGAATATATTTTAGTCTGAAGTAGAGATTTTTTTTTTATTGAACAACGAGCCTTTTGAAAGAACCTAGGCCCCAAACCCACCGATCTTCTAACTCATATTAATATTACTAATATTTTTACCACGCCTTTCATTCTCTTTCAACATTTTAAGCAGATTTGTTTGGAAGCATAATCAAAAATACTACTTATTTTAGTACTTATATAAATTAAACAATTTTGAACAAATGAGACGAATCACAGAAACTTCATAAAGGTTTTTTCATACAAAAGTTTTTATGGGTTTATGACAAAATTGCTAACTATTACGAAAAATATGAAAATTTAAAATCTTACCAAACATGCGCGTTTTTTATATTCTCGCATATTAATTGAAGTCTGACCACCGAAAGAACGCAGTAAGAGTAAGTTACAGAGCATCGTAGTGTATTTTTCTTAGGCTAGTGTTACCACCGCGAAAAAAGCGATGGATATAGTTTTTTGTCCTACTACTGCATTTGTTTGGTGGTCAAATTATAGTACAATTGGTTAGATCCACCTTAAAACGCTGACCATTGTAGCCAAAAGAAAAAGTAACTCATTATTCGATAGCAAACTAGCCAGTACTTTAATACAGCACATAGCAGACAAAACAAACAGCCCACAGTAAACAACATTTTCACAATCCATTCATTACCAATCCAATTTAAAATTTTAAAACACCATTTCAAATTTCGAATTCCGTTTTAAAAAACATCCACTAATTATCGACGCCGGCCAATTTATGTGCAGCCAGTTACATAATGTGCGTATGTGTGTTATGTGTAAAAAAAGGGTGTTTTTCGTCTATGTGCCCAAATAAAAATGAGGGCGGTAATGTCCGGCTGTATGGGACGTTTATCGCGAATTGGCGTGTCCGGGGAGAGCGGAGTAAGTAAGAATTTTAGTTTCTCTCGATTAAATTAACAATTTTTTTTAGTTTTTTTAGATTTGTCAAATCAGTGATGACATTATCTTTATACCATAACCATGTTATTAACTTTTGAGTTAAATAAACAAAAAAAAATAAAGAATCACGAAGTAAGATTATAACATACTTGTTTCGATAATGATAAACGATTTTGTTGTTTGTCCTTGTCACTACTACGTTTGTTTTTCTTAAAAGAAATGTCAGAAACAAAAATAAAATTTAAGCTAGCTTATTATTTTTTGTAAATACTCTCAATATAACTCGTCCTTTTCTGTTTATCCTTAAAGTATTTATCAACATTTCCCGTAACATCCTGTTCGCTAAAGCATCAAACATCTACCCTAATAGAGACTTTAAGTAATTCCCATTATCTTTCAATCAGCTAATTGAGCCTTTTTGCATTTCAGAGGATGAACTTATTAAACACGTATTATTAAGAATTTTAATGATGTAAAGGCTTTTTCATTTACAACAGTCTATTAATTAACAGGAAATTCGTAAAAAAATATTTCATTTCCCTAAAGATTATGAGGTGAATCAATTTTAAAGATCTTCCTTAAACCGGCCATAAACGTTCAGGTATATAGGGTACCATGCATCTGCCGGCAAAAAATTCTATACAAAAAAAATCCATACACTGATTTTAAATCAGAAGACAAACCATAACTGAGAAAGACAATCGAATCTCATTCTCGGTTAATAATGATATTTGTAAACCAAAACAAACTATTTTACCATCAATTTAGCTGAAAAGGAAAATACTATAGTACTATAGAGTAAGCAGGAAAATATATTATTTCCTTATTGAATTTTCACGACCAACGATACTCGAGTTATTGTCGAACAATATTAACAACATACATACATACATACACATGACGGAGTGTCCAAGTCGATTGGAAGAACTCACTCACTTCGCTCGCTCGTTCCATTGATTTTACAAGATTTATCCTGTCGTAGTACGGATTACAAATGGTCATTGAATCGTAAGACCTGATTATAATTGCGAGTTTAAGCATAATTGTGCACAAAAATGCCAAATGGGCATTATTTGGCAAAAACAAAACAATAAAAATAACTTGACACTTTCATAGCCCATACAAATACGCACTCGTTATAAAATGCAAATTTCCTAAGCGGTTAAGAAATGTAAAATTCTCACTTACACGCTTTTCGCAACCGGCGATTGTCATTCGAAATTTAAATGAAGTAGCTATCGCAATTAGTGTGCGTGCGCTGTAGTGTGCACTACACGCACACAAGCAAACGTGCAAATAAAAATGGAGATCAAAAAATGTGTGAGGCACGCACACATGCAGGGCGCCACAATTCAATATCGCCCGTCATTGGACGTAGAGTTTGCAGAAAAGTTTGTTTTGGTAATTAATATAATTAATAATTACGTAAACGAAATAAACTTTATATCTAAAGAATGTGTTTGACAAACGGACACCTCAAGAAAGATATCCAAAGACAATTGCGAATATTAAGTATATTTTCAAAAGTACACAATTTAAACAATGTCAGTCACTAAAATAAAACTAAATTACTTACACTACAAATCAAAATTCCAATCCTATCCTGCGAATTGGATTTTTTGTTAATCCATTATTATTTACCACTAAAGTTATATAAGTGACATACCATACAAAAAATGCATTTCTACATATAAGTAGTAGTTTTAATTCTTCGTAAATTATAAGTCTTGACTTTACTTGAATATCGCATCTATGTACCGCTCATTAAATATTTTACAGTCAACTGCAAAAATATCTATGAGAAAATTGTTTCATAAATATGGTACTACGCTCTTATTACACCGAAATAAAAGGAACAATATTATATTCATATTATAATACTTAAAGGTATACGTAAAAGTTCCTTTATGTAATATTGGCATTGGCGAAAGATAATGCATTGTATTTTATAATTTATTACACCTTACCTTTTATAAAACTCCGAGACATTATTAACAAAATCTTAATATGGAATGCATAATAATGAGCTCATAATTGCATACATTTTTTTGCCAACCCTACAATCAAAATAATACAACCTGAACACACATTCACACACACTCACACAATGAAACTTCTCGTACATCAATTTGACGGCGTGCGTTAACGCAGCGCGACCATGTGGCGTATTTGGGTCAATTGCTCAAATAACCACATCGTCGGGCGAACGTCTTGTTTTTTTTTTAAACCAAGGAGTGCCATGTACGCCTTAATTATTTTATTTTAGACCGCTGTTTGGTTGAAGAATAGCATAAAGTTAAATTACACTTGTTACTTGAAAGAAAATGTTGCACATCTTTTGTAGTATTTTACATGAACTCGAATTGCGTGCGAATATCACCTTTACAATAGGTGAAAAGTAATTTTATCCATAAATGAGTCACTGGAACTAAAAATGCCAGGGCTGGCGATAATTGTAGTAATTTTAAAAGTAATGTTCGTTGTCATTTCGAATGTTCAAACCCACAAAAATATAAGGCGGATAATCATCAAAGCCGATTAAATTAACCGTCATCGGGCGGTTAAAATCATTTATGGCCGGAGGCTGTGAAAGCCGGACAAGAAGTGCACTGTTTGTGTATTCTTCTTTTTTTAATGCTTTACAAAATGTAGGTACTTCTTCGTTCAAAGAAACTTTGAATAAACACTTTAAGTAATAAAATAGATTCACATTTACATTTTTATACTTATAACTGCTTATTTTATTTAAATGGGTAACCTCAAGCATGATAAAGTTACTAATGTCCGTTTAAATCTGAAATGTATTGTAACGACCGCAATTTATCAAAAAAACCTCAACCACCAATTACTTCATAAAAGACGAAATCTCACTTAACACTTTAAGGACAACTACAAATTGCCAAATATGAGCATACCCTAATGGGCTTTCCTGCAATAACAATAATAATTAACATATAATGTTTTTCTTTATGAAACAAACAACTTAAATCTAAAACTCAATACCTAAATGTAAATATGTTCATAACTACTTTACCTACATCATTCAAAACATATTTTGGTTTCATATTTATAAAAAAGTATGTAGTCTTGTTCAGTTATGTGAACATGACCTCTCATTTTAACAGCTCAATATCAACTCTTCATAAGCACTGAGCCACGCAAATATCCAAAATAAGCTTAATGTATTACATATTAAGGTATTATTTTTGTTGATCGTAAAACTGTGTTTCAGTCTTTTAGTTTGAAGAAGCTTACTTTGACAAGCCGCGCCGGCGTGTAAAGGCGAACAGGTCTCTGCAATCGCTGATTTTATGCAATCAATATCGATTCATTACTTGTCTCGTGACGATTTTCGATAAAATGGCATTATTAAGGTCTTGTTGACTTTTTTGATGGTACGTGTTGGCACAACAAAGCGCTCATTGCTGGTTTTTTTGTGTTTAATAGTCAGTTTTTTTTTATTTGGCATTGAATATTGATTTGCAATTGATATTTCATTTACAAAAATGCCGACAACTTCAAAAACGAAAACAAATACGTGCTTACATTTACATAGATATATAAAATCAAATATTTGAAAAATTAAAAATAAAAACATTTTTGTCTAGTAAACCTGCTAACTAGACGCACACCGCGATTGTCAATTTTTAATGTGTTGTTGCGACAAGGCCTGCATTTTTGGGCAATAGAGTACACGCAGAGGGGCCGTTGGCTATTTCCGCTAATGAACAAAATTAAATAGCTTTTTAGATTTGAATTAAAGATTAAACGGCGCGTCAGTCAGCCGTGCAATTAGATTTGCCATTTCAATACGTAGGATATCCCAGCAATTAACGTATTATGGAACAGTAGTTCTCTTTGATGTATTTGTACAGGTACTAAAAACAAGTTGTAATAAAAAATATATTAAATTTCGTAGATTTTTTATTTAGTATTCACGCGTTTGTTGCTACCTGCTACCTTTTGCCTGTTGCTACCTTTATATAATTTGTAATTATGTTTTTTTGTCTCATATGTGGTGCAATAAAGAATATTTTACTTTTTTACTTTACTTTACGTTTATGTTTTCAATTTGAAACATGTAAATTGTATTTATAACTAACTTCACGTTTTCAATAAAACCTGTTCGCATTCATAAGAAGGGTAATAAGATGCATATTGACAGTTACATTCTCAAACAACTACAAATATCTTTTAAAGTGTGTCAAGTCATACGACATAAAAAAACAGAAAATTGTTTGGACGAATCATTCAGCTCTTTATACCGAACCCAGATTTTATCACGCAACTTTACATATGAACACCTAACTCCAAACAATAACGCTTGAAGGCTGACCCAAATTTCACTGCAACCGGCACAGCATTAAACAAGATGAATACGCGAGATGACTAACGGCTGTCAGCGAGATTTATTTGACACATTTTGTAAATTGGTTGAGTACCGAATTGAATGATGTGCAGTTATAATGTCGCGCATTATTTTTAAGTTTAGGATGTGCGCAATAAATATACAGTTATGTGAAGTCTTTGGAAGGGGTTTAGAAGTCAACATTTTAAACATGACATGATATGTGAAGTTATATGACACTAATAATCACACCATGAAAAAAACATGGCGGTTCTAAAACATAATTTCATATTATTTTACAATTGTATGTTGCATTTTTTGTTGTATGATTAATGTATTAGTTTATTGATTGCTCAGAACATACTAAGGCTATATAACAATTAGTGTTTTGCTTATAATACACTAGTTTCAAGGATATTGTTACTGTTTTGTTATTATGTATGAAAAGATAAAGTAGGCATTGAGCATGCATTACTTAAGAAGTAATGCATACAATGCGCATGTATTTTATCATTTGAAATATATTAAAATACATTTCACCTTACCGAAACATAATTTAAAAGAAATAAACTTATAACATGCAACTTGCCTGAAATTACTTTAAAAGTCATAAACTTAAAACGACTAAATAAACATAAACTCAATAAAAAAACGTGTTATTTCATTGATGTATATTAAGGATGCAGATTATCGTCTATGAAAATACATACCTAGCACCTGAAAGTAAAAAAAAACTTTTACAGGTGGGCAAGAAACTACAAGTCTTTTGGCCATAATTTAACTATAAGAACACAACAAATTTGAAAAAAAAACAAAACAGGTATTTTAACTCTACATTTTGTGTTTATTTATGTTTCTTAAATAAAAGGCTACCTAAATAATATCTGTAAAAATATTTTCAAACAACACGCAATCAAATGTCAATAGGTACCTAACGCGTCACCGTTACAAAATCGACTTTCCAATTTCTCGAAAACGATAATTTCGTTTTTTCTCATAAGTTGCGTCACTGCCGCGTCTCGCTGTGCACTGCAATGTGACCTCGATACGTACACATCGACAATACACTCACACAGACGCGGTTGTGTGCGTACGCACTAATACATGTGCTTTTTTCCAAACGCACAGGATGTCCCGATTTTTATTGTTTTTATTGTAATTATATTTTTTGTGATAATATAATTTAATAGGAAATGCAGTTTGTGATAGTGTATTGATACGCATCCTGTTTTGGTCGAATGCGTAAATTTGAAATCGTATAGCAATTTCTTTTTGTCACGTCTATGAATATCTACAGGCTTTGGAACTTATTACAAAGGTAAAAGGTTCAAAATTGAATACAGGTGTATATTTCAGAAGCCTACCGTATTTGGGAATAGTTAAAGATAACTACCTTAACACATTTAATTCAAGAAATGTTCCGCTTCTGTTTGTAACGGATTAAGAATCAAGCTTTCGGTGTGTTATAATTATTTTTTACTTAACGCATAATAAACTGTGTTAGAATATTAAAGTATTTTGTTTTGGCGGCTTCGCTTGCGTTAGAAAGAGACAAAAATTAGCTTATGTCACTCTCCCTTCAACTATCTCCACTTAAAAAATCACGTCAATTCGTCTCTCCGTTTCGCCGTAAAAGACGGACAAACAAACAGCCACACACTTTCCCATTTGTAATATTAGTATAAATACTTTTGTGTAAATTTGATAATGGATATAAAATATTAATTCTCTATACCCATTCTTTCGTTATCTCTTTTTTTATACCTGGACAATCTTACACAAATCGACCTAGACTCACGAAAAGCTCAATAAGGCTTTTGTTGTGGGTATTAGACGACGATATATATAATAGATAGATACATATTAATACTTATATACATATAAAACGTCCATAGCTCAGGAAGAAATATTCGTGCTAAGCACACAGATAAGTGCCCTGACCAGGATTCGAACCCTGGAGCTCCTGCTTCGTAGGCAGGGTCAACTAGGCTAGAAGGCCGTGGGTCATAACCCAAATCATTTGGTACACCAAAAAAATACATCCTGTACCCACCGATACACACACTCCAATCGGCTCATAATAAAATGTGGCTTTTTTATCACTATTTCCTTTTTTCTATGTACCGTTAATCCTTGTGTGCAGCACATAGGCTCATTTGCCTTAATCATCATGGCGGCCATTTTAAAAATGGCGGCGCAATTTTATTTTAAAGTATATTTTAAATCTGGTGAAACGTTTTTATGTAAAAGCTGTGTACATAATTATGTACCTGCGTTGTATCTGCTGGTACATATTACGTACAGTCACTGTCAATAATATATTAGGTTACACAATCTTTTTTTTTCCTTACATATTTTTGTCACATAGCGCAAAATACTATTGAGCATACAATATCGGATTAGCAAGCTGTAGTGGCAATGGGCAGGCCACATTGCACGCAGAGCAGATGGCCGATGGTGTCGAAAAGTGCTTGAGTGGAGACCACGGCTTGGCAAACGCAGCGTAGAACGTCCACCCACAATGGACAGATGACCTTATGAAGGTCGCCGGGAGACGCTGGATGCAGGTCGTTTCCAACCGGTACATGGAGGTCCAAAGGGGAGGCCTATGTTCAGCAGTGGACGTCTTATGGCTGATATGATGATGATGATGGTACAACATACGTTAAGACGTCATAGTAAGAGCCCTGGCCCCAACTTCACCACGCTGACAATTAAAATTCCTAAAATGAATAAATTACTGGCGTGTCAGGCGTCCATATGTTACGGGAACCGCTCACCATCGCGCGGGCTGTATACTTGTTTGCCACCATTTCTATAATTTAAATAAAATCGTAATGTATCGTCAATAAATAAATGAATTCGTGGTGAATTTTGACAAATGTATCGAATCTAATAGTGTTTTGAATAATTTTCGGTAGCTTTTGACGTGAGAATGACTCTGTGTCGGAATAAATATATGCAATCCATATAAGTACAGTCACGAGCTTTAATTTGTGACCCATTTCGCAAACATTTCCTTTGTATTTCAATACAGTTTGACAGGAATGTCAACCTTAAGTGGGTCACAAATTAAAGCTCGTGACTGTACTTAGAAAATTCGGACTCTTCACACTTGTCACAAAAAACACGACAGATGTCATGAAATTCCGACACAGGATCATTTCTTTCATTCTTATTTTTGACTCATTCATTGAGGCTCAGACTCTAGATATTTTTTACAGATTATTTTCAACTAGAAGCGAGCGATGGCGCCACCATACTGTACAATTGTAAAGCATGAATCTAATCATTTATTAAATATAATAAATGTATTGATTGTTTTTTTAAGTAGTAGCACTACTATATATAATTTATAAATTGAAAGATATGTCATATACTTCAGAAAAAGTGACCAAGTGCCCAGGGCTGGGATCGAACCAGCGACCTGCGGGCACCTTACGGAAACTATCTCTCAAATAGTAAATTATTAATTGAATCGACGGAAGTTTTTGAACACAATTCGCTTTCACGAGCTATCTATTTTTGGTTATATGCATACAACTTTCGTGCGCTGGGACCCCGTGGACTTAGACTTTTGACCCCAATTGTACAAAATAGTACTCTCTGCCGAGGCATATTTGTATAAGCACTATTGAAATTTTAATTCAGACACATTGTTTAGGTTCAGCATTTCCACCCATCGTGACGTAAATATATGAAAATCTATCACAATAACCTGCCTACCCATCATTACCAAACTACATATTAAAATTCAAAATGGCCTCCACTAAAAACCGCCGCTACCCCTGATGCCTCATCAGCGATTGCACTGACCATTCTTATTTATTTTTATTTGAAAACGCTAATACAAACCATTTTATATCTTAATAACACATAAATAGAGTTTAAAGTTGAATGATTTAATATATTTTAATTTAACTTGTCAAAATAATAGCGCGGAAAGTGGATAGGCTTAATGAATGTATTATTGTGCTTTTTGTTGATAAATGTATTTTTGCTATGAATGTGATAAATGGACGCAATATCATTTTAATAACCTTAGAGGCTTATTATTAATACGCAATTCCAGTACATTCATCGGGCAATCGATAATAGAGTAGTCAAGTAGAGCAAAACGGTTACATTTAAATGAAGCCTGCGTTTTAAGTGTCAATTGAACATGTTTTTTGTTAAACCTATAACCAAATGATTGGATATGTACAGTATAAGCACAGCAAAACTTTTAAAAGAAGTAAGTATTATAAAAACAATGATTGAATTGATTATTGCTTGAAAGATACGTAGCCGTCAGTATCTAAGAACTAGAACTGGCGTATCAAGTAAGTAAGTCGTGCCAAAAAACGAAACAAAATCGACAATGCTGTTTTAGCGATAACATGGAACTCTCTTCTGTTTGCTTTGTTACATCATACAAACAAACACAGATACATATTCTACATGTATAAACCATATTCGTTCTCTCAGGGATAAAAACGAACTAAAACGGTAAAAACATCTCAAATTAATTTTGAATTCGGAACGCATCGTTCCATTTCGAAAACGCATCCGTAAGTAGCACGCGAAAGTTGGAAATATTCGAAAATAGAACGGTAAATCGGCCAATGAATGGGAGCGGGCAAAAAGAAAAGGTCTTTACTCCGCCGTCGGCACAGCGCAGAGGATGGAGTCGAATTTCTAAAATTTAAAAAATATTTTTTATTAGGTAAGAAGGGTTGCAAGATTATGAATGGAAAATGTTTTGATTACAAAAAGTTGTAAGCAAACTTGAAATATTCATTTTAATATTAATTGCTGTAAATAAATTCAATTATTTGGACGAACAGAAAATATTAAATGATCAATAATTAATAGGTGGTTCTTATATTACTAACATTAGAGTTAGTAGTTTATCAGTCTAAATATTTGGTGATTCCTCTAAATTATTTGATTAAATTAAATTTCAAAAATCCCGTAACTTTAAAATTAAACGGGTCTTCCCGGCGTAGTACGAAGAAGTTGAGTCGCATATAATTTTGCCTTATAAAAAATCTCCACTCCACGGAACTCCGTCCTTCGTCATATTTTTTTCTGTACAAAACAAAAAAGTCTGCCGATTTTTGAGGGGGAGGGGCACGTCGAATGTATGGCTATTCTTACGTACTATGACAGATAAACTTCAGTCCATATAATTAACATTGTCGTTGGTGATATGCTTTGGGCAGATGGTAGTAGGCCTGTCAATTGCTACTGAATAAAATTGCATCCCAACACTAATCCAAAAAATATTAACGTAATGACTCTCCTAGATGTCTCTATTCCTAAAATAAGATTTTATTACCATTTGTTTTGAGTCATAACTTTAATTCTATTTCCAATTTAGGTTTTTTATAAATTTAAATATCGTTCTTTAATACCTCAATCATCTTGCTAAGGTTTAATGGGCTTTGAAAAAAGTCGGTGGTTATAATTATAATCTTAATAAAATCAAATAAAATAACAGCTTGTCCTCTCTGTTTCAGATGAACACGCAGCGGCACAGGTGAGTAAGAGTGAATGAAAACTAATAACACTTCTGAATCGGCATTTTTCCACCGGCAACACATGTCCGAAAAAACCGGTAAAAAAAAAACAAAAAACGCCGACGGCACGAGCAATTTGAAAATAGAACTCTCGCTCTCGACGGCCGTTCGCCATTTTTTCTTTTTTCCGCCGCACGATAGGAATAGTGACGTATTTTTTCAGCCACTCTCGTTTTCACTAGTTGCTCGTAAAAGCAAATAAAGATCGGTAAAAATACGCCGGATTTTTTAGTGCACCGTTCTGTGGGTTAACCAATTTTTTTTAATTTTTTATCGTCGTTTCCATTTAGGTCGTACAAATCGGATTTTCGACGTGTTATGGAATACACAGAGGTCGTTTCTGTGATTCGAAATTGCGCTATTATAGAAATCGATAGCGGGAAACACGTGTAAGTTATTTTGACTTGAGTACAAGAACCCTTGTAATGAGCCGTCATGGCTGGAGTAGAAAATTAATTTCCACTTAGTTTAGTAGCTTATAGGTTATGTTGAAATCTTGTTTACAATTTTGATGTACGGCCCCGCCCATATACCTATCGGCTGCCTCTATATAATAACTTAGTTAAGAATGGGGATTAATGCGAGTCAATGGGAGCTACCGTATTGTCGCTCACCAGGCGGCGCCACTCATGCGTGGGTATGAGAGAATTGTCAAAGTGACGTTTGAAATGTTGCCGCAGGACCCACGTTCACTAGCGCCCCTAGTGGAAAATCCACTCGCGGTTGTCTTCATTTGCCGCTAGGAACGCTAGTGGGCTGAGGGTAATTTCAAACGTCACTTTGTAATTTTTCTTATATGAACTTAAAACCCACGCATACCATTTATATACAGAGAATTATAAAAAAGGATAATTTGGTTGGTAATTTTAATTGCAAACTTTTTATTAGTTATGTAGTTTAATTAGTTCTTAGTTATGTTTTATGATGTAATATGATTTGCAGTGACATGAATAAAATAAGTCTCTTAGCAAACAAAATACGGGTAAAAAAGCAAAATGTGTAATGTTAAACGACAAGTGTGAAAAAACTACTGTTACTAAGTTATTAGGAAGGTACTTACTTCTATTATACTGTTTGTGGATATTTTATAGCTTACAAAGGGAGCTGGCATTATTTCCATTTATTTTATTTATTTAGGCAATTAAGCAGCCACTACAAGAAAACTACGGAATACAAGTACTTTTTATACTACGTCAGTGACAAACAAGCTTACAGCCCGCCCGATGGAACACCACCGTCGTCTATGGATGCCTGTAATTCAAGGGGTACGTTACCGACCCACCCATAAAAAAAATTGACACTTTTTTTTGACATATTCTTAAATAATCATGATAACAATGTGTAAACAAAAAATATCAAGCAACAACATCGTTGACTATCAAGTATCAGATAAAAAATAAAATATTCTAAGCTTTGTATGGGGTGAATTGTCTCAAGATTGTCAACGTCAAGAAAACATCTTACACTAAGCATTTCATCAAGAAATACAATTACATTTATTTTCAAAATATATACAGTAAGTGTAACTTACCTAGCTACCTACCTCTACCTATCTTAAATCAAAAATAGGTCCTTAAAGCATTGTACCTAGGACGCTGACGGCATTTCCTCGTTGTATCGCAATGCTGATACGTTGTGCGAGGAAGTCACCAGCAGATATCAAGAAATTACAAATAACACTAAACTTTCGCGTTTTATACAAATTATTATGAACATATAACGGGTCTATCGCGAATATAGTTGTGTAGCGAGACCATGACACATGACACTGTGTCGAAACATCGGTATATTAAAGTAAATTAACTACACTCGCGATAGATTCGTTCCATGTTCATAATAATTTCAAATAAGCCGGCATAATATCGCGTCTTTCCAAAAAGCGTGGCAATTACCGAATCTAAACTGAACATCCGGCCTCAGATCAATACTCATTCTGCACTAAAACCGATGCCACTAGAAACCCCCCAGCCCTTACGAGCGAAATAAAAAAACACCCGGATTCATAAAACCCACATCTGCATAGTGCCATCACGTAATCTCACCCACACTCCAAAACACAGACACACTAACACAAATAATAAAGTACAGCAGTAATATAAAACTAAGAAACATCAACATCTTGCCCCCTGCCACCTCCACCCTGGGGGGGTAATTCCCCCCCTGAACTTACTAAAATACTAAAAACGAGATACAGTGGGGTGTGGGCCCCTCGCCGTTTTCTTATGCAAGATCCTTATATTTTAACCTAAAATGTTCCCGCTAGCGATTCTGAGCACACATTTTTAAGTTATGTAATTCTGTTATGTATTTCCGTCTTTGATTTCCGGTTGCTTGACTTGAGGAAGTGTTTGGAGATGCTAATTAGTTTTAGTATTTTAGTGTCTATAATGTTTAAAGAGTTAGCGCTAATGAAACTTTAGGCAATATATTTAGGCTAATAACTATTTTCCTGTATACGTTGGCAAGGCATTATAATCTTACGTTAGTCATTATAAATTATGCATTCATAATTTAAAGTTTACTGAAGTGTGAGGTGTGTTTTCATATACTTTTATTTAAAATAATTTTCGAGAGGTCAAACACAAAACGGTGTTCGTAGTCTTTCTGGTTAGACAGTTAAAAAATAAGGGCTAGAAAGCTTTATTTTCTGCCATATCTACATCAGGGGGTATTCCATTTCAATTGCATTGTAATAAAATCATTATAACATGTCCACAAGTTGTTAACCATTGACCACAGTAAAGAAAAAGTGTGTGTTCAGCTGAACTGTAGACACAATCTTTTCTGTGGACAATAGTTAACAACTTGTTAACATGAACTGGAGTACTTTTGAATGTGGATGGTTACTTTAAGCTTAAGGTTTGAAAAGTTTTGGAAAGACTCCGAACATCGTTTAGTGTTTGACCCAAAGATGTTTTCTCATTTATACCAAAGTTAATTACTGTTATTTTCCAACCCTAGCCCTAGGAAGCCTAGTTTACTCTCTGGGTTGGAAGGTCAGATAACACTCGTTTTCGTAAAGCGCCTTCGCCAAATCTTGGGGTTAGTTGCCAAAGCGGACTCCAGGCTCTCTGAGCCATGGCACAAGCCGAAAAAACACTAGAATGAAGAGAAAAATATTACAAACTAGTACACATGATACATGAATACATTCTATAATAATTTCAAAATGAACACGAATAGGAAAATGTATGGATCTGTCATTAATTTGATAGAAATTCCGCGTCAGCTTTCGGGAATCGATCTGTAATTTTCATCCTTTCAAATGTCCTATCGGCGTTGTCTGGCGCTATCAAATCGATAACGCTCAAAAAACATAAGCGCCCTTCGACAATCAGGTTAAAAAATCCTATATCCAGTTTTTATTTTATTTTATTTTTATTTCTTTGGAGATCTAACAGCTATGACAATAGACGTTATACAATGTGGTAGATACTTATAGGCAGCCAATAGGGATGACGACTAGGTTGAAAAACTATCATTCTAATCAGTCCGTCAGTTAGATTATCGAAAATGATTAGACACGTATTTTTTCCTTTGTCAATTTTAATAAAATTGACGAAGATAAAGAGCATCAAAGTTCCGGGGTGGGGGCTGGTGACGTCACTACTAGGTAAGAATTGTACCTAATAATGACGTTACGCGAAACTTGAACGCACTGTATTTTCGTCATTATTGATTGGACGAATAAAAGAAAAAAATACGTGTTTAATATTTTTTTATAATCTAAAAGACGGACTAAATAGATTTTTTTAGTCGTCTAGCCTATTAAAGGAACTGACAGATAGTAACATAATGCAAAATTTAATTTATGTAAAAAACGCGCCAAGAACCCTCTAAAACCCTAACCAGACAACTAAAACCTTGTTAATCTATTACTAGTTTAAAAGGTTAACCTGCAACTTGCCACGTCACCTATGTCGGCCACACACTTGCCCAGTGACCCAAATCGCCGTGGGAAACGCGTCCCCTCGACCACGAACGGCGAGACATGGGGTCTGTGTGTAGAAGCAGATTTGTCTTGAGTACAACCTGGGGTCCTGACGAGACAATCGTTTGTGGAAAACGCTGTTGAAAGATAGACTACTTCGCTTAGTTTGAGTTGATCAACAACCATAGTTTGATGAGGCGTTATTTAAGTTCGTTTGATTTAACAATTTGGTTTGTTTATTAGGAAATATGGTTTTGGTAATATTGCCCTAGTTATGTAGTCACTTTGCTTAAGTTACAGGTAAACGAAAGAGCGTTTTCATTTTACAAATCTTTTTCTTTCAGTGTACCTAATAAAGTATGTTATAATTATTAATATAAATTAAAATCATTTATTTTCAAAATATATACAGTAAGTGTAACTTACCTGTAGGTACTTCTATCTTAAATCTAAAATAGCTCCTTGAGGCATTGTACCTAGGATGCTGGCGGCATTTCCTCGTTGTATCGCAATGCTGATACGTTGTGCGAGGAAGCCACCAGCTCTTAGGTCACCAGTAAATAATATAAATTATATATAGAAATGATAACGTGACTGTAATTAAGCTTCAGACTGGCCATGTATTATTTTGAATATATTTCGCGTTAATATTTTAAAGTGATTCTATTTGTTCATTCATCTAATCCCGTTCAAAATAGTGTTATAAACTCGAATCGCTAATATTAGATTTCACTTTGAACTCGCGAAAATATCACCTTTAAACTAAAACCTCTATATTAACATAAATATGAAAACACAAGTACTCATTTAAATTTTCTCCAACGCACTTCAAAATTTTCTTCCAACCTCCACAAACATTTCAAGACGTCCCCCAATTCTTACGCAACCTTACACACAATTGTCTCTGTGTGTGCGGAAATTAATGTATGAATATTAGAGGGGAGGCCAGATTAGTTCTACTGAAGATCCAAGGAAAAGTAACGAGTGAACACGGTAAATGAAGCGAGAGAACATGTTCTACTTATTTACATAATTCTCTGTCTTTTAAATGTGGCTTTTATGTGTCGGAAAAATTACATGTTTTACAGCTACCCGATCAACTGAGACAAATATAATTATGTTCATAAATTAAAGTAGAGCATAAATTATAAGCAGAATGCTAACATTAATTATTTACATCGTTGTTCCCAGTATTAAGAAGAAAGTACACCTTGTATGAATCAGATTACTAAGCCATAATGTAAAAACTTACATACTTACTAAAATTAAGCATTGCCAGCCATTTTTAATATACATACCTACTAAGATACTGATACATTTGATGCATTTAATAAATACTTCATTCGTTACATAGTGTAACAGAGGTAGTGGCACTGCGGATGCATATCGTTTAGTGTGGTAGGGCACAGCACAACGAATGTCGTCTCGCTCAAATCTCGGGCAGAGCCCATCTGGGGAAGTACCTCCACCTTACAGAAAACCGCGTTTAATAACACTAGACCCTACTCATAGTGTTGTGTTTCTGTTGGTGAGTAAGGTCGCCAGAGCTCCAAGAGGATTCACTGTGTTGACAGCTGGAACCCACGGAGCAAAGCTTGCCCCTTTAGCTGTCAACACAGCGAATCCTCCTTTTTTTAAAGGGGCTGAATCTCGCGTGTAACAGCTCTGGAGTTGCAGGCGTCCATAGGCTACGGTGACCGCTTACCATCAGGCGGGCCGTACGCTTCTTTGTCACCGTCGTAGTATAAAAAAATTCGCAGTCATAATTATCTGGTAACAACAGTGGTTACCGGATGACTCGCGATATAAAAAGTCAAGACAATGTGTCTATAGGAAGTATCCCGTGATCTCCAATGTGACTCCTATGTGATGTGGTAGGTTACGATGACCGCTTTCGATCAGGCGGGCCGTATGCTTGTTTGTCACCGTCGTAGTATAAAAAAAATCGCAGTCATAATTATCTGGTAACAACAGTGGTTACAGGATGACTCGCGATAGAAGGAGACAAGACAATATGTCTATAGAAAGTATCACGTGATCTCCAATGTGACTCCTGTGTGATGTGGTAGGCTAAGGTGACCGCTTTCTATCAGGCGGGCCATATGCTTGTTTGCCGCCATCGTGGTATAAAAGAGTCACATATCTCCATAGAAACATTATCTCGTCTCTCTGTGTGACTCATTCTAAAGTTTCATGTTTTTATGAAGCCAATCAGCCACACATTTCATAAATACAAGTTAATACAACGTAAAGCGTACGCAGTACGCACGCTCAGGTAAATGAGCGTGGTGACGACCTAACGAACGGCGTCACAGGATTGACGTCACGGGGCAGTTTTTGCACGTGGTGCTATTTTAGTAGAAGCGTGTTAGCTGTAATATAATATTTCAAATATTTATATCACATGTGGCGATTTCGATAGACGACTGTCAGGTGCTTTTACCCTAAAGACGTCATCTACGAATATCATGAAAATCGATTGTAGCCTTTTTGTAACAGCAGCTGTATCGATATATAAACTTAATATATATTGATTTTGTTTGCTTGATGTAACTTTTAGGGTTCCGTTGTCAACTGGGAACCCTTATAGTATCGCTATGTCTGTCTTCGTCTGTTTGCGGCTTAACTCAGTTACTGATACTGAGGGCTGTTATTTGGTATGAATATAGGTACATATAAATCATGCCGATAAAGTGGTAAAATAAAAAGTTTAAAAACTTTTGTTCTTGGGGTACCCCCTAAACACGTAAAGTGGGGGAGGTGTTTTTTTCTTTCATTTTAACCAAAATAATAGGGGTTTGCTATATATTTTTTTGATAAAGCGAATATATTCAGAAATAATCGCTCCGAAAGTTAAAAAAATGTGTCCCCCCTCAAAGTATTTTACTGTAAGTCCCTAAAAATATGGAAAAAATCATGAAAATAAACCTTTATAAGACTTTGAAGGCAAATTATTTTAAAGGTAACCCATTTTTGTTTATTTGTATCAAAACGTATCTTCTCAGTTAAAAGGGACTTACCTATAAGTCATAAGAGCTGCAAAAATACTCTTTTTTATTATTATGATCATGGTATTTGTTCAATCCCTTTGTAAGATTGCCTATTGCGACGGACGTTTAACTACGGAACCGTACACTGAGCATGGCCCGACATGCTCTTGGCCAGTTTTTTCGAAATCAGTTCAGTTTTTTTAACCCTTAACCACCTACGTGCGGTCTCACAGACCATGGATTATTCAAAGTTGTCAATAACTGAACGCGAGTACATCGCACACGCGTCTGTGACCTTGTACCTTTGCCCGGTCCCCCTGCAGTGCCGACCACGCCGTCGACTCGTTCGGACGTGTGCTCATTTGGATTTGGTGAGTTAAAAAAAAGCATCGGCGGTCGGTGAGACCGCATGTAGGTGGTTACGATATGTTTGTGCCGTGACCGCACGTAGGTGGTTGTGTTACTTTGAATGTCATAATAATCTACTATAGTTTGATAAATTTCTTGTTTTTTTCTAGTAAACATGCTTCCTAGTGATGCAATAATTGAAAGGTGGCTAGAAGAAGTATCGTCTGGTGAAGAAGACCTGTTGGATGAAGAATGTAGTGACGTAGAACCAGAACGTGCTCCACTAAATTTGCCGGAGGAAAGTTGCGAGTCGGATTCTGAGATCGAGGCTAATGAAGAATCAGGGTTACAACAGGAAATTTCAAGTCTATCTCGCGAGCCGATTGTACATACAGGAGATAAAGAGAATGAGCAGCCAGAATCGTCGGATGATGATGTGCCATTAATACAGCGGCGGTCAAGACCTAGAAAGAAGAATTATTTTGGGAAAAATAGGTTTCGTTGGTCATCTGAACCGCCAACTTTGCGATCAAGAACTTTGCAACATAATATACTGAATGAGGGAGAAGGCGTAAAACCAGCTTACCGCGATGAAATAAATTCTTCATCTACACCACTAGATATATGGCAGCATTTTTTTTCAGACGAAATGCTTGAAAAAATTGTCCTACACACTAATATAAAGATTTGGCAAATAAGGCCTAACTACAAAAATCAAACGTGCGTCTCGGATTTAGACATTGTGGAGCTTAAAGCTTTTATAGGTTTTCTGTTCTATACCGCCATCTTCAAAGAAAATCGTACGCACTACACGTCGTAT
Source organism: Lathronympha strigana (assembly GCA_949128165.1). Taxonomy (NCBI): domain Eukaryota; kingdom Metazoa; phylum Arthropoda; class Insecta; order Lepidoptera; family Tortricidae; genus Lathronympha; species Lathronympha strigana. The sequence goes on from OX421912.1 coordinate 21,466,198, forward strand.
TATGAAAAAGATGGTTCTGGGAGAGATATTTATCGCTGTATTTTAAGCAAGAACAGATTGGAAGTTTTGCTTAAAACCATCCGTTTCGATGATGCTGAAACTAGACTAGCTCGGAGAGAAGTTGACGCATCGGCACCAATTTCTCAGCTCTTTGACTCCTTCATCAAGCAATGTCAAGCTGTGTATTCTATCGGAAGTAGTGCATGCATAGACGAAATGCTTCTTGCATTCAGAGGAAGGTGCAGATTTAAAATGTATATGCCAAAAAAACCAGCCAAATATGGCATTAAGATTTTATGTCTTACCGACGCTAAGTCAGGATACTTGCTTAATGCTTATATTTACTTAGGCAAAGATTCAGATGGCCTTAATTTGCCCGCCGAATACCAACGACAAAAGAAACCTACACAGGCGGTTATGCGTCTCATTTCTCCTATTGAAGGATCGAATCGAAATGTTACTACTGATAACTGGTTTACGTCTGTTGAGCTTACAGTTTTGTTAAAACAGAAGCAGCTGACACTAGTAGGCACCCTAAGAAAAAATGTGCGGGAAATTCCACCACAATTCCTGCCTTCCAGAGAGAGAGATATTAACTCAACTTTGTTTGGGTTTACTACAGATATGACTATCTCTTCATATGTACCAAAGAAGAATAAAGCAGTAGTTACAATCTCAAGCATGCATCACACACCAACTATTGATGAAACTACGAAGAAGCCGGAAATAATAATGTACTATAACAAAACCAAATTTGGTGTTGATGTTCTTGATCAAAGATGCTCAAATTATTCAACAGGTCGTCGAACTCGCAGGTGGCCCCTAGCAGTATTCTACAGAATGTTGGACATATCGGCCTCTAACAGTTATGTTGTCAGCGTATCTACACAAACAGGAAAGCCTGAAAAAAGGTTCAAATTTATGAAAAAACTGGCTGAACAATTAGTAAGGCCACATCTAGAGCGTCGTGCAAATAATCAGCGTCTTCCGCGGGAATTGAAAATGACTCTGAGCCAAATCCTCAAAAAAGAGACCACTTTACCAGTACTACCGGGTCCCAGCAATACTGAAGAGCGGTTAACAGTCAGGAAAACGTGCTCCACTTGTGACCCCAAGAAGAAACGCAAGACACAGTACACCTGTATCGAATGTAAAAACCCAATTTGCATTGAATGTTCCAATAAGCTGTGTATTGACTGCCGACAAAAATGGTTATTTTAAAGGCCTGTAATTTTATAAAAGTAGAATATTTCTAACCAAAGTAGAAAGCCTAATAGCTTTGTTGATTGCTCAATTTTAATATTTTATACTCAAAAGCTTTATATAACGTTCCTAAATATTGAGATCTCATGTCCTGAAGGATACCTAGTTTTGTGATTAAAAATGTAACAAGTTCCTAAGTATGTTAAGTTTAAAAGATATTATGTTGATTATTTTTGTATTAGTTTTGGCTAATAAATACCTTAAGCTATGGAAAGAGTACTTATTAAATTAGAACAACCTTTAGTTACCTCAAAGTAAATAAATCAGGTCCCATAACAAGTAGCGGTCTCCATGACCGCAAGTAGGTGGTTGTGCGATACAAATAGGACGTAGGTAGTTAAGGGTTAATACCACGACAGTGGCAAACTAGCATACGGCCCGCCTGATGGAAAGCGGTCACCGTAACCTATGGACGCCTACAACTCCAGGGTGGTCACATGTGCGTTGCCGACCCATAAAAATATTGTACACTCCCTTTTTAAAGAACCTCATTCTGTAATCATCTAGTAGCTGGGAAGGGTATGAACGGACTTATTTCATATTAATTCAAAAGGCCCGGGTTAGATAAACCGAGGTTAACTTTTTTACTGTATTATAATAGTAATAAGTGGACAAGCAACTAGAACGTATATATTCGTAGTAATTATATTATTCAGTCCACATGACTTAATGTACCAAACGAATTTAAGAAGAATGCGGTTGCTAACAATGTTCTACATTAGATAATTCAATTGACACCTAAAATGTTTAACAAAATAAAATAATAAACACCAACGAAGCACCCGCTAGCACTACATACATATCCACAACATTAAAAACAAATCACCATACGAGAGGGGGACATCAAAAACTCTAATCAACCCCACTCCCCCCTAAAACTTTGCCCCCATCAATATTCTTAGCAGAATAATCAATTCTTAGAGAAAGAAACAGTCTCAGTGTGTATTGATAAATGAGAGCTCCCTTCATATTTCCGCGCCCCCGCCGGGTGGTGGGGTGGGGGGGGGGCTCGTCTTAGGAACGTGCAAGATAGTAGGGTTGGCAGGCTAATGAACTTTTAAGTTTTTAGGGTGATATTAAAGGGAGTAGTTGGGGATAAGATGCTGTTTTAAAAATCAATACTTGGGTTGACTTCTGCGCTCGGTTTGGGTGGTTATTCTTGCAATGTTTTGAGGCTAAGTGCGGTATTATTTATGCTATGGAGTACTAGCTTTTTCCCGCGGTTTTGCTCCCATTAAAAGAGACAATAAGTAGTATAGATCACTCTCCATCCCTTAAACTGTCTCCACTTAAAAAATCACATCAATTAGTCGCTCCGTGAAAGACGGACAAACAAACAGACACACATTCCCATTTATAATATTAGTATGGATATGGATAATAAAGTGTTAATTAGCTAGCGATGACACACTAGAGCGGGACGGGACGGGACGATCTGTCAGTTTCTATAGAATACGTCACGTGACATGTGGCTCCGAGCTATCACGTGATTCTTTCTCGTCCCGTCCTGTCCCGTCCCGTCCTAGTGGGAGTCATCCTTTAATTTATGACAATTAGTATTTATATTCGTGATAAATATCTTAATTTTTCAATTTACCGTATAAATTATGAATTAAGAAAATCAATGGATATCATTTTACTGAAGCCAATTTAAAGCTTCTAAACAATTATCTGCTCTAGCATCCCATTAGAGTAACGTGATTTTTCTTCTAAAAAAAACCATAATGGTTCTCAGAAAATATATGCAGCGTATTCTAATAAACTACCATCTACCATTCTACCACACGACATGTACAATAATACTACAAATACTACCAAAGTCTTTAACTACCCAAATTCTAAACTCATAATAAAACACACTGTATATCCACAACATATCACGTATCCAATATACAACATATCACACAAAATTTAAAAACTACATTCCTACCAAATCCTACCAAAATCTCCCAAACTGACGTAATACATTTGCATGCCCCTGCTCGGGCCTACGCCGTAGCCCCGTAGCGGCGTAGCTACGTAGGCGCTAGTGCCCCCCTACACAACTTTTTACTAAGAACCACGCGAAATGAGTGGATAAAACATAGGTAGCTTCACTCCACCCAAATTAAGGTACTTAAACAATTTTATTTATTTTTATGTGTAACGACTTTTTAACGTTATGATAAAATTATGGATATTGATAATGGCATCCTAAGATGTCCAAAACATGTCGCGCACTAAACTAACTGACATCTTCATTTTCTGGAGACGTAACTAAAAATACTTAAGTGTTAAGCATATTTTTACTTTAATTAATATGGCTGACTGACTGACTGGCTATATCTGAGTTTTTAGCTTCTATAAAGTTATTTAGAGCCTTACAGTCAAGTAATTATTGATATAATATTATTAAAAGTATTACTGTTTTTTTAAGCAAGGTCTGAGATCTATAAAATTTTGTGCACACCTGAATACAAAACAAAGATTAATTAATTATCATTAGACTTTTTATTGAAAATTAATTGACAAAAAAGTTGTTCAAAGATGTTTGACAGTTTTGACTCTGACGATGCAGTTTCAATTTAACGGTTGTAAAAATTAGATTGATGGTCACGTATTTTTACATGTTTTTCATCATATTTTGACGAAAATTGAAAAAATCTGTCATATACAAAGACCAAATATAAAGACCAACTAGACCAAGTCCATCAGAGGTAAAGCCAGCGATCGAACCCGGATCTTCAGCTTAGGCTGCTAACGCCATAATATACATAATATACATTTAATAAAAAAATAAAAAAAAACATTTTTAGTTATATTATGAAACATGCGAGTTGCAATTATCAAATGAAAACCAAATTAATAATGGCAGAAAAAGCAGCTAAATATACAAGGTAAACAAACACAGGAATCACAAACACAGTAATGCCGTTATTGACATAATTATAAAGCTGAAGAAACGGGATTTATGCCGAAATAAAAAACAAGTAGTCATTTGTTTTTCAAGTAAAATATCGGTAAAATTAAGAATTGCGTTGTCATATTTTTGAAAAAACATCTGAATAAATAAAATAGTATTAAACATATACATTATTAATCGGCGAAAAAAACCGTTAAAACAAGTAAAAAAAAGACATTGTCAAAAAAATATGAAGATACCTATAAATAAATAAATGACTTCAAAACAAAACACTTTAGAACGGATTAATCGCGTTTATTAACACCATAATCCTACGTTTCGAGCCCTTTACAGCACTCGTTTTCACAGGGTTAAGATCCGAATCCGTTCTAAAGTGTTTAATTTCAATGAATAACAATCGCGGTAACAGAAGACAATATTATGACTTCAAAACAAGTTATAATCAGGATTCTCAATCCATAATACATACATTAACTCCACACACTAACCCAATCACCCCTGTTTACCAATCAAAAACGCAACATCTCAAAATTTCCTCCAGAATCGAACCCGGGCCCGCCGCCTCCACAACCGCCGCGCCGCCGCCCGCGCCCGCTCTTATTTTAAACAACTACCGCCTTTTATAATACATCCCGTTTCGCGACTAAATATCAGCGAATGTAGCGGGCTACGGCGACCAAGGAGTCTTGGTACTTGAGGTTTGTTTACACGGGAGGTACGCGTATATTAGGGTGGTTCATTTTCCAAATGTTTGATTTATCTTTGACTTCGCTTTTCTTCTTGGTTCTACGCCTATACAGAGTCTATATACCAAAAATCAGGGAAATCGAGCAATATTTAGAGGTTGCGCACTGAGGCAACTTTTGTACGAAGAAGTTTATATTAAAAAAAAACAAACAAAAGTTGCCTCAGTGCGCAACCTCTAAATATTGTCAGTTTTCCCTGATTATATATAGTATATATGCGTTTAAGATAAGCTGTACTCGGAAGCCGAGCAAAATCTGAAAAAATATCAAATCGCTTCCTGCTGTCTGTATGTATGTATGTATGCTTAAATTTTTAAAACTACGCATCGGATTTTGATGCGGTTTTTAATAGATAGAGTGATTCAAGAGGAAGTTTTATAATTATGTATAATAATAACCCGTGCGAAGCCAGGCGGGTCGCTAGCTAATATTAAACCATACAATTAATAACAAAACAGGCGTGCACTAGTAGTTTAAAATAGTTATTATTTAAAATATGATAAAGTTTACGCATTGGCGATGTTTTAAACGCAATGTTATACTTACTTTATTTCAGTTTTTATCCAATCTATCCATAATAACTACTTACCAACCTATGATATTAAACTTCTAGCTACAAAAAAACCAAAGCTCTTACATCAACGCTTAACTACACTAATTATTATAACCTAAATACAACGTGCCTCGTAAGACTTCCGCCTCACTCAAGTATCAAGTCTCCCCGAGCGAGCTACTTCCGCGTGCCGTATTTACAAGTATTGTAAGTATAGAATTATATATTTTATAACACCCCCACCCCCCCGCGGGAACTAAGTCTTTGCGCATCTTTCTATCCCCACCTTTTTGCCTTCTTCTTTTAAAACCACCCATCGTATGAACCCCTTTCCCCTCATTCGACTAATTTCGGGGTACAACTGGAGAATTATTTCTTACAAGCGCGCCAACAAAGCAATTTCGACCTAGGCACCTAGTTAATAAGGTTTATATTTAGTTTGGTAACGCACACAGTCTTGGGACTGTATCTTTTCACTTCGAAAACTAATTCGGAATTAGAAAATGGAAGCAAGTGCTTGATAAAGCTATTCTAAAATCAACCTTAAGACCACACAGTACGGTTGCAAATGGGTGTGATGAGGAAGTAAAATTAGAACCGTTTCGTCAAAAATATGAAATTAAAATCTTCATACTAGCGAAAGAAGTTTTAGCATCTTTGTTTTAGAGTGAGAGGGGCGATGCTGCGCTTAGTCTCGCTCTTTCAGTAGGGTGGGGAATGGGTAGTTTGGAGTAAAAAGCCGCTTTCTTGATCAATGCGGCGCATTTGGAATTAATCATAACCGGGTATTTTCGTCTATGGAGGGGAGCGGGGAGGGGGCATTCGTATTCTAAATGAAAATACAGCTCTTCCTGTTTACATTTTGTAATAAATTGTTTTACTCCAATGTTTGTGTGACGCGAATCGGGGACGAATCGAATTTATTATTTAGGGAATACTGCAGTGGAGAAACGTCTTGGGCGTTTGTAAGGAGCCGATTACTATTCTGGTGTGCCGCCTAACTTGACTATGTCAATATCTTTAGAATATAGGTTACATTCAGCTTCAAACATATTTACACACATTACTAGTGTTACATAGAGCTATACATTCTCTAGGATGTATATATAGGCTGTTTTAAAACTCTCTACATCAAGCACGATATTAAAATTATTTTTATTTTTAAATATCGTCATTCTTTTATTTTATTAAGCCATCTAAGTTTTAATTAGGTCGATGTCTTAATTCGGAGTAGTAGGTACGCAAAAGAAAATAAGGACTACTAAGAATTTCGATTCAATTCGAATTCGACATTTAAATTTGGGAAACGAAGGACAAAACGAAGGTTCAAAACACTAAATGTCACTAGTCTTCAATCAAAATAATCAAGAATTAAGATACCTTTTCAACATATATATTTAGTCCATCTCGCAAACAAGCGCCTTGGAAAAACATTGGGCAATCGTTGCGTAAGCGATCAGACCAACGCCTAGTAACGATGTATGACGGCGCGCTGCGATTTATTGCTATGATGCAAACGGCAGGCGCTTAAGGCAACTTGAATTACTGAGGTCGGTATGCTCGTAGACGGCTGGAACTACTACTGCGGGATATTGGATATTTGTATAATTGATGAGACGACTAAATATCTGATATGCTTTAGTTAATTATACAGGGTTTATCACCATAATATTCATATTAGAATTAGATACACTATGATTAAATTATGAAATAATTTTAAACATAGTACACAATAATTTTTTTAATTTTACTTTTAAATTGTTATTTTATATGCCTTCCTTTTATACACTCCATAAAAAGGGAGGCATATGAATTATAAAATAATTCTACTGAAACTGTGGGTGTAAGATTATACTTTTTCATTATGTAAGTACTATAAAATGTTTTCCCTGTTGTATTTAGAAATTCCCTACCAAGAATGGCTCTTCCAAAAACGCTTGATAATAAGTTAGGCATAATAATGTATCTATTCCAGTAGCTAGTTTATTTCGGGTGGATGCGAGGCATAGTTTCACCCGAGCGCATGCTCAGGCGACCTTATTTGCATATTTTAAGGTAAATTAACTTCCTAATTTTAGCATCAACCGAAATAGTTCGCCCTATAAGCTCATAGCACGCTTAGCTTGACTTTCGGGTTTTTAAAACAGCCAACTTATTTAGTTTATTCAATAAAACAATTTAAATTAGACAAAAAAAAATACTGCGAAACTGTAACAGCTTTATCACCTATCATGATTTGACTAGGTACTGAGAAATATCTACTTTTTATTTAAATAAATTAAGGCAGTTAAAATAGTTTTAATATATTTTTTTGAAAATTTAGTATATAGGTAGGTACTGTAAAAGACATATTTATCATCCATACATTTGCTGACTATTAAGAATTAGTATTATCATAACCCTATTTAATTTTATATAAATCAGATGAGTCCGTTAAACTTCTAAACTTCACTCAAACCTTTAATATTTTTAATTTCTAAAAGAATAAAATAAATTAATTTCATCGCTTAAGTGTTTCTTTATTTATTAGAAAGATTCATATAGGCTGTAAATATGTAAAAATTATACATGTTATGAGATTTCTACAAATAGATCCAATAATATCGATGTCAAATACGTTTTCCGTAACCGCCCCCATATTTTGATAGTGACATGAATAGTCTGTTACGTTCTAACAGCAGAACATCGCCTCAAAATAACAGGAAACCAACTTAAAAACGCCAATAACACATGAAAAACGCACCTTATAACTAACCGACTAAAGTAGGAATTCGTTTGGCACGACAACGTCTTTCAAAGTAACTGAATGCAAGCGACTGTCATATCAAACTGCCGTGTCAGGCATGAGTGCCATAATGTTACAATCTATAAAAAAAATATTCCTTACCCTTTGCAAGCTACTATCAAGCCATTTTCAACTCTAACCCCTTAGGATAAGACGCTAAAAGTAAAATAAATATTTGTGTGAAAGCAAAAGTATGTTGGCAGTTCTTTTCCTTATATTTGCTCGCTCGTGGTTGTAAAATAGGGGTTTTCTTGCAAGATGTAGTTATTTTATTTTTATTATAGTAATGGAGGCCGATTTATGTTTAGTTTAAGAGTTATTAGTTCCTATTTTGTTGAATAGAATATTTTACGCCGCACCTTTTTTATATTACCTTTTCGGAGTACGTATAAGTACAGTCAGAGTACAATAATAACAATAAATAATAATAAAAAATGTTTAAACCCTGTGAGGATTAACATACATACAACTTACGAACGCTTCCCTAACTGGCTTATGGAGCAGAAAGAAGCGACAAGAAAACTACCCCATTTTGCCTCTTTTATCCGTTTTCAATATTTTCAAACAAAGTCCACACTAAGGTCTTCCAGTTCTGTGTCGTGCTTGATCCTTGATGAGATGTAAAATAAATAATAATAAAATTGGATAACCTTATTGTCAGTACAAAATACTTTTACGTGATGTGTTCACTATGGACAGTACGTATAGTATTTTAATGAACCTAATATAAAAAATAGCAGGTTTCACTAGCTTAAATTGTATAAAATTATGATAAATTCAGATGAATAAAATATAATAAAACTATGTGAATATTAAGAAGCCTTACCAGAAATATTCAACAAAATTGAATGCCTCGAACTAAATCAATACATACTAATATTAAAGTGTGTAATTTTAAAACATAACTTTATTTTTAATGATTTATTCCTATAATTTAACAAATTTTTCAATTAATAATTAGACAAAAAAATAAATAAAAATAAAATAACATGTTACGGCGTAATGGCGATAATTGAAAGTGACTTTAAAAACGTAAATGTCTGTTCAAATTTGAAGCATTCTTTAGAAATTGGCGACCATATTTGATCAAGTGTTTACGTTCTATGCATTTTGTTGAAATCGAAGCTATTGCTGTTTGCCTGTTTGCGTTTCAGTAATAAATTAATTTACTCATTTAAACATTTCCTTGCCAACAATGCATTGGCTATGAAATTGTAGATACAACAAGGATTCTATAAATGATAAGCGATCGAGTGGAGGAAATGTTACCTGGCTTTATTGCTAAATCAAAAAGACTGCTGTTAAAACGATCAGTTAGATGGAAATATGAAACAAACATCGCACAGACCGGAGGCTCTAACTTTTCCTACTTAATCGATCCAAAATAAGTGTTAGGTTTTTACTAAATAATTTTTAAAAAAGTGTTTTTTAGTTTTGCTATTTTTTTTAGTTCTATTGTTTTTAATTACTTATATTACTTACTTACTTAGGCCTGGCCAGACAATTAAGAACAATATTTTCCCCATAATTTAAAAAGTAATTGTTTTTTTAAATACATTACAATTTATCCATGCTTAAATAAGGTATACTCGAACGTGTCGCAAAATAAAATACCTAAAATACCCAAGTATAAAAATAAGGATGATCCACTAAACACTTCAACTTGTGATGGTCATCCGTCGGGACGGCCATACATATCCCTCGACCTGAAGGGTTGTGCGAGGGTTTCGGTCTAACTCAGGGGATGAGGGGAGGGTTAGCTATATAAAACACAATGTAAGTTTAATGAATAGGGGTCATTTATGCCCTTTATTAAAATATTAAAGTAAACCTAACTTATAAGTACTAAGTATCGCGAGATGTTGGCACGGGCCCTAACGGCTATTCCGTGAAGGGGGTAGGGGGTGTGTTCCCGCCAGGGGAAAGGGGATGGATAGGGTACCCTGAAGCCCTGGTCGAATGCGTAAGACACGCGCCGACACCGGAGCAACGGGGGGGTGTCAGGGGTACCCTGTAGCCCTGGTCGAATGCGTAAGACACGCGCCGACACCGGAGCCACGGGGGGGTTTAAGGATCCGGATTCGGGAATTCCTGGTCGTATGCGTCATACACGCGCCGACACCGGGAATCAGGAAGGGGACGGGGGGAGAACGGAGGTCCTGGTCGAATGCGTCATACACGCGCCGACACCGGGGCCTCCGGAGCAACCGCTGCTCTCTGAACGGGCGTCGAGCAGCGACTGCCTGCCTGTGCCTTCGCGCGCGGGCTTTTATTCCTTCCGCCGCAGAGTAGGTGGCCGGCCGCGCAGCGGGGATGCCTGCCGTTGCCGCCGCCCCACGCGTCTCACCCCGAGCGCCGCTCGCCGCTGTTAACGTCGCTCGTGTGACGTTACATTGCCTCCCCCGTCGAGGAGATTTTTACCTGGAGTAAAAATCACTGTAAGATAGTGGTATGAACAGAAGCTTTTTGCTAGCTATTCCTGGGTGTGGGGAATCAGAGAAGGAAAATTATATTTAAAAAAAAAAAATATTGTTGCACGGTTAAAATGCGTGCATCGTTGACACGGTGTGTTTAGCAACGGGGAGGAAAAAAAAACAGTGCCTCTTCTGGCTTTTAGTGTGTAGTTATTGTGTGTATTCTTTCAAATCTTTTACGTGCGCGGTAACCGTTTGCCTCCTCCCGTCCCTATGCCGTAATACGTAAATTACGGGTGATTTCCTTTCTAGTACTACGTACGGACCTTTGAACTTGGGTGCTGATTTAGCGCATACTTCCTTACCGGTATCTGAGAGTACCTGATTTTTCTTCAGGACCAGCTGCCCGATGGCGGGTTCCCATCGTTGTCTGCGCTTGTCGTAGTTGTTTTTCTGTTTTTCGGACGCCTTTCGTTGATGCATACGTACTAATGCATATATCTCTGGTAGCTTCTTTTTTTTTCTTTAGGTGGGGGTATCCTTTTGAAGGTCGTGATAAGGGTCTGATTCGGTCTGTTGTCACTTGCTCCCACGGGATTTGGGCGTTATTTATATGCGTTAGACTGTGAGTTTTCTGTTGCGTAGTCTTGTGTTTTTCGCATATCTCACATTTCTTTACGTAACCTATAACTTGCCTTCGCATTCCTGGCCAGTAGTACCTCTGAGCTACTCTTTTAATTGTCATCGCTCTTCCTAAATGGCCCGCGTTAGGTACGTCATGATTTTGCTTTATTACCTGATCTCTCTCGTGCTCCGGTACGCATAGCCTCCATGCTGCACTGGAATCTGCTTGCTGGTATGCTGGATTTACTACTTTCCTGTATAAGCTCCCCTTCCTCATACAGTATTCCTTTGTGGATTCGGTATTATTTTCTACTTGGGTTCGTTTAACGTCGTACCAGTCGCTGTCACTTACCATACAAATGGGGTGTTCGGATTGCGCGTCTGCAATGTAGTTTTGCTTCTTTACTAGGACGACTGGTGAGCTGTATGGGCTGTCTGACTTTTCTATCACCCCTTGTTCTATTCTTTTTCGTTCACGGGTGTCTTTGATTTCCAGCTGTTTCGGGTTTCTAGGATAATATCTTTGTTTCGGTGGCTCGGAATGTTTAAGTTTCATTTTGTTTTCTACCCATGTGTTTCCCTGCTGCGCCTTGCGACACTGCTCAAGTTCCTGCTTTAGCATCGCTTGCAGCTCGTGCTCCTGCGCCTTAGTTAGCTCTGGTGCAACCTCGGTGTTGGGTTCGGACTCTTGTGATTCTTGTCTCACCTCGTGTGTTGCGTCCCCTTGCTGCTCGGAAGTATTCGGGTTCGTCATCGTGCTCTGATTTGTTGCGGACTCTTTGCTGGACTCTTCTCCTCCGGTCGACGCCTCTCCTTCCCATGTTATTCTCATGCCGGCTCGCCTCAGCACGTCCATCCCTATCATGATATGCGCGGCCGTTGGTAGAACACGTAACCAATGTTTCATTCTTACCTTCTTCACCTCTAGGTGTACTAAAACATGTTTCTCTACCCTAGCGATGCCACTGTCTGCCAGTGTTACATTTTTCTGCACATCTTTTGCTTCTGCGCCCCTGTCAACGCACTCCTGGTATGTTTTCTGGTCTATGTAGGTATTAGTTGCCCCTGAATCTACTAGGCAGCGATACCATTTACCCATCATTTCTACTTGTATGAACTCCCTATTGTCCTCTCGGCCATGGTCGCCTGCGGCTCCTACCGTTTCGTTTTCCCCGCTTCGGTTCTTCCTACAGCAGTTTCTGTTTAAGACCCCTAGTCTTCCGCATTCGCTGCAGAATAGCCGTTTAGCTGACCGGCACTCTCTCGTGGCGTGACCCGGCTTCCCGCATGACCAGCAGCATGTCCTTGCATCGTAATTAGGGTTCACTCTCGTCCCTTGACCCTGCGACTGGCGGGGAGCTCTGCCACTAGGTGCCGCTTCCGGTTCGCCTGACCGTCTCGTTGGTTGGTTTGTCTCTTTCCCATCTTGCGGTGCTACGTCTCGATCAGTCTCCCGTACGTACCTCCTGGGGGTTCCGTCCCGGTCTGCATACGAGGTCCTCATTATATTTTCATATTCTGACGCTATTTGAAGTAACCCCTTCAAGTCCTTGAAATCCTGTCTTTTAATATATAATTTGTACCTTATTTGCATATTCTCGTGGATGCGGTGTAACTTCTGCTCCTCCGTTAGGTCCTTATATCTCCGCATCAGCGTCTGGAGATCGGCTAGGTAGTCAGTGAATTTCTCGGAGTGTCGCTGCTTTCTTGCCACTATCTTTGCCATCAAATCATCTTCGTAATTGACGGGGTAATAATATAGCTTGAATAGCTGTATGAAGTCGTCCCATGACTTCCACGCGTCCACGTTATTTCTATGCCAGAGTAAGGCTTTACCTTGCAATATCCGGGGCAGGGCGGGCAGGACATCCTCCTTTGTTATGCTGCTTGCTGCTATAAGTTCCTCTACTCTCTCTACAAACTCGACCGCGTCGTCTGTCGGCTTGAACGTCAGGTCCCACTCGCGTATTATTTTCCCCACATTTCTGGGCCTACCTTCTTCGCCGCCCATGCCTGTGACACACTGTTTGCCCGGTGTCTGGAGGTCCTCTGATCCTGCTACTCTTACGGTGTCAGCTAATATCTTCCTTAGCTGCTCCACGGTTTTCCCTTCCGATTCCAGGCCTCTGGACTCGAGTTCCTGGAGTAATTCCTCCTTTTTCAGGTGATAAATCCAAGTTGTTGACATGGGGTTATGTGTGTTACTCACTGCTTGTCTCCGGCTGCTGAGATCCGACTATGATTGCGGCTACAACTCACCAAATGGTTGATCGTACGGCTGTGACTCACCCCGAAGGTCGGGGACGGGAGGGCGGGTTCCGGACGGTTACCGGACGGTTACCGGACGGTGGTAAGGCGACGCACTGTCTGGATACGGTTAGTGCACCATCACCTTTACTGCTCCGGAAAAATAACAACAAAAACAAAAAAAAAAAAATTATATATGCTCCCTCCCAGTGAGCTATCGAGACCCCTGCCGTGAGTTATTCCGTTGGGCGCCAAATGTGATGGTCATCCGTCGGGACGGCCATACATATCCCTCGACCTGAAGGGTTGTGCGAGGGTTTCGGTCTAACTCAGGGGATGAGGGGAGGGTTAGCTATATAAAACACAATGTAAGTTTAATGAATAGGGGTCATTTATGCCCTTTATTAAAATATTAAAGTAAACCTAACTTATAAGTACTAAGTATCGCGAGATGTTGGCACGGGCCCTAACGGCTATTCCGTGAAGGGGGTAGGGGGTGTGTTCCCGCCAGGGGAAAGGGGATGGATAGGGTACCCTGAAGCCCTGGTCGAATGCGTAAGACACGCGCCGACACCGGAGCAACGGGGGGGTGTCAGGGGTACCCTGTAGCCCTGGTCGAATGCGTAAGACACGCGCCGACACCGGAGCCACGGGGGGGTTTAAGGATCCGGATTCGGGAATTCCTGGTCGTATGCGTCATACACGCGCCGACACCGGGAATCAGGAAGGGGACGGGGGGAGAACGGAGGTCCTGGTCGAATGCGTCATACACGCGCCGACACCGGGGCCTCCGGAGCAACCGCTGCTCTCTGAACGGGCGTCGAGCAGCGACTGCCTGCCTGTGCCTTCGCGCGCGGGCTTTTATTCCTTCCGCCGCAGAGTAGGTGGCCGGCCGCGCAGCGGGGATGCCTGCCGTTGCCGCCGCCCCACGCGTCTCACCCCGAGCGCCGCTCGCCGCTGTTAACGTCGCTCGTGTGACGTTACAAACTTAATTAAACTTTACCTTTTACTTTGCGCAAATTGCACAAATGATTGAAATAATTTACATAGTTACATAACTGCAGCATCCTGTATCGGTCGAGCGCGGACCGGTTCCTTGCTAGTTAAGGAAAACAACAATGATTGTACCATAGCAATATAGTTCGCTTATCTGTTTAAGTGGGTAAGATTTTTATTGTTACCAAATATTTAAGTGGAATTCGAGTATCGAGACAAACCACATTGGTTTAACGATACTCATGTATGCTATGTTTATACTGTTTTTGTAATTGTTTTTATAAATAAATAATAATAAATAAACGAATTCATACATTTGCAAAGTCCTATTTCAGGCTTTTTGCATGAGCCGTGGCCTAAACTGGGAAAATGCTAGAAAAATTAAAAATAGCGAATTCTCCTGATACAGGTACGGTCAGCTGCAGAGTTAATTGACCCCTATGCATAGAAAATTTGTATGCAAGGGCGGGTCACTTAACTCTGCAGGTGACTGTACATATATAAATAATTGGTAAGTAGTTGTAGTTTTACTTCTTATAAAAATTATTGTGTACCTACATTCTATTAATTGCCTTATTATACCTAAATTGTAATTTCTCCCTCTTTGATTGACCTTGGATGGGCTTAAAACCAGCTAAGCTGTGCCCATACCTTTTTCCTTTGTCAGTGCCTTATTCTGTATTTTATGTTCATTGTTTTGTTCAAGGAAATAAACGATTTGTAATTGTATAATATTTAGAAGAAAAATTCCATCCAGATGCATTTTCAGATAATTTTTATAGTATCATCTTTTATTCCTCAACAAAAAAACGGGTATGATAAATATATTGTAGGTACATAAAACAAAATTTACATAATGTGTATCCGTTCGCCTGACTGTGAAATCATCATAAACGGTTAAACGGTTGCAAAATATAAAAGTAGAAACTGCAATAATTACCCATATTCACAATATAAAATAACCCTGACAAAGAGTAGCTAAAAATGCACATAATTCAACCTAATTAAAACTAAGGAGTATAAATTTACCTTACACTGGATATCATTCCAATTCCATTATCTGATTACAAAATGGCGTGTATATTTTACGATAGCTAATATAAAAATTTGGTGGAGATAAATCACATAATACTGACTTAAATGACGCGAATTATCATTTATTAAAACAAATGTTCATTGAACTATTATGTTTAAGCAAAAACGTCTGCAAACAATACCAAACTTGTCGGAAAGAAAGGAAGTGGAAACATTTATGACCTCGGGCGGTAGTGGAACCCGCGACTTAGGCGCATATAAGGAGGGATATGCTGGAGGAATTCAGGGCCACGGTGTGGTCTCGGTAGCTCAGTTGGAAAAGAGATGAGCTGGTGTCTCAGTCGTGGGTTCGAGTCCCGGCCGAGGTAACGAATTTTTCCACTTTTCCTTTCTTTCTGAAAAATTTTCCTTTTTTTTTACGTAAAAATACTATAGATTTTAAAAATCTAAGCAAAGAGTACAAACATAAGTACTTTGATTATAATATTTATACAAAAAGGTCCTATAATTTTTGAAATGATAATGAAGAAGAATTTTGAATAAAGCAACACCTAATTTTTTTTTTAAATGACCAGGAAAGGAATTTTTTAGAAAACAATATTTTAATTAAACAAAACAGTAGTAAAGTCTAAATTACAATAGGCAGGACATTCCTTTTCGAGCGTAATCAAAAATGGATAAATCATAATTACATATTTAATGATATTACTGTGATGATTTTAAGAAATAAAAGGTAGTTTTGTCATAATTTATTTAAATTACTTTATATGTAGGGTAGAATAATAACTCGGTAAGTCTGACGACCGGCCTCCCACTCATAACGAAGTGGGGAGTCGGGGTAAAAACGAGGTGTTCCGATGGATGAGAGTCAGTCTTGTTGGAGCATTAGCCGCAGCAAGGTGCTAAGCAGTAGCTCTTAAGTGTAGAACCTGTGTGTGCAAGTACTAGAATACAGAGTAATAAAGTGTGTTGTTTGTGAATCCTGGAGTTTTAATTACATTTCAGAAGCAGGGATAAAGAACCGTAAGTAAATGTCGGCACTTTAGTAATTAGTACTATTGAAAGAATTAAATTTAAACTTGTTGAAGTTTTTATATGTTTTGAGCATATGGTGCCACGTGTGTGGTACAGGCCCAGTATGCTTGATACTATCCGCGTGTGCCATGTGTTGTTTATCTGTGCAATTTTATGGTGCCACGTGTGTGGTACAGGCCCAGTATGCCTGATACTATCCGCGTGTGCCACGTGATGTTTATCTGTGTAATTTTATGGTGCCACGTGTGTGGTACAGGCCCAGTATGCTTGATACTATCCGCGTGTGCCATGTGTTGTTTATCTGTGCAATTTTATGGTGCCACGTGTGTGGTACAGGCCCAGTATGCCTGATACTATCCGCGTGTGCCACGTGATGTTTATCTGTGTAATTTTATGGTGCCACGTGTGTGGTACAGGCCCAGTATGCTTGATACTATCCGCGTGTGCCATGTGTTGTTTATCTGTGCAATTTTATGGTGCCACGTGTGTGGTACAGGCCCAGTATGCCTGATACTATCCGCGTGTGCCACGTGATGTTTATCTGTGTAATTTTATGGTGCCACGTGTGTGGTACAGGCCCAGTATGCCTGATACTATCCGCGTGTGCCACGTGATGTTTATCTGTGTAATTTTATGGTGCCACGTGTGTGGTACAGGCCCAGTATGCCTGATACTATCCGCGTGTGCCACGTGATGTTTATCTGTGCGATTTTAGGGTGCCACGTGTTTGGTACAGGCCCAGTATGCCTGATACTAACCGTGTGTACTACGTTTTGTTTACATGTGTGATACAGGTTAATTATGCCTGATATTGACCGTTTGTGCCGTGTGTGTTTAGTATATGGCACTATATGTACGATACAAGTTATTTATACCTGATATCGGTAATGTGAGCCATATGTATGTAGTATGTGGTACTTCATGTGCGGTACAGGCTAAGTATGCCTGATATCGGCCATGTGTGCCATGTGTATGTAGTATGTGGTACTTCATGTGCGGTACAGGTTAAGTATGCCTGATATCAGCCATGTGTGCCATGTGTATGTAGTATGTGGTACTTCATGTGCGGTACAGGTTAAGTGTGCCTGATATCAGCCATGTGTGCCATGTGTATGTAGTATGTGGTACGTCATGTGCGGTACAGGTTAAGTATGCCTGATATCAGCCATGTGTGCCATGTGTATGTGGTACTTCATGTGCGGTACAGGCTAAGTACGCCTGATATCAGCCATGTGTGCCATGTGTATGTAGTAATGTGGTACTTCATGTGCGGTACAGGTTAAGTGTGCCTGATATCAGCCATGTGTGCCATGTGTATGTAGTATGTGGTACTTCATGTGCGGTACAGGCTAAGTATGCCTGATATCAGCCATGTGTGCCATGTTTATGTAGTATGTGGTACTTCATGTGCGGTACAGGCTAAGTATGCCTGATATCAGCCATGTGTGCCATGTGTATGTGGTACTTCATGTGCGGTACAGGCTAAGTATGCCTGATATCAGCCATGTGTGCCATGTGTATGTAGTATGTGGTACTTCATGTGCGGTACAGGCTAAGTATGCCTGATATCAGCCATGTGTGCCATGTGTATGTGGTACTTCGTGTGCGGTACAGGCTAAGTATGCCTGATATCAGCCATGTGTGCCATGTGTATGTGGTACTTCATGTGCGGTACAGGCTAAGTATGCCTGATATCAGCCATGTGTGCCATGTGTATGTGGTACTTCATGTGCGGTACAGGTTAAGTATGCCTGATATCAGTCGTGTGTACTACATGTGTGGTGCAAGCTAAGTATGCCTGACATCACCTTTCTGTATCAGTATGCCAATGATACTCAGCCCAGAGTGCTGTGATGTCTAGTTATGCCGTAGCGCCGAGTGCCAAGATTACAAGTTTGGACACAGTATTACACAATCTAAAGGACTACCATGGCTCGAAATGACGATGAGCGTGCCAGTACATCGTATACGCCACCACTACCGAAACGCAAGCGAAGGAAGTGACGCAGGAGGTCGTCGATTTCATCCTCAAGTGACAGTAGTCCGCGCCGAAAATCTAGCCGGATGACTACGAAGGAGGTCGTCAAGCTGCTCGCTATATGAAAGTGTGAACCAAATATGACTTGAACCAGTCGTGAGCAGTGACACGTACATACCTACTCCTATTCCATACAATTTGTTGAGCAAAATATCATGTTTGACCCTATCATACGCTTTACTTATATCGAGCATCAGCCCGAACGCAGACGTGTTCTTATCGTCTAATATACTTATGGCTTCCTGAATGAAATTGTGAGCTCTGTGAGAACTGTCCCTCTTTGTTTTCGGAAACCAATTTGACTATCATCGAATATACTGTATTTACCGCAAAAACAGACGCTTGACCATAAAACATTCAAATATTTTAGAAAAAGTTGGTAACATGGCGATTGGGCGATATTGGTCAGGGTCAGTTACGTTTTTTTTTGTTTTAGAAATCGGTTTGATAACAGAAATGTTCCGGTAGTAAAGGATTTATTTATTAGAAATGTTAACGGTATAATTAGCTCATTGAAACATATTTTTACTAGTGAGGGGGGAATTTCATCAACTCCAAATCTACGTTTGTTTTTGAGACTCAGTATAGACTTATTCATTTCGACGTGGCTTATCGGACTTAAAAAAACAAAGTATTGCTCGTAGGATTTAGAACTGGACGTCCACGAGGTTCATTTTCATTACTATTTGAATGCTAAATAGTTGTTGAAGGTATCTGCAACTATTTGTGGTTCATCTGTTAATTCACCATGTACACTAAGGGTTATCTTTTTCTTAGTTTTTTTTTAATTCGGGGTTATTTGTCTGCTCTCCTATAATTTGCCACAAAGTTTTTATTATATTAGTTGAACAATTTATTCTTTCTAACACCTCTTTAATATTTTTGTGTGAGTTTTCAAATGTTTCACTAAGATAGGGTCTTCAGTCTGGACTACCAAACTTTTTAAAAGGCGTTTACGAAGACAAGATTTTTTTATTCCGGGTGTTAGCCATACTCTTTTGGGGCTTGCGTTAGACTTTCCTTATCTTAGGGAAACAGTGGTTCAGTATCGTTTTTATTATGTTATTGGAGGTGTCTACATTTTTATTAATATTATTTTGTGGAGACAAAATAGAAAACCAATTAACATATTGTAGTTCCAATTTAAATAGTTGCACATTTTTTTTTCGGAAAACACTCGCTTGTAATAGACATGTCTATCGCTCTTGCCTATTTTGCCTAGTTTGCCTATTTCTTTGAACGCGTTGGGTATTCTGACAATAACGCCTGTATGGTCTGAAAACCCATACTCGTGGACATCTACTTTAAGACCGTCAGCATCAAAATTACTTAAAACTACATCTAGGCATTTTGCGGTATTTTTGCGACTCTTGTAGCTCTTTTACTTTTTGTATAAAATTAAAAGATAGTGATAAATTTGTGAATAGGATATTTTTTTAAGATGTCTGTAACATTTAAATTACCTCCAATTATGATGTTTTTATTTTTATATTTTACATGTAGCAGTTGCAAAAGTTGTTCCAATTTTTCAACAAGTCTGAGCTTCTGTCACTATTTTGCCAATTAATTAAAACTATTACTTATTTTTGACTACATTAGTTACAATCTACGGAAATAGCTCGAAAGATTATATCGTTCTAAGTATAAAAGGTCCAATTTTGAGGTAGTTATCCACGTTTCAGGTATACATAAAACATTTAAGTTAGGATTTTGGTCTACATATTTTGAAAAGGTAAACTTCAATTGCTTGGATTAGGGACGAAAATTATTTGTGCACGGTGCTGCAGGAGTTAATGATGTGCGGTCCTGATCCTGCATGCTCGAGCACGAGCTCGGGGCTGGGCTTCGCGCGTTATCTTGCGTCAACCGTCTTGCGGGGGCGGATCCCGCAACGGGTTGGTTCAGATGACCTTAGGTTGATGCATCGGTTGATTTCTCGTCGTTTGCTCTGTCACATCTAATTCGTTAATTATAAGCATATTGTTTCGGATGACTGCTCTCTTTCTGTTTTGCCTCGATTCCGGGAGCCTTTGCCTTAATTATTTTCTTAACTGTAGGCTGTCAGCATATAAGAATTCTGAAATATGAAGTCCTTTATTTTTTTTAAGTATTCTACGTTATCTATAATTTGCTTCTTTGCCCGTTTGCTGAGCAACTCGATCACTAACGGTCTCCTAGATGATGCTCTTCCCTATTCTTTAAAAATCTTCTATATATCCCGTCAAGTCGATGCCATAGAGGTATACAAGTGTAACACTATTGAGTAGCTCCGTTTCTGTCTCACGCCAGACTTCACCCAGGCCGTAGAGAACTATTTTCTTGGGATTTTCTGTGGCAATGAGAAGCATTGAATCACTCTTATTAAGGTTTCCAGATTTTTTGTCATAAGATGTATTTGTATGGTTTAACTGTTTACTATTAGCACCAGCGTATGGCATGGGGCGTTTAATACATTTTTCTAATTAAGCAGTCTGCATTTTTAATGATGCTCTGTTTCAAGGCCCTGTAGGGTGGTTAAGCCAGAATGTACACTGTGATTCGTAGTGTTTTTTTTTGGACAACACGTATTTCCACCTGTAACTTAAGGTTTCCATTTTCCAGTGTTTCTATTTTCCGGATTAACGATAGTAGATGGTTTTTCCAAATATGTGTTCATTAGAGCAGTGAGAGACTAGGGTTTCTGCTCGAGATTTCTCGAACTCGAGACAACTCGAGAATTTTGGTTTCATTCGAGACGAGAAAAAAATGTCCATGACTCGAGAATTCTCGAGTCATGCGCGGCGGGCACGCGCCTTTTCGCCCCGTACAACTAGACTTAAAGAAAATTAACTTGAGCATAATAAACACAGAACTTTTATTACTTTTTTTTTATAAATTATACTTCTTCATTACAGTAGGCTCAGTAGGGTAAGTTGGTTCTGTGTTAAAGTCGTGACAAGGGCTACACTGTTTAGCTACATTTTAGATGAGATAAAAATTACCGGAAGTCAAGAAGTATCAAGTCTTCTGGCCCCAATTTGACTGAATTGGACTATGGACGCCTATAACGCCAGCGTTATAGGCGTCCATAGGCTACGGAAATTGCTTACCATCCGCGGGCTGTGTGCTTGTTTTCCACAACTTAGATAACTTTAGTAAAATCGTAAAGTATCGTCAATAAATAGATAATTTCTTTGTGAAGAATTGTCGTGTTTCTTGTGACGTATGTCAAGAGCTCTTCACAAACTAACTAACTAACTAACTAACTACGCTGGCTCAGCGACCCAAAATGAGTCTTGGCCTCCGACACAAGAGCACGCCACTCTCCCCGATCCTGTGCAATCTCTCGCCAATTTATGACTCCGAGATCACGCAGATCCCTCACCACCAGATCTATCCAACGGTACTTGGGCCGACCGACCGGACGACGTCCAGTCGGTCGACCAAGGTATGCTCTCTTCACCTGGCGATCCTCTCCCATTCGCTCAAGATGGCCGAGCCAGCGAAGACGATGGGCCTTAGTCTCACCAATGATATTTGGTTCGGCTACCAGTTCTTGTATTTCGGCATTTTTGAGGATCCTCCAATTACCATCGTCCGTTCTTACAGGTCCCAGGATTTTTCTGAGCACCTTACGCTCCGCTACTAAAAGGCTATGCTCCTCCTTAAGTGTTAGCGTCCAAGTCTCACACCCATACATTAAAATGGGACGGATAACCGTCTTATATATCCGGAGCTTAGTAGCCTTACTGAGAAGCTTGGACGCCAACACCTTATGGAGAGCAGCACTGCATCGCAAGGTGTTCTGGATGCGGATATTGATCTCGTCCTCTCTTGTATGCGTATCCGTAACAGTGCATCCGAGGTACTTGAATTTGTCCACTCCCTTGTAAGAGTTTCCTCCTACAAGTAGGTCCTCTCGTTTAGCTCGACTGTTACGGTAGCGCTTCATGTGGAGATATTCCGACTTCCCACAGTTAATCCTGAGACCCACCTTTGCTGCCTCTCCCTCCAAAATACTCGTCGACACTGCCACTGCTTCACGGTTTTCCCCTAGTAGAGCTAAATCGTCAGCGTACCCTATCAACCTATGTCTCCCATTCAGCTCTATTCCGGAATCCAGTGCGAGTACTTTTCGGACCACATACTCCAGAACTAAATTGAAGAGCATAGGGGACAGAGCATCGCCCTGCTTCAGTCCAGTACTCACCGTGAACTCTGCTGTCAGCTCATTGCCTACTTTAACCCGCATCCGGCTTTCGCTCGTAGCAACGTGGATCATATCGACAAGCTTTTTGGGGATTTCAAAGCTTCTTAAAATGAAATAAAACATCACAAAACTCTTCACAAAAGTATTAGTTTTTAATGGTAATATAATGATGTTTTTATTTATAACTAACATGTTGGCGGAAAACAAACATACAGCCAGCGCAATAGTAAGCGACGCCCGTAGCCCATAGATGCCTGGAATACTAGCAACAATGATGCTGATAATTGTCGCACCTGCCGCCGTGGTGAAATTGGGCCCTGATGAACGGAACATCAAAGTTAATTTCGGACGTGACAGCCCGTGGTTCTACATCAAAACGACTTTTCCAGCTGTCTATTTATCAATTTTTCTTACAAAAATTATACTTATTATGGTTCAACTACCCCGAAATGTCAACTATTCAAGACTCGGATGAAGTTGGCGGTGACGATGATAATTCTATCAGAAATTGGAATCTGAAACTGCAAACAACGTGTAATATCTAAAGAATATTATATATTTTTATAACAAATATGATATCTGTTAAGAGTTCAGAAATAGCCCACTGAAAAACATCTTACAAAAGCATGTAGGTACCTAACAGAAGATTCTGTTGATGCTGAAAGAAGCTACACTGAAACTCATTCCGTATTTTTTCCTTTTATATTTTATTTATTCTGAGACAATCGACGTAACAATCTTCCAGTACTGTACTTAAGTTGATCCTCGTGTTAAATCGTAATAATGTACAAGATCCCAAGCTGGTGATACGGGAAAGCTTCCTCACTATTGAAATTAGGAACCTTTTGATTTGAATAGCTACGCGTAAGAACCTAGAGAAGTATCGCTTTACTTGGCGAGAATGAGAGGATTTTCAAACTTTATTGAATGGCTTATATTAATTCGTTGGAGGCAGACTGCGATGTTTTTTGGCTGTGCTGGACATCGGCTATGTCATGTGTAAGGAACACATGGAATAGGTACTCCGTTTTGTTAGCCCATCGAATGGGAGATCACGTTCTGCCCAGTGACAACGAGTGCTTTAAAAGATAACTGTCTTAACTCTTTAGCGGTTAAGACTGGATAAAATGCTTAATTCAAACCTCATCGCCAATTCATAGTCATGAAAAAGTTATATATAAGGAACACATATAAAAAGATGTCGTTATAACTAGGTTGGTTAATTTTAAGAGGTTTGCCTTTAAAAGGGTTACAATATTTTAACAATGAATACTTACGGTGGTATACGAAAAACATTAAAATTACTATCCTCCATAAAAAGACTCGAGACTCGAGAAGACTCGAGAAATTGGGCTCGAGATTTCTCGAAACTCGAGAATACAAATGGGCCGAGAAATCAGAAACCCTATGAGAGACACTAAAACAAAAAACACTCTTGCGACTCTTGAGGCAATATTTTATAACTTTGGTATCCCGGCACGAATTATATCTGATCGGGACACGTCCTTTACATCAACAGCTTTCAAAATGTTGTGAACGTCATGGAATAACAACTTATACTTAATTCAGTCGCTTGTCCCAGGGCCAATGGCCGAGCAGAAAGATTCAACCAAGCCAAATTACATTACTTAGCAACACAGAACTCTGATGGTCATGAACGAGACTAAGACAAGTGTCTGGGAAAAGTTCAATGGGGCATCAATAACACTGTGAATTGAGTGCGAATGCCACCACCAATAAAACGGCGACCGAAGCTTTGTTTGGGGTAAAAATGCGAGATGATCTAATTAACGCACTGGGTGTTAATACTTGCCCATCCAGAGTTAGTTTGCAGGAACTAAGACAAGAAATAAGTTCTAATATTGAACAAAATCGAGCTAAACAAAAACTTAAGCATGGTTCCAAACGAGCACCCGCAGTAAGGTATAAAGTTGATGGTCTAGTCAAAATTTGTCGCAATAATTACAGTAACGATGGAAAAAGTACAAAGCTTTTGTCAAAGTTTCTAGGTCCATATAAGATGGACAAAGTTCTAGGGAATGACAGGTATTCAGTAAAATTCAAATTTAAATTCAAATTCAAATTTATTTATTTATAAGACAACAATTTGGTCCAGTTAAAAATAAAATAAAATAGTTAAAATACACATAATATTACAATTCACAATTTAATTTACTATATATCATACAATTAACATTAAAATTAATATAATTCTATTTTGCCATTTACCTACCATTACGTTGGCAAATCGGCGCTGGTAAAAGACGTTCCCGGATATCATAAGAAGGGCAAACCAGATGAAAGCGTAATTTCTGTAGATCGAGTTAGACCTTGGATAAACATTAAAGCTCTGGAAGTTCATGATAGCGATAGTGACAGTTTAAGCAAAAAAAAAAAAAAGGAAGATAGTGGGTAAATGTAAAATAAAATAATAATAATAAAAATAATTAGTAAATGACAAAACAAACGTATAATATGTAACAACAGTACTTATGTGTTCGTGAGCTTTAATGGTCACTCCAATGAATAATTACGATTAAAACATTATAGGATCACACGATTAAATATTTATAATCAGCAATATGCAATGTCACATAAATCAATTTAATTATACATTAAATCATATGAATGTTATAATCATATTGCGAATGTGATGATGTTATAATTAATAGAGGTCTCGCATCTTTGAATTATGTCACAAATATTATCGATATGTAATTAAATATTTTCACTAAAATATATGTATGATATAGCTTTTGAATTGCAACGGCACGGCATTCACGCCTATTGTGATGGTAATACGTGAGTGTTAACCGTTGTAATTTAATGTCAGTATGACTCACGAAAATTTAAATTATATATGATATAGCTAATCGTGAGCCTTTGGAGCTTTCTAGTATTATATTACTTTATATTTTATATACGTGCGCCAGTGGCAGCACGATGTCTGATGGCCGAATGTGATGATTTTAAGAAATAAAAGGTAGTTTTGTCATAATTTATTTAAATTACTTTATATGTAGGGTAGAATAATAACTCGGTAAGTCTGACGACCGGCCTCCCACTCATAACGAAGTGGGGAGTCGGGGTAAAAACGAGGTGTTCCGATGGATGAGAGTCAGTCTTGTTGGAGCATTAGCCGCAGCAAGGTGCTAAGCAGTAGCTCTTAAGTGTAGAACCTGTGTGTGCAAGTACTAGAATACAGAGTAGTAAAGTGTGTTGTTTGTGAATCCTGGAGTTTTAATTACATTACTTTCTCTTCTCACGCACATCCTCTTTCGCTATTTAAATTATAAATAAATAAATAAAAAAGCCCTTTTATTCCATAACTACAATGCCAGTCTGCATTGCGATACAACGAGGAAATGTCGCCAGCATCCTAGGTACAACGCTTTAAGGACCTATTTTAGATTTAAGGTAGGTAGCTAGGTAAGATACACTTACTGTATATATTTTAAAAATATTTTTTTTATATTACCTGTTTAATATTCTATGCTAATTTATAATACATAAAATAAGTGTTAGCACCCCTACCGGGTGTAGGCTTCTTCCAACCTCTTCGACCGTTCCACTGTTCATATTAAGTACAAAATGTTTTCCAAATACATTTCAAAACTAACTACGTTTTCCCAAAGCCAGAGACGAATAAAACTCTAATCTGCCCTCTAATCAATACTCTCAAAACATCAAAACCCCGAATCCCGCACTAAACATTCCCGCATGTAGAATAATTTAAAAATACGCAAAATACTGCCACTTCACTTCTAACCATCCCCACCCTGCGTATTTTTCGGTATGCGTGGCAGGTGGGGTGGGGGGGTTCGTTAAAAACGCCCGCGAGTACGTAGTATTATAAAAGTTGTGCCTACCGCGTGTAAGTAGTAAGGTGTGGGGAGGGGGCGACCCCCTTACCCCCTAGTTAGACAGTTAAAAGTATGCGGTATTAACAGTACAGAACGGAAATGAATATACGGGTAGGCAGGCGGTTTGGAGGCTGTGACGTGGCTTAGATAATGAAAATACTTTTGTCGGGCGGATTTTTTTTGGTTGCCGTCAAGAGGGTTGAGGATTTCGTTTGGGATTGCGTTTGGATTAGTTTTGTTTATGACAACGTTTATTTACATGTAGGTATCAAGTCTCAATAGGTTGAAATGGTACCGGGTTGCTATATGAATCGCTTGCGCGTATTTGCACTAGCCTTCCTGGTACCTACTTAAATACTTAAAACCTAATTAGGTTCCTTAATAAAATGGGTAAATACTTATTCTTACTACAACTTGAGAGCTATAAGTGTAGTCTTAATGAAAATGTCTGACTTATATTGGCAATATGCTAATTAGATGTATATGCCTATTAAATATGCGAATTAAATGTATGCCTTAACTTAAAATGTACGAATACCTTAATTCGTGATTTATGGTCAGGACTTTTGTGCTAAAATGAATTATCAGCCAAACCTATTTATATGGATAATGTTGAATATAAGTAACTCCATGTTGAAAAACAGAATTTGTTGATTTTCCCGAAGATTAGGAACGCTCAACGAACTAGGTTCACCTTTAGAAAACCTAGGAATTATAAGGGTTGCCCCGTGACCTTACGCGTGTATCAGGTATTCCAGCTGTTCACTTGTTTTATTCAATATTATAAAACGTACGAGTATACAGTTTTCAAACTCGTTTGGGTACTACAGACGTTTTACACATTTAACCCTTTTTGAAGGGACTGAAAAATATTGCTGTTTGTGATAAAATTTAACCCCAAAAACAGGTTCGCCAAATTTAATTAAACCTAGATTTAAGTGTTATTTGGTATAATTTTCAGTAGGTATTTTGATTTCGATTAAGTATTGGGAACTAAAAAGCTATCAGGGTGTTCAAGTACACTAGAAAGGTTTCTAATTTCTAACAAATGGTATTTAAAATCAATAGTACATTGTTTATTAAGGGCGGTAAGCAAGGAATTACGAACTCGTATTAAAATTAATTAACAGGAGTAATTATTGTACCGCCCGTAATACATGCAAATAAATAAACAATGATTATTAGCGGTAGTGTAGTAGCACAGTCCAGAGTACACCGCGGTGAGCGGCGGTTACGTGCGGCGTAAGTTCTATGAAAATCAATTATGACCATAGACTTAAAAAAACTCATTATCACCATTTACGAGCAAATGACGATGATAATTAAAAAAACACACTGGTTTACGAACTTCTATATTGAGTTCCTAGTACCAGGACAACAGAGCCCCGTAGCTGCGCATTTTCATAATAAAAGTGCACCATTTTAATGAAAATGAGTTTCGATTTTCCATACAAAAAAAATTGTCAGTTTCATAACGGCCCATGCAAAATGTATGAAAATATGCGTTACGAAATTGAAAAAAAACCGGGACACTCTTTTTCTTTTCTAAATCAATAGTACTTATAATTCTGGTTATAGAAATCCAAAACTTCCTATTTCAAAAAAAAGGAAATGATACCCTATTTTTGAAAATGCCCAGCCGCTGCCAATTTCAATCGTTCAGCATAATTTCCTATAAAACGTCAATGGAGCAAAAATGTATAATCACATGATGTCACAAGAACATGTAGAATATGTACATGTGTGCCAATGTAGGCGTCACAAAGGGGTCTGATTAAAAAACATGACATGCGCAGTAATTTAAAAAACTACCGGAGGCTGGGTTAATTTTTAAGTATTGATCAAAAATTGCGTGTATGTGGGGGGAGGGGTGTAATGTGGAGGGGGACGCCACCCGTGCGTGAATTAGATTTTTGTACCCAAATTTGTCATTAGAAAGTTATTCTGCTGCTCTGTTTTCCAGCTTTGTTTTGTGATGTTTTTAGTAGGCATGTTTTTGCCGAGTTGAGAGCGGTGAAAAATTACGCGCATTTCCGTTTTACAGCGAGATTTTATTTTCTGTTTTATATGAATTTTAGGAATGTAAACTGGACTCTGATTGAGATGGGGTTACTATGTTTTGTTTCTTACAAATGTAATCGTAAATTAATAAATTCTAAGGCCATATACATAAATATGGCCTTCGTATTTATTAATTTTCGAAGAGTGAAAAAAAATATATATTTAGTAAATACTAAAGCGAAATTGTATTTATTGTAATGCATATTCATTTAGGTAATTAAATCACCATGCCTATTATTCTAATTTGAATAAATATATCTACATTTTAATTCATCGTACGTCAATTTATACTGAAATATATTTACAAAATCTATACTTAAAAAGTATACGTATACGTATAAGTATCTCACTTCATGATGATTTTTTTATAAACTTAAATAAAATACGTAGCTCTAAAAGGTACACACTTTTCATAAACTTATAATTAAAAATACTTACATAATTTATTTTAATATGTTAACAATACATGTATTTTTTTTGTGGTGTGTTGTTTTGGTACAATGGGCGATTCAGATAATTATTTCTTCAATAAATTATAAATATACTCGTTAAGCTAAAACCAGCCTAAAACGTAATGGTAGTATTATCGACTATAACAGCGCTTATGACAATTTGGCCCGATTTTAGTCATTAATTAATAGTAAATTGGTCGTTAGTCCCGAGGGCGATAACGAATACATCTTTTCACTTGCCGGTTAAACTCTAGGGTTTAAAAATATTTAGAAAATTCGGTTTATAAAGCAATTTGTAGCGGCCTCCCTAGCCTAGTTGGTAGTGACCCTGACTACGAAGTAGGATGTCCTGGGTTCGAATCCTGGTAAGGGCATTAATTTGTGTGTTTATCACGAATATTTGTTCCTGAGTTATTTCTATGTAAGTATTTAATTTAAGTATTTATATGTATATATATATCTCTTATATGTATCGTCGTCTAGTACCTACAACACAAGCCTTATTGAGCTTACCCTGGGACTAGGTCGATTTGTGTAAGATTGTCCCATAATAATTTATTTATTCATTATAATAAGCTATTAGGTACATCTATCTATCAGACAAAAAATACCCAAACAATTGTAAAGCACGAATCAAATCATTTATCAAATGTAAATGTTTTGATTGATGTTTTTGTTTCTTTTATTTTTAGTAGTCACACTACTATATATAAATTATTAATTGAAAGGGATGTCATATACTACAGAAAAAGTGACCAAGGCTCTGATGAGCAGGGTCTGATGAGATCGAACCAGCGACCTGCTTTCGCGGCAGACGCCACCGTCGATCCCAGCCCTGCTTACCGGAGGCCTTGGTCACTTTTTCTGTTGTATATGAGACCGGTTAAATTTTTAAAAAAATAGCTAAGTGTATAGTATTGATACAATTTTACTCGCGTACCTATTTCCTGCGCGAAACGTGTTTCGTCGTCCTTATATTTCGAGTGCCGCACTGATCAGGCTTCGCGGTATTGACTAAAAGTACTTTGGTACCTCTGCTTCTCCTTTTAAATAATGGCTTCTGTCCGAGAGTTGGACAATTTTGCCAATGTCAAGTATGTAATAACAGTATAATATATCGTATTTTAGAGTGTATAGTCACTTGGGCGACGTTGTTCGCTGGCTCGCCTCGCTAATTTGTAAAATTTACTGCTAAAAATGTTACACTAGCGTCCGGGGCCGAGATCCCGGGACTACCGAGTAATGACTGATGGTTTGACGCGTTTCAGGATTAATCCTTCATTAGCTGCACGCTTCATCGTTAAGCTATAGTACCCATTCAATAACATTTAGCTCACAAAAAACTATTCAAGAGACGCGTTTGCCATCTTGAGTATCAAATGAAAGTCCTCATTTCGCAATTTTTTCCTTTGAATTTCAATACAGTTTGACAGGACTGTCAATCATATGTGGGTCACAATTGAAGTCCTTAAGTGTACAACACTATGACCACAACCAATAGGTGTCTCTTAATATCACGAAGAAGAGTTAATATGCCAGAATATGCATGTGCATCGTGTTTGGTCTATCTACGGAGTATTTATCTGATTATCTTGAAAGTGGGCTTGACTTGAAAATAGAGACCTTAACATGACGTCTTAACGCGATTCAGTTGACGACCTAAACTGAGTCGTTTCCGTACAACTGACCCTAAACTGAATCGCGTTAAGACTTCATGTTAATGGCGTTCAGCTACTTTAATTTGCAGATAAAACCGACAATGCAACATGACGTAATTTAGAAGATTACTTTCACCAAAATTATGTATATTGGACGTGAAATAGTTAATACAACACCAGATAACTTAGATCATAGACTAGGCGAAGAGAAAATAATACGATGATATATCCATTGTCTTGAACTTAATGCCAAAGAAATAAAATCTTTACAATAATAAAAAGTTAGCATATTTACATTGCGGGCCGGTAAGTTCCACTGGTTTACAATTGGTAAAGAAATTAGTTTATGGACTTCTTACGTCTTAGAAATTTCCTTTGAAAAACTTATGTAGGTACATTCAAGTGCTATTGATAGGAGACTTGCTTTTTTAAGATTGAAATCGATATTATTTGTTTTAATTTAGGCAGATATTCTAAACTGATAGTTATATATTTAAATTATTGGAGTAATTTAAAGACTGGCACCCAAAACCTATGAGCAAAATACTATGCCTAAAATGCTTTAAACAGAAGTATTTTAAAGCTGTCTCACACTAGGACGGGATGGGACGGTACGGGACGGGACGGGATGGGACGGGACGGGACGTACTGTCATTTTCTATAGAAAGAATCAAGTGATAGCGATAGTGACGGTTTCTATAGAACCTGATAGATCGTCTCGTCCCGCCCCGTCCCGTCCCGTTCTAGTATGAGTCATCCCTTAATCAGACCTCTTCTTTAATAACAACAAAATACATAAAGCTAAAAAAAAACAAATAAATATTCCCCCCGCGGCTTGCTACCGTTGAATTAAGTCTTTTTAATTCACATCAATGTGAAAATTGATCCCAATTTTTCCACACCAACGTTAGATTTTCCTACCTATATTTGCCTACACTATGTAAGCAAAGGAAATTCGCAACCTGCACTCAACTCAGCCTGCCCTAGTGCCTATAAATTATAGCCCCAAGGGCGGAGGGCTCCAGCGAGCGCTCCGCCACCGGCTTAGTATGAAAAGGTACTAACTGTGTATTAAATCTATGAATACTTAGGATCTTTTTCCTTTTAAATGTAGCATTGTAAGCGCTAGCTTTTCGTTAAGTTCTGTAATAAATAGTAGGGATAGTTTCTAAGGACTATTTTCCGTCTTTTGTTAAATTTTGTGAGAACTTCCTTTTGGGAAAGGTAAAGTTAACTAATAATTGTAATGAAATAAACCACTTTAAGCAGCAATTACTATAGTTTAGCTAGGGTCTATTCTCGTTCAAGCATAGGCATAGAGATTCATACTGACTTTTTCGTACACTTGTATTACCACTTCCAAAAAAAGGGAGGGATGTAGAGTTTTTTCAATTGTTATAATTATACAATGTTGTATTTTGAACCAAGTTTTTGTGAACCAATGTTTATCAACTCCTTCATTGCATTTCATTAAATATAAATACTTTAAATTATGTTGTATTTTAAAATTGTCAATAATAGCAGTTTATAGTATCTGAATAACCTCTTACAAAGCATTATATAAGAGAACCTTTTCGGTATAAAAAATATTGACCTCTTCGATATTTGCATGCCAACTTAGTCGTGTTTTAATGTCAGTGTCTTAAAATTAGCCAATAAACACGAATAGGTATTTTAACTGGATTGTAAGATAAGATTAAACGTTTCTAATAAGTAAGATAAGATTAAACGAGTAGTTCCTTGTGTACTTATGTGTGCTTAGGGATTTTTTAATACTGGTTGATTCCACCAACTCAGATCAAACGGCCCTAGAATGTTGTCACTATGCATTATGAAAAATTGCAAATGTAACCAACTCTCGAACCCATGATTTCCTTGTCTAGAGTTCTGAAGATAACAGAATGAAAACATGGTAGTTCCGCGATGTCTGCACGTCAAGTATTTTTTACGGATCTCCGCGATGCTCGCTTTTACTAGTAGTTACTTTTCGGCGGTCTTTTACTGTATTAGACTTCCAACCAGATGGCAGAACCTGGATGAGAGAACCGATGAATCTGAAGAAGATATCAAACACTTTCAAATCATGTGAAGTGAGTTTTTCACTTGTCGGACGCTAGAACGACCATTTCCTGCATCTCTTGAGGATGTCTCGCAGAGAGGCAAAACACGACACGCGTTTGTATTATTTGTGGTGGTTTGTTCTATTCATTTGCATATTTATTTTTTGCGGCAAGAGAGTGCGAAACATGTGCGAACATTAATTAAAAATAAGATTTGTTTCCCCATTCAAATGCCTACAAATAGGACCTTGCAATTTTGATGATAATTTAAAAACTAATTATTATATCGATACAATTTATCCATGCTTAAATAAATATACTAAAAATTTATTGCAAAGTTCCATAACATAGCTAATTTAAAAAATATAGATGGTCCACTAAACACTTTAACTGAATTAGAAAATTGATCGTAGTTCTTTGAGTCCACTTGAACAATCCGGCCTGTATGTCTGTATGTCTGTAAGTATATTTTATGTAGCAAGCGTTCAAAATTACATGGTCATAATAGCCCGTACCATTTTTAACGCGTGTATATGTTAGATCGATGATATCTCGATTGCCGTTCATCAGATCGTCTTGAAATTTGACAAGTATGTGGTTAAAATAGATAAATATAATTTTTAATCCAAAAATGAGCCACATTTTTTAAGGGGTAGTCGCGATATAGGAATTGCGAGTTAACGTTCGGGGTCAAACTACAGTTTAATTACTTATAGGGCTACTCACGTCAATAGAGACTAAAATAACTCGACCAGTTTCGCATTGAATTTGTCTGATAAATATGCATGGGAGTTTTCGAGAAGTACATTTTTAATTATAAAACATTTATTTTCGAAATATAATACAGTAAGCGTAATTTACCTAACGACCTAACTCTACCTACCTTAAATCTAAAATAAGTCCTTGAGGCATTGTACCTAGGATGCTGGCGGCATTTCCTCGTTGTATCGCAATGCTGATACGTTGTGCGAGGAAGCCACCAGCTTTTCGGTCACCAGTAGCATCAACCGTTTCGCGATTTCTAAGAAAAACTTGCGTGAGCTGGGACCTCATGGACCAAGAGTTTCGACCCCGAATGGTACAATAAGGTACTCTCTGCCCAGGCTCTTATATTTATTACGTTTTAGTACATTTTTTCGACATCTTCTAAAGCACCCTAAAGCACAAATAATTGAACCATTTTTCCAAAGTTGTAACAATGGGAATACTAAATTTGATTTAAATAATTTGTGACGAGCGTTCCTGCAGAAATTGGGTCGGGGAAGTCGGTCAAGGGAGTTCCGTGTTTATTCTATTTAACATGTTTCCTCGTATTACCAAATTTCTAAAAGAGCGAAATCACTGTTTACACATTTACTAAACATTATTTCGTGATTTTCGATTCGTTCTCTATATTTATAGCAGCTTTCGTTTACCTAAAAGTTACCAAGCCAGTATATAACCAGTATAACTTACTTTTTTATATTGTTTTGTCTTTATGTCTGTTTATTGTGATCGTCACAAATAAATTTATTTCTTTCTTTATTTCTTTCTTTCTTTCTTTATATATACGACATTAATTTAAGCAAAAAATTCTCGCATTTAACACTGTAAAATAAATAAAAATAAATAATTGGGAATAATCTCACACAGATCGACCAAGTCCTAAGCAAAGCTTGCACTATGGGTACTAGGCGACGATATACATACTCAAATAGATAAATACATAGAAAACTTCCATAACTCTGGAACAAAAATTCGTGATAAACACAAATAAATGCCCTTACCAGGATTCGAACCCGGGACCTCCGGTTGATGGTTATAATAGTTGATACCCTATATCACTAGTATACATAAGGGTTAAGGAAGCTGGTTACTACTAGGGCAGTGTCGAGTACTGAAACGTTTTAATACCTTATTAAAACCCTGAGGTATTTAGTTACCGGTTTAGATCTAATTTTCAGGGAGTGAGGAATGGTTTATTGAGGCAAACCATTAGAAAAAAAATGATATATATGTTTTTTTAATTTGTAAATAATTTTTACAGCATACGTACGCGATTGACTCATATTTTTATTGTTACTACATAGTTTTTCTAACTATGCATATAAACTAACTTTAATGTGTATTCGGTACTAAAAGGTACATACAAAAACTTAATAAACTAAAACTTAACTTTAATTAGTTTTTCATATGACAAAATACACTTCACAAATCACATTAAAAAAAAGTATTAAAAAACAATGATAAATCATAAATTAAATACCAGAACACCCTTTCAATTATTTCCTTAAAAAACATCTTGAATCAACCTCTTCACAACTTCGCAAATGAGGTAAACTTTGACAAAGCCTTTCCATAATGTTCCACGTGTCTATTTCCGTCTCGCTCTGACTAGCTCCATCCCTCTCGCTCGGTTAGGATAAATATTGTTCTAGCGTAGCGGGGTCTACGACGTAGTACGCAAAATTTTCTGCTCGATGAAAAGGGTCTTTATATTTATAGATTACTGAGGGCGCTTACGCTCTTTTTCTGAATAAGTGCGAGTACAATAAAAAGTACATGCGTAAGTTTTTGTAGATGCTTAATGGAGTAAGGTTCAAAGTGTAGTTAACTTTGGACGTGCTTCGGAAATTACGTAATGAGACTTTTATGCAAATAACGAAGAAACATCACGTGATTCTTTCTATATAAACTGGTAGATCATCCCGGATTGGATTGGATTGGTGTGATTCATCCTTAATGGGGATTAATACGAATCAATTCGCCGCTATGTATGTATGGGCAATGAGACATAAGGTAAAACGCAACTGCATACATTTTCAGAGAATGTACCAAATCCACTACTGTCGTAGATTAAACATATACTCTGAAACAGAATCTGAAGACATTACTCAACAAATTAAAACAACATTCTTCGGGCTCTCTTCCTATTTAGACGCAATAAAGCCTCGACGGGGCTTCGGACTTTGTTCTGCAATTCATTTTTAGGCGGTTATAGAATCTGTCCGTGCGTCATTCTCTGGGTAATTGGACCATTTGTTTGTGTACAAAACTGGGGGACACTGAACCCATAGATTAAATGTTACCTGTAGATATCAGTTTCACGATCAAGCACTATTCATTGCTTTCAATTAGTGTCGGACCGAAGTTTCGGTTTCGGGCAATTCCGGCCTAAAAATCATGTTTCAGCCAAAGGTTTGGTTTCGGCCAAAACCTAGCCAAAACTTTCGGCTGCGCCGAAATTTACAATATCATATTTTCGGGTCGCGTTCGATTGACATCGGGTGAGCTCGGTACGGCTGGCAATATGACATCACTATGAAAATAACAAAATTTTAATCGTTACATCCATTTCGGCTTATCACAGTGCGGCACACATATGCAAAGATATATTTATGAAGCTGTTAAGCAAACAGTTAACACTGCTGGGCAAAGGTTTTCCACTTGTCCTCGGTTAAGAATGATCTCCTGCCAGTCGTTAAAATATGCGTTAAAGTAACACATAGCGTGATAGTCAATAAGATGGCATCTATACTATTCCTTTAGGTCATACCGCGATATCGGTCTGTTTAAGATATACGCGTCAAATTTTCAAGACCCCTCGGCGGCATAAAATGCAGAGTAGCGTATCTCCTATTGGTATTTATTATCTGTGGTCTAGGCAGCTAGTCCTGCCTAAAAAGGTAAAAAGGGAGTTTAGAAATCCGCTTACCTGTTTAATAGAAGCGCTTCTAGATTAGCTCTCACTGGTTTAGAATTACATTTTTAAGATTCAGCCATTTTAGTAGCGTTCTCTTGTAAAATCATTACCCACCGCCTGCAACTTTGGCCGCGTAAGAGAGGAACAGATTTTAACCCCGATTTCCCCCACATCTTAGCGCCACTTGGAATCCGTTCATTAATAGATGTAAGGGTAAGCAAAAAAAGCCGGCTCAAAAATCCAAACGAGTCACATCCCAGGTGGCAAAATGTTCAAGTTGATAATCAAGACCAAGTGCGGGTAGTTCGTAAAACCCGCGTAGCTAAAAGATGTTGATGTCAACCTCAACCAGTCTTTTTCCGGAATCACGGGGGCAATGTCGCCTTCGAAACGTCGGAGGTTAGTTTTCAAAATTTTACGCGCTATTTATGATCTGTAAAAAAATATTCTAAGAAATCCAACTTTTCGACATAAGGAAAGATGACAGACGGACAGGCAGACAGACAGCGAAACTACAAGGCTTCCTAATTGACTACAGAACCCTAAGAACGCGCTGAAGAGCTGCCAAGAGACTCAAAGCCGAAGCAAACGTTAAAATGATACTAGGAAGAATGAGGTCAGGCATTTATTTTACTACTTATGAAGCAAAAACGGCATAGGATAGGTATTACCGGCGACCTTCAATATTACCTATATTTGAGCAGCTGGCACAGACTATGTTACAAATGTTTCGATTATCAAATTTTTATCAAATAAACTTGTATGTTTTTTTTAATTTAAAGACGATAAAAACGATTATTTTTATTGATTTGCCGGCTAACTTTAGCACGCGGCTCCGTTTGTGTAGGGGTCATAAAATTATTAAACCTCTTGCCTTGTGTCTCGCTTAGTACCTGGAACCCCTGTCTTACCTTCTTATGAAGGATGTTAACTGTCATATGTCTCCTTTCATGTTGAAATCTACCTGTGTCCTACTGTTTATGACATAAAACTTATGTGACATTATGGAATTGAAAATTGAAATATAATTACCTCAACTCCTCAACTCCGGGTTAGCGGGTTACCCTGGGTGGAGCAAGTGGGCCTTAAAAATCATAATTGTTAAATCCCCGCACTCAGTAAAGAATCAACCCATTTTTTCAATCCCAGATTAATTTATCGGGTCGCATATGCGCGTCGTAAATTATGAACGCCCGGGGGCGACCGCTGCTGCATCCTAATTCCTAAACAGGGGGTCTCCCCCGGAATAGAGGCACTTTTAAAAATGCCACTAGGATTTTTGTTTGCCATGCGCGCAAAGCGTCAGCGGTTGTAACGCTCGTGAATTACGCTTTGAAAAAGAAACTAATATATAAAACGGGATAATTACCGTGTATGTTTGTTTTATTTAGCACCCAAACATACATGATAATTATCCCGTTTTAAATACTAGTTTAAATGCACACATATTGTTTCTTTTTCACCTCCGTTGTCACGTGACATCTGAGGGCTCCGAGCTATCACGTGATTATTTCTATAGAAACTGACAGATCGTCCCGAATCGGACTGGTGAGAGTCATCCTTTAGGTGATAGACGGGTGATATCTATTGGGCACTAGCGTGTTGGGCATTCAGACGTTTACCTCATATTGTGTATATTTTAAGATGTAATAATATAGCTATGGCATTGCTGCTAAACAACACTTCCAATGCGTTTGGTTAACCCCTTTAAATAATATTCCAATTTTTAAATGCATGTCAACCCCTAAAAGTGCCCCCTAGACATTTAGCCGATGTCGAAGAAATATAGGGCACGCACACCGTAACGGTTCCTATTTTTTTTTAAATATATCAGAATACCATCAACCTAAATAAGAAATTTAAGGTTATTTAAATTTTATCACCTAAGTAATTTCACTTGACTTATACAGAATTAGACACATTGATCATGATCAATGTGGCTAATTCTGTCTAGGGCCTATTGTGTCTAATGCTTGCCTGTGTTGAATACGCAGCGCTGTCGACTCAGTTGATAAGCAGCAGAGTACTCTGCAATCTGCATTCATCGCCTGCGTATTTTGCTTATATTCAACGCAGGCGAGCATTATAACTACGTAGACGGAATAGTCCCTATGACAAAATTAGCCCCATTGGTCTTAATTTAATGAAACATTTGTATCAAACTGAAATTCAACACAATCGACTACGAGTAAACCTTCCTTATCAGTTTCTTCGTGACCTTAAGAAGCACATATTGTAAAATATAGGAACAACATTATTTACTGAAAATTACAATGTCAATTATTGAAATAACAATCCTAAATACAATTTCTAACATAGATTGTCAAACGAACGAGATCCTTTAAGTCTTTCATATTCTTCTTGTGATACAATTCGTAATAAATCAACCATAAATTTCAAACTCGTAATTTATTTCCCGTTTTCCGGTATCGGAGAAAGACTTCCCATCGGCCGGAAAGTTCTAGATTCCGACAATTTGACTCAAAACGAACACGAACGATTTGATCCTAAGCCCGGAAACTAAGCCTCATGATAACTTCGCAGTTCGCACACACGACACCACTGTAATAAAAATTATATGCTCCAATTTACGATGGAGGGGGGAGGGCCCAAAAAATTCCCCCCACCCCCCTGATTGCGGGATCGAATCTCGCTAAATGGGGGTGAAAAATTCGCGGGAGGCACGCGGAGAGAACGATACATTTTTATCATTATCCCTTTCTAACGAACTATAGGGTGGGGATAATTATTAATTTTTTTTTGTTTGTGTGCGTGGGTTGGATTAATTAGTAAAGGGTGAGCTGTGTTGTTAATGCGATATAAGTATTGTTCCCCTTTTGTTTTATTATTTTAGGACTCTTAGTGCAGGTAATTTTCACATTGTTTTAGATTTTCCTCTTAAAGTTTTGCTTTAAGACTTTATGAATGATGGTGTGACGTAAGTTTGATAATTCTTACAAATATATTGTTATATTACACGAAGACTATATTTAAACTATATTTTACTAACAATAAGGTATTTCAACAGCCTCTTATGAGAACGAATTGGTAAATTTCAATAACTTTTAATGAACCAATCTCGGGAAAAAGCATTATAAGCCAAAACATCTGCTAACGATACCAAATTTCATGAAAAGAAAGAAAAGTGAAAAAGGTGGCCTCGGGAGAGACACGAACTCGTGAACACCCCCATCGCTCTCCTAAGTGAGCTACCGAGACACACCAGGTGGCTCCGAATTTTTCTAGCATGTCCGCCTTAATCTCAAGGTATTGCCATTTTTCCTTTATTTTGAAGAAAACCAGTTTTTTTGCAATGCGGTCTTTGGCACCACTAATGCCAACTATAGTGACAGGGGCGGCAAAGCTTTGCTTTGACCTAAGATACATCAATAACCATCTTTGCTTCTAGTGCCGTAACAAACTTACTATGCGCATAAAATCTGCAACCAAATGCAACACTTATGATGAGAGCGTCTATCCATTGGGAGGTAAATCGTCCTTTTCTCCCGGCTTAACACTTGACTGTTAAATAAAGATTATTTAAGTACAGTCAACAACAGAAGTATCTTGGCTAGTGAAGTTTTATTAAAAAGGATTTTAGTTATTAAGGTGTGTGTGCAGGGGTAATTTTTTTGACAAAACTTTTTTGCATGTTTATGAAGAATTTCCTAAATATATTTGTGTTATTTTTGATTAGAAAACTCCCGTGAGTATCAGACATATTAAAATTCTCATAGCGGGTTACTCACGTCAATAAAGTCGAAAATATTCGAA
Source organism: Lathronympha strigana (assembly GCA_949128165.1). Lineage (NCBI taxonomy): Eukaryota > Metazoa > Arthropoda > Insecta > Lepidoptera > Tortricidae > Lathronympha > Lathronympha strigana. The sequence continues at coordinate 21,506,575 of OX421912.1, forward strand.
TAGTCGAGCTATTTTCGACTTTATTGACGTGAGTAACCCGCTATGAGAATTTTAATGTGTTATTTTTGTTTATTTAGTCGATCACATTAAATTAATTGCGCAATTATTTACTTATTTTTGTTTTTAGATTTCGATACAAAACGAAAAATGTGAAAATATTATATTCTAAATCCTAACAAAAACGAAATTGGTTATATTTGACAATAGTAATAAATGATAAATGATAATAGTACATTACATACCAAGGCCGTTTAAGTGGGAAATGCCTCGGATTGCATGTAATTGTCGGCCGAGGCAAAGCCGAGGTCGACTAACATGTGATCCGAGGCTTTCCCATTTACCGGCCGAGGTTTGTATACTATTTTTCAGCCCGAAGGTGCCGGCAGGCGGCAATTTAGTTTTGCGTAAAGTGGCGCTTACCGGCCGGAGGACTGAAAATTTATTTGCATAAAATATGGTATACACGGGTCTCATAAAATATTTGAATCAATCATATTTAACCATGAATGGCATGCAAAATATACAACTTAAATCTAGAACTACTACTAAAGACTAGTTTTATGTAGAATTTATAATTATCCTTTCAACAATTTAATAAACTAAATAAAAACTAACGTCATTTGTCAAATACCCACTACTTCAATATATTATAATATAATATATTATAATATGAAAAAGTTTCCTAAATATCCTAAAAACTGCAGTAACTTTAGTATGGAAATTAGCAAATTCATCTTACCTAAAGAGAGCATGAATGAATGAAAGAAAGAAGAAAGAAAGAAAGAAATTATTTATTTGGTTTAAAAACATTGCAAGGTTCAGGATAATGCATAAAGAATGCATTTTGTTTTACGCTTTACAACGTTTGCTGAGAGTACCTTTAAATTGGAATAAACAATAAGACAAAAAACGTGAATGCAATAAAACAGTGATATAATAAGGACCCGAGAGTTTTAAGAACCAATTATGAGCTGTTGCATACGCTAGTTTTTCTACGACAGCTAAAATAGCGTAAAAAGCAAAATCTAGAAACGTGGCAGAATAGGGAAGATGTTGTGCCCACTATAGAAATTAAAAAAAAACAACAACAGTGCTCATATATTGTATGAAAATTCATAGAAGCAGTGTTCTTATGGAATACCATAGACAACGTTATAATGTATACTTTTTTAATATCGCTGTCAGTGATCTAATTGACAGATAGAAGTGCTGGAGTAGAAAAACCAACGTTTTCATTCACGGACAACGTTTTCTATATTTAAATCCATCGTTCCTAAAAAACAAACAAAAAAATATAGCATTTACGAAGCTAGCTAAAATTCACTTTCACTTTTGAACGACCAAATAAAAATTCGTAAAATTTCAAGGCCACTAGAATTTGCCGGTTATTTTTTTAGATAGCTTAGCCGCTACGGTTTTTATTTTTGTTCAGCCGGTTTCGCTGGAAATAGATTTCCATTCCATTTTTGAACACTTTGTTTTCATTCAGAGGGCTCTCGGTATTTTCTAAACACGTGACGGTATTATTTAATAATATCTATCAATTAGTACATTTCATTTGAGAATTGGCGACATATTGATATGTCACCAGTTATTCAGTTAAAGAATATTGCTTGACGTTGCTTGCGTACATTCATCGGGAAAGTGCGATAACACTTGTCAGTTTCATTAGGTGATATCCGAAAACTAACGACATTGTCGTAGCAGTAGGCGGTTATGGTTATGGGCTCTTTTTTCCGCATTTAGACCTTAAATATCAGGGCAATTGGCGAGAAAAGCAGACGATTCTATGGAAGATTGAGTAACTACGCCTACCGGAATGCCTTGGCTTGAAGCTCAATAATAATTTTCTTTTTCCTAGTGTTTTCCCGGCTTGTGCCACAGCTTAGGGTTCGCTTTGGCAGCTGACCCTAAGATTTGGCGTAGGCACTAGTTTTACGAAAGCGCACAAAACGCTTTGCCTCCAGCTTTGTTACGCGAACAGCTAAGGAGTGGAATTCTCTACCTGTGAATATTTTCCCTGCCCACTATAACTTAGATCTTTTTAAATCGCGAGTGAATAGACATCTTTTAGGCAAGCATGCCCCATCCTAGATTACATCAGCACTTACCATTAGGTGAGATTGTAGTCAAATGCTTACCTATTCCTCAAAAAAAAAAGCGACTATCTGAGCTTCCAACCCAGAAGGTAAACTAGGCCTTATTGGTATTAGTCCGGTTTCCTCACGATGTTTTCCTTGTGGTGATTGGTAAATATCAAATGATATTTCGTACATAAGTTCCGAAAACGCATTGGTACGAGCCGGACTTAGAAGCCGGGATCTTCGGATTGAAAGTCGCACGCTCTTAGCGCTGAGCCACCAACGCTGGTTCAGCTGAATGAACCTGGCCAGTCAATCCCTTACTTTCCGGCCCTCGCCAGTAATTGCTATTCCGCCAAACGTGCTAGTCAATGCCAACCCGATATACCTACTTGCGTATTTAGGGTTGGCAGTTGGCACTAATTGACTAACGTGTTTGGCGGAATACCAAAGTAACATTATGGTCGTTATGCTGTTACTGTTAGTTTACCAACGCCTCTATTGACTGTTATCTAAATTGCGTAGGGGAACCTGTTCTACCTCGGTCAGTTTTTTCTTTTATGATTTTTAAAAAATAAATGAATAACCGCAAAACTGTTATTTATCCGAGTACCATAAGATAGATTAATAAACTATCGAATATAATACGAAATAAAAGGATTGGTATGTCTATTTTGATAGGCTACGTCGACGAAAAAAAAAGGGAAAAGTGTCCAAGGAACAACACCCCTGATGTTCCTTGGACATATCCCGTTGTACCTCGGACACGATATTTTTTATTAATTATATTATATTTATAAAATTATTCGATTTTATTTATAAAATTATAGCTATTTTTAGCATATTTATGCCATTCAATAAAATTTTCTAGTACAGATTATCTTAGAAAAATTACTCAGCAATTGTCATATTTTATTTTGGCCTAAAACAATTTACGAAGTTTTTCTAAGATTGATTACTTGATAACTTAAAACGCAGGTAACCAATAATTAGATACACAGTAAATATTGATCATTTAGTTAAAAAAAAATATGCAGTAGCAGTTAGGTAGGGGCCAAGGTACAACATATTCTTGGTGTCCGAGGTACAACAAAATAACTTTTTGGAAAAGTGAGCTTCGTATTAGCACTTCCAATTAAGATTAGGCTAAAACTATCTTACCATCGAGTAGCTAATTATCTTGACATTAACCTATTATATAAAAGTTTTTTGTCTAGTAGCAAAACATGAAATTATCAGTCTTGATGTAAAGTTCTAAATAGCAACTTTTCATGACACGATTCATATTTAATTATTTTTCTCGAGATACTACCGGCCCTCAAGTTTCGTTGATAGATGATTTAATTAGTTATCAAATAACGTTACAAATAATGTAAATAAAATATTTTAATTACCCCGGCAAGGTAGAAATATTGCCAACTGTCCGAGGTAAAACTATGTCCAAGGTTCAACAGTTTCCCCTACGTGAATATCGTCTCAGTTGACGTAATCAGATCAAAACTTAACGACCATACATAACACTCGATATTCAAGTATAAGTCAAGCACTCCGAAGAATCAACGACGCCGTACACTTTTACAAGAACATTATGAGCGAAAATTCTCTTTGATCCTAAGAACAGTATGCCAGAAACGCCATGTTTAGATTCCGTTGGATTGAAATGTCAGTTTAAGTGTGCCGGAGGTATTTAAAAGGCTTCTATGGTTTTTGCGATCTTTGTTATGTTAAATTAGTGATTACATAATCATGTTAGATTTTTATAAGGACATTACAATCAAAGGATATCTCGTTTAGTTGCCAGGTTTGATAAAGAGCTTGTTTACTCGTGTTCTGTGTCTTGTTTCTTTCTCCAAATAGGGTGACATGGAAGTATTTGTAACGTTCTTTGCTTGAAAGCAGCTGCTTAGCTACTTTATATAGAATTCTTCTTCTTGGTTCACTATTGCCAGTGTGGATGTGGTCATCATTGTGAAAAGTTAGTGATGATCTTGGTAATACGACGCCACTCGTTGCGAATAGTAGTACATTCGTAAACCTTAGCCTTAGGTGGTCTGGTGCCTTCAACTTTCCCTGCACTACGAGAAGCTCTATCGAGTCATTACCATAACAAGATACATGACTCAAGAAGGTTAAAATGCGCGACTTCTGTGTCACTGTGGCGCTGTCTGATGCCAAATTATTTTAATATGGAGTCATTTGTACGAAATTATCTCCACGATACTCCTAGCACCTGTCTTCAGCACCACATGTTCATCGCCTCACCTCGTTTCTTCTTCTCGCTTTTACAAGGAAAGAAAAAGTTAGATAGAATTACCTTGGAGAATAAAGACGGTAACTCCACACTTCTTCTTTCTGGATGTATATGTCCCCTATCATTTGGAGTTAGTCCTCCCAGAAAGTTTAAGCCACAATGTAAGGTTTTCTGTTGTCTCCGCATGTAACTCCGCCACTTTCAGGTCCTTATAAATGGTCTGACTCCAAGTCGCGAAAGGCCGGTTGGACCCCTTTTTCCCTCCTGGATAGCCATTATACCTCGTGTCATGTGGTCTCCATTTCGTCATATGCCATGGTCTAAGAGGGGTTTTGCGAAGTTTGCCTTCGATTTTCGGCAATTTGAAAGTAATGTTATTAAATGTCCTCGTTCTGCGCCTCAAGTTTTACATCTACAAGCAGTCTCCAATTAGGTATTAAATGCTTGATGTATTTTCCATGCTTTGAAGGCCATACTCGTATCTGCTTTCATCTTATATGATTTGGTTGACGTCTTGGAGTTTTGTTTTGAGATTCCTGTAGGTTGTCTTAAGGTTTTATGGGAAGATTGATCGCTTAATTTCCTTGTACACGTTCAAAATCTTATGTATTTAAAACAGTCCATGTTTTGTTTTAAATAATTACTTAGGTAAACATGGAAAATCCTGCTTCGATTTTTTAAATTTCTGTTAATATGTAAACTTTTATCCTGACTTATAATAGTTATAATCAAAGTAGAACCAACTTTACAGTGTGCGTAGCCAAGATGCCAATCGCTCACGCTTAATAACGTATCGCAGCTACCTCTCTCTATCACTCTTCCTTATTAGTGTGACAATGACAGTTGCGTTTCGTTAGCGACTGAGCGTGAGCGATTGGCATCTTGGCTAAGCACCCTGAACGGAGAAGTTTGACGAATTTTATAATGGCTTACTCACACGTTAGTCAAATAAATTCAAACCCTGAAAAAGTTTAAAGATATTCCATGAAAACAAAGTTTTGGGAAACAAGCGAATTTATAAATATTACATATATATATAACCAGGTCCCGTAATTTTCATGCCGATGACAGACAAATGACGTCAAGCTTCATTTCATCATGTTTTAGATTTGACGTTTGAAAGAATAATGCTGTCATTTAATAGTGTCAAAACTATTATGTTCGACGTTAGAATCGAATGTTGATAGACTTTATCTGTCATTAACTCATTTCGTATTAAATAAAACATCCTGTGTGTTTATATACGTCATTATGACGAAACTGGCATGAAAATTACGGGCCCTGTATATAACTATCCAAAATCCTGAAATTCAATTATCTATTGCTAGACGGTGGGCGTCCCACTCGTTAACATACCTAACTAAATAATAGACAGAATAATAGGCCAAAAGGTCGTAATCCCAGAAGCTCGGCCAACCAGGTGTCCAAGGAGCTGCAAATTCCGATGTCACAGGCTCTCCATCAAGCTGAAGATCGCAGCAAATGGATATGCCTATTGCAACATTATAAAAGGTACCCGTCTGTCACCTCTATTAGCATTGACAGTTTAAAGATTACATGTGGGACAGCTTTGAACTCTAGTGCGTCAACCTTACTCCGAGCATTTATCATTCATTTAAATTGAGTAAAGGCAAAGAAGCGTCGATTCTCATTCGGAATATCCTACTCTTTCTGCCAATACGCGCATTAGACGTAGTATAGATATGTCGCTTTACCCCCTAAATTATTTCGACATATGCAAATTTGTGCGCGCCTACAGATGTTGCCGCAGATTAAGAGACGCAGAGGCGACACAAATCGCGGGAGTAAAAATAATTGTTTTGGAAGCTTTAGATAAGTTGTGGAATATTCTTACTGTTAATCAAAGGAATTCATATAAATATAACTAGCAAAATATAGTAAGTGTTATTTATCTACCGACTTACCACCTTAAATCTAAAATAGGTCCTTGAGGCATTATTATGCCTAGGATGCTGGCGGCACTTCCTCGTTGTATCGTAATGCTGATACGTTGTGCGAGGAAGCCACCAGCTCTTTGGTGTGTATTTTATCAAGCAGAAATTTACTCATATTTTACAATAATGTTACAAATGTCTATTGTGACAATTTGATAACGAACGTGAAGCGCTTCGTGCATGGATATTTCGAAAACTTTGGTTTGACTACCGCTCGCCTCATATACTCTCACAGCAACCCTGTCTGAGCATGAGCGTAACCTAACAATCGGCAATTAAATATAAATAAATAGGTTGATAACAAATCAGAGAAGATCCACTCAACACTTTTTCAGCTCATATCGCGGTGCACTTGATTACTTTCGAGTCAAAAATCAATCAACAAATATATGATTATGGGACAATCCTACGCAAATCCACTTAATGTCACAGTACGCGCAATATACCTCATATTACGGGTATTAGACGACATAAGCTGGGAGCAATCTGCACATGCATAATCTATGTGAGCACACCTAGCGACTTTCTCCCAAAAAACGGAGCGCGCAGTAAAATTGTCTAACTACCCCCCGCGCGGGCTCATTACGGCGCCTGCGTGTGCGGAAGCATAGCGCCACGCTCCGGACAAGTCTCAAGATATCAGACCCAATTTCACTACTGACAAGCGTGACAATTTCTAAAATGACTGAATTACTGGCGTCCATAGGCTACGGTGACCGCTTTCCATCAGGCGGGCCGTATGCTTATTTGCTACCGTCGTGGTAGTAAAAAAATAGTCTACGGAAACAGCTCACCATCGCGCGGCTGTGTGCTTGTTTGCCACTATTCCGATAATTTTAGTAAAATCAGGACGGGACGGGGCGGGGCGGGACGAGAAAATCTGTCAATTTCTATAGAAAGAATCACGTGATAGCTCGGAGCCCTCGGATGTCAAGTGACGCTTTCTATAGAAATTGACAGATTTTCCCGTCCCGTCCCGTCCCGTCCCGTTCTAGTATGAGTCATCCTTAAAATGAGTTAAGTTAAGCATTTAAAGCACTTTCCCTCAAGGGTCCATATTTATTTTCGACTGAATATTCTTCTAAGGTACATATTTACCTAACATAGGCGTTTTGGTTAAATATCAACTTAGTTATCGATATAGAGAATTTAGGTCAAAATTACAAAAGCAAGCATTACTAGCGTTCCAGAATGTTAAACGGTAAACATCCGTTTACCGTCTAGAAATTATACGTCTCGTGATTTCTGTTGCGAGTCTTGTAGGACTACAGATAGTACTATTTACGATGATCCGATCAACGCTTTGACTTTTTAATCGGACTGGCAACATCTGTCAGTTTCTATACAAATACAAGTAAGTCTGCCGATTTCTGCGCACAAATAGATAAAGGTCAGTCCATTGAGGCCATACAATGAGTACGAAACTATGAGCACAGAGGGGTAGGCATGTCAATTGTAACTCCCTCTGGATTTAATCTCGAAGGATCGACGGTACTCCAGGTATCGTTGGACAAGCATCCAAACAAACAATGCAAAGATACAAACACTGGATTGTCCTAGTAGGCTCAGAGAGCTTCGCTCATTTGTTCAAACGGTTATATCCGACGATATCTTCAGACTGCTCCTCCCAACGTATCCCACTTCACTCACCCCGCCATATACAGATCGCGATACTAACGCGTGTTCATCTCTTTCTAGTTTTGAACCCCCTCCCCCCTCCTACCACCCTCCTAATTCCTTACATATTTAAATTCCACTTTCAACGGTTGTGCCCATATTGTCTCCTCTGGTTTGCGTTATTTTGTTCTCGTAATGAATTTAAAAATTAAATGCGCGATGAGCGTGGTTCCTTGCCGCTGATTGGTTACGGGTTTTGTTTAATGAGGGATTCTAAATATTCTAAATGAGATGATTGATTGAAAAAGGCTTCGCTGTGGGGTTACTGTAAATAATAAGTTGAAAATAGATGTCATATACTAAAGAAAACCTTTTTCTTTGTGTAATGATCGGTATCAAAAAACGAGGAGGAGCAATGTGGACAAGATTGGCACGGGACCAAAGAGATTGGAAGTCGTAGGGCGACGCGCCTATAGAGAGACGGCTTGAGAGCCAAAACTCGTGTCTCGCATATGCGCCCGGCGCATATGTGACAGTTAGTAGCAGTCAGTACCCCTTGGACCGTCATGGAGTAATAATAAAATGAAAATACTTCAAAAATGCCACATTGCTCAATAATCGGGTGCCGCAACCAAAGCAAATTTGTAAATAAACAAAATTCAAACGTTTCGTATCACAGGTAATTAAATAATATGTAATTAATTCAATATAAAATTAGTATGGGCAAGAGAAATAGGGAAGAGACACGAAGCTGCATTTGTTATCGATAGTGTATGTCATATGCCTTACTAAAATAGTAAGATGAATTTTTATTTAAATATTATTGAAATATTAAAAAAATACACAATACAATACAATACACAGTGTGTATCAGAACAAAGAGCAAACCTTAAAATTGGTTGATCGGAACTCGAATACATTCTAATGACGCCCAATTTACGGGCTTGTGGTATGGTCGGTATGGTCGGCGAGTTCTCGAATGGCAACCACGCACCAGACGATGCAGCGTGGGAAGGCTTCCACAGGATAAACTGACGACTGGCTGGCTGGCTGACTGGTAAAGGTTGCGGGTGTCTGTGGCACTCCCTGAGGAAGGCCTATGTCCAGTAGTTGTACAGAATGAGCTCTTCGAGCAACAGAGGCTTTCAACATGTTGGGAGACGTCACAGCAACATCTTAATCCCGTCCAAATTTTTGCGAGGGGAAACGTGCACACAGGCGCACTTCTCACACATTTATACATACAAAAAGCAATCAATAATGGTGAAACTGACACATAAACAATTAATACAACTACAATAATAAATCTTGCACGCTTCGATCTATTTTTGTATACGGACTAGTCTCTCTAGTAGGACTTCGGAAGAGGTAGAGGTACCTTATGTATGTGGACACCACTTCCTGTGTTGCTTGAATGTTCTACTAACTACCGCTAATAACGATTGTATATTTATCTGCAGTAAGTTTATTTATTTCCTCGCAAATGTGACTCAACCTGTGACTTAAATTCACATTCGTTCGTAATATCTTGTTTACTGCCCTTAATACACCTGTTCTATACCGTTCGTGTATAGCACATTACTGTAAATAAAAGTGTTGTAAAGAAAGAGAGCGCGTTAGGTTTTATCTGAAAGATAGCTGTAACTGGAGATTGTAAAACAGGCCCTTAGTTAAATTATTGTAAATAAAATATGTAGTTAAAATTGCGTCAATTCTTTATTTACTCTTGTATTAATAATTAAATATCCTCTTCTTATGTTGTACTAAGATAGTATTAGCATCACTTCACTTAAACCATAACGCAGTAATAAAATGAAATAACAATGAAGTCATTTGAGTGTCTGATTTTGAAACAGAGGTTAAAATAAGGTAAGAAATAAAAATATTTGCATAACTTTACTCCATGTAATTTTTAGTGAAATCTTAATAACTGCTCCTTATCTATCGATATACAATATCGACCCATATCACAACCCTATTAATAGCACGTATGGCAGTTTTGACAATAACATGTCAAAATTACCTGACACGGTCGATTTCTATGAGAATAACAGCCAAAGGCTCCTCTATATGTAAGGTTGTCACACTAAAGAGGTCCGTGCTCTGTGCACGGGACAGAGACACTTGGAGAAAAATGGGGGAGGCCTACGCCGAAGCGGCGACTTCCATAATTAATTAAAAGTATTAGGTAATCAACAATTCTAAAAAAAAATTGTATTTGTATTATGGTGGAATAAAGGCTTTTTGATCTTTTTTAATGATCTATAATGATCGGTATAACTTTTTTTGGTATAGTAACAATTGATATAGCAACATTTGGTAAGTATATATTTAATGGATATAATCACTCATTATATATAATGAAGATTTAGTATAACAACAAAATATCTACTTTTATTTAGTATATTCGCTTACCATCAGGCGATACGTCTACTCGTTTGCCTCCTATATCATAAAAAAAACTATATCACGATCCTAACCATTCGACGACCGACAATAAATTAACGTATTCACAAAGAATAGAATTCTTTCTATTCTGTCACTAACCTTACTTTCACTTTTAATATGGGCTCGTTCAAAAATCGGGTATCATCTTTGGCTGATTTTTGACCCCCATCCTGGTGATATTGTTAGCTACCTATTTTGGCCTGATGACCGTTTGTGATGCTTCCAAAATCATATCACTTGATTTTTGAACGAGCCCTATTCAATTTTTATTCGCAGACATGAAGAAATATAAAATGATATCCTATTAAGAAAGTTTCTTTTTTGTACTAGGAAAGGCTTATTTCTTGTTTTCATTGAGAGTTAATACGAAAGGCTAAACTTTGATCAAGTCGGAACGAATAAATATAGGCGAGCCATATACTAATATTGTAACTTACATGTGACTGCTAAAAATATTACTTTTGTCAGGTAATAGGTACAATGCATACACTTACTGTATATATTTCGAAAATAAATGTTTTTTTTCTTTTGTCCTCGAGCCCAAGCTATAAAGGATGGCTCACACTATAACGGGACGGGACGATCTGTCAATTGCTATAGAAAGAATCGCGTGATAGCTCGGATCGGATCGGATCACGTGACGCTTTCTATAGAAAGTGGCCGATCGTCCCGTCCCGTCCCGTCCTAGTGGGAATCATCCTTAACTCTAAGTGGTAGTTTTTTTCCTCGAATAACTCCTTCAGGTATATTCACACATGTATAATCAGCTTATGTGACATTAGGGCATAAATTAAATCAGTAAAGCATTCATTAAATTATTTGTTATTTGTAATAAATGTTTTGATTCATGCTTTACATTATTGAGCACTCATTTTCTATACAATAGTTTTCAGAAGGCTGTTCGGGCTGTCACTTATTCAATTCAGAAGCGATACCATCTTTTTCCGTAGCACAGTACTGAAACCATCAACACATGCGTGTTCATACCGGCTTGCTCAAATGATATTATGTTATGGGATAGTTACCATGTATGTTTGTTTTAAACATACATGATAATCCCGTTTTAGATATTAGTTATAATACTTAATAGCCACTTGCACCACCTGGGGTAAGTCACATAACGCAGAGCGTTTTCTTTTTATAGAATGTGACAGCCTAAGTCCAAGTTAGCAGCTAAACCTTAGTGCTGCAAGTGGGCCTAAATATTTTATTTATAATAATCTGAGCCCCTAATACATAGCCCCATTCACGACGATGCGCATATTTTAATGGCATACCAATATGAACGTGCTATCGTGAATAGACCGATCTTTATGGTTATCATATGAAAATATGAGGATCTATTTATGATTTGAATAATGTCTTACAAAGTACACAGTTTTTAGGGTTCCGTAGTCAACTAGGAACCCTTATAGTTTCGCCAAATATGTCTGTCTGTTTGTCCGTCCGCGGATAATCTCAGTGACTGCTGTAATTTTGTACGAATATGTATATCGGTCACGCCAACAAACAGTTAAATAAAAAGTGGTAATTTTTTTTAGGGTACCCCTAAGGTGCCCGGGTAGGGTTACACGTAAAGTGGTGGGTGATTTCTGAATTAATTTTGTAATTTAACCGTATATGCAAAAAGAAAATCGTGAGTACTTAATTTATTATTCCGCACGTATTTTTCTTCTAATAAAAAATAATGATTCAAATCGCTTCACGAGATAAAAAGTTACCCCTAAAAACCCAACATACATAACCCCTTTAGTTTGTATAAATTTCTATTAAAACACTTTTTTAGGTTGCCTATTGTGACGGACGGTAAACTCCGGAACCCTACACTGAGCATGGCCCGACATGCTCTTGGCCCGTTTTTTAATAACACGACATTGGCAGTCTTTTCGTTTAATCTAGGCTTCGTGCGTAATTCGCGATTGGCAACTGGGTAAACATTTTTATCTTTTTGTATGTAACTTATAGACGAATATTTAGCTCGGTTTAGAACCAACTGAGCTAACTGGGATGTTTGTGTTCTGTCTGTAAATACGTCCTTCGAGCTAACGGCAGATGGTTTACGGAACGGAAAATACCTATGTATTTAACATTTTCTCAGCGGGTGCATAAAAATGAGTGGCTTGCAATGTGCGGAATTGTTTTTATAAGTAGTTCCGGAATTCCGGAATAAGTATCTAGTCTCGCTGCGCGCACGGCCCTCGATGTTAAATTCAATGATAAATAGGTCCGTTAGTACGTTTGGAGGTCCACGATATACACAGCATTCTCCCTTGTGGCGTAGGTATATATAATGTGACTCATATTGCCCAATATCTCTCGGGTATAAGAAGAGATCTTTGCCCGGCAGTGGGACGTATAGACGTATATAGACTACAACGGTAGCTAACCCCCAAACCCATTTTCAACCTGTCTATGGTCCTTATGGTGACTTAGAAAGGCTCTACTAATGTTGAATTTTTGCTTGTTGCAGGTGCAGAGAATTTTCTTCAGTCAAAAAAGGTGAGATTATTGTTTGTCATATTTTCGATAATTTATTCAGCCATTTTTACTGCGGGCTGCCAAGGAATGGAATGCGCTCCCACTTTCTATATGGACCTTAGGATGAGGAGGAGGAGGAGGATATATACCAGTGAATAAATAGGCTGTTACTAAACCGGTGACCTCCAGCAGTCTCAGATTGAGCTCACTGGTTCAGTACTTCACTTTTATCAGTAGTAACTAATCATTCGCCACGCTGGTCAGTTTATTATATACAAATAAAAAACCGAATGGAATACTAAAAATGGTGCACGCCGGAATCAGGACAGACCATAGTGAAGTCCATAGTGCCTTTTGAAAAGATTCTTTTGAAAATGGAGAAGCCTATTGCAACATTTCCATCACAGCCTCGATCCTCAGCAGTGAGGGACTGACTTAAGGAGAAAAGGGAGCTACTTTTTTAACACGGATGGTAAAAATCGTTTCAAATAGGTAAATTTAGCACTGGGTAGGGCACTACCCAGTGAACATTATTAACTCAGCGAATTTCAGGTGCAGAGTTTTCTAGAATTTATATTCTATTTAAAACATATCAATTTTATTATATCAAGGGCGTCTCTAATGATCTTGAGATTCGGTCTTGAGTTCTATGTACGGATAAGATAAGTATTATTAAAGTAAAAGTGTAGTACATTGCAACTGAGTCAGTAAGTTAGTCGTAGACACTTCTGTCAATTTCTATTAGGTCTAGGATTATTCGTTAATCAGTTTATAATTTAAATAATGGTTGCCAATTTAGCACTTATCATGTCACCCGTTAGTCATACACTTGCATATATAGAGCAAGCCAGCTTCTAAATACTTTTAGTGAAGAAAACTTATGCCTGACGGAAATTGTCTTGAATAACTTGATTTACATAGAGTATACGTCTAGCGTCTACGTCTTTCATCCGTTCAAGAGAAAATAAACCTACCAACTGCAATTCCAGCTTAATCTATTTTGCGACAAACACTTTGCTCCGATATAAAAAAACCACAAACTGTTCCATAATACCTGGATACCGCATTTATAATAAATAGCGCATTTTTAATTTCATACTACCTCAACAATGCGATTTAATGCGTTTCATATAAATATCACAACAAAAAACGGCCAATAGCACTAATGATTTGATGAAAAGAGATAAAAATGCCGCACACACGCACAAGGTACCGTCATTTTTCCACCAATGGTCGAAATTATCGGAAAAACTACGACTGAATACATTACGGGGACCGCCCACCACCCGAACAATATTATTTTATTTTTAATATATGTTGATGTTGTATTTAACTATAGTTTTTTTGTACAAAAAACCGGACGTTCGGGTGGCGGACGGGAATGGGTAATGAGTGGTGAAACATGGGCATTACTGTACATGCTATAATATGTATATTACTGGTCTGTAGGCAGTGTGAAGTGAATGTTTTAAAATCAGTGCTGATTTTATTGTCAGGCTACAGACCTATTGAATCATCCAACGGGTTTTAATAGTTAAGCTGCAATTCTAAATCTATTGCGAAAGTTACCACTTTCTCGGCAAGGGGCCTATGTTTTCTATGGTATTAGACCCAATACGAACATACATAACGAACTGTTAAAACGTATGAGTTTCCATGAAAACAACTTATATAATTAGCGCCACTTGCACCATCCGGTTTTAACCAACTAACCCGAAGTTAAGCGTTTTAAGTATAGTGTCGCAGATCGGGCCTCGGGGATTAAAAATATACACACAAAACACTATTTTGTAGTTCATTACACAAATGTACACAAGATAATACACTTATTTACACAAAATAGCCAAAGCAATCGTCAGAAATCAAAATTAAAACAGTACGACATGCAAAACGTTTTGACAATCTAGTTTACACAATAAACAAAAGACGAGCGAGTCGCTTTTTCCGCGCGCTGACGATTTTCAGCCAGAGCGCTCGGAGCAAAGAGTTTTGAGCCCATCGCTTACATATGTATTTTGACCGCTAACTACGGATTATTTGGCTTACCCTGGTTCATCCATATGGCCCTAAGTATATAATCGTTATATATATGTAGTTCCAAACAATTCTCAATCGAAATCGGGCTACTATTATCAAACAACCATATCTACAAGTACGAAGGACTTATCTTTTACTTGTTATAGTTAAGCATAAATTTGTAAAACCGGCCAAGTGCGAGTTGGACTCGCGCAGAAAGGGTTCCGTATTATTATTTTTTAAAACGGAAAAAAAAACACGTTTGTTGTATGGGAGCCCCTAAAATATTTATTTTATTCTGCTTTTTAGTATTTGTTGTTATAGCGGCAATAGAAATACATAATCTGTGAAAATTTCAACTGTGTAACTAACACGGTTCTTAAGATACGGCTTGTTGACAGATGGACGGACAGACAGACGGCGGAGCTTTAGTAATAGTGTCCCGTTTTGCTCTTTGGGTCTAAAGAATCTTTGGGTAAGAATAATAAATAAATATTCTGGGACAATCTTACACCAGTCGACTTAGGCCCACGGTAAGCCCAATAAGGCTTGTGTTGTGGGTACTAGATGACGATATATATATAATAGATAGTATCTTTATGCTACTAGGCAACGAAACGCATTTTTAGAGCTAGATTTAAAAGCTGAAACAAAATAAAAAACACACTCCTTGTCTATGCCTTTTCTAACTCCATAGACCTTCCAACTTTTATGTCATTCACTCGTACATATAGAAATACATAAATTAATAGAAAACATCCATAACTCAGGAACATGTGATAAACACAAATAAATGCCCCGACCAGGATTCGAACCTGGGACCTGTTTCGTAGGTACCTACCAACTAGGCTAGGAGGCCGTTAAATCTTACAATACATTACAATACAAGAGCAAAACGGAGTAAATTCGCAATGAGTGGCGATAAATTCAAACACGACTGAAGGGAGTGTTTTAAATCGACACCTACATGTTTGGTAAGATCTTTCCCTGTACTCACTACAAGTTCATAAATAAACAATAATATATTTAGTGCTACATAACAACACACCCATACATTATTAAACCATGCCGAAATTATAGGATAAATGTCCAAACCATACGGGCTTAAATTCCAAGGGACGGCCAAGGAGGGTGACCGGTAGGGTTGTCAATCTCGACTAATAGCGTCTAATAGCTTGTTGGTCGTTGGCAACCCTAATAACGTGCGTTTATGATCTTAATCTCGGCTGTACAAGCGGTTTGGGTAATTCTTAACTATTTGACCCCTTTAATGACCCATTAATATGGCCCGTTGTGATTTCAACATGTTTATTTGTGATAATGTATGATTAATGTGTTGTGAAACTTTTGTTTAAAAACCAGTACTAGTAAAGTAATAAGTGGTTTATTTTCTTTGCGAACGTAGAAAACAGCTATAAATACACATGGCGATTTTTCAGTCACTGACCAAACTCGAAGTAATAAATGTATAGGTCATACTGAACTACTTTTAATACGTGGCTAATGCCACAAACTCAACACTAACTAACTAACTTTTTGTTGGTATGAAGTAGTAAATTTGTTTTCCGCGATTTTGGTATGGGCCCCTTATCAAAAACTGTTCACTATGACCTATATTCACCACGACAGTTTGAGACTAAAAGATCACTGTATAATTAAAAAATATCTGAAGTTAATAAATTATGATTATTCATAAAGATAAATTGGATCTCATAATAAATACTCGTACGTTCACGTTTAGGAAAAAACACCGACATTTTAACTAAGAAATTAATTATAAACATGTTAACAAACGGTCCAAGACAAAAACACCTTATTTTGCCCAAATACCGATGAGAAGTTTGGAAACAACAAAATAACTACGTAAACTTCGGTTCTATTATCACACGCAAATTAGAAGGTGTCCAGAATGCGTGAAATTCCTGGGGCTCGCTAAGGGCCGGGCTGCCGATCACGGCTAATCGACGCGGGCGAGCACGATGTTGTGTGACAACCCTAAACGACCACTTTGCATATTGCTTGACGTGGACGGTATTTTTCTTGATCAAGTTTGTTTTTGTTAAGTATGGTGATAGCCATATTTTTTTTTTTAACTTCTACAGATACTTAGTAGAATTAAAGTGACGTCCCGAATGCGACTTCATTTTCGATGTTACGTTTGCAGTAGGAAGAAAAGGAAGATGAAACTTGTCAAATCTCTTGATACATTGAGTGACAGAACTTCATTGATGTTCGATTGAAATTGAAAGTTCTCAGGAAATGTAACAGCCCGCGATACAGTTACGACACTTAGTTTCCGAATGTATCTGCAAGCACGGTGCAATAATGGGCTTAGAATCCAAACTAAGCATTAAAGGTCCTTCCCCCATAAGTACACATTTCTCAAGAACGAAAATAAAACTGAATTTTCCCATGGGAGTACTTGCTCTAACTAAATAAAAATAAATATTGTTGGACCTAGCCCCAAACTAGGCAAAGCTTGTACTGTGGATAATAGGCGACAATATAATTATTTAAATAGATAAATACACACTTACTTACATACGAAACATTCATAGCTCGACAACAAATATGAAGAGAGGTATGGGCACAGCGGATGCAAATCGTTTAGTGTGGCAGGGCACAGCACAACGAATGTCGTCTCACTCAATTTTTTACAGAAAACCGCAGTTTAATAACACTAGACCCTACTCATTTTGTGTTTCTGTTGGTGAGAATGGTGAGTAAGGTCGCCAGAGCTCCTAGAGGATTCACTGTGTTGACAGCTGGGAACCCACGGAGCAAAGCTTGCCCCTTTAGCTCCACACAGCGAATCTTCCTTTTTTTTAAAGGGTCGGCAACGCGCATGTAACACCCCTGGAGTTGCAGGTGTCCATAGGCTACGGTGACCACTTACCATCAGGCGGGCCGTATACTCGCCGTATACCGTATAGAGCGTACTCCCACCTTAAAGGCCGGCAACGCACTTGCGACACCTCTGGTGTTGCATCAGGCGATTCGTTTGCTCGTTTGCCCTCTATAGCATAAAAAAATAAAAAAACTTGTTTTTCACCGTCGTAGAGTTAAAAAAAAAATCGTGTTAAACACACAAATGAATCCCCTGGGATTCGAACCTTTTACTCATCAAATTCTCTCTTAGAATTCGCGATTTCGAGATTGGCCCCAACCCCGCGGCACACCAAAGAAGCGATAGATTTAGATGTCATGAACGCAGACATGAGCGTAAACGGTCTCACAAGAGAAGACGCTCAGGAGTGCGCCAAGTGGAGGAGAGGAAATAAGAAAGCAGACCCTGGCAACGGCCGGATAGCGGCCGGATAACTTAACTGTAAAAGAAAAGGAAGAAGAGCTTGGTTACAAAATAAAAGCTATTACCGCGTGACAACGGCTATTCGCTCTGTGTGTGACTAAGGCACCGTCCTGGCGGTAAGAGGACACATCACTTATCTGACACTCGTCAGCTGTAAAATCGTTATACTTTGGTTTACATACCATTTGATATTTACCGATAGCTTTTCGGAGATGGAAAACATTATGAGGAAACCGAAGTAATCCCAATAAGGCCTAGTTTACCCTCTGGGTTGGAAGGTCGAATGGCAGTCGCTTTCGTAAAATCTAGCGCCTACGGGATCTTGGGATTAGTTGCCAAAGCGGACCCCAGGCTCCCTGAGTCGCGCAACGCAAGAAAATAAAGACTAGTTTGCATCTATCTCATGCCATATAGGTACACTGTCAAAGCTACTATTTACATAGACAATATGACTAGAAAAACAGTCTCTTAGTATAAAATTAGACTCTGTTACACAGATTTGAGATAGTTCTAAGTAACAAAGAAACAGTGAGAGCTTTTAAACAAGTCGCAGTTTTCTAAATGCATATATTTTTATCCAAATTAAGCACAACGAATCTGTAACATCTTTTCATTCCAATCGCATTTTTTTGCGGACTTGTTTTACTGGTATTAAACTCCCCTAGACTACCTAGTTATAACAAGTCACGCATTTAAAAATGAACGGAAAAACCTGACGGTTTTAAACAGATATATCGTGACCTCTACACATTTCGTTGTTTTATTTTACCATTTTGTCATGATTAGTGCTCTTCTAGATCTAGCTCTTAGTCACTGAACTACGCGGAAAAACAGACTTACAGACATGGCAAAATTAACTGAAAAGGGGGAGTTTATTAATTTAGAAAGCCTAGATCTAGGGCCCAGTTGCACTTAGGTGCAGATAACCTTCGTGGGATAACTTGCATCGATGAAGAAATTGAAAGGTATATGAAGTCTCAAACCGTTGTGCTGGCCTAGAGTACATAATTCTGAACTTTGATTTAAAAAAAAAAGAAATCTATTCATCGGCTTCCTAGCCTAGTTGGTAGTGACCCTGCCTACGAAGCAGGAGGCCCCCGGTTCGAATTCTGGTCAGAGCACTTATTCGTGTTTATTATGAATGTATTTTCCTGGGTTAAGGATGTTTCTATGAATTTAAGTATTTGTATGTATCTATATTATATATATCGTCGTCTAGTACCCACAACACAAGTTTTATTGATCTTACTGTGGGACTAGGTCGATTGCCCTATAACATTCATTTATTTATTCACCAAATTAGATGAATGTTGGTGCTTTGCGCCAGGCGCATTGCACTCACATGTGCCCAGCTACGGGACGTATGGAGGCTGCACTGGAGATCCGTGTTACACTGGTTAGCCTGAACCTCCATCCCTCGTCTAAGCAATAACAACGAGAAATGTCTAGTACACTCCCCTAAAATAAAACTAATAATGCCCCGCGCGTATTCACCCTCAACGCTGTTGTTTTGTATGCAGCGGGACAAATAAGGACGATAAGTTGAATTAATGTGTGCAGTTTTGATAAAAAAAACTGCTATTTTGCAGTTTTTATTAAGAATACTTACGTAGGACTTGTTTTTACTTGCTTTTATATACTTGGGTCAATCTTGTAAGCTAAGTTAGAGCAACTTCTCGTTATTAGGGTTTCGTGCTTCAAAGGAAAAAACTGAACCCTAATAGGATCACTTTGTTGTCCGTATGTCTGTCAAGACCCTCTATCTCGGGAACGCGTAAAGGCAGCAAGTTGAAATTAATATGAGATACGTCAGCGGTCCCTTGAAGTTATGAAAAAATCAAACCCCTGCGTCAATGCAATCAAAAGATACCGCATCGCATATCGCATTTCCCATTTGCAATGGGAATCAAAATCTATGCAAGAAATAAGAACTTGTAACACAAGTATAAAACCATATAATTGCCGCACACTGAGAGTTCCGTGCCACCAGTATTTTAAATACCTAAGGTCATAAATGGCCTCCATAAGTTTTCAGACTGGTCAAGAAATTCATATTTTATTATATTCTATCTTTCTGTCTCAGTAGACCGTTTTTATAAGTATATCTTCTGACGGAAAATCAAAAGTCCAAGCAGCCAGATCAGTGTATTTAGTCGTCAAGTTGATGGATCGCTTCCGGAACACAACGCTTCCTTCAGTGATTCTCAGAATAGTCGTAATACCGCCTGAAAGAAAGCCAAGTGGTTTTTATTTACCAGGAAGTTGATTTGTTAAAAGTAAATAAAATGAATACTAGGAAGACGAGTTTAAATATGATTTAAACTTTCAAGCTTGTAGAATACTACTCTAATTGATCTAACCAATACAGTGCCGTGATCGGGTAGCCCAGTGGTTAGGGCGTCTGCCGCGAAAGCAAGAAGTCGCTGGTTCGATCGCAGCGCTGCTCACCGGGGACCTTGGTCACTTTTTCTGTAGTATATGACATCTCTTTCAATTTATAATTACTATATATATATAGTTGTGTGACTACTTAAAAAACAAAAAGCTGAATCAAAACATTTATTACATTTAATAAATGATTTGATTGCTTTACAATTGTATTTCCATGTTTTGCTTACAGAAGTGACGTTTTTCTGAAATTAGTTTGTCCCATTGACAATAACTACAGATCCTTTATGGCTAAATAAGTACGAGTAACCAACAATCTAAATTATTTACTGTAATCAATCCATTATATTAATATGAATAATGTTCATCAAATCAGACAAGCTTCTCCCATGCCTTTAACAATATTCAATTATGCGATTCTACAGTTTTCTGCGATCTAAAAACTGATAACGTAATAATAATCTAAAAATATATAAAGCGACTGCTTTACCGACACCGAGGCAGATTTTGTCTATGGATCTCAATAGCTCAAAGATTAACTGGAAGAAATCCCTTAAAGGGATAATTAAGTTCTCGTTTGTACAAATAAATGATATACTGTTTCGTTTTTGTACAATAAAGTGTCCTCCACTCCTACTAAAGCATTAGCCCGCGTCAGCACCAATGCTCGAAGAAAAAGGGTAAAATGGAGCTTTATTAAGTTTAGGTACTTATTTTAGTACCTTAACAATCCACGTGTGACCAAAGATTATGATGTCGTAAGACAGCAAAAAGGTAGGATGGAATTTTAATCAATAAATATACACACGTATTTATTTACAGACGCAAAATAGGCCAAGCCGTCCAGTTGCGTAAACCATCCCGAAATACAATACAATATACATACGTAAAAAGTTCTTACTTATTAAGTTTTCATCTCAATTATTTAGAATGATGAAACCGTAGAGGTTTTGATAGGGCACCAAAGGTTTAGTATTTCTGCTATAGTTTGAAGTGAAAAGAGGGTGGATAATTTGACATTTGAGCAATTTTTGACGTTACGGTAATAAATAATCTTATTTATAATTAAAATAGATGTACGACGTTTCAATTAGAACATAATTTACTTTGAATTCCTGATGAAACCCTATTTTAACTTAAGTACTTATTTCAAGTAATTTTATTTGCGAGGCATAAATACATTTGAATATTATACTAATTAAAAAATAAGGAATCGGCTTACGTTCAAAAAGAGCGCTGTGTCGATTTCAATTGGCAGTAACGTAAGTATTTTGGTCTAAAAACGTCTTCAAGTCAAGTCAGCAGTATAAAGATGGGGGCATAGTAATGTTCCCTTGCGAAGAAAACAAGGAACTATTCAAAGTAAGGGTAATACTCAAGCCACAGTAACTACATCGTGATAGAACAAAAAAGTTCATGAGTTAGAAGGAGATCTAACGTGTATTTAGCATACATTATTTTAGGAGTACATAAAAATGAAAGGAAACACTATTTCCTCGTCTCCAACTTTATCGGTGGTGTTTGAATAGTTCATTGTTGAACTACGAGTCATTTTCTGTTTAAAAACTGACGTCGCGGAGCCATCCTTTACCTTTTTCAACGCGAGGTACTTTTTGGTACAAACCATTTATTGTAAGAGACTAAACTAAACTAATCTAAAATATCTCCTTATAAGTGATGTTGGTCTATGAAACGTCTCTTTTTAGTCAAGTTAGACTAAGATTAGATTAGAAAGAGGGGTAAAGGTAAAACTAAACCCAATCTCCGATCTCGATAGTAAACCTACCAAACAAACATGCCGTGACAACCGCCTATACAATTGTCATCGCAAATCAGTACCGGGAACGCAAAAAACCGCATTGTTTCTACTAATAAAAACTTCTAATAAACATGCAACTAAGCTTCGGGCTTCCGGGCAAATAAAACATAAAAATATATCCTATTTTCATAGGGCGGGGGAGGCCACCCCCACGGGGGTGCGCAAAAACCCAAAAACATCGAAATGAAAATGAGTGTAGTAGGGGGGTGCTCCGCTGTGTTGGTAATTCATTTTTAACATTAAGCCTGTGTGGGTTTTAAAGTACAGTCGGGACAATATGTGTTAATGCGTAATGATGGGATGCTGACTGTATCTCGAAATTTAAGCGACTTATAGTGTTTTAGCTGTCAGCTAAACTAATAAATAGCGTAGTTAGTTTTGATTCATTATAACTAGTAATTAAGTAATGCATATTTGAATCACATGAAATCAGAAGTGGGATAAATTTGTTATGTTGAAATAGTTTCAACATTTCTGTAGTTTGATCATAATTAAAGCTAGCTCATTAACATTTTGAGTAATTTGGTTTACTTTTAAATCGTTTGATTTATTTTATTCATTTACATTATTAGTTAAAAGTCTACTATGCTTGAACTTTGTAAGTAGGAACAGTTTTTAATAAATACGTTATTATGTTTTAATTAGTGAATATACATTTGTACAAGTATAAGTAGGTATAGTACGAAACCCTCCAAGCGGTCTATATAATATATTAGTGATTTATTTCTTCCTAATTAGTAAACTAATATCCTAATTATGTAGTAGGCGCTAAGTGGCGCCGAGTGTACATTCGCGAGTTCACATTGTACCCCCTACACACACCTACACGCACTAGCGAGAACATAAAACGCAATTTTGTATTAGATTTAATTTGACTCGCACACCGGCGCGTCCTTGTGTGAGTGAGGAAGTACCGCTTTCTACGCACAAATTGATTACGATCGTCGCCGAAAAGAGGAATTTGCATACACGTGGAACCTTTTTCCCTTTCTCTAAAAAAAAATCAATCCATTTCCCGCGCTCATACTGGCTGGCGTTTTGTTTCTTAATTTGACAGCGCGCGTCTTGGAAGTTTAGTGGAAGTGTCTATGGTCATGCGTGATAGTGTAGGGCTAGCATGCAGGTGGATGCATGCCAGTGCGGCCGGGTCCGCCCGTCGCGGCGCCGCGTCGTCGAGTGAGAGCCCGATTTAAAAACTATACGAACCCGCGCAGCGAGCGCCAGCCCGTAATACCACCCCCCGCGTAATGATTTTTTGGCGATGAATTTATATTCGCGCGCGAGCGGTGCCACTTTTTCGACCCCCTAAAACCCCCTCCCCCGCTCATTAACGCAACCCAGATATGCAATTCTGATCTTTGACGAGGAGGCTGTAGTGTCGGCGGGCGCCTCGTCGGGAGAGGTGCCCCGTTTTGTTTTTTCCCGCCCGGCTTCATTATTGATGGCATCGGGACGGTAATGCGGAAGCATGTGTGAACGTTTCATTACAAAAGGTGGACGCCGCTCGTGTTAATATTGCAGACCGGCCGGACCCGACCGGACGGGTGGACGCCTCCGCAAAAAAAAACTTTTAAATTAAAAAAGAATAATTGGCGCAATTAGTTGTCCGGTAGTAAGATTCGGTTTCTGAGAATTTGAAATTTTAAGTTTGGAACGCGTGGCGCGGAACTATCGCGTGGCTAAAGTTTGCGAAGTTTGCCGAACTTCTCACGTGCGTGTGTGGTCGGACAGTTGACGGAGTTTCTCGCTCGGACAGAATTTTCACTTCGCGCTTTTCCGAATATTTGTTTTTATTGGCGGGCTTTCGGCGGACATTGACTTGTGACTTTGTTGAAGTTTTTGTTGATTGTTTTTGTTGTTATCGTTTTTGGGAGTGAGCGGCTACTGAAAAGGTAAGTTTTATACGACACAATACAAAAAACACAATACAAACTGTTTACCATTTTGTTTCTTAAATACTAAAATTCTCACAGAATTTTGACGGAACCGGAAGTATATTTTTCTATTCACAATAATATTTAATCCTTTACAAATCATCATAGATTTGAATATTCAACAAGTTTGTGACTTAATCTTTTTTTTAATTTTCTCTCGCGAACAATTAGCTTGACCCTTCGTAAACTTAGCTATTATTATGATAATCTATGGTACTGGCCAGAAGGGCTAGCACCGCTGCAAGTGGATGGAGAGCTCGACATTAGATGCCAGTGCATAAATTTAAAAGCAATAAATTAAAAAGTTGCATTGGACCGTTGAGCATTCGCAAATTGAAATAAAGAATTTAGACAATTATCTATCGATTATTTTTAATGCTGCTGATTATGATAAAAAAATAAGCCGATAAAATAATTATTTTCAAATCACGAAATTGCAATAATAATATTAAATGCACTAGATACTAAATGATAAATTAGATATTCTAGAATCTAGAAAACGTACTCCTATATTTTGGCTGACGACAACTATTTAAATTTTACAGCATTAAGTAGGTATGTATATGATATTTTTCATATTATTAATTAACCAATCAATTTTTAATGTTGTTTTAATATGTAAATCTGGTGAAACCAACCATATTTAAGGAGATATATAAGTACCTAATAAATCTAATAATCATAATGACATTTATAATTTTATATAACCTCCTTTGGTTTTAAAACACTAAAACACTCCTTAACCGTAAGCTTTACTTGGTCTACAACAATTTAACAAAATAAACGACACATGAGTGTTATTCCCAGCCCATAGCACATTCGCGCGGTTCGCGCGCAAAGGCCTCGAGCGCGATTCTGCAGAGCCAAGCTTGCAGCGCCGCGCCGGTTGCAGACCTCGGCATTGTCGTTGCCTAAATTCCTTTTTTGAATTTTGTGTCTATTCTTCGTGCGTTTTGTTTGCAGCGCTGTGAAGATCCAGTTTGAGGAGACTAGTTTTGATTTTAGAATCGCTTTATGGATGACTGTTGCAGATAAAAAATAATAAGAATGAGGAGGAGGTTTGTCTACAAATATGTGATGTGGTTTCGTTTTAGATAAGTATGGTCTTTTAATACTTCCGCAAATAAAGTTTATGAAAACTATAAGTAAGGTTAAGTATAAAAGATCAGATTTGCGCATTTTAAGTCTTTTGTGCAGTTAAAACTGGAAAAACGGTAAAAAGCTAAAAGAGCGTAAAATAGACTTTTAGTTTCCAATAAAGTAGTTGTAGTCCAGTTTAATGCCGCCGCGTCTAAGCGGCGCGCTTCCTAGGAAATTAGCAAGTTCCCCGAATCGCATCCAGACGAGCATCGATTCAGCATCCGTCCCAGACTAGAAAAAAGTAAAAAACGGTGACAGACTCATTCCGCCGCCGTCTCCTTTCTAATCGCGCCCCCACACGCACGCGCGAGTTTTTAATTGCACCCCCACCCTCACCCCGGAAAAAAGGGCCCGAGCACACGATGGATTAGCATACAGCCTCGCAGAGAAACGGTGAGCGCACCCCTTCAGTTTTTGCCGCCATATTTTTTCGCGGTATTTCGGCGGGGGGCTGCGTAAGCGCCGGCAGTTAGTCGGCAGCGGCCGGCGAGATGTGCAACACAGCTGCACACGCGCTAACAAACATACTAACACGAGTGGTCAGTGCCTCAGTGAGGATTGTTCTAATTTAAAAAAAAGGTGAGTTCTCTAGGCTAAGTTTATCATAGCCAAATTCGCGATAGCTGGGAGCAAGGTCGAGCGATAAAAAATATTTGCACAAAAATGGATAACCTCATTTCGGGACAACGCCGCGTTGTGCTAGAACAGTGACTATTTTTTTAATCGCTACTTTTATCAGTTGAATGCGATTAGAGCTATGAAACTCGCTATTGCAAAAAAATCTATCTCTTTCTACAACACCCATTGAGAGCGTAACAGACTAATAGTTCACAACCTGACTCGTAAAGTTCCTCAGTGTCTAAATGAATCTCAACGAGTAATAACATGTATAAAGTTTTAAACCAAGTATGTATTTTTTATATGTTTTAAGTTAGTAACTAAACTTTTCCCGTTGAAAAAAGACAATATCCAGTTGTCATTCGCGAGTGTACGGTGAATTGGAAAAATGTGGCTGAAAAACTGTGTTCCGGGTTAAAAAATAGACGCCGTAGTTTATAGGCACTTCACAAAAAAAGGTAAACACGACTCTCTCTGTCAGTCTATGCCACTTTCATTTTCAGCGGCAGAAAAAAGTTGTCAAAAATATTTTTCAGTTCATAATTCTATTTCGCGCGATTTAAAAGAGTGCTGGCTGGCTAGTGTTTTATTTTTTTAGTGAATTAGTTTATGTAAATTGACGTTTAAAATTCGAATCCTGTTCAAAAGACCGTTACTCATATTTACCAAGTTTTGAATAATACTACTTGATCTTACAATTTAATAGTGATACTGTTTCGTAGGTATTAAGTACCTACATAAAAATAATGTAGCTAGGACACCATATCGCTTGAAAATGTCTACCAAAATAGTTAGTAGGTGAATCAGCGAAACTACGTAATACTTGTTTACTAAAACGTAGGTTAGACATTAAATATGAATTTCAATACGTATAAACAGACTTAACCTTTTCTTAGTAACAATTTTACTTTAGTTATTGCTTGCTCTTAAATAATGTGTTATAAAATCAAATTTAAAACAGATGTAAATTATAAAATAATAATAACTCATTAAGCCGTCGGTTCATCATAGTTATAAATTACGGCGAACTTTCTACGGTTTAAATTACAAATTTTATTAAATGAGTTAAATAATTGTATAGTATTATTGAATGAAATGTATTAAAGAACTTGTATATATATTTATAGCATTTTAAATTGCATAAATCTAAAAGTTTGTAATCTGATATATGTACCTACCTATTATTAAAATAACATACATTTTTATAAAACCTTTTCTAACGAAGGTTAGCTAATTTTATATGTCAAGAATATGTCAAAAAATGCACGAATGACTTCACAAGATGCTGTTATAATTGTATTCTCCTTATATTTTAAGAAAAACCTGATAGAATATTAGATTTGTTTTTATTGTAAATTTTCTGAATGTGCTTTTCCGTGTTTACTAAAAACACAATTCAATTTCTCTGTAAAAACATTTTCCAAGAACGTAGTAATCAACATAAGGAATAAAGTGCAGCAAGATTAATATTGACATAAATGACACATTAGTGTTTCAACAATAACAGGTACATATTTTAAATAGAATAGTTGCATTATACATAAACTAATCTAGCTACCTACTAGCTCAGGTTTTTTATAAATAAGTGAAATATTTACAAACATAGGTACAAAATAATTGTAGGGATCCATTTTGATATACAATCGATTTTTATTTAATATTCATTTCCAAAACGGTTATAAAATAGGCATGTCAATACCTACGACTTACCCGCCTTATTAAAAAAAATCAACTTGTTTGTCATTATATTGGATATATACCTATTCATTCGATAAAAAAAATGCTTACTACTCTACAATTTTTTAATATGTGTTTTAATTTAAAATTTCTGCCTTCAATACTTTAATATGTGTTGTCTCTAAACAAACACTAATACATTATTAAGTGTATCTACGAATACAAGTACCGATATTCAAAAACTAAAAATTTCACCCACGTGGCCAAAATAGCACGCAATTCGTATCTAAGAACATTCAGTTGATCTTTTAAAATCACTCCAATCTTAGTAACAGATTCGCCAAAATATTATAAGAGCAGGAGTGAATGTTTTATATTTCTGTAATCTACTTAAATCTAAACCTGGCTCGGGTTACCGGCGAAGCAAAACTAACTCCGTTTCAAGAAAATATTATTGGTTCGGTATAAGACGGTCTATGGAAATTATTATCTGACTTTGGAAGAATTTAATTTTTCTTTTGATCTAAAAGTCTAAAGTTCGGGATCTTGATATTACATATAATGTAAATGGGCTCTACTTAGGAGATTATCTTTTTATACAAAATAAATACACATGTACTCAATTCTCATTTATAATTGAAATATTGATAAAGAAGAGTTTCTATAAAATTTAAAGGTCTTTTCACTTACTGAAAAATATTCTAATTCTTTTCTCACAATAATTTAGTTTTTTTTTTCCCTATTTTTCTTTGGTTGAATTCTGTTTTCGTAGTACTCGTTAGGACCACTCAACTCAAATGCATTGATCATCTTAGATAAAACTAATATGTTTTGAGTCTGTCTAATTTTTCAACATAAAATTATCATGATAAAACATGGTTATTTTTAGACATGTCAATGCGAAATAACGATCTTCGTTTGTTTTGCCTTGCACAGTCAATGACGGAAAAAGTCGCAAGACGAATAGAAATGTATGAAAATGCGTTGTATTAAAACGCATAGGCTAGACAAGCTAGCCGCTGCTACGCGTCTACGCACCGTAGTGGAGTCTACGCATTCGTAGGCACTCCTAGACCAACTGCAACGAACTTGTATGAAGATACTTGTGAAAGAAGTGCATGGATGTCAATTGCGATGGAAGTGGATGGAAGTTATTGAATTTTGGTATGGATACAGTGTTGTGTATTCAAACATCTTTTTTGTATTTAGAGTGTAAAAAGTAGATTAGAAGAAAATCGATACAATCAAGGCATTTAAGAATATAAAACTGTTTAGACACTAGCACACATGTTATCTTAGAACGTCGAAATGAAGCTTAGTTTAAAAAATCAAATCAAATCGAATCCTCAAGGTAGTGAAAACTGGACTGAAAATTTTAGATTTTTCTACGAGCGTGAATTCGCGTATGGAAGCTTGTACTTGCTTGTATGAATCTTCCGCACTTACCTTTTTTTTGACTCCATACAGAATGTTTATAGTTACTAAACTAATGTTTTCGAGTATATTTTGTTAACCGGAAACCCTTTTTTGTTGTACTTCCTAAATGGGTGATAATGGGTGATGGGTGGGTGAATGGGTGGTTGATAGCACAGACCGCTTCACCAACTAGATATAGTATACCGGGTGTTGCCTGTAACAGGAGAAATAAATTAAATCGCAGGTAGCACTCCTCAAACCTAACAACTTTTGTCCAACAACTTTTAAAAATGATGTACTCCGTAGGTTTTCATTTTTTCATACAAACTAAATAATATTTTCAATGTACGTTAACATCAGCCTAATCGACGTCTCTTGTCATAGTACAAATATGACAAAATTCGCAGTAAATTGTGTCTTCTAACACACTTTAAAGTGTAATTAAAATCAAAACACACGTTATTTTTAAAAGTCGCTGTACAAACGTTGTTCAGTGTGGCGAGGACTACCTACGATTAAATGTATTCCTCCTGTTACAGGCAACACCCGGTATAAGACAAGTTGCGGTTAGCACACATAGTCCTTATTATTAGGGAACCCGCACGCTTGTTTCAATTGCCATCACGTTTTTGATCTTTTATAAGTTAAGCAGATTAAAAAAATAGGTGTACAGTCACCTGCAATAGTATATGACGCTGTGAAGGCCGCAAAAATATGTGACACGCTCTTATGGCGGTACAAACAAGACTGTGTCACATATTTTTGCGGCCTTCACAGCGTCATATACTATTGCAGGTGACTGTACTACACCTGGGTGGGTAGCCAAGATGCCAATCGCTCACGCTCAGTCGCTAACGAAACGCAACTGTCATTGTCACACTAATAAGGCAGAGTGATAGAGAGAGGTAGCTACGATATTCATATTCATATTCATATTCATATTCATTTATTCATAAAATTATACAATTTTACATGTCAAAATAAATTTAAAATGAAATAATAATGTCAAATAAATCATGTAAATTACAATTAAAGATTAAAATAACACATTATATAAAATTAAAATTTAAGATTAGGCATAAATGTTAGGATTTGCATTCAATTTAATTAAATAATTGTCATATTCTATTATGTCATAAAATGCTTCTTTCGTTAGCCATTTTTTTAATTTCGTGTTAAATACCGTGTCATCTTTAATATTTTTTAAATTGTCGGGTAGTTTATTATAAATACCTGGCCCTGCAATAGATATAATTTTCTCGGATTTGGCAAGTCGGCAACATGCTTTTGCTAACATATTTTTATTTTTCTCTGCAATGCGTGCACTATAGGCATATTTTGTAGGGAATAGTTGTAAGTTCGCCCTAACATATTTAAGTACGTAATACAGGTATTGTGATGTGAGTGTCATGATGTTATTATTTATGAAAAGTTGCCTGGCGGGGGTTCCGTATGGAGCGAACGAGATGGTACGTACTGCGTGTTTTTGCAGAAGCGATACGTTATTAAGCGTGAGCGATAGGCATCTTGGCTACGCACGCTGGGATTAATAGTATAAAATAGTATAGTGCAACTCAGATGAGCCGCTAAAAACAAACCTTGTAAAATTGAGCATCTGTGGGATAACCTCGCTGTTTATAAAACGCTCAATTAAACTTGCAAGGTTTTTACACATTACTATTAATTACTACATGGTTTAACCACGTTAATACTCGTAGATTACAAAATTGCCTGCAACGGTTCAAGATTTCGTGCCGTGGATTCTGATAAAGACCGAAAAGTTTTATAATGCGGTGTCTGTATTAGTGGTTGATCGGCATAAAAATTGTTTATGATATAAAAATGGAGTCCCGACTGGTGCTAAGCACACACACACACACACACACACACAGTGTATGCGTTGGCAATCGCGTTTTTATCGGACGCTGCCGTTGAACCTAGATAACAGCTAGGCTGACGGTCTAGGGATCTAAATTGTAACGAACTCTGGATAAATGTTTGTAAAAAATAAAAGTCGCGTGATTTCTACAACTGTTGGGGTAAACGGGAAGCAAAAGATGCACACAGAAACTTTTGTTTGTCATATTTGACATTTACTTCTCGACCGCGTTGGCTTATCGAGATGTCAAAATATGAAAGTAGCTGAATATAAACGGCAAATGTAATTGTAATACAACAAGTAAACATTTATACTAGGCCTTCAGTAACGCTAGGATGTCAAACTTTCAGTCGCGGGTTCGACCAGTACAGTCAAGAAATTTAATTTATGACCCATTTCGCAAAGTTTTCCTTTGTATTTCAATAGAGTTTGACAGGGCTGTCAACCTTAAGTTGGTTACAAATTAAAGTTCTTGACTGTACCAACGAGTTTTTCGCGACTTATGTCCGAAGTATGTAATATATTTATTCACCAGTAATTAGTGTTGCCTTTGCTAACCTGCAAATAGGTCGGCGACTTCACATTCTCCTTTATTTTTCTTCACAGTAAGCAATTTTAAGAGGGCTTCAGAACTTCGCGCAACCCCGGTTGTAAAGGCGAGAGGACATCTATAATAGATACATTTAATGTTTTCCCTACTCAAAATTATGAGCTCTTCCTATCCTTCTAGGAGCAAAAACTGGTGTTCAAAAATAAGTTAGAAAAAAAGATGATCCTTACGAAAATGCCCGAGAAGGCCTGAGGCTGAAAATGAGAATAAAAGTTACATTCCACATCTAAAAACATTGCCGTGTCACAAAACGTCATGATTATTGCAGGAAATAATTACTGTAACTATGACGGTAACTGTCACATTCGAATATCTCAGTGGGTTAGTGACACTTGGCATGGAGGACGACAGTTAGTTATCCTTTTCGTAACTTAGCAAGAGTTAATAAATATAAATTAAATGTAGTTTTTTTGTGGAATTATACCTATTGTTCAAATGTGACTCTTTCCTAAAGAATATTACAATAAATTATATATATCGGTATACCCTAGGTATCCTGACAGGCTCGCCCTTAGCCAATTCAGTAAAATAATGTCTCCTACGCAGCAGCTAGTTAACCTTTTGCGGGAAGCTAGATCTGATTGAATAACGTAAAGTTTAGGTCCTAAACATTGAATTCAGAGGATAAATAACGAGCAAAATTCTAGAACATAGTATTGACTGGCAAACTATAATACGAAATAATTACACGAATAATAGTTTCCTTGTTATGGCATTTTTATCAGTGACCCAACTAAATTTAGTTGTTGTTAAAGTAGGAAAAGAGTAAAGTACAGCGGGTGGCAGAAGTGATTTGCTATTATTAACTACTAGAGTTGGGATGTTTGGTGGCAATGGTTAAACAAAAAGCAATGGAGTCGTTGTGATATATTTTTGGATTGAATGAATGAATGAATAAACCAATAATAATAAAATTTATTGGTTTCATACAAGTAGGTAAATGGGTACTTAAAAATTAAATTAAAAAAAATTATATTTTTAATAAAATATGTAATGTTGTATATATTCAAGATCTTGAACAATTGTCCATTGGAATAAGTTTCAGTATACTACTGACACTTCAGTTTCAGTATCAGTACCCTCTGTTTCTACGTCAAAATTAATACTTATATGATTTCACTAATACTGTACCTACAATTATAAATAATGATTATCTGTTATAATTTCGTAGCAACATTTTTATAAAATGTACTTATATAACTTATTTCACACGTTTTTATAGGTGAATAAAAGGTCACATGGTTTCCACATTGACTGAAATTGACAAAAGTTATGAAAAAGGTAAATGAGATAAAACAATACTTGCAAGGACTTCAAGGTCAACCAAACAAATAAAATGTATTTAAATGTTATATATTAAAATTTAAATAATATGGATTTATTATTCAATTATTCATTTAGTCAAATAAAAAAATATGCAATGGTGACTCCACTGAATTACTTGTGCTAAAATTCCACCAGAATCCTAACCCTATTAATTACCTAAACTTGGCATACGTCCTGTAACGAAACACGTTATGTAAAAAAATAGGGAAAAAGTATGAAGTCTGGCCATTTCTGAACATTCGTGGTCACTACTGTATAGCTATTTAATATAAATGTAGTTATAGTTATAGTTT
Organism: Lathronympha strigana; assembly: GCA_949128165.1. NCBI lineage: Eukaryota > Metazoa > Arthropoda > Insecta > Lepidoptera > Tortricidae > Lathronympha > Lathronympha strigana. The sequence goes on from OX421912.1 coordinate 21,539,831, forward strand.
TTTATTTGCTAGAATCATGGTATATACATTGTTGTAGTTCACAGTATAATAATGGTTAATACAGATCAGCACAATTCACCATAAACTTGGCATGCAAAATTCAAAATTACCTAATATTTACACTAAAATAATGTATTGTATATTAAGAAAAAATCTAGCGAAAAAAAACTTGAACTCAATTACATTTCGGGTTCTTCCCAGAGCATTGATTATCAATTGATATTCATCGCGGCAACTCAGCAAGAGCTCACATCATAAGAGCGAGATCAGGACCCTTACCATGACGTCTTAACGCGATTCAGTTTAGGTTCTTAACTATGCTAAGTTGTATGGCAGTGAATCAGTTTAGGTTCTTAACTGTGCTCAGTAGTATGGCAGCAACTTAGTTTAGGTCCTAAACTGAACCCCGTTAAGACGTCATGGTGAAAGCTAGTAATACGCTGATTTGAGGCCATTATCGTGATACTTGTCTTGTGCTGTTTGTGTTGTCTGTATTTTATATGTTCTCTATTTTTGTATCATTAATAAGAATTTGAGTATGAGTATGATTGAGTAAGAGAGCACATTAGGCATTTGTACTAAGTTTTAAAAGTTAAGTTAAGATTTGAATATTTAGATCTATATAAGTTAAAATACATTGTCTGTCAAAGAAAACCAGTCAAAGAAAGGTTGCGCCAGCGCACAGTCATATAGCGACGTGGATCGACAGATCTCAGTATCGGTGTGTGAAACGCCTTACCAATTTTCCGTCGGTTATTCAACTCGTACATTTTAAATTCTGCTTTATTTTATTCCGTTGCGCAGTATGTTTTCGATAGTAGAAATCATGCAAAAAGTATATTGATTAGTCTCATTAACAAATTATTATTATTGTGAGTACAACTACGCAGTGAACAGTTGTAACAGTTTTTTTTACTGAATATTAATTTCATTTATATTTGATGAAATGTGTCACTGAATGTTTTTATTGCATTATTTATATGTCCTAAGACACGACCGTGACTAATTGACAACATTTTAAAGTTTTCAGTATCCCTAAATCGAAAACCATTTCAAGAAAAACGCCTGATCACCAAAATATCTCTATTTTGCAGAATTTTAGTAATAATGTGGCGTGACTATTCTCATCATATAATTGGATTGTTGGCTAAAATATAAGAGTTACGCAAATAAAAAAATACGGATACCATTAATTAGCGCATTCTTTCAAAAAAGACAATAAAAAGTAACACAAAAAAATAAACTATATCAATAATGTGTAATTTTGTTAAATAAAAATATGTACAATTATAGTTACAACATTTACATTTACTATTACCTACTTCCTTTGGCGGCAAAAAATGTCTCGACTGACGCGAATTTCTAAAGGATGTAAGTGCCAACCTTTATGAAAGAAAGCTCCCTTTTTGTAAATAAAGCATTTCTCACTGACCTACCGCGAAGACCAGGTGGCGAGGTTCCTATTACATGAAATGTTGCCTCATATTATTTTCCTAGGATGATGGGTTGAAATCTAAAAATCTATAGGAGCGGTAAAAATAAATTACCTGATTCCTTTTTAATAAATAAATCGTTGTTTAGATACATTTTTTATTAATACTGCGAGAGCGATATGCAGTCCAGACCAGACTTAAAAAAATCAAACAAAAAATAAGTATCTACTTAATTTTTTTTATTGATCATATTTTGTGGTCACACTAAAAAAATTTCATTTAACACAATAAATTATTTAATTGATAAACAGCAAAAAAAGGTCTAACCTTGGTTTTGGATACTAAATAATAGTCTGCGGTCACAGTAGACACTTGCGTGCGCGCATACACCCTTATCAAACAAACGCTAGACGCTCTGACGCACCACAGGATACTGTGCAAAAATAATGTTTACATTAATAGCGAAATATAACTTATTGTTAGCTAATGTTAACTAGACTATATTCATGCGTAATTTGTAACCCTCTTTCTAATGAAATGTGTCTCACGAGGTAGGTACGTTTTATAAATTGAGTGCTTTACAATTGTATAAGTAGGTAAATTTTTTTACGGATTCTTGTATTATTGGTCTCATAAGTGCAACTGAGGCTTGAGTTCTCAAAGAAAAACTAGGATTCTTGTATTGTTGGTCTTATAAGCGCAACTGAGGCTTGAGTTCTCAAAGAAAAACTAGGATTATTGTATTGTTGGTCTTATAAGCGCAACTGAGGCTTGAGTTCTCAAAGAAAGACTAGGTTAGAGCTATAAAAACTAAAATCTTAGAAAAAAAACTTCCGTAAAAAGTTGATTTTTATGTAACATTATACCAAAATGCATTTTTAACTATAAAACTCTCGTGAGACTCGAACATATTAAATAATATTTAAAACGGGTCACTCACGTAATTTAGTCGATTTCGCAGAAAAGCGAAAATCAACTAAATTACGTGAGTGACCCGTTTTAAATATTATTCAAAATGCATTTTATTGGTTTATTTATATCTAAAAAAAAAAACAAATGAAAATAATAAAGAACAATCCTCGCATTTTTCCTGGCTGAAAAATGTATCACTTATATTGAATGAAAAGGCAGATAACAATTCAATAATATGCATATTCATAAACCACGTAAATATGCTATTTAACTAGGTAAAAAGTTACATATTTTAAGGAAAAGTATTGTTTAGCTTCGGAATTCGCTATTTTTAAATAGCAATAGTGGTTTAAGGACAACAAATAGGTATCGCTAAATAGTTATTTGACGCACGGGAAAGCCCTGACATTCCTTATGTTTCTTTTTTATATATTCATATTGTGTAAATAAGTGTTACAATTAATTGGGGAACCTATACGTATGTTAATATAGTTCTAAATTATTGATATATTCCAATATAACTAACCACAAAAAATCTTTATTACACGTAAAAACAAACATCACTTAAATACTATTCTTCTCTTTATTTATTGATTTTAGTTCTAAATAAACTAAAGTTTATTATGCACTAGCATTAATTCGAGTAAATGTTATTATTATACTCATAGTCACGTTTACAAAAGCCACAGCCACATTGGTTTCTATCCGGTTCGAAGGACCAAAAACTCGCAAGCGTGAATCCAATCTCCAATTTAAGAAAATTGTTATTAAAAAGCTTGTACCTACTAACTACTACTACTAATTGTAATTACTCCTAATTGTAAAAAGACTAGGTACTTAGTGCGTTATATCTTATCACCCGCCCCGGCTTTGCACTGGTTATTATTATACATAATATAAACTTTCTCCTTGAATCACTCTATTTATTTAAAAAAACGCATCAAAATCCGTTGCGTAGTTTCAAGTTTCAAGTTTCAAAATCTTTAATGTCATAAAACACATGTCAAGAATAATAAAAATAAATTAAATTTAAAATACACAATATCATTACAATTAAAAATTAAAATACCAATAAAAATAAAATAAAGTATATAGTTTTAAAGATTTAAGCATACATATTTGTATTATGTAGTGTGGCAGATAAGAAAACTTTGTTAGATTGAGTTAGGTCACACATATATTTTATGTAGTTAAATCAACAGTCAAAATAGACAAGTAACGACATACAAACATTTCGCTAAACTGTGTTTGACCTGCGTTTATGAATAATGCCATAAAGTCTCATTTATCTTTAAGCGTATTTGACTCGGATGCCTTATCATAGTGGGGGGTCTAATACTTCGTTATTTTATACAAATACACTGAAATACAAGTCTTAGTTACGAATTACAATTATTTTCCATTTGATCGGCTTTCAGTTCTAGGAAATAAACAATAGCAATAGTTTTGACATCATCGCGCGAATCGGTGCCCATTATAAGGCTGACCACACGGTCAGCCTTATAATGGGCATTCATAAATACCTTGGCATTTTAATCGATTTGTTAAAAAGGGCGTAAACAATTGTGCAACGTAAGAATATATTTATTTACCTGATTATCAAGAATATACTCTTAATATACCTATATGTTCTGTTTATTTTATTATTTTCATTTTTAAGTTTATATTCATTTTTAAGTTCACTGTGGAACTCTGTCGATGTCACTTACGACACAATTGCGGGCAGAGCCTTGTTCAAATATCTATTAAACTTATAGATTGTCTATTTGACCACCACTAATGATATTTACCTACACCGATGACTCGGCGTCTATCGGTGTCTCAAAGTAAGCAAAATTACACAATCACATTAAAATCGCACGTACGATAATTTCGCTGACATACAGAAAACATACAATGGGTTCCCCGAAGCAGTTGCACACTGGATTCTCCATTGGTGGACCGAGGGTGACAATCCAGTTTGTTTTCTGAGAAAATTCGGTAGCATTTTCGAATGTATTTCGTGTTATGAATCAGGGGCAAAAAATGTCAATGTCATGACTTTTGTAACCGGGTAAAATTTAGTTAGTGTAAATAAGACTTATATTATACAACTTTTAGGGTCATCTGCAACTGACTGGGGTTAGCTAACTAACCCGGAGTTAAGCGTTTGTATGGAATTTGATAGGTTATCTCCGGTGTGTGAGTCATCCTTTATTGAGTTAGGAAGCTGCCACCTCAGTGTCCGCCATTGATGTTACCACTAACATTTTGGCTTTTTTTTTCATTTTTTCTAGAAAATTGTCGTACTATGAATCCGAGAGTCCACTGCGATATTTAGTTAACGAAGTTTATGTAAACATTAGTAGGCGTATCCTCCTAAGATTAATATTTCGTTGTTTACATGTTGTTTACGCGACACTAGCGCTTGTTTACATTTGTTTATCCGGCAGGCTTGATATTAACTAATAATACATTCTTTGACTTGTGACCTTTTATTATTTAGCGTGGGATGTCGTAATTAATTAATCTAAAAAATGAGTAGGCGCTAAGCTTTAATTAACTGGACGCTAAATGTTAAATATTATTCGCAAAAGATGCTCCCTATCATACATAAACAAACAAGTTGTAAAGATTATGTTTTTACACAGGGCCATTTTGGCCTCTAATGTTTAGTTTTGTGATTTTACTCCAATACTCGTATATGCAATAAAAAGTAATAATACATTACCATCTTAGATGTCGCTATTTGTGGGGGCTCATCTTATGTGAGCAGAGTTATTAGGCAGATGTCCGATTTTATTCTCCATAACCCAGTATTCAGTCCACCACATTGACCATAGTCCAGTATATGTTAGATTTTAAAACGATAGCCTTTATTTTAGTTAAAAGATATAAACTAATACAATTTTAAATCTAATCGTATAATAACTCAAATAAAAGTAGATAAAAATATTAATCAGATATTTCAATAAATCTAAATAAAAACTAAAATAAATCTAAATCAGGCCGGCATGATATCGAGGAAGCTGGCACCAATTCCTTGCTGGATTGCTTCTTAGGCTGATGCATTGAGCGAGGAAGCTGCCAGCTCTTGGGTCTCCTGTGGCGTCTCTGAGTCTTTAAATAATAAATAAATTATTATGGGACAATCTTACACAAATCGTCTTAGTCCCACGGTAAGCTCAATAAAGCTTGTGTTGTGGGTACTAGGCGACGATACATATAATAGATAGATACATATAAATACTTAATTACATAGAAAACATCCATAACTCAGGAACAAATATTCGTGATAAACACACGAATAAATGCCCTGACCAGGATTCGAACCCGGGACCTCCTGCTTCGTAGGCAGGGTCACTACCAACTAGGCTAGGAGGCCGTTCAGTTTCTTCGATAGGTCTTTGAATATTTAGAGCAACAGGGCTCCAAGGACCAAAGGTCTCGGTGCCGAAAGGAACAAACTTAGATTAATTTATTAGAAATGTATATGGTTATTCAACAAAGGTTTAGCCACTATAATTTTAGGCTCAATAGATCCGCCGTATCGTAATCTAATATAATTCAGCACGGCTTATCTCTTGATATGCGAATGGCAATCTCCTGCAATGATATCTAGCCGTGCCCTAGGTTCGGGTTGTGATGACAACTTATCGATATCATGTAATGTCGAACATTTGTCCTCGGTTTTAGTGAAAGGTCTTTGTCATTTGTTTATAAGGTTCAATTTGAAATGAAACTTTATGACATTTTCGCCTTATCGACGAAGTCTATTACTAAAAATAATCACATGTTATCGATAATGTATTAAAGTTTTGTGTAACCATTGACATTTTGTTGTAAAGTGTTATTTTTAGTTATGCAGCGATTTCATTAGGTTAACATAGTTTTGTTTCTAATTTGTATTTCTTATCTACTAGGTACTTGAAGATCTTAGATATCAGCATTCGATACATATTTGAATAAGAATTGTAACCTAATAAACGTAACAATATTATGTGCGTAGTTAGACCATGCCCGCCAATTTTTATCAAATAGTACCAAGAAGAAACTAAAGCAAGATAGGTATTCGGGACAAAATTATTAATAACGTCATGTTCTCATGTTATTTTATCGATTGAACATACCACAACTCGTATTATTATACATCAGACAAAAAAAAAATGTAAATAGGTATAAAAATTATAATTTATTAAACATCGATATAAATTTACCCATCACTACAGCAAATTGCACTTTCGTTATCGCATTTTTAATGTCGAGCTCAAACGTTGGCCCTCCCCACTGCAAACAGTCTTAAGTCCCCACAAAACCAATATCAGTTAGGTTTTTACCATAGAGTAAGTCGGCATTTTTCTGTTTGTTTGCGTTAGACATATCTATGGAATAGGTTCAGTGTCCGTTTGTCCAAGGCTAACTGATAAGGGACTACTAAGCATACATTTCTCACCGCACTGATTTTGTAGTACCTACAAGAAATCTTGTCGCATGCGTCAAAGATTTCGAACATAAGTAAACAGCACTGGTAGCTGAGCGGTAAGGCGTCAGTCTTGCAATCTGAAGCTCTCAGGTTCAAATACCACCGGCTCGACTAAGCTTTCCAAACTTACGTACGAAATATCATATCATCATATGATAATTACCAGTTACTTTTGAAGAAAACATAGTGAAGAAGTCTACGGCACCTGCGAAGAAATTCAATGATATATGAGAAGTCTCCAACCCGCTTTGTGCCAGACTAAAGCCTCCCTCTCATGCTTGAGCGGAGGTCTTCGTCTAGCATTGGGACGTATATAGGCTAGACTTTTTAATTCAATATGTAATTACCTATAATAAACATCAGCTGCTGGCCTCAATCCCACCGAGCTCGTGGATGCCCTAGGACCTTACCTTAGTTACCTTAGTTGACGACCTAAACTGAGTCGCTTCCATACAACTGAGCCTAAATTAAATCGCGTTAAGACGTCATGGTAAGGCATAAGTTGAGAGCGAGTCGCGAGCCGTAGGATTGAGCTGGAGCGAAGCCAAGAAGGTTACTCAAGATAGAAAAGCGGTGAAGGATCTTGTTGAGGCCCTATGCACCTCCAGGGTGTCTTTTTTTTAATACTACGACGGTGACAAACAAGCATACGGCCCGCCTGATGGTAAGCGGTCACCGTAGCCTATGGACGCCTGCAACACCAGGGGTGTTACATGCGCGTTGCCGACCCTTAAAAAAAGGAGAATTCACTGTGTTGACAGCCAAACGGGCCAAGGGCTTTGCTCCGTGGGTCCTCAGCTGTCTACACAGCGAATCCTCTTGGAGCTCTGGCGACCTTACTCACCAACGGAAACACAACCTTAGGATCTACAATAATAATAACATATCTGATTAAAGAAAATTCATTTAGGCATTTCCTTATTGATCTTCCTTACCTTAGTCCGTAAGAAATACAGTTTAACCGTGTCGGTAATAAGATTTTATGAAAAAAACATACAGGAAATAGTATCAGACTAAGTTCCAGACATTAAAAAAAACTTAACTGGAATGTCTTATCAAGGAAGGGCATCGCTCGGGTCGACGAACTTATAGGACATAACAGCAATGAGGAAGTTTTTTATCTACTAGTATGTAACAACTAATACATAAGAAGCGCTAAGAAATAAACTTGCAGGAATTCGTAACGAAATTAATATGAAATATTTAGAAAATTTACTTATGTCACACATGAAGATTTAGTTATAAGTAAATTGAGATATAGAGATAAGTATTTTACAATAATATGATTAAGGCTGGATTTGACCAAACTTTTTAACCAAGAATAACGCTTACTCTTGGATACTAATGTCAAAATCCCGTTACATATGACGTTACTATCTGAGAGTAAGCGTTATACTCGGAATAAAAATTTGGTAAAACGCAGCCTAAGTGTTCCAATGTGAAATTATAGTATTACGGAATAGTATAAGACAGGTACCTACCAAAGAATCGAATTAGCTTTATTTTAAATACACAGTTTGTCTAAGGATCTTACTAATACCTACAGCATTATACCGTTTATTAATGTTAAAAAACGGACTCGAACAAAAAAACTAAAAAATCTCAACTCACGTCAATCATACTTCAAAACTCGACCTTAACTTCGTGGGCATACGACTGAAAATAAAAATAATCATATCGTAACATCAGATGTTCCAGACTTAGCATTATTTTTAAATAGAAATATTCTCTCGTAGGTAGTAATAAAAATAATCGTGCTTTGACACGGCGCGGACAGAAGATCCTTTCTTTGTACGGAGTAATGAAGTCGTTGCAACATTTGTGATCGTTTTAAGCAAAAGGTACCATTTCGTTGATTGTTGATAAGAATTGTTTCTAAATGTTGTTTATGGCGTTTGCGCCTTATCGACTTGCGGAACCGGGTACCTTTTACTATAAACGGTCACATTTATTTTTATATTAGCGTACGAAGTAAACATTCCTTAAGGGGTTGTCAAGAGCCAATGACCTTCCCATTACCGATCAACAAAAAACGTTTTTCTTTAAATAAGAATTTTTGTCTGAAACAATGTAAATTAAAAGAAACAATCAACATGTCCATAAAGATATATTCTAATATTAATTGCCTCTGGAATTTAAGTGCTAAGTTCACGTATTTAATGAAAACAATATCTATTGTCTACATATAGACGCAATGTCTAGACGCACTGTCATCTATTATTTCATAATATGCTACTAAAATGCTTACGAAGACTTTAAAACGATATTAAGCAATACGTTAATCGTTTTTACCTATAGTTTACACCCGTTATGTACCTATCTGTATAATGATTTGATTAAATAGCAAGAAAATAAAAGATTGATAGAGCAACTTGCATTTGTAAGAAGTTCCTGGTAACGTGACTAGTGTGATGGGCTGCTTTGCGCTGGGTACGACCCGTGGGCTTTTTGAATAGGTTTGTTGTTGTTTTTTTTTAAGTTTAGCTTTTAATTATTTTTATTTGTAGTTTCTAAAGGGGTTTTGATTCTAACCTGTCAAAAACGTGTGTATGTTTTATTTGAATGGACGTGTTTTTTGATATTTAAGTTTTTTTTATTCTGCTTAAAACATTCCTTATTAAAAATGTCAATAGATACCCTCTAAATAAAAATAACAAACACAGCTATATGTTACAAAAAAAATTACATATTAATTTAATTAATACGAAACAGACGTTGTCATTTTGCCAATTTCGTGACGAACTTACTTCACTGACATTGGCAATGTAAGGAGCTACATTGAAGGATGACTTCCGATCCGATCCTATCCGATCCGAGACGATCTGTCAGTTTCTACAGAAAGAATCACGTAAAAGCTCGGAGCCCTCGGACGTCACGTGACGTTTTCTATAGAAACTGACGGATCGTCCCCGGAAGGGTGTAAGTCTTCCTTAAATCCATGTCAAACTGCGTCTCTCCTCTTCACACTTTAGGTTGATCCCAACCCAATCCTTTACTTCACGTCAATTACGTAACACGTACGCCACGTAGCCGTCATTCATAACACACACAGGCATATCTATTCCACACATTTACGTCACCACTACGACGAAACTAGGCGCCCGATTGGTCCTTTCACTTTCATATCAAGCCTACATAGTTTGCATTCCAAATAGCGAACGCCCATTGGCCGTTTCAACTCTGACCTTTGCTGTGATTGGTCCGTCCTTTACATATTACCTGAGATATAATATATGGGATAGGATGAGGATTCGGGTTTTCCGGGAGTAAACAGCGCTATGTAATGGCCCAGTTTCCGCTATGTGATGCCTTTAAGGATTATGTACAACTGTTGCTTGTTCAGTTGTAGTTCTTACTTAGAATCGCTTTTATGTTTAACATACACAGGGTGTGAAATACATATGGTACAGATTATAAGCTCTGATACTGTAAGATAGACGTACTGTAGTATGAACTCTTACCTATCCGATTAATATTGTTATACTATTATGATACTTAAAATAAAAATCAAGTAAATCCAGCTAATATTGTTCTTAGGAACAACAAGGCAGTTTTTTTTCCTTAACGTTATTACATAACAAAAAGAGTTGTGGGCAATCTTAGAGACTCTTCTCGTGATTAGATCAAAATAAATATCTGAGTCAATCTTACACAGATCCAATAGGTAGGTATACATTCTTTAGTTTGTCAAAAGAGCAAGCAACAGATATCTGTAAAAATGTCGACATAAACTTACAATCAAGAACATAACGTATTAGATTCTAGAGATAGTTATCACTATGATACGAGTTATCTCATGTATTCTTTGTTTATATATTATGATATATTATTTAATTAAATTATTTTCTTTGCAGGTTTTGAAAAAGAAAGCAGCTAAAGGCTCGTCGAAATTTTAAAGGTTAGTAACTAATACTCTATCACCTAGATTTGTATACAGTACAAATTAATCTATTTTCACTGCACTGAGCTTATCCCCCTTAATTCCAGTACCTAGTTTCCTTTGTACGAACCTGATATTTATATTTTACTAGCTGACTCGGTGAACCAAAATACCATAATACTTATACGTAGGTAAATGAAATTAGTTCAGTCTATTGGAAGTTGAGATATACATTTTAGTATTTTTTATATATATTTTTCTGAAAGGTATTCTTAAAAAAATATTTATATTCAAATAAAATGTCAAAAATACCAATTCATAAATATTTAAAACATATTTTTTTGTTCTAACTCGCTTCGTTCGGTGTTTTAGCCGAGATAAACGCAAATATAAGAGAAAAAGTGTACATAAGTAATAAAAAAATTAAATCATTCTTTGTCAAATAATCTAGAATAAAAGTGCAACTGAGACCGCATAGAAACTAACACTGACAGCCGTATCTTATCTGCATCGTAACGATTAGACCAAACCTAAATGTGACATGATAAAAAATCTAGGTACACACAGTTTAATACTAAAATGTAAGAACACATTTAGTTACAATGCTTTAATGAGCTATGAAAGAATAAGAAAAAAGTTTCGCCAATAAAAAATTGTATGCCCTGACAGAGTCCTAAATGCCTACATAAAAAAATATGCATCATAAATATTATTTTCCTAATCCGTCCACGATTCTGATGAATACTACGCGTCACCAACATTTTTGTTACATTTCGTTAGTCAATGGTTTGTGTTTCGGTACTTACCAATTTATGGGAGCTACCGTATTGTCGCTCACCAGGCGGCGCCACTCATGCGTGGGTCCTGTGTCTATATGAGAGAATCGTCAAAGTGACGTTTGAAATGTTCCCGCAGGACCCACGTTCCACTAGCGCCCCTAGCGGAAAATCGGCTCGCGGTAATCCTCATTGCGATTGAACGAAATCAGCGCCATCTACACACCGCTGTGTGAGTTCATAAGTTAGAGACTGCATAATTATGATTTTTGATATGGTACTTATAAATCACTAACATTTTTTAGATATTTTCCGGGTGAAATTCTAGTCTGGTTGTTTTTATTTACCTTCTTCTTCAGGAATTGAAATTGATAGCCAAATGTATACCTATATTGTGTTACTACACTACAAAAGCCCTGTTTAGCCCTGAAAAGTTTTACGTTAAACCGCACCGTAAAAATACTGAATTCAGCGTCAAGCACTAGCCGGCCATGTACGTTCGAGCAATCCGTCGGGTCTGCATATCGTGTATGTCCACCGAACAAACTTACCATACATTCCCGAACGAATATAACCGGCTAAGGCCTTAGTTGACGACCTAAACTGAGTCGCGCTTACAACTGAGCTTAAACTGAACCTAAACTAAATCCCGTCAAGACATCATGGTAACGCCCCTGAGCCTTAACTGAACCTAAATTGCATCAGGTTAAGACGTCATAGGAAGGCCCCAGCGTGCGTAGCCAAGATGCCAATCGCTCACGCTTAATAACGTATCGTAGCTACCTCTCTCTATCGCTCATCCTTATTAGTGTGACAATGACAGTTGCGTTTCGTTAGCGACTGAGCGTGAGCGATTGGTATCTTGGCTACGCACCCAGTTCTCTTAACCGGTAATTTTTCTACCGAGCATAGCATTATCGCTGTGTTCCTAAGTGCTCAAGCACTGATTTGGTAGATCTACAGAATACTCGAAAGCCTAAATATTTTATCAGTTGCCTTGTTGCACTTGTAACCCCAGATTAAGTTATTTTGATAAGCTATTTACATTTTTGGCGATTAGACTTACTTGGAGCTAATAAGACAAGTTGAATAATAAATTCTTTCTCTAAGAAAATCTACTAATTTGCTTTCTAGATTCACGTGTGGTAGTCACAGACGTCGCAGTTATAATTGTGCTGCGCAAATTATTAGAGCCGAGATTAAGCCGGAATGGTTAGACAGGAGACTAGGCGACAATGCCTGAAACTGGATATTTGTCACTGACAGAACTCGCATTTATAATTTAATTATTATAATTTTTATACGAGGTAAAGGCCCGAAATTTTAGTTTAACTTATTAGTAAAGTTTACTTGTTAGTAACTGTAAACTTACCAAGATTATTTAACTCGAAACACCATGAAGGAGTGGTCAATTGGAAGATTTGGAAGGCTGTCTCCACCGAAAAGGGACACTCTGTCACAGTGTTTTCTAGAATTCTATTGAAAAGAAATATACCTTACTTATATGAAAATAACTAGCAAATAGTACTTCAAACACAAATGTTTTTTTTTTTAATAATTTCTACTATTATCCGAAATCCAAAAAATCGTGAAAATACATCTTATATAGATAAGTACATACATGTATACCTAAAAAACGTGCCATGTATATGGCCTGATAAATATTAAAGAAAAAAAAGCGATATTAACTAGTACAAACGACAAAGCTACGGAACTCAGTGGCCGCTAAAATCAGCCATTTTTTGTTCGCAGCTAATGAAGACTGCGATAAGCTAGGTCACCCGACATTGATAGCTCTGGCACTAAGCTAGATAAAGCCTAAGTTTTTAGACTCGGCCGATAAAAACGAAATATTTGTGCTACAATACATTACAAGACGGTATCAGTTTATATAACTGATGTTTGCTTGGATACCTACTTTATACGAGTTACATTGTGTTTTGTATAAAGAGTTTACTACTACTATTAAAATATATTGTTTTAATTAAGTTGCCAGTACGACGCTAACATCATAAAGATTTGATTAGAAATTAACTTTATCGACAATCAAAGTGCCTCAAAGTCCTTTTACCACGCAAAATTGGTTTTGTAAAATTTTGGTGTTAATATCTGCGTAGGTATTTTTGCAGTCGCAAAAACGGTTAGCTAACTTGTTGAATAAAAATGTGTGAAAAACTATATATACCAGATCAACATCGAGCCATTATAGGTCTTACGCCTTTGAATAGTTTGAATAATAATTTCGTCTCAAATTATGAAGAAAGTAGGTATAGGTATAATTACCCAACTGTTCAATGTATTTGATACTCTGTTTTTCATTTTAGGTAGGTGGTAAAAGAGCCAAAACCCAAATTTATTTTATGTTATATATACTATTTTAAAAAAAACTTATTTATTTAAATACATGTAAAACCAATTTTTTTATTTATTTGGTCAGTTTGGAGTGATTTTTAAATTAATATTTACTAAAATACATATAAATTGTATGTTATTAGACCGCACTATCCCTGTTTAAGATAGTAAAAGGAAAAAAATACTATGATTTACGTTAAATCACACCGAAAATGTATTAATGGCAACAGCGTTTTAAAAAAATAAGGACTCTTAAAAATGACTCACACTAGGACGCGACGGGACGGTGCGGGATGTTCTGTCAATTTCTTTAGAAAGAATAGAGGGCTCCGAGGGCTCCAAGCTACGTGATGTTTTTTATAGAAACTGATAGATCGTCCCGTCCCGCTCCGTCCCGCCCCGTCCCGTTCTAGTGTAAGTCATCTCTTATGCACAATTGCAAACCAGGCCACATTCAAGCGTTACTCAATTTTGAAAAACTACATCCCCGGTAGACAATTGTTCTTAGATAAATATAGTTTCGATATGTGTTCGATATTTCAGCATGGAAAACAAGGCCATCATATGCGTAGACATATTGTTCTCAGTGACAAAATGAAATAACATGGTATCGTCTTCGTACATACTTAGTACATCTGTGTTTCAATTGTCAGTATTCTAACGTAGGCAGGTGTACACAGACGGCACAACTGTGCTAACACCGCGAAATTCAATGTGCAAATTTTAAATTAAGTTTTTAAAGATTCGTTGACGCGAGTGTCTATTCTGTAATATCCTATACTATCTATTTTGTAATATTCGGTTACAAAAGTGTAAATATTAAAGAGTTTTGTGAGTGCGTTATGTTTGGACTAAGATATTTAGAAAGGCAAGTGTAGAATTACGGTTACATTCCTTAATTTTAATTATCGTTTTCATTTAGATGCATTAGATTATGCACTGATGTTTTAATAGTAGTTTATGCAACAGTGATATAATAAGGGTTCTTAAAACTTGAGGGTCGCCGTTACAAAATTAGACGAAGTCGAGTCTATAACAGCTAAAATAGCGAAAAAAGCAAAATTTCGAAAGGTGGCAGAATGTGGAAGATGTCGTGCCCACTAAAGAAAAAAAAATCAAGTGCTTATATATTGTATGAAAAAACATTGGAACATCGTTTAGCAGTGTTCTTATGGAATACCATAGACAACGATAATGTATACTTTTTTAATATCGCTGTCAGTCACCAAATTGACAGATAGGAGTGCTGGTGTAGAAAAATTTAAATGGGATTCTCTCGCGACTTGCTAGTCAATTGTGGTCAGGTTTTTATCGACTATCACGTTCTAACAAATATGTAAGTGCGAAAGTGACGCAAGGCCTGATAGTCGATAAAATTACAACTATGCTAGCCCTCCTGATGATGGTATGAGGCGTTATAACGTCTTTCGCGGTTGTCATTTTTGCTAAAAAGTGGGAGAATGATACATGATAGGTACTATAGACGATAAAAATATGATCGTATGGAACTCATTTCTGCGTATTTTTTTTAAATATGTGTACGTCTTATTAACACTTTAAGGCCCACTTGCACCACCCAGGGTTAGCCGCTAACCCAGCGGTGAGCTGTCAAATTCCATACAAAAAAACGCTTAACTCCGGTTTATGTGGCTAACCTCGGGTAGTGCAAGTGGCCCTAAAAGACATGTATGGCTAATCATCATTAATTGATAGTGTCCATCAACGTGCATATAAAAAATATACTGGGTTTTTCGTATTATTTTGTCTCCTTCTCCAGATAATACAGATATACGTATGTTAAATCTTTAGTTTTGTTTATTGACGAGACTGTTTAAGTAGGTAGCCGTCACGTGTCAAAGACAAAAAGCGACAAAAAAAGGTCTTATCTACGCGCATAAAGCGTACGTTACTCATTTCATTTACGCACCCAAATTAATGTAATTATTACAAAATACATTTATAATATTATATAACTAGTCGCTGAAACCTAAACAGCGCGCGATAAGGTATCAGTAGCCTAGGTTTCGATAAAATGCTAAAATGCGACCAAAAAAAAGCGATAACACAATCACAATGTCAGAGCGGTGTCGACGTCTAACTGCAATATTTAAATAATTTTTACCAGGAACGACATTTGAACTTACTATGACATCATTTTGATATGATGCGCGCGCGCATCTTGCTCGTACTTTTGGCAACACGGGCATACAACGTGTTGGAAAGAGACAGTAGACCGACCGCGACTTACCGAACAAATTATTCTGTCTCTTGTTGCGGGGGGAAACGCACACAGACGCACTTATCACACACATACAAAAACAATCTGTAATGACGACACTAATACATTGAAAACGATACAACTACATTAACAAATCTTACACATTACGATCTGTCACGACACAGCCCCACGTATGCCCATTTGGGCTTGTACTTGGGCAGACTGATAACGGTACTTATGCCGACTCCTCTCCCTGTGTTGCCTGAAATGCTCATACGGACTGTTAAGTGCGTAACCGTAGACATTAACTAATGCGCGATTCTAAAGTATATCCGTCTAGCTCCTACCAGTACATAACATAAAATTTATATGTATTTTAGTACATTTTATTGAAAAATATCACTTCAAAAATCATTCGATATTGACCGAATTTTAGTAAAATATCGGGTTTATCCGCCTAAATCCTCATCCTCATTCCTAATCAGAATACGATACTGTCTACATCCTTAAATGGACCTGCATTTTGTTACCTCCTGGGGTCTTACCATGACGTCTTAACGCGATTCAGTTTAGGTTCAGTTTAAGCTCAGTTTTATGGAAGCGACTCAGTTTAGATCATCAATTGAATCGCGTTAAGACGTCATGTAAGGCCCCTGTAAAATTACTTATTTTTAGATCAAATTAAATCTATCATTACAGATTCTTGCGTAATGCGATGGATAAGCGATAACAAATAAAGATAGTATTTTTATTGTAGACTTGAAAACCGTTGATACAAGTCAAAGTACAGGGTGACGGCTCCATAAATTATGGACACTTTAAACTGACAGGCACCAGTGAAAGACACTTCATTCTTCATTCAAATATATGATTTTCAATTATAATAAAAAATAAAATAAGCCGTTATTCAAATAAACTTATCTACTAATAACATTCCTTTCCCTAATATTTAACATTACTAATCTGATTGCCATTTGGAAAAGGCCTATCCTAGAATTTGCAACTGCTTTTATTTCATCCTCCCATTTTCCATACTTTTTCTTTGTCTTCCATGCCTTCTTTTCCCGTCTGGAGGGTACCACAGTACCACAGTATTGTGTGGCCTGATCATTTCCATTTTAGTCTTTCACAGTGTATGTCACATCTGCCATCTGATTTTCAATTGATTGACACTAAATAAATGCATGAACCTTATTTACTCATAATAAGAGTGAATGTACAACTGCAGAGTTATGTGACCCCCCTGCATAGAAAGTTTGTATGCAGGGGCGGTCACTTAACTCTGCAGCTCTGTACATTACTGGTCCCTTGTCCTCATCTGAAGATACGATGTCCCCAATTCGATACGTGCGTGGTTCTTGTTGCCGTCACCTTAAGGTTATCTGGAAGAGATCGCTTTTAAGCGATAATACTACCTGCTGTTTACCTCTTTTTTTGTTTGCTGTATTTTCTGTACCGATTTATATTGAGGTGTGCAATAAAGATTTGTTTTGTATTGTACTAGTCCATACCCAGCCCAACAGTGGGCTTTCAAACAAAGGTTATCCCATACTAGTTTCTTAATTTATAATACCTTGAAATAGAATTAACATACAAGACCCTATAAAAACAGTACATAAGGCGTCCAAATCCATGTCATTAATTATAGGGCACAAAACCATTGAGGAAGCGACAAAGATGGATGGTCAGATAGATCATATGGAGGGCATCTGCTATTGGATGTATGAAACTCGGTGGAGTATAAGTTAAAAGAGGATAGCGGGTTTTAGGTGAAGTGTGTCGCGAGGGTTGCGCATAATATGATAAAACTATAACTCCAAACGAGTGTTGGTTACATACCTACATAGGTCATATTAGCAAAGATGCCTGTCTTTGGTACCTACCTAATATAATATCATGTATTGATGCCATAGATCAAAATATATTACTAACATCAAACATTTTATATACCGTTTCCCCCCCTCCCTTTTTAACTACCAAACGCAAAATACTCAAGGAAAATAAATCTTAATACAATCTGTTTTTAAGCAATACACCCATTGTTGTTCACTCATGGTTTCTGCTATGTGATAGAGACCCGCATATTTCTATACGTATTTCTATTAGAGAACAATCGGGTACTATGGGTACTATTCGAGGATATACATTCTATATAGATAAATGAATCCATAATATACATAGGAAACGACCATAACTCAGGAACAAATGTTCATGATAAATGCAAAATAAATGCCCTTCCCAGAATTCGAACCCACGACTCCTCCAGGCTAGGGAGGATGTTAAATATGACGGATAATTTGATTATTTACAAAACAAAACTCGAAACGTAGCAGAATGATAAACGCTTAGCGCCACGCTAGATTTCAATCCCGCTATTGCGCTCGCTTATGACTTACCCCAATATTTACAGTAGGGTAAATCTTTTCAATCCAATTGAATAGTAAAGCAAAACGATGCGGCTTGTCATTCTTAGCTCTTTTAAATCCTTTTATGAAAGAGTTAAATGGTTAACCAATAGAACACTAAGGTGCCTAACTCCCATTGAACTAGTCACAGTTTAGGTGTGAAATGTAACGGGCACGGTTTTGTGTGACTCCTCCTTTATAAAGGTTATCATATGCAAATAATTTACTTATATAAATAGGCCTAACATAAACAAGCGGCCTCATAGAAATGTAACCCGTGCAAGAAACATTTTTGATTATACAGACATTTTTGTATATCGACTTTAATCGATGAAATAAAAACCAGACGCAACGTTTCATCCAGGAAACATAGTCATAACTACACTATGTTTAAAAAATGCCTTAGAAACTATCGATTTCTTCCATTCCATGCGCGCGCGGCGAGCTCACAACCTGACCCTTATATCTTTCTATTAAGGCATATAATTCCTTGTCGGGACGAGGAAAGTTTGTCAACAAAAACACAATGACACAGTGGCCGTGTGAGACAATGATAAGGTCAGATTTCAGCGGCGGAAGGCATCTGGCTCGATGTCTAGCTCAAACTGTTTCAACTGTCATTAAGCGGCGGGAATTGTCATCATAAATTATGAGCATAGACAAGACATTTCTAGGAAGCATTTTTTTGGTAGTGTTGCTCTGGCAACACTCGAAAGACAAAAATATCTTGGTGAATAATTATTTAAAATGTTTAAAATGCAAAAATTGCTATTTGAAGACGAAATTAGTCGGGAGTTTTTGTAGTTTGATCCTACGGGTGAATTCACCAGACACCTTAGAGTGGCTGCTGAGCAAAGACGTCTCTCTAATACTCCAATTCATCCTGGAGCCCGTTTAACAGGTTGTAACTTGTAAAACACGTGGAAGTCTCTGTTCTTCTCCTTTCATTAGACAGGGACTTGCTCTGATCTTGAGATATTTAACATGTCAGGGTTTTGGCTTATTCGACCTCAACTCAACCTCTCCCAATTCGAAATTTAACAAATAACAGCGAGAGGAGCGGAGCGGCTGAAAGCGCCGAAATTTTAAAACTTAATAAATATAAGAGCCTGAGCAGAGAGTACCATTTGGGGTCGAAACTGTAGGTCCATGGGGTCCCAGCGCACGCAAGTTTTTTGTAGAAATCGCGAAACGTCTGTTTGGTGTAACTGGTGACCGAAGAATTGGTGGCTTCCTCGCACAACATATCAGCATTGCGATACAACGAGGAAATGCCGCCAGCATCCTAGGTATTATGCCTCAAGGACCTACTTTAGATTTAAGGTAGGTTAGGTTAGATTTAAGGTAGGTAAGTTACACTTACTGTAGGTATATATTTTGAAAATTAAATTACCTTTAATTTAGGAATACTGTGACACCTAACTTTTGGGACCCAGTGAGAGCATTAAAGCCCGCATTAAGTCATTATAAATCGTAAGTATTATAAATCTTGCACAGCAAATAATGTTACGTTCTGCTTTAACAGTTTAATAAAAACGACATAGCGCTGCACTGATCCGTACATAATGCTGTAACTATGTCGTCAGGCGCTAACGTTTGTCGATTCACGAGGCCTACGGCAATGAGGACCGCGAGTCTATTTTCCGCTAGGGGCGCTAGTGGAACGTACCCACATTTCAAACGTTTCAAACGTCACTTTGACAATTCTCTCATAGTGGCGCCGCCTGGTGGACAATACGGTAGCTCCCATTAGGAGGCGCAAAGCGTCCAGTGGCGCCATCATTGGAGGATTGTGTTTCCTAATAAACCTTTTTTATCTCAATAGTCCATAGTTGTAGTCTATATTATATAGCTTTATACTTACTTTTGGCTTTTTCACCGTTCTGATAATGCATATAAAATAAGAAGATAAAAATTATGTGTCATAGACCAAAGGTGGTGAATTACTATGGCTACATCGATGATACCATGGATTATAAAGAAATTGAAAGTTTTATTAGAAAACACAATCCCCCAATATGGATACCACTGGATGTTCTGCGCCCTCTTAAGAACCCAGTCTTACCTCTGTCTAACTTCGTATGAAGATAGAAAGTACAAGAGAAAACTTCGTTTGTCATTCGCTGTACGCTTAACATAAAACTTGAATGTGCAAATCAAGCCCTTTCAAATGATACCCACATGATCCAGTAACAAAACTTTTAATTTTTGCCCCCTCTTTCATTAAGCATTTTTAATCGAAAATAAATTAAAATGTGTCTGGATACACCTTGTGTATAACTATTCCAATTTTCATACCGGTAACTTGAGAAGTTCTCGAGATATTTAACGATGTGACAGACAGACAGACTGGGTCTCACCAAAAGGGTTCCTCTTTTACCAATTTGGTACGGAACCCTAACAAGGGCACATTCAATACAAGGTTCAATAAAAACCTTCATTTGTTTCTTGAGGAAACCTCTGAAAGGCCTTACAAAACTAAAACTCCAGTTTTTCTTATTTAGGTAGTTACTGTTACCGAAGCTGAAGTTTTTGAGGTATTGGCGGACATACAATCGCGGTATTGTGTTGATTTGAATTCTTTGTTGATTCTTTTAGAATTTTGAGAAGAGGTGGTATGGGTTTTGTTACTGGAAAAGTCGATTGTAGACGGCGCAAATTTCGTAAGATGACAAAATGAAACATACACATAGGATAGATTCTGATGATCCACAGTTAGGTATGGGATGCGTATGCAGTCAAAAAGCTTCCTAATAGCTTAAGTCGGTACTATTGGTGTATCGGAACACGATAGATTTTTCACGAGCGAGTCGCAATGAAACATTGAGTAATTTTCGCAAAAATATACTAAAACTATTTCCCACCGTATGAATTGGGTTTTTAAGGACCAATCATACTTTGACAACAATATTACTGCCAAATACCATCCATGGCACGTATACAGAAGTTAATCGCGCAACGCATCAGTCTAGCAATCCAGCGAGGAAATGTTGCCAGCGTCCTCGGTAGCATGCCGCAGGGGCCTGTTTTAGATTTATTTTTGTTTTTATAACTAATATATAAAACGGGATAGTTACCATTACCATCTATGTTTGTTTTATTGAGCACCCGATATTTCAACACTGTTGCAAGCGCCATGTTTACGAAGTAAACTGACGAGCTGCGAGCTTTTAGTTGTGATCTACCCGCACGCCATAGCGATCTTACCCTCTTACTATAAAAAAAACATACTCTAACTATCCCGGTTTTAGACGTTAGTTATAATTAATAATCAAACGAACTTACCTGTGAAGTTTGATTGGAATTATACGAGTATCCAAATCGAAGACAATGACCATGTTAGCTTAAAATCGTATATTTTAGTTTTAAGTTAGTTTTAGTTGAGTTATACTTCTAGATTTAAATTTGTGTTTTATAACGTTTTACTTTAGATGGTAATAGTATACTTAATTGGATATTTTATATAGGTAATAGCACGGTATATACGCAATATTTCCTCAAGCCTTTTCCTTGTAAACTCTCATAAATAATAGTACCTATCTCTCTTCACAATAATAGTATCTCGACAATATTTTTGCAATAAAATAGGCCAAAATCATTATTCATTTTAATAAGCAATTGATACATTATGCAAGACATTTTTATCACGTTTGACCCGTTTTTTAATCATTATTGTTTTATTTCTATTATAATGATTGACCATATGTGCTAAAGTCTTTTGATAACGGTTTCTCTCGAGCTTATCTTTGAAAGTTGCGATAAACATGTTATGTTGTATGTCAACTACGAATAAAATAGGAATGATATAATACGCCGTCTATTTGAATAGATAATAACTATTTGGGCGTCTAACAAATCTCTTAGAATTTCAAATGTCTAAGGTTCTTAATTTTTTTTAACTACAAACTCTGTAAACATATACGTTTAATATTATTTTTTATTTATTGAAATTATTGTGTTTATTAACGGGGAGAATTCGCATTCCCTGAGTCATCATCTTACCCTGTGAAAACGAGTGCTGTAAAGGGCTCGAAACGTAGGCTCATGGTGTTAACCCTTACGTTAGTTAACCCTTAAACGCGATTAATCCATTCTAAAGTTAATTTCAATCGCGGAAATAGAAGACAATATTATTTTTATTTGTTAAGCATCATATCCTACTTCTGAAAAGTATTCTTAACCATTAAACACCGAAATTAAACACTTTAGAACGGATTAATCGCGTTTATTAACACCATGATCCTACGTTTCGAGCCCTTTACACCACTCGTTTTCACAGGGTTAAGATGATGATGTTCTAAAGTGTTTAATTTCAATGAATAACAATCGCGGTAACAGAAGACAATATTACATTAAACACCGCTCAAATAAATATAACAGGATCATCAAATGAGCTTAAATCTATTTAAAAGCCATATTGGCACGTAAGAATACAATAATAAAATATTCAGTTACTCTAAATCGTCCTACGACGATGCCCCAGTACATGACCTTAACAAAACCCTCTTTCTGCCCACAGTAAAAAAAAAGTTAAAGAATCCTCTTCTGTTCATTTTACAAAAGCTAATCTCGTCCCTTATTTCAGGTTACACACACATGACTCGCTAACCACAACAATGGCAGACACGCAGCACTTCTGCCTGCGGTGGAACAACTACCAGAGTAGCATCACCAGCGCGTTTGAGAACCTGCGTGATGACGAGGACTTCGTTGACGTCACGCTGGCCTGCGATGGGAAGAGCTTGAAAGCGCATCGAGTTGTGCTCTCAGCCTGCAGCCCGTATTTTAGGGAGCTATTAAAAGTAAGTTTTCAGGCCAAACTTGATAGTGTGAAACTGTACAGCACTTCTGCCTGCGGTGGAGTACCAGAGCAGCATCAGCGCGTTTGAGTATCTGCGAAATGACGAGGACTTCGTTGACGTCACGGTGACCTGCGATGGGAAGACCGCACCGATTTTAATGGGTCGGCAGCGCGCATATTAGTGAAGCTCCTGGAGTTAAAGGCGTCCATAGGCTACGGTGACTGCTTTCCATCAGGCGGGCCGTATGCCTGTTTGCCACCGACGTGGTATTCAAAAAAAGCCGAGTAGCCTCTGCCTGCAGTCTGGATTTTAGGGGGATATTGAAAGCAATTTTACAAGCACAAGCACAAGCAAAATGCTTCTGGCAGTGGAATTAGCAGCAGCATTTTTGGTACCTCAAGAGTGACAAAAATGTTGTTGTTATGCTGATCTCTGGTGACAACTACTGTTCATTGCTTTTTCTAAGCAAAAACACTCGTTCGCGATGACACAAACTTGCTGATGGTCGCCGGTAAGACTCCTGCCTTAATAAGTAAACGTCTCCCAGCGCAAAAAATAATTTAGTAGCTAAAAACAGTACACTTCATGTTTTATAGGATAAAACATAGGTATTTTACCGGTATAAGTTACATTACTTTTTTTCTTAAGCAATATTTTTCCCTTAAAAATATTATTTTACTTATTATGTTACACAGAAAAATGTTTATTCATTTTTACTTACAACATAAAATAATTTAATTCAAATTAAATTCATTTAAATCGCATCATTATACAAGGCATAGTTATACAAATAAACAAACCCTAAGTTTAACTAGGTATATGCAAAGAACCTGTGTTTTTATAGTTCATAATGTTTGTGTAATTAACATTTATGAACAATATTGATTTCTTAATTTAAATTACTGTAAAATTAATAGTAGAAATGATAAAATCGAGGAAATAAATAAAAAGCAAAAGAAATCTTATTACACGTGCAAGATATTTTTTCAGTTTATATGTTAGTGCACAATATAGTATAAAATTTATGAACGATACTAATATACAAGAAAAAATAAAAAACCAAAAAAGGTTTGTCAGGTGTGGGGTTCGAACCCACGCTCCCTCTCGGGAACCAGAGCTTAAATCTGGCGCCTTAGACCACTCGGCCAACCTGACTTATCAGCATAGCGCGAAATTACGCATTAGCTTCTACTGACTACAATATTGTGCAATTAAGCGTGGAAAAACCTAAAACCTAAACCTACTTTAGATTTAAGGTAGGTAGAGGTAGGTAGTTAGGTAATTTACACTTACTGTATATATTTCGAGAATAAATGATTTTAATTGTAAGCGTGGAAAGCAAGTTGGTATGAATAGGTAATCCATTTTTTCTAATGTTTTTATAATTGACCTATTGCTATTAAATCGTAATGCTATATTTGTTATATTTTACCCTATTTTGTCTCTGAATTTTAATATTAAAAAATATCAAAATTTGAATGTCAGAAAAGTTTTCATTCCTGAAAGTCGTAATGGCGGTCGATACATATATGCGCTTTGAACGCATCATGGAGAGCTTTTTTGTTGTGATGTGAACTCACACTCGAGTTTTAATGCATTTCATTATACATATACAATCACATAAACTACTATTAACTTCGCGCTCTTAGTAATATAATGTAAGTGTATTTATTTATGAATTTAAAACTAGGAATTTTTATTTTATAGTTTTACTTCGTTCTATAGTTTATATTACAACTTAAAAATTAAATAACTGCGTATCATGTCGTTTCGGTTATGTACTTAAGTGGGATGAGTTTGTTGTCTACTGTAAGGAACATTACAAATTACATACAATCTTGTGAGTAAAAAAACATTGCATTGTTTATTTAATGTAGGTACAAGCTGTAAATATTTTTAAATATAGAACTAGGTATATACGTCACGGTGACTCTAACCTGCAAGTAACATAGGTCAATGACATATATTTTTATTACCTACTACTTATCGTCATAAATGCATATCTTAAGTAACATTAGAAGCAAACCATTTTTATAAGAATTTTATAGCAAGTATAACAAAAATACGTGTATTTTCTCTTTATTTATGCTACATTGACAAACGGCCCTTATCAAACTATACCAGTCTACATAATTATTATTGTTGAACTTATTGTCCTTCAATCGAGAATTTCCCTACAGCAAATATATTATGATTTTGTGTTGCAATGTTTATTTATTACTTCAACAGTACCTAGGTTCAAATCCATATTATAAGTAGGTACCTACCCATAATTTGATATATTAGTATTCTTCAATTTATATTACTTGTGTAACTATGCAATGAATATTGCTACTTGTAAATTATATTATAACTATTATATTAATATTTATATAAACACAGAAACATTCAATGTTTTACAGTATTATGGGTATAGATAAAATCGGCATAAACCTAAATAATACCTATAATATTGAATACTTTATAGACATTTATTATGTAATAAAAATTACCTTTAATAAACATGAGTAAGTAGAAACTACTAATTATCCGTAAGAAAAATATCCTTCTTTCCTTTTTTCAACTACGTAGTTGTTTTTTAATAAAACCAAGAAGAAATAAAACAAATACATATAGAAAACAAAAACAAATGCATACAGATATATAAAGAGATAATACAAATACATATTATAAAATTTAAAAATACTAAAACAGAATGGAATGAATTTAATTACAGTTCATGTTTATTGTTTTTAAATAAGTATTTTTAGTCATAAACGATTTTTTCTGCCCTGCCGGTAAGGCCGCTACCCTAAACAAGTTCGCCGCTTGCCGACTGCGTCGAGCAGAAGAATAGTGTACAGACTTTGGCTAGTAAATAAGAATGCCTCAGATCACATGTTTACACGAGATCTGAGACATCTGAGACAGATCTAAGACAGATCTTTAGAGGCCTCAGTGCGTAATCTACTATTTTTGTATGTAATACCCAAAATGAAGATTAAAAATAACGTTTGACGTGGAACAAAAAACTAGGCCCATTGCAGGTCGCAACGCTAAACAAATTCGCCGCTTGCCGACTGCGTCGAGCAGAAAAATTGTGTACAGACCTTTGCCAGTAAATAAGAAAGCCTCAGATCACATGTTTGTCGACCTCAGCTTCGCTTCGGACGACAATCACACGAGACATGAGACATTTCTTACTTTACAAGCTTTAGTACGTAATCTACTATCAGACCTTCGCTAACCACCATCTCCCCCCACAGTCAACACCATGCAAGCACCCCGTGATCGTGCTACAAGACGTCGCGTTCACGGACCTGCACGCCCTGGTGGAGTTCATCTACCACGGCGAGGTCAACGTGCACCAGCGGAGCCTCTCCTCCTTCCTGAAGACTGCTGAGGTGCTGCGGGTATCCGGGCTGACGCAGAACGATGATGCCCAGGGGGTGAGTACAATGCTTAACTAAGTAGTTCAGTGGACACTGATTACCTGTGTTGTCTGTGATCTCGGGTAACGAGGATCATGTCTTTTCGTCGAATTTCACTTTGCAAAATATCACTTGCCAACCAATTTTTCGGGGATGATTCACTTCGCATATCAACGTTTCCCTAATCATTATTTGCCAACTCACATTTGGCCGATTTTCATTTCCCAACTAGGTTAGTTTAGGGTTGGAATATTGATACTCGGCGAAAGATACTGTTGCGAAATAATTGGTTGGCAAATGAATATTTGGCAAACATGTGTTTTAGGATAAATTAAAAATGTTTGGCTATACATAAGTAACCCCGGGTACCGACGACAAGGTGAGGACGCGCCAGATTTAAGCATGTTTACTAAGAAGTGGACTCTCCAACTCCCGCCGTCCAAACGTCCCCGGGGAACGAATTTTGAATTTAGAACTAAAGTTATAAAACATTCATAGTTGAACTATTGAGTAAAAAGACTCCTTCCCTGTAGTGTGGTAACTTGGTTGGTGTAATTCCAAAATTAATCTAGGATTCCGATTGCACGCCATTTTGCTCGGTCTTGAGTTTTAAAGCTCTCTGAGATTCATCTTTACTACATCTCTTATCTCTCTCATCCTCTACAAGTTTAGTATCTGATGTGTGGTATTCCTCATATTCTATGGAAAGATAGAATCATCTATATAAAATGTATCTGTAGGAAACCTACGGCGTCTGCCGTCGACTACGAACCAAATTTATTCAAATTTAACGGCCTGCTTAACCCAGTAGCCAACAACACGTAAAGTCTCACAGGGACATAGGCCAAAGTTGATGTTATAACGGCTATTAATTTGATTGGAGACAGTATAGGTATTCTTTACATATTCATTATTCGATCCATTCGCCGCATTTCTAAAAAGTTAATTATTATAAACTACTTATTTTTTTAAATAAAATAAAATTAAATTAAATCTACAATTGGTCCTTGAGGCATTTCCTCGTTGTGTCGCAATGCTGATAAGTTGTGCGAGGAAGCTACCAGCTCTTCGGTCACCAGTAACATTTTAAATTAGAACGTCAATGCATTTCTTAATATCAATCCTCCTCCACAGCCCCTGGTGCAGAGCCTGGCGCGCGCCGCCGCCGCCGCAGCCTCCCCGCACACCCCGCCCCCGCACCCCGCGCACGCGCACCCCCACACCCCCTCCTACACCGACAAGCTCGAAGAAGCGCTTCTCTCCCACCCGCAGCACTCAAGCATCCAGCAGATGATGCGCCGAGTCCCTCTCCCCCCGCGCCGCATGTCCCGCTCCGCCGACAACTCCCCTGACGTCATCAAGCGTGCACGCCATGACAACAACAACGAGACACAGATCCACGCAGCCGATTTCTCAACTAAGAACCACTCGATCATCAACAATACTAGAGCCCACGAGCCTGGGAACAACGGGAATGGGATATCAAACAGCAGCTCGTCGCCGTCACCGCGACTTATGGATGAGGTCAAGAATGAGCCTCTGGACATGATATGTGGCTCCGCCGCTGACATAGACCGGAGTACGGACGACACTCCGCCGCATCACAGACCACACGTGAGTTGGTAAAATCGAACTTAAGCCGGGGTCTCCCGTTAACGACGTGCGGTGCTTACGTGGAAGTCAACCGGAGACCAAGGCCTAACATTACGTAGATAATTTCTAATGTCTATATTTCGTTTACCTTGTGGTCTTACAGCAATAAAAACGGGTTTTATGAGAAATATTCAAGCAGGTAGGTAAGTGGGCATTTTTGCAAGATGGTAAAAAAAATTGTTTAAGGTAGGTAAATTTAATGTTTTCCTACTCAGAATAATAAGCTCTTTCAATATAGGAGAAAAAAACTATGAGAACAAAACAGGTGTCAAAATTTTCAAACGTTTTACGTACTCTCCATTTTGTAACCGCTGTACAGTATTTAAAAAGTGGTAACGGAATGGGAAAAAAACGATCTCTTTTCCTCCTAGTAGGATCAAAAGAGCTCGTGATTCTGCGTAGCAAAAACATTAACTTTAAGTACCTGTTTTAGAAAAAAGTATTCGGATCTCTTCTCTCGAAAATGCCCAAACAAGTAGGTACTCGTAAAATTATAATCAAAACAGACCTCGAGAATACGAGCGAATATTTGGTTTAATGAGTAAAACTTTACCTAAAAGTAGATTGCTTAACAAATATTCGCAGAATCATAACTTATGATTCATACAACAGTTATTTTCCTCAGTAATATTGTCAAGCAATTAAATTACCTATTGGATTTCACCAATTTATATGTTATTAAGAGATAATCAGTATTTTCGAAGATATAAGGCGAAATAATTTCTTCGTAGGAAACGAGAATTTAATTATAATCAATTGGAACGGGTCTTTGAAAATATATAAATCTTAATTTATTATCAAGAAAAATCAATTTTCTACCATTCATCTAACTACACAAAATGTTGTGGAAGAATCCCAATATACAGGTTATACGAAGCTCCGTATTAAGGCCAGTAATTTCGAGATAAGTAGAAGTTAAAAATCTAAACTGACCAATACTAACTAGACAATTAGAGATAAGTGAAATCATGTGAAACTCAATCAATATTTACTCAAAGAACAAATGACTGTCCAAATATTTGTAAGTCGATACAAATTTAGAGTCTGGCTGAAATATCTTTGCCATATCATTTTTTTTTATCTGTGTATCGGTATACAATAATACTAAAGATAGGACATTATATTGTTTATACTCGCCATTAGTTAAAAACATAGCTGCATTTTACAGGAAGATGAAATAACTATGTTTATTTTATCAAAAATATGCAAGTACCTAAGATTGTTGGTTAATCTTACCGGCCAAAGATTTTCAGCGAAAATTGCCTCTTGCTGTTGCTTCATAGCATCCAAATTATGAATTATGCGCAATAACAGTTCTTAGTCTATGGTTTTATAAAAAAAATAACGAATACAAACAGAATTTCTACTTGGCACAGAACTGGAAAAACAAAACATTGCCATAGTTAGTTTTTTAATGTTTGACAGTTAATTTTCTTAGAAGAGATAACATACTCCAGAATCCGACTAGGGTAGACTCCGACTAGACTAAGATTTTGATAGCCCGGACTGTGAAAGTGAACGTCATACTTTCATAGATATTTGACATATAAAATAACACTTCAAATGTTTGACAGTTCATTTAACGAGATAAGGTGTTTTGACTATAACAATAACATTCTCTCACTATAAGTGGACTGGCTTAAAATCTAACCAATAAATAGCTTGTTTGCCAAAATGCGCAGTTGCGTTCCGTTGTATCAATATAGGAATTGCATTCAGTGTTACCCGATTCGGTCACTAGGGCAAGTTGAAATGGGCGATAATTTGTCATCCAACGCGACATCGGCCAGCCATTTGACACTAAACGGTTCCGGGTAGTTCTAGCCGGTCTAATACTCGGTAATCTTAATGTCTGAGCTGCTAGAATTGAAACTGTAGCTTCCAACGTGGATTGAGCTATCAAAATACTATGGGCCGAATCTTCAGAAATGCGCAATCCAATACAATAACTCTTTATTCCATCTCAAAATGACAAAAATAATACAACTGTTCTTGAGCTTGCTTTACATTCAAGGGTGCATTCTTTAGCTTAAAATAAGTCAATTTCTCAAAGACACTGGTATTCTAATTAGCACCATTTAGAAAATAACTACTAATTTTATTTTATCTCATATGGTATTTACATGTGTGTAAACGGAGTATGAGTATTCGACATGACATTGATATGTCAAAGTTGTCCCTGTAGTCAATTCCAATTTTTACATTAGCGGTTGATGCAACATGTAATTATTTTGTATGAGAAATTAAAAAAAAAGTAACGAATTTAATAAAACTAACTATGCCATTATGGTTCCTTAATTATACCAAGCCACGTGACGAAACTAAAGCAAATGCTCAAGAACACCCTGTATATTATATGTGAAAAAGAGGGAAACAATAATTTAGGTGATATATGGTAAGGTTAATGAGCCAAAATTCTTAAGTCTTCTTCTAGCATTTTATCGTCTTAGTATGTCACGGCTCAAGTAGTCTGGAGTCTTCTTTGGTAACTAATCCCAAGATTTGGTGTAGACGCTAGTTACGAAAGGCCTACGTCTGACCGTTCTACCCATGGGCTAGGCCTTATTGGGATTATTCCGGTTTCCTCATGTTTCCCATCACTGAAAAGCGATTAGTAATAAATCTTTTGCTTCCCAATATGATAAATTCCGAGTTTTAGTTAATGTAAAAGTTTTAGTTTCGCCTACTTCGATCGAGGCCGATTTGCGAATCCCTCGAAATCCACGAATTTGTTTATATTACTTTCTCAATAACGAACGTGATCTCTGAACTAAGAAGTTCCGACATTAGAATATTTTTTCGCTAAGTGAAAAGTTTGTTTGCCCAAGTTAAATTGGAATATCTGATAGTTGAAGTCTAAAGATAATTTTTCCTAAATTACTTTTTTAATTTGCCCCCATTCAGGAAGACCGATTCGTCTAAATTTATTGTATATTCTTTAGGTATTTCTTTTATTTAGATAACATGATAAAATAGGCAATTTGATAATTTCATCCTTGAAACTCGACTTAAGTAGTCCAAGATTAGATATCCTTAGACTTTAAGAATAAAATCCATTAATATGCCTATTTTGTATGTGCCTCAGGGAGGCCCGCCGTCACGCGGCAGCTCGGCCGAAAACGACGACCGTACGCCACCGCCTCAGCTGCCGCCGTCGCCGTTCATACAACCGGTCGACACCAAACTCTTTGCGCCCTCAAACACTTACAACTTCAGTATGGCGGCACTCACGGAACATCCATCATTGCAAGGTAAATATAACTAGTGTTTGCCGTAGTATGTGATTTGTGAATTTGATAATGTGATAGTCCTTTAGAATAAAGATGAAGCATGGTACAGATGAATGCAACGTTGATATCGTGTTTCCAGGTCTGCAGAGTCCGCTGGCTCCGGACGGCATGGCCAGCACTTCCCAAGGTGAGTCGCGGCTTGTCTAGCAACAAGTTTATTTTATGCATTACCTACATATATTGAAAAAAAAACGATATTTTTAATGCACTGTCTGTCGTATGCCACCATCACCGCTTCCTCTCTGCTCTGTCATTATTAGGTTTATATATCATTATTAGGTTTTATATTTTTACAAAATGTATGAGGCAATTATCACGTGACATAAATATTATTATGTATTTTACTTATGATATCCCTATCTCCTATAACCTTTTAACCTCTATATATGTCTTCATTTTGTGCTCTGTGATCTGTATAAATATTAATGTTAGCTTTTTTGTGTTCTGGTTCGATGTATGTATTGACAATACCTTTGAGTTTTGGTTCCTGTCTGTTGGCAAGTGGAGGTCGTTGATCATTGAACCAAAACGCAATGCGGCGTGCATGTTTGTATTGTAATCATAGTTTATGAACATATGCTAGCTTGTTTACTAGATGTGATTTGAAAACACTGTGTGTTAGGACATCCCTCACTCCCTTCTCCGGATTAGGTTCTTTTTGTTCTTAATTTTTAATTCGCAAGTTTCTTTTATTTGGAATCTTTCTTCTTTTTTTACTTTCTTCTTTCAAATCATTTCACGGTTATTGGTAAGATTTTTTGTCATTCACGCACTTGATCTAATTGGCTGTAAAATGTTATTGTTACCTAAACAATGTATATATAAACATTTACAACTCAACTTAGAAATAAACGCACTCGTCCCAAGAATGTCGACCGTCTCAAATGTAATAGTTTTCCAAAACTTAGCTCGTTAAGTGGCTATAGAATCACGGTGGATCCCATGAATCAGTAATGTTTCTAAAAACAGACTCGAATTACCCATTATCACGTTGTCTTGGGAAAAATATTGTGTCAAATTATATTCGGAACGTTCAAGATTGGACAATGGAATTTTAGTAATGCTATCGCGGTGTCAGCTTAAAAAAACATTTGATTTCATTGAAGAATTACTATTGTTCGAGATATTCGAAACTGCACTGAGCCGGGCGCGTCAGTTTGTTGTAAAACTGATTTCACTCATTTCACCGTAAGCACCGTAGGACGGATAGGTAGAGAGAACAATGCATTGCGTTACTAATACCGCTTTATACGACTCGACGGATGGCTATCATCAGACTTAAAGGGGGGTGGCGGTGCTTTAAGAGAGGCTACGTTATGGAGAGTGCATTAAAAGTGCGTTCGAAGCTTCGATGGGGCTAACAGCTTGTGTTGTGACCAGGTGGCGCCCGCACCCCCCAAGAAGATTACAGATGCGAGCCCTGTAACAAGAGCCTATCCTCGCTGACGCGGCTCAAACGGCACATTCAGAACGTTCACATGCGCCCCTCGCGCGAGCCAGTGTGTAACATATGCCGGCGGGTGTATTCCAGCTTGAATAGCCTTCGGAACCACAAGTCCATCTACCACCGCAAGCAGCAGGCCCCGGCGCCGGGCCAGGGTCCCTTCTACCCCGTCAACTGACGGCCCCGCGCGCCGCGAGCCGTCCGCGCCCTCCGCCGCCCCGCGATTCCGCCATACGAAACGTTGCCATTCGACGAAACAAAACTGCCATCCTAACCACCTTAAAGCCATACTCTTGCCCGTATCTTTGTTAAGTTTAAAAAAATGTAACGCGATATGTTCCTAACACTTGTATGTAAATAGCATAGATCCACTTTGTACTTGCATGCGCATTGCAGTCTTTATCTTATATGTATACATAATTTATCGTTACTAATAATGTAAAACGCTTCTGCGCGAGCGTGTATTGCCGTTATTTTTCGGCCCTCGCGGCCACGGTCGATGCACTCTCGCGCAAACGTCTTGCCTTTCTGGAACCAATTGGGACATCTATGATCGGTACACACATAACCACCAACGTTCCATTTACAAAAAATAAGCGCATTAGTCAAATTCGATTTTTTAAACACGTTGAATTGCCTCTACAATACAATCAACAGCAAAGTTTAGCCACATTTGCAAGTGGTGCTAATTGTGCCAATTGGTTCCTTCAAAATGGGACCCGTTGGAGCGCAGGTCGCAGTGGTGTTGGATACGAGCGGGCGGGGATGTATGTTGACTAATGCGCTAATGTTGGTTGTTATGTGTGGCAGTGGGCCCGCTCGGGGCGGGGCACCGGTGCGAGGTATGCGGCAAGCTGCTGTCCACGCGGCTGACGCTCAAACGGCACACGGAGCAGCAGCACCTGCAGCCGCTGCACTCCGCGCGCTGCTCGCTCTGCCACAAGGTGTTCCGCACGCTCAACTCTCTCAACAACCACAAGAGCATCTACCACCGGCGCCAGCGCGGTGCGCCCGCGCCGCCGCCGCCGCTGCCGCTGCCGGCGCCCGGCGCGCCGCAGCTGCAGCCCCAGAACCTATCCAACGTCGACGCCAAGATCAATCCGATCGCGTCTCAACACCACAACATCGACTTCTACAAGTTCAAAGATCAATTCAACGTCTAAATAAAATTTTATCACATTTATTTTTATATCTTTTAAACGTCTGGTTGATATTCGTTGATATTTTATTTTAAGATTTATTATACACTTTTTTGACCAGAACTTTGAAGTTGGTAGTTGTATGTTGGTGACCATGACAGTAACTAACTATCATCACAATGAGCCCAGAGCTCGCTTGACATTCCATGTTACAAGGGAGGGCGCGGCGTCGCGGGCCCGTGCGCGTGCGCCGCGACCCGAGTGCAATACTGCGGTATGTGACTATTCCTGAATTATACACTATGTTAAATGTGTGACAATAAGGCGAAGAGAAAAAATATTTTGAGAAAAGATTAATATCTTGGTGCTGTAAATTTATATATTAGGCTTAAATTAAAAAAAGAAACCGTGTTCGTGTAAGTAAACTAACTAAAGAGGCATATTGTTTTCAACCTTGTGTTCATTTTCGGCGTTTTGCAATTTATTTATTCTGTAATTTTACCTACATGATCTCACTCTTAGATATTTATACGAGATTACTAAAATGCTATTTAAAAAAAATTATACACAATTATATAATTGGCTTATGAGGCTTTTCAAATTCACTTTTATTTTAGGTGATTTTGTTCTTTATCCGTAAGACTGAAATCTGAACATAGCACCAGCAGAAAGACAAGCAAGGGTTAATTTTTGAACCACATTCAACCCGCAGAAAGCACAGGTCACTAAAAATACCGGACTTTTACCCAATAATACTGAAATAGACATATTTAATGACATACATACACATTAAGGTAACTTTATACTATTTATTGCTCGCTTACTCAATCGGTTTGAATTTTTCTTGTTTTTATTTCTTTTTTAGATTTATTTTAATATTATTGTCTTTTAATTGTACACTGCCAACCAGTGAGTCGTTTTCTTTATTTCTTGGTATAATTTAAAATCAATGCAAAAACATTTTGCGAAGTGAATATCGAGGTGCCATTTATGAAGGAATGAATATGGCTACAATATAGTTATGTTTTAGTTAAGTCAAAACTTAGTTACTTATATCAAACTAAACTCTTTATTACGACTTGTGTTCATTTCAAATTATTATTGTTGCGTTTTTTCCTTTTAGTGTAGTGTTTTTTTACGTATTATCATAGTTTTATCTATTTTTCGAACATTGACAACAATACTTGTATTTTGTTCCTGTTTATTTTGTACAATTGTAATTACAATACATCACACATTATTATATTGAACTACATAATAGGAAATAGAATAAATTTAATAACTCTCAGTGTTAAATGTTCCTAAATTTGACAGTGTAAATCGCTGACTCAATATTTCGAGATCAATTTTATCGATTTTTTTGCTTGCCATATAAATAGTTGTAATTTTATTGTACTAAGGTAAGGGCTTCGAAACTCTTAGACTACAAAAAAGCCAAATTATCGACGTGTGTTTAGAGCACGTTTATTTAAGAGCAAATTTTAACGACTGTTGGAGAAAATATAGATAATAATAATGTAGTGTAATAGTTTTGAGCCCGTGAAGTTCAGTCGTGTTTAAGTGTCTAGTTGTGTTTAATCCTAGTTGACTATACATCACTTCTCCGACTTAATGTCGTTAAATACTATTGTTGTATTTTCTTTATATTAGCCGTAAGAAATTCTTAAACATAAACACATTATTTATTGTAACGATATACACATTAAGTAATTATTAGTGCCTGCTTTACATAACTATTGTGTTTTTAATGAAAAAGACATATTTTGCGTGTACTTCTAAATTCTAGAAGTAGTGTTGGAAACACGTCTATGTACTGTAGTCGGGACGACGCTTTATATACTTTTACTAGCAAGTATGAGAGGCTTCCTAAAGTTAATGCTATATGTTATAAGGTTCTGTTGTTATTGCTAGATACATAACGTTTAGCCATTACAGTTTAGTTACATTATACGTAGTAGGCTTTATATTATATTTTAACGAATTGGAAGACTAGAGATTTGGTGCTAAAATTGGAACGATGTTCTTGTTAGAAAAAAATTAAGGACGAGGAAAAAACGGAATCAAAATTTTTAAAAATTCGCGACATTCCGTGTGTGAGGAAAATGTTAAGTTTTTATTTGCTTGAACTTGCAAAGTTTTGAATCGTAAACGGTAGAATTGTTGTTTTTTTTGTCTAGTAATTTAGTACTAGGTTTTATTGTTAATTTGGGTTTGGGAATTACGTTAGTTAAATACCTAGGATTAAGGTTTATCTGAATTCACATAGATAATAGCGTCTACATGTTTATTTATGATTACAGGGATGTGCTGCTAAGGCAGTACGGTCATTTGGTCTTTGACTTATGTCTTTAAAGGAACGAAATGAATTTATTTAGAGAAAGGGGTGTTTGAACGTGAAACTTTTGCCAAAATTAATAAGCGCTATAGACTGATTAGACTAAGTACGCGTTTGGATTGTACACTATTAGGCGTATTAGTAGATAAAAAAATGTACAATTATTTACTAAAATTAATAATTTTATAAAAAATTACGCTTCAAATTGCGATGAGTCTAAATATTCGGTTTTTTTGAAAATTAGCTTGTGATTCGAGAATCTTATTTTGGGTTATATTGGAGCTAAAATAAATTTGTGATCTCAAAATTGGAGGGTGAAAAACCATGGTTTTAAAGGGCGAGAACTACACCGTGTTCTAAGGAGCAGAACACATCCCTGTCGAAACTACATTAGTTAGGATCTTAGCAAGATTAAGACTGTTTCTGTGACCTGTTTGTTTTACTTCTCGCGTAGGTACATATTTCCCCGCGCGGTGCGGGCGTCTTTATCAATGTGTTCTTATACTTCTTGTTGGCGTTTTTACTTATTTTATAAGGAATCTAAATTAATTTATTGGTTGTTGTATTGAAATTTTTATATTTTTTCTTTTAAATTATTATTTTACTCTCCTTAAATACGTTTTTGTTACTGGCATCTGTGTTATGCAGTCCATATTGAACGTTTTCGTTAACGCGATGTGCCAAAAATGGGGAGTTATAATTTTGTCTTCCATTTTCAAATAAATTCTATTTGTGAACGCGCCAAATTGAATGTAAACATGTCTGGCAACTACAAAATGATGGGCTGCACTTTTCTAAAAGATAGCACAAATTGACATCACTTATGTACGAAATAGTCTTCTTTCTTTTACTTTTAAAATAAAATACTTGAAGTAACTACTCATAAAATGTAATTGTAATCGTTATACCGAACTTCATAAATCCTAATATTGATGATAATGGCGTTTTTAATAAAAACAATTATACTGAAATAATATCGTCAGTTTTATTAGATCCTCACGCTTCTCCCGTAGTATTATTTCTGTACGCTTCGTGTCTTGAGTTGTAACCTTCCGGAGCTTCGATAGTGCTGACTGTATTTGGCTACGCACTGTTTTTTGTTTTATTTAACGTGTCACGCTTGGCATTATTTTTACGAGCCTCGATACTCTGTTCCGCCTTTTCTGCATGGTGTTTTAATTTCCTTAACACAATATTCACCGGCCACTATGCAGCTTCGCCATCATTTCTGTTTACTCTTTATTTACCTACTTTACGTTTTATTTTATTATAATTTAAGTCACTTTTTCATTTATTTTCTGAAACAATTTTTTTCAATTAATTTTTTCACACGATTGCATTTTGAAAAATGAACAATGGAATCCCAGTTAGGTTACGTTTATTTTTCGAACGCGTTTGGGGACCTCCCCACATTTGTTTTTTGGTTTGATCTGTTTGCAGGTAAAAAGTTATTCTCGTGCTCGCTATGCGGGAAGGTATTATGCTCGAAGGCGTCGCTCAAGCGGCACATTGCCGACAAACACGCCGAGAGGCAGGAGGAGTACAGATGCACGATCTGTGAGCGGGTATACTGCTCCAGGAACTCCCTGATGACACACATATACACCTACCACAAGTCGAGGCCGGGGGAAACCGATCAGATTCGGTTTTTTTAGTGACTACTCGGACGGAGTTGGCGCGGCGCGCGGCAGTGTTCTAGCAAAGAGAACCATCAGAGCAACCTCGCCTATAGCACCGCACTCCCAGGTCAGACATAGCTTTAGCAGCTAGGGATAAGACGCTAACTCATTAACAGAGACTTTATAATAATAATCATGCACCGTTTTAGTCTTAAGCTAGGGTTAAGGTTCCTTTTCCGTTTACATTTGAAATATACGATACTTTTTTTGACACTTAATTTTTTTTTGGATAATTTTTCTTTATTATTTTTTATTTATTTAAAATCCTGAGCCGAGTGCCCTCTCCCATCGAGATTCGCAGTTTTGACGTTGTTGTGTTGCTTGAAGCATGCTTCTATCATTTTGTTATCACGTGTTTCTGTGTCATTGTGGTTGAAAGAATTTTCTAAGATTTGAATAAAAAAATCGTGATTACTGTGTAGTTAGTCAATGTGTACAGTGCATATTATTAGTATTATAATAATAACTATTATTATTACTATAACCTCATACATTCTCCATTATTAATAATTGCTATAAAAGTAACTTTCAATTAATACTCCTTTATAGTCTTGCCTGAGTGCGCGGCCGTTGGGTTCTCAGCCGAACGGCTTAACGGAGCGGTTAAATAGAATTTTGTTTAATTTTGCAGCTGTACCGCCCCTCCGTATGCCCCCGCCCACCGCCGGCGGAATCAACGAGCCGCAAGAGTGTCCGTACTGCCGCCGGACATTCTCTTGTTACTATTCCCTGAAGCGACACTTCCAAGACAAGCACGAGCAGTCCGACACCCTGTACGTGTGCGAGTTCTGCCACCGAAGGTACCGGACCAAGAACTCCCTGACGACGCACAAGAGCCTGCAGCACCGCGGCTCCAGCGGGATGCTGAAGCGCCTCCTGAAGACCTCGGCGCTGCAGAGCGCGCTGGCGCCCTCTCCGCATCACCTGTTCGACCTGGGCGCCAGTGACCATGCGTCCCAGCTACCCCCTGGTCTTCAATGACCACAAACCATGGCTTAAATCGGTGGCTACTACACCCTCGCACGACTGCGCTCGGGCCCGCCCGCCCGCATTCGGAGCGAGGCCCAATGGACGCGGATACGAAAGGGATAGCATCATGTGCAATATAACGGACAATGCCAAAACAATGCAGGACTTTGCCGCATTATTAATTAATCGTATTATAATTAGTTAAATATTGACGTTAGTTTTAAAATTACATGAACAGTATTGTCGCGCGGGAGCCGCGCGGTGCGGGAGCGCTCGCTCAAGGCGAAGGCCGCCCGCACCGCGGGGTCCCGCTTAGTGTACGCTTCGACGATCGAACTTCGCTTTGTGACATTATAATGTAACAGTACTAAAGTTACTGGCATTTTCTAGTGAAAATGTTCAAACAGTGTTCAAATTGACAATGTAATCCAGAGCAATACTAAAGTATTAATATTTCTAGTACTGCCAAAATTATGCCAACCGTATTGTAAAAGAAGAACGTTTTTTTTTAAATCACTTTTTGATTAATGTTTAGTGTCAAATTAGAATCGCTAACTGTACAAAAAAGAACGTACAAATTTTAAACCGTAATTTTTAAATGCAAAGAAAATATTTTTTAAAGCGACTTTTTCGGAACGCCAAAATCTAAATTTAAAATACAGATTATATAGTAATTAATTACCAAAAAAAAAATTAGATTAAAAATGTTGATGTTGAGTAAAAAACAAAGACTTCTTAGAATCTGATTTCGAAAGTACAAAATTAATGTCTAATTGAACAATATGTGTATTCTATGTGCGTTTGGCTTCAATTCTAATGGTATCATCAAGTAGCCGTGCCTTCGTCTTCATGCCATTGAGTATTGGTGAAGGTAGCGAGGAGCGCGGCGTGGCTGGCGAGGGGGGCGCGGACGAGTCGCCGCAGAGGTACAGGGTTGCGAGGCACGCACGCCGCGAGAGGGTCTTCGAAAAGGTTCGGTTCGGCGATCGTATACGTGTGCATGATTTCAAATCATGATGTAAAAGTAAAGCGTTTCTTCTGTAATAAATTACGTAGTTTTAGGTATTAATAGAATTATATTTAATCTGTATCCATTTTCGGATTTCTCTCTATGAGTGTATAGTGGTTCTTATTTAAATGTCGACCAACGTAGCGGACGTCTCGTTATTGAAAATTTATTAGATTATTATTATTATATTATTCTCAAAAATCTTAGGATAACCATAAGATGGCTGCAGATTGTAAAAAAAAATATTTTATTTACTTATTTAATGATATTATAGGAAATTGCTTAAGAACCGTTTCGTCTGAAATTAAAACATATCTGCTCAGGGTGTACATTGACGAATAAACCTATCATGAAATACAGGCGAACAACCATCCGACATATCACAAAATAATATGTACGAAGACACCTCAAGAAAAATATATTAACACCGTGATATTTCACAAGCCAAAGAAAGGGGATAAAAATATGCCAATATGCATTTATTTCCAGTAGAATTAAACATTCTGAAAAATCTAAAGAAAAATTAAAAATAAAATTAGGTATTGTGCCATATCCAAATTATTGTTAATCAGTATCTACTTCCGTGATTTTACCTATGAATTTAAAAGCCGACATATCAGTCACTCAAAGTGAATCGTCAGACATGATCGCAGGATCATCAATCTTCAACACATTTTCATCTTCGTCAGTCGAAGATTATATTCTGCATTTATTTTTCCAATTTTAGTGTAACTTGAGTTAAGAATTTTAATTTTAGATTTTGTATTTAATTTCCTTTTTCGGAATGTTACATATTCGTACTTTGTGATATGATTATATTTAATGGAACGTTATTTGGTATTTGTCCAAATACTTAGTTGTAACATTTAATTTTCGAACATATTTGAACCTCAGTTAGATATTAAAGAGAACAAAAGAAAGGTTCAACCGTTTCTGAAACATTCATTTTCTAATTTTTTGAGGTTATCTCCAGCTTACAACGCATATACCTCCATTTTCATAATACCTCAAGTATATTATTTTGTTTTTAATTTTTATTTCAATGTTACACAATATACTGGCTGTATAGGAGAGTAATTTCGTTAAAAACGCGTTCAGTTAGGTTCGTTAGTGACAAGAATCATTAGGCGATGCTTAGATGAGACAACAAGCGGG
This sequence comes from Lathronympha strigana, assembly GCA_949128165.1. Classification (NCBI taxonomy): domain Eukaryota; kingdom Metazoa; phylum Arthropoda; class Insecta; order Lepidoptera; family Tortricidae; genus Lathronympha; species Lathronympha strigana. The sequence goes on from OX421912.1 coordinate 21,581,154, forward strand.
TAGTTTAAATTGTAAATAATTATAAGTTAGAAATTACATCGTAAATCGTGGCATCATTTGGGAATAGAAGCCTCGTGATATTATTAACTAAATGGTAAAATAGATAAAATCATTAATGGCAAGGATTTTTATATATTCTACTAATGGATTTATTGATAGTGAAACTTAGACGTAGTATTTCCATAACGTAATGTGTTTGTGTTTGTTGTTTTCGCTGTGCAATTATTTCTTATCCGTTTGGCTGTTTGTAAACTAGGTTGTTGACGTCGTTATTTTATTTTTTTGGTAAGTTCCCACCAATTTGGAATTCTTAATTCAAAATTTTGATCTCAGTTGACAGCTGCGTACTACATCAATTTCGGAGACAGCGTTTTGTGATTGTTATTAGGTGTACGTGAATTTGAGTTAAGTTTGGATAAGTGTCGGCAAAAATCGGGGTCGCAGCTTCGGAAATTCAAAACCAGAACTAAAAAAAACAGCGAAACGATGAAAACGTTTTATATTTTGCAATGTATACCAAAATACTGCATTTTTAAGTATAAGTCGATAAGTGAGATAATTTTCTAATATCGCCCTCTGATTTTAAAGATTTAATTTCGCATTGCCAGTTGAGTTTTGTTAAGTTTACTAATGAAATATATATACCGACTGTGTTACTAAGTAGGGTAACGCACAAATAAACAACAACAAGATGCCTTCTTAACAGTACAACTATTACAATAGCCTACTAAGTAAATATGTAAGATACCTTACGTACTTGGGATCCATTGTGGGGGCTTCATAATAGGCTCAAGAAATGCTTAATAATATTTGCTAAAAGAAAACCGAGCGCTTCTTTGATTATTTTAGCTAGTTTTTATAACTGCTTTAAAATATCAAAATGCTCGATTTAAAAAGGCTTATATCTATTTGCTCAAATTGACTATTAGACTTTTCAGTCTGCAGATAAAAAATAAAAAACCCCCACAAACATATATGAAAAACAAGTATTTTTGTTTTCATAGCGACTTAATATAATATTAAAATAATGCAACTACGCTAAAAAATATTAAACGCGCAAAAATGCAAATTAAAATAAGCTTAAAAGGTAAATATCATTAAAAATATTCATATCAGTAATAGACAAGTTCACAAACAGACTCACAAAGTAGCGGTTTTAGGTATATGTGTTAACGATTTTAAGTATTACCTCCAACTACTTATAATTTAATGTATTACTTAAATTACATTTAGCGTCTCCAGGACAAGTCAATATATACGTGATTTATATTTATCTAATACAGTATAATATATTGTAAATGCCAAACTAAGTTATAGCACTTGTTACATAGTTTTTCCCATACATACATTATTTTTGTTGAACCATTTCCATATTTAAAATGCAATAGTATATCGTCTGTCTTTAAATTAAATGGTCTATATTATTTGTATGGCCGGATTTAGATGCAGATGACCCAGTACATACAATAGATAATATAAATATTTCAGTTGCTCGACCAGGGTAGTTGAAATCATCATGAGAATATACCGACTTCATTGTTTTTTTGCCTTTTTGTATACGGTTAGACTCCAAGTATTACTTGAATTTAAAAATTCTGATCTTGATTTGACATTACTTGCTGTGTATCATATTCGTGCATGTCAAATAAGGATCAGAATTTTAAATTTGAATGCCTCTTACCGTCGCACGCGCATCTGTCATAAAGGTGCGTTTACACTGTCACCTGTGTCAAGCTTTTAGCTCGGCACTATCAACTATCGAATATTGCATTCCACAGTGTAAATGAGTCCTAATAAATATGTTAATAAATCAGGAACCTTTGCGCGTTTTGCGTATCACGTTGCATATTATTTTATTGATTCTCAAAGTCGGTATACTCTTAAATCCATAGCTTTAATGTTATATCAGTATCTTCCACTTTATTATAATAATACAGTTAAAGCAATAGTTCCCAATCTGCCAACGTAAGTACCTCAGTAATTATAGTTATATACTTTATATAATCTATTAAGCAGTTACGCCGACGGTCGTCGCCATGTTTTTTATTTCGATTGCTTCAGTATTATTCTCATGTTATGTATGTTAAGTTGGTATATCTCCTAATTTCAGTTTAGGAGACCAAAGTACTCTAGAACAATTGAAATTGGATATATAATATAGAGATATCTATACAAAATGACCAGTTTTAATTGTTATCGAGTGAAGGCGGCGATCTGCGGCTTCAGTGAATAGTGACATTAAAATGTAGTTCCGTAAATAAAAGTGCACTTACAACTTTTATATAAATACCTGATAAGTATTATATACTAAGTAATAGATTCGCTTACTCCCCGGTCGAGCAACCATCGTTGATTACCCGTCTTTTACAATATATAAATGTATTTACAATTTACACACTTATGACATACAATATACTCACAGTTATTGCTAGAAGTAACTTTTATCTACAGGTAAAGTAAAGCATGGTGAGATTCAGTTAAAAAATAAGGTCCGTGCCTTCGGAATGTTGATCAATACTGGTTCTTTCGTGTTCAAAAATAAACTGCCAGTAGTTTTAAAAATCTGTTAACCCTTTTTTGGAACGAATGATTAAGGATAATAATGAAATGTAACGCATCTCCGAAGGCTAGCCACAGGTTTTTAACAGAATCACGCCGCTTCTTTGTTATACTCGGATGAAACATTTTATACACAGAAATATTTTTTTATGAGATAACAATTATATGTCAAAGTTAATTAAGTGGCAATTCTAATTTTAACTGCACTATATTTTGCTGACACACTTAGGATTAGATTTTTCTTTTTTTCGTAATTTAATGTAAGCACGATCTGCGTTTTTACTAGCATCGATTTTTTTAAGCACGCCTCGAGAGCTTCGGTGCTTCGGCCTTGAAAGACTTCTCTTTAATTAATATTATTCTGATTGATATGTGAGCCAAACCACCGAAGCCCGTGGCCGAGTAAGCCTAAACTAATATTGTGTTATATTATAAAAGTTATACTTTGCCATCGTTGATCAAAGAAGAAAATATGTGTTAAAAGTTTAGTTAGTGAGTTTTGTTATACTTTTTAAAGTTCTGGTTCGGTCTGAGGGTGTGGGATGTACAGAAATGTTTCAGAGTAATGTGTATCGATTCGAGTAAGTAGATAGGTGTGGTGGGCTTCGGCCGCGTACGAGTTAGGCTTCTCTAAATTGTTGTAAGTTGAAACATCTTTCCAGTCGGTGAAGACACTTAAAGTACTATTGTTGTAGATTGTAATATGGATCGATTTTAAAGAATTTGGGAGGGCGAAGCGGCTATTGACATCTCTGTAAAGTCTGGCAAGTGTCATGGGTCTATGGGAGTCCTGGGGCTTACTATGATTGCCTAACACGATTCAGTTTAGGTCCTTAACTGTGCTCAGTTGTATGGCAACGACTCAGTTTAGGTGCTAAACTGAATCGCGTAAGCGAAAGTAGTAACACCCTAGCTCGCAGAACAAATCCGTGCGGTTTTAGTTGGAGATTTTGAAAACTGATGTATCTTCGAGCTTTCTTTATGCTAGTTAAAAGAAAGAAGCTCTAGGAGCTTCGACTAAAGTCCGATCGCCAAGCACGAACAATTTATTATATTAGCTTGCTCCCTTTAGCTGAACAGTAAAGCTTGCTGCTAACGGAGAGTTTTATGATCTCTACGCATATCAACCAATACGCAGTACGACCATTTCAATTAACACGCAGAATGACATACGGAAATTGACCAACACGCGTTCTGACCATTACTGCAACTTTATAATAATCAATCGTTTTTTGCTTATTATGTCCTCAACTTGACGGAGCTCCACTTTGTGCGTTTTGTCCTTCGGGCATCTGAAGATACCTAACGAACTACCCTTCCTTTTTTAACTCTCTGGTCTGGTCATTAAGTATATTTTTGCGACTGGTAGCTTGAGTTGGCATTATACGTAGAGGGCAATTTGTGTTTTTCAAATCAGTCAATATGCTTAGACACTGTTTTACGAATTTCGACAAGTAAAAATGAATTTCTCCAAAGTGTCTGAAATATTGCCATTTACCAGTTACTACTAATGGGAAAATTGGAAAACCTACATTTATCTACGAAGAAATTTGATAGTTTGAAGTTCCATAATCCTCATTAGATTTCACAGCCCAACTCTTTTGCGATAGGTCTGTACCTAGACTCTGGATCTTTCTTACTGTACCTGTCATTATTGGGTTCCCACGCATCTTAAAGAACGTGAGAGTAACTAATATACATTTTTATGAACTACATTTTTCATGCTTGGTGAACGTACCTAAGTCTATTCGCAGTAGAAATTTGAAGTGACCCTTTAGGGTGTAAACTCAGGGGTGTCAACAGTCGCAGCGCATGAGTGTCTTTACTTGTTTTGATGTTGTTGATATATGTGATTAAGGAATCGACTCGGGCATGCTGTTGGCACATATCAGTAGTCGGAAAACTTAGTACTATAAGTATCTTTGAATCTGACTTGCAAATTATAATACGAAACTGTCATTTAGACTTGTTTTAAAAATGATTTAAGATTTCCTTTACTGAAATCTGCGTTTGATTCTCAGAAAAACAGTTGAGTGTAATAAAAGTATAAAATAAACTCGCAGTGATTCCATTGAAGATTTGTATTTTTATTTTAAACAGTTTAAGTACCCCTTTCTACTTAGTTAAAATACAGGCAATTCATTGGACAAGCAGCTTTAAACTAAAAGAATAGGAATGACGACTAGGTTGAAAAACTATTATTCTATTTAGTACGTCAATTAGATTATCCAAAATTATTAAACATGTGTTTTTACCTGTTTCAAGTTATTTAAAATTGACGACGATACAGAGCATCAAAGTCTCGGGGTGGGGGCTAGTGACGTCAGAGGTAAGAATCGTACCTAATTGTGACATCACGCGAAACTTTAACGCGCTGTATTTCCGTCGTTTTTCATTTGACGAACAAAATAAAAAATACGTGTCGATTTTTTTTTTAATTTACTAACAGACGGACTAATTATAATTTTTTGGTCGTCTTGCCTATTAAAATAGATTTTTTAATTTTAAATTCCTTGACCTCTACGGGATGAAATTTGGACCCGGTTTTATGGACTCCGTGTATCCAAGGTGTATCTAAATTGAGTTGAGATAATAGACATTATTTTACAATGCATTTTCTCGTAAAGTGTGTTTTCTATGTATTCCGCCCCGTCCCTCCCCGTTCTACTGTGTCATCCCTAATTGTGCCATTTTGAAAATGGTACATTTTTATGCAAGGGTCGGAAATATATAAAGTGTATCCTTAGATAAGTAAGAACAGGCGAGACTATAGGTAAGGGTTAAGGGTTGGTCGTTGACTACGGAACCTGTGTGAATTAGCTGATGTGGGCCCGTTTTTCCTTTTTTCCTGCGAAATTTAATTTTTTTAGGGTTCTGTGCCTCCATAGGAAAAAACGGAACCCTTGTAGGATCACTTTGTTGTCCGTCCGTCTGTATATCTGTCAAGACCCTTTATCTCGGGAACGCGTCGAGGTAGACAGTTAAAATGAATAACATACCACATAGGTCTGCAGTCCTTTAAAACTGAAAAAACCAAGCCTCTACGTCAACGCAATCAAACGATACGGCCGTTTATGTCGCATTTCCCATACATGGAAATCAAAATGTATAGGGTACTTAAAAAAAGGAGTGTTAAAGTTTTTAAAGGGTCGGCAACGCGCATGTAACACCCCTGGAGTTGCAGGCGTCCATAGGCTACGGTGACCGCTTACCATCAGGCGGGCCGTATGCTTGTTTGTCACCGTCGTAGTATAAATAAAAAAAAAACTTCCCGTTGACCTAGAGTCAGTCTATGCTAAGTTTCCTAGATTTTGATAGCACAGAATGTGAAAGTGTTAAGTAAACGTCATAATTTCAAAGAAGTTTGACGTTTAAAATAACACTTTCAAGTTTGACAGTTCATTTGCTGAGAAAAGATAACGTGGTTTGACTCTAGACTCACGAAATTTGGCAAAAAGCAAGAACTTGTAGCAGAAGTAAATCCGAAAACCGTATAATTGCTGCATACTGAGAGTTCCGTGCCACTAGTATTTTTAAGTACATATAGCTATAAATAGGGTGGGAGCATCCTTTGGACGAAATCCTCGGTGGATGAATCCGACTCGCACTTGGCAGGTTTTTTAATGCCACATCGGTGATAAAGAAGGACACGGTCCATCTGATAGAAAGCAGTCACCGTACCCTGTGGACGCTGCACGCTGCACCTCCAGGGGTCACGCGCGTTGCTGACCCATTCCAAACTTGTACCCTCGTTTTGAATGACCCCACACTGTATTCCTTCGGGAAAACTTCAGCAGGGAGCTCATTTCACAGCTGGAGCGTCCGTGGGAGTAAATATCTCTGAAACCGCTCCGTGCGCGACCATTTAAGTTGCAAAGTCTGTGGGTGAAAAGTGGACGTTGGCATCATATCATAAAATTCTTCAGAACAAACAAACCCATTGTACAAGCGATAGAACATAATGAGGTAAAATCTCTCCTTAGACTTATGGGCTCTGTACCACCTATGAGTTTGGGATCGTCGACAATTCCTACAGCGCGCCTCTGGACTAAGTAAAAGGGTCTAAGCTGGTATGCTGGTTCTCCTGCCCAAAGATGACAGCATTACATGGAGTATTGATGGGGGCGAAATATCCAGAGACTTATTAGCTGTGTTTGCCCTGGAGTAAATGATTCCCTACCTCTTTTGAGCACACCGAACTTTATGAATGCCAGCGAGGGTTTCCCCTCCAAGTGACGAGGGATGTTAGCACGGCCGGGCCTTACCATTTACCATGACGTATTAACGCGATTCAGTTGACAACCTAAACTGAGTCGCTTCCATACAACTGAGTATGAGGTCCCAGTTCCATCCATCAGATATGGCACTTAGACCCCACTTAAATAACTAATATTATTATATATTTGTAGTAGTATCTTATAATATTTTATCTGTGTATTAAGTATATATATAACGTCTATCAGTTCGCTTTGCAATTATTACACCATTTTATTCATATCTCTGTTTAGCCCTATGGTTGACTGGTAGATAATGCCAGGCATTAAGTCAGCCAACTGTATGTTTTTGTATATAGTGCAATAAAGGTTAAAAAAAATACCTAACTCAAATTGTTTACTACAGTTGGCGCTTACGATAGCGCACGAGCTGGAAACGAATGCTCTATCTATACGGTTGAAATATAAGTATAAGCGCCGAACTAAATGGCTACAACTAAGACCTTTTGAATAAGTGGCGCCATCTAGCAATAGTCTATAATTAATTAGTGATGCCATCTAGAAGTAACAATTAATAATAGTGATTTTGAAGGACAGTGATATTAGATGGCACACCCTCAATAGACTCGTAGCGACATCTACCGAACGCAAGCCACATTCAAACAGACAGATGAAGGGAGACCATTGTATTGTATTATACCTACATTACATGTTAGGATACCTAAAAGATTTTATACGAAATAGGTTTAAAATATATTTTTATTACCGATAATTTCGGTGTGATCTCAATTAAGCGTGAGCTTGGTAGAATAGTAATTATGAAAACAAACGTGTACAGTCACGTTTATAAATAACTAAACACTTTGGAACTTATTACAGGGGTAGAAGGCTCAAAATTGAATACAGATTCATACATATTTATGAAGCAGACCGTACTTTAAAAAAATATCCCGGCTGGTACCCCGAAATGATTTTAACTATTCAAAACAAGTAAACATATAATAATAATATAGGACACACAGAAAATGCATCTGACATATTCCTATTTACTTCTAAAGTCAGTAAAAATGCATTCATAAGATCTTGACTTGACTACCCTATTTATAAGTCTATTCTAAATTTTATATAACAGCTGCCGCGTGCTCAGGTTGAGGCATTGTTTTTAATCTTAAGGATGAGCCAAAGACTCTAAGGTACATTACATTCAACTACAAAGATATGAAAACAGGGAATGTGCCAAAAATACTCGTATGTATGCACGACCTTAATTTTCAGGCAATAAAGTCCTGTATACATAATTTTAGCACTTAACGAACATTTATTTTCAAAATATATACAGTAAGTGCAACTTACCTAGCTACCTACCTCTATTTACCTTAAATCTAAAATACTTAGATCCTTTAGGCATTGTACTTAGGATGCTAGCGGCATTTCCTCGTTGTATCGCAATGCTGATACGTTGTGCGAGTCGGTAGTTCGGTCACCAGTAATATGAACCAGACGTTTCGCGATTTCTACGAAAAACTTGCGTGCGCTGGGACCCCATGGACCGAATGGTACAAAAAAGTACTCTCTGCCCAGGCTCTTATATTTATTATGTTTTAAAATTTCGGCGCTTTCAGCCGCTCCGCCCGCTTTTACATTAGTTCGTTGGAGATGGGACGGTGCCAGCGTGTCTACGCAGGTAGCATCCCACACTAGCATCCGTCCCAAATGCCAAGGAACCAAGGACACTCTATCGGGTCTCTCGCCATCATCCCTGAAAATGTCAGTCGGCTCAAGGAGAGCAGGTACGTTGATGGTGGCAAGAGATCGACGGATTATGTCATTAGGAGACGCATGTCTCGAAAAACGGCCTGCACTTTTTTACAACACAATCCATGGTGTCCCAGTCGGTCCACGTCTGTGCCACAAGGACATGAGTGTGGCGCACACACCGAAACCCCCAGTCGCAAACCAGTCGCCAGTCTAAGGGAGGCCGAATCCAAGAAAGTACCAGTATTAGGCGAAGGATGGGCATGAAGCCAGTAACCAGCTTCCCGCCAAAAGCCTCGCGTGATCTGGATCGGCACTTTGGCACTTTGGCTGTATTCATATTATTATCTTTGTTAGTCGTTTGCTTGTTTGTTTGTACGGCGGACATTCACCAACGGAGGCTAGGGGCGGAACGAGAAAGGTACTGGGGATACGGATAGCATGGATACATGTTGATATTACCGATATACACGCATTTTGGTCTGAATCCATTAAAGATCCAGCTCTCGTAGTTAACGCCAGCTCTCTTAACATCTTTTAATAACTCGAGCAGACAAGAACACAACCACGGGTTACCATCTAACTCGATGTGCTTTAAGCTCTTCAAGTTATATGGAAAATGGTCTAGTTTGTTGTTTTGTACTGCCAACCATTCCAACTTGCTACTACCCGCCAAGAACGAATCCTCAACGTACACAGTTTTGTTGTTATTTAGCCTCAGATCTCGAAGTTCTGTTAAATGAGTAAATAAATCAGAATGTAGGAATTCTATGTTGTTTTTAGATAAATCTATTTTTTCTAGGTTTTTACAAGCTGATAAAGCTGTTCGGTTAGTTAAAACAGTAAGAAGATTCTCGCTCATGTCTAAAGTGATTAAGCTGGGACATGAGTTTTCGTTGAAAGCAGGGAGTTCAATTAACTTATTTCGGTTCAGATTCAGCCATTTTAATCTTGGGACTGACTTGAATGCGGCTGGGTGTACGTGTGAGATATCGTTGTGTTCTAAGTCTATGACTATTAGGTACGGGAGGCCATTGAAATCGTCTGTGCCGACGGCTGTGAGTTGGCACTCGGCGATGAGGATGGTGGCGTCGAGGTCGGTTGGATAGTGGCGATCGCGGAAGCCGAGCCCGCGGGGCCCGCAGCCGCGCGGGATCACCTTGTCGGCGTCGGCGGTCGGCAATGTCAGAAGAGCCAGGAACAGCGACGCGAGCCCTGAAGGAACACCAATGAGGATTACCTACTGCGAGTTGAGTCGATTTTCCGCTAGGAGCGCTAGTGGAATGTAGGTCCTGCAGGAACATTTCAAACGTCACTTTGACAATTCTCTCATACTGACACAGGACCCACGCATGAGTGGCGCCGCCTGGTGAGCGACAATACGGTAGCTCCCATTATGTAGAGCGGCCATTATGTATGGGAAAAGTATTCATAATGTTGATATATAAACAGTGCTAAAGAACAAAAACTGTAGATAAGAGTGCAATTCCATGTTTTTATACATTTCATGTAAGATTTGAAGGTGGTCGGTCTTTTTAATAAAGTTATGGGTTCTAAAAAATCGAGTTAAAAAGATAACATTTATTTATTAACACAAAAAAATTGGGATGTAGGTATAGGTAAGTATTGAAATCTTTTAGGATTAGATTAGACTTTTAGGATTAAAACAATCGTGTGATTTTTAGGAAATAAAATTAAGAGCTGGCATATTTGCCTTTTATTTTCTTCGCCATAACGGTAACCCGGCGAGAGTCTGGTGAAAAAAAGTGAAATAGTAATCTTAATACCTATATAGGTACCTTATGGCAAGAGTAAGACTGTTCAAATTAGTAAATTCATCGTCCATCTCACATAGTTCAAACCTGCGGTATCATGAAACGATTTGTAAGTAAGTTTAGATAAGAAAAACCGACCTTCATTTTTCTAATCTTAATAAAAACGAGGTAGGTATACGAGTACCTATTATCCTAGTTAGTAGTTACCCTGTCTTCAAAGCAGGAGGTCCCGGGTTCGAATCCTGATCAGAGCATTTATTTAGTGAGTTTCTCACGAATATTTGTTCCTGTATTATGGATGTTTTCTATGTATTTGAGTATTTATAAGTACCTATATCGTCGTCTCGTAGCCACAACATCAACTTTAGGACGTAGTTTATCGAAAAGGATCTCTCCTCAAAACGATGGCATTGAAATAGAGGACTTTTGTTCTTGACAGAAAGTTCAAATTGGATTATATACCTAATTTTCGTCGATTGAATCCTATACCTTAATCGAGCTTACTGTTTACTAACTAGGTCGTTACTGTGGTACTAACTAGGTCGATTTGTGTAAAATTGTCCCGTAACAATTTTAAATAGAAAACATGCCTAAAGGCGTTAAGTCCGCCATTTGTACTTTAATATAATTGTGCAATAAAGTTTAAATAAATAAATAATATAGGTACCTATATTTTCAACTTATAAAAATCTAGGTAATCGAGTAATCCCGACCAAACTAAGTCATTTTATATTGCACTGTAAAAACAAAAATCGCAAAATAATAGAACCAAATAGAAATACTTACTGAAGATTGAAATAACAGCTGTCATCGCGGTGAGTTCTTGAAGAAATAGGTAAGTAAATATTCGATTAAACTTGACTAGCGGTCGTCAGGCGCATCCATTAATATAATGTCAATAAACATATATCATATTAGTAGCCATTTAGTAGCTGTTGATTTATGTTTAAGGATAAAACAAGACCGTTTAGTTTCGATAGGTTCTAAACTTCCAGTGAACTGAATTTGTCGCGGTAGTTTAAGCCTTATCAAGTTATCATATCTAATGTCACGACCTGTTAATATAAACTGGTATAGGTATCATACTTTTTACAAAACTTTAAAGATATTGCATTGCGAATATCATTCTTCAATGCCATCCGCAAAACATAGATCCTATCTAAATAAACAATGCATAATCAAAACCGGATATAAGAACAGCATAGTCGCCATCACGCTTGTCTTCTGAGAGCCTCTAGTCTATTTCACTCTTTATTGCTCACGCATAAATCGATAGAGGCAAATAGAACGAACGAAGTGGCTCGTGGTAGGCCCTTTGTTCCTTCATTTCAAGTACAGCGAGGTGTGAACCCAGGGAACCCGTTTTCTCCAAAGTTTCAGGAGCCTGGCAGTGTTTGGGAGGGTAGGAGAATAAATGTCGGTGGCAAGAGGCAGTTAGACCATAACTTTGTAGACGAAATTTATTTGCGTCACCCGCCACAGGACTTCAGCTGGGTACTAAAGCTCCAAGATCTGAGCAACGCAAACTGTATATACGAGGTATGTATACAATTTAGTTCTGTTTATATATTAATAGATATTCATTGCGAGCTTAACTTTTAACAACGAATTCTAGCCTTTTCTGGACTAAACTGGGCATTATAGAGTAGACAAACCTTTGTTTTTGTTTTGTACTTTAACGAGTGCTGTAAATAGCTCTAAACGTAGACCATGGTGTCAATAAACGCGATTAATTCGTTCTAAAGTGTTTAATTTCAATAAACAACAATCGCGGAAACAGAAGATAATATTAGAAAGGGACAGTCTACTCATCAGTACATCTCGTTCGGCATGTTTTCTTTAGACAAGATGGAGACAAGTAAGCAATCTAAGGTAGTAAATAATAAAATTATATACTATATAGGATTGGATCCGCGCCTGTATAATACAGATTTACATATACACGCCAACAGAAATGTGCTGTGTGTATGATCAAGTATATTATTTTTTTTTTTTTTTTTTTTTATACTACGACGGTGACAAACAAGCATACGGCCCGCCTGATGGTAAGCGGCCACCGTAGCCTATGGACGCCTGCAACACCAGGGGTGTTACATGCGCGTTGCCGACCCTTTAAAAAAAAAAAGGAGGATTCGCTGTGTTGACAGCCAAACGGGCCAAGGGCTTTGCTCCGTGGGTCCTCAGCTGTCAACACAGCGAATCCTCTTGGAGCTCTGGCGACCTTACTCACCAACAGAAACACACACACACACACACATATAAGAACGAAACTTGTAGGTGTATTACACAGATTACGTTTTTTTTGCAGCCATTTTACAAATACTTATTTGCTTTTGGCGCCATGTGTGTCTGCACGGGGAAATCCAATGAAGTAAAACTATTTCAGTTTTCGTTTATAACGCTTATAGCACGCAATGCACACTATAATACTAGGGCCTATACCATGAAAATCGAACGATTGCGGATTTGTATCTCCATGTCTGTCGCACTTGCATATTGGAGTGACAAAGAGAATCCCCATCAATGCCAATTTTCGATGTTCGTGGTAGGCATGCTGTTTTACATAAAATCAGTTTTAAAAATTAATTGAAATCTTTAATATAAATCTCATTGCGTTGGCAACTCCTTTCGATTTCTTTATTTCGCATGTTTAAGTTGCATAACATAACTTAAACAGCATCTTTGACAGCTTGCCTGACGTGATGACGTCTGAAGTCTGATGACAGATGTCAAAATTGTTTAACCAAGACTGCAGAGCAATAAATATTCACACGTGGATTTCTTTTGAAATGTTTTACTAAAATAATACTGAAACAAATAAGATGGACGCGTACGATATATTCAAGAAATTAACTAAAGGTCTAACCTTCAAACAACGTGTTTTAGGAGTAAAAACGAATGTCAGTTGCATTCATAACCTCTCATTTAGTGTCGTTTTTATTTATATTTTTTGTTTTAACCAGATTTTATTTCTAAATTCTAGGTTAGTTCAAAGCCTTTACCAGTTAAGAAAGAAGAATTAGAGATTAAGGATGAATTACCCAGTGAGGACGAAGAAGAGATACAGAATGGAAGCACCGGCGAAGCTAGTGAAGTCGACTCGGAGGATGACAACGAACTACAAGTGTTAGAAGGAGTAAAAGTAGCAGAAAAAAAGAAAAAGAAGAAGAAGGAAAGAACAGAAGATTTGCTTAAGAAACTGGAAATTGAAGAGGTTAGTAATTAACTGTAATATATTAAGCTATAAAGAAAATATTGTGCTATAAAGGTGAATCATTAATTCTTCAATTAAAAATTAAACATACAGTAATGTGTGTCGCGTTACTACAATGTTTTAAACAATTGGGATATCACTCTATTCTTTTCTCATTACTTTGCATAAACACTGTGGATAAAAAAGATTAAAAGAACAGAATTTTAGCAATATGTAATAATTTTTCTATTACAGCATAATCGCTTCCGCAATGAACATGGCATCAAAGTGGTTGGTCGCCACATCCCGGCAGCTCTGCAAGATTTCTCGGAACTGGTGACCAAGTACAATGTGAAGGAAGCTCTCGTAGACATAGTGACGAGGTGCGGTTACGATGAACCTACACCGGTGCAGAGGCAGGCTGTTCCTTGTATGTTGGAGGTTAGTAATTATATAAAAAAGAAGCAATTGTAGACAATTCAAAAGGTAGGCTGATGAAATTGAAGACATGCTAGAAAGGATATACATGTTAAACATGGTTCAAATTAGTACACAATAAGGGAGAGACTAGAAGAAAGAGGGAGGCCATTGCCTGAAGGCACACAGAATCAGTTATTACTAGAGATACAACAGATATCTGGTCACTATCTGGTACACTACCAGCCTATCCGGCCATATTTTTGCATGGTGAATTAGCATGATATTTATTAATAAAGTAGGTAAAAACTATCAAAGTAGTAAATTGAATGTTTCAAACAATCCCAGAAAGTACAAAACTTTAAAACAATATAAAATCACTGGCATTAAGTAAACAAATTTTCTATTAAAAACATGCCTCAGAAACAAGTTCCAAATTGGTTGATTGAAAAAAAAACTTTAGGCCTAATATTTGGAGGCTGGATAATTGATATTCGGCAGACACAAAGGCTGGATATCCAGTATTGGGCCCAACCATCCGTTGCACGGTGGGCTGGATGGCTCAAAAAGCGGACATTCATACTTTTTTCAGAAAAGTTTCTGGAAAGCGCAACAACACTATATATAGAAATGCAAATATAATTTTTTTTTTTATGTATTCTGATATAAGGCTATAAGTAAATCAATAAATAAATATAAAGTTAAAATAGGTTTGAATAACCCAACATACTTTCCACATAAAAACTTTACTTTGCTTAAACATGCATGGCTTTTACCTATTTTTTCTTTTTATTATTTATTTATTTATGCACAGGCAGCTTATAGCTGATGCGTGCACAATCAATAAAGTCTTGTGTTTTCATCTTTGTTTTTCATAAATTCATCAAGTCTATTTTTGAAAGAGTTCACAGATGATGCACTTATCACCGACTCAGGCAAACTGCAAGGTGAATTTTATCATTAGTAATAATTTGTACTACAAAAAGAAATATTTCAGGAACGACAAATCCTAGCCTGTGCGCCAACCGGGTCCGGTAAAACCTGTGCCTTCCTGCTCCCCATACTACACACACTCGGAGCCCCGCAAGGTGGCCCCAGAGCCCTGGTGCTCTGCCCTACACGAGAACTGGCTCACCAGATATACAGGGAGGCATTGCGGCTGAGCGAGGGCACAGAGTTGAGATGCAGTGTAGTCCGGAATATGAAGGAGAGCAAGGTGAAAGAAAGGGAAGCCACTATTAGGAGAAGTGGTAAGAAATTATTGGATTTATAACAACCTGTTTACAGATCTTAGCCCTAGCACAAAAGTGTCAAAATTCTAAATTCTAGAATTTGTTCTGCAAGTACTTCCTAGCGTTTTTCTCGGCTTATGCCACGGATTAGGGAGCCTGGTGTCGGCTTTGGCAACTAATCCCAAGATTTGACGTAGGCGGTAGTTTTACGAAAGCGACTCCCATCTGACCTTCCAACCCAGAGGGTAAACTAGGCCTTATTGGGATTAGTCCGGTTTCCTCACGATGTTTTCCTTTACCGAAAACCGATTGGTAAATAGTATTTTGTACATAAATTCCGAAAAACTCATTGATGAAAGCCATGGCTTGGCTGCTGTTTTGGCTGCTGGGATGAATTGATTCACAGAGAAGTCAGCAAAACTGTGACAACCTACATCGGAGAAATAAAAAACATATATACACTCTTTTGGACACTTTCTTTACTTGGTAAGGAAGTAAAGGAGGGATGCATGACTTTGATGTTGACTTTGAAGATGAGTTTTGGCGGGAGGCTTGAATCCAAAGAGTGACTATCAAGAAATACTGTTGCAACACTCTTGTACTAGATCTACTGTATTTATCAAAAAGATCGTAAATTGATTATAATATTGTCTTCTGTTACCGCTATTGTTATTCATTGAAATTAAACACTTTAGACTTAACCCTGTGAAAACGAGTGCTGTAAAGGGCTCGAAGCGTAGGGTTATGGTGTTAATAAACGCGATTAATCCGTTCTAAAGTGTTTAATTTCGTAAATTGATTAGTTATATTAAATGTCTGCCAATAGCTGGGCCCTTTATCGTTGCCATACATTGTTATAATTGCATATTCTATTGCAGATATTGTTATCAGCACGCCAAACAGGTTATGCTACCTACTCAACAGAGATAATGTGAACATTTCCCTTGACAAGTAAGTATATTGAGTCCCAATCAAAAGAAAAACAACATTTAAATAGTACATTGTGTACAAGAAATCACGAGAGTGTGAATTTAATTTTGACACGAGTTCGTAATTCTTGTACCGCGCGTGTTACATACAATGTTTTTCAACACATTTGCGAGAAAATAAATAAACTTACTAGGCAAATAAATAAACAATAATTATAAGTGGTAGTGTGCGCAGTCTACAGTGCACCGCTGTGAGCGGCGCGCCGCACGTCCTGTCTAATTTTGTTTTTCGTTTTTCATACAAAATAGATGAATATTACATTGTAAAATGTCCTTTAGTGTTACACGAAAGTGAGTGTCAAATATGCTGGATGCAGGTCGCCTCCAACCGGTACATATGGAGGCCCAAAGGGGAGGCCCATATATGTTCAGCCGTGGACGTCTGATGAGTGTCAAATATGACAAAGCAGAAACTTCAGACATGACATCACATACCAAAACACAGCTTAGTAGATGGTTTAGAAACCTTACTGGTTCAGCCAATAAATGTATTTAAAGAATATCTCAAAAACTGTAGGTAATAGTTAAAACAACAACAGTTTCTTATAGCTATTATTCTAGTTAAAGAATCTGCCATAAAAGTTAACAGAAATAAAAAAACGATGCATATCTATTGTCTATGTATAACTAAAGTTGTTAGGTTTGAGTACTACCTACGATTAAATTTGGTGCTCCTGTTACAGGCAACACCCGGTATAAATATTCATTTTAAACCGTTTTCCAGAGTCCGTTGGTTAATAATCGACGAGGCTGACAAGTTGTTCGAAGGCTCCACTGATGACCAGTCAGACTTCAGACAGCAAATGGAGCAGGTGTTAGCGGCATGCGGCGGCAAACAGGCTAGTATATTATACAATTGTAAAGCATGAATCAAATCATTTATTATTAATAATAAACCCTGACTCTGACTCTGGTTGCCGTGATCGGGTAGCCCAGTGGTTAGGGCGTCTGCCGCGAAAGCAGGAGGTCGCTGGTTCGATACCAGCCCTGCTCACCGGGGACCTTGGTCACTTTTTCTGTAATATATGACATCTCTTTCAATTTACAATATAGGCTAATACACACACACACTCAAACACACACACACACAGATCAGAGATTATGTAATAGTTCTTAAAATCAGATATTTATGTCTCAGAAAAAACACTGGCACAAAGGATGCTGGTTCATTTATGACCTTAGTTATTGAAAAATACTGGTGGCACAGAACTCTCAGCGGCAATTTTTTTTTTATACTACGACGGTGACAAACAATAATACGGCCCGCCTGATGGTAAGCGGTCACCGTAGCCTATGGACGCCTGCAACTCCAATTATACGGTTTTTGGATTTTTTCCTGTACTTGTGCTACAAGCTTTTTGCCAAATTGCGTGATTCTAGGTCAACGGGTACAGAATCTTAAATAGTGAATACAACCCGTTTGGAATAAATATAAATATTAAATAAATATTATGGGACAATCTCGGTGGCCTCCTTCATCCGTTTTATGTTGCATGAAAAAATCATTAGATTGATCACTTAGAAGTGTATATGTGTGTGTGTGTGTGTGTGTGGCAAACTACAGATGTTTAACCCTTAAATGCATGAATTAAAAAAATATATATTACGGGATAATTTTACACAAATTGACCTAGTCTCACGGTAAGCTCAATAAGGCTTGTGATGTGGGTACTAGACGACGATATATATAATAGATAGATGCATATAAAAACTTAAATACATAGAGAACATCCATAACTCAGGAACAAATAAATAATAATAATAAATAAATGTTATGGGACAATCTTACACAAATCGACCTAGTCCCACAAATATACGTGATAAACACACAAATATATGCCCTGAACAGGATTCGAACCCGGGACCTCCTGCTTCGTAGGCGTGGTCACTACCGACTAGGCTAGGAGGCCGTTTATCAATGATCCTATAACATCCTAAGTGACAACCAAATTCATTCCAAATTAAGAACTTACGACGATATGTCAAAGTCTACATTCCAAGAGAACTTGATTGTCACTTGTCTCGTTTCTGTGTCTTAAATGCATCACCATGTACATCGGACATCACAGTGATGCCCGAGCCGCGAAGGTGACAACACCACTCTGTCTGTCTGACGATGACTGCCCGATGCAGTCGAAACATGTCACGCCTATTGTGATAAAAATACATGAGTGTTAACCATTGCAATTTAATATAAATAAGCCTGTTTTTTTACAGCGCCGCATAGCTATGTTCAGTGCCACGCACACTCCCGCTGTGGCGAAATGGTGCCGCCACCATATGAGGGGACTGATTAATGTTACAGTGGGACAGAGGTATGTTGTTGTCTCTTTTCCTTTGCTGGATTCAATTTGTTTCAATACACTTACTCAGCTGAAGGAAGTTCGATTTTTAACCTTATACTTGGACATTTTCGCTACACGTTTAATGTTTTTCATATTTAGAATCACGTGCTGTGTCGATTCTGCTAGGAGAAAAAAGTTTCCCAAAGAACCCCGTACTAAAATTATGGAAAATGTGATAGGGACTCGGTAATAGTTGTAGCCCCCATAGAGACTTTTGTTCAACACGTTAAAATCTATATTATATCAAAATTTCAGAATATTTAACTGAAACCAAATTTTCCATACTCCCGTACCAAAGTACGGGGTTCTTTTATTTTTCCAATCTGCTACCATTTTTCAAATATTTTGTACGGCGGTAACAAAATGGAGAATCTATGTAAAATGTGTATTTTTTTTTTGTTTCCTATTTTATTTAGAGCTAGTTATTCTGAATAGGAAAAATATTTAATTTACCTTTAACGATTTTCGAGTTTGTTTTTTTGTGATTCGTTTATTTCTTGTGTTAATGTATCCGTTTGTAGTTTTCTAATTTTCTTTTGTTCCTATTTTATAATTATTTTTGTGTTGATTGTAAGTTCTGTTAGTCTGTAGCATTATGTGTTCACTGATTGTTCACTGATTGGGCCCTACGGAAGACCAGCGCCGGTTTATTGGCTGGCAATATGCTGAGTTGGGTCCATTTTGTAATGCACACATTCTAATCCTTGTTTGTCTTTTTCTTTTGTTTCTTATGTTGTTTTCTGTGATGTCACAAATAAATGTTTCATTCATTCATTCATTTTACTTTTCGTTAACGCGCGGAATTTTACAAGTCCCAAGACATTTGCCACGAGCCCCAGGCGAGTGAAAAGATTAGACGAGTAAAGTAAAGACATATTTTCATTAATCTCGCATTAAGCTCGCTGCATCGTAGGCCACGTCTTTGCCCTCGGCTAGTCTGTGGCTAAGAGTAAGCCCATTTGTTATAAATAAATATATATATATATATATATTTTCCGCCGTTGTACGAAAATGTTTTTTTTTTAAGAAATGCAGCCACAACCTTGGTGGACCAAGAGCTTTTGTATTGCGGCAATGAGAACGGCAAGCTGGTGGCTTTCAGGCAATTGGTGCAGCAGGGACTGAAACCTCCGGTTTTAGGTATTATTGCAATTTCTCTTCGTGGCATTTATAGAGTATATTAATTAAAATAGCGTGAAACCACGTTATCTATTCCGAGCAAAAGGACTGTCAAAGTTAAAAGTGTTATTTTAAACGTCAAACTTCTATAAAAGTATGACGTTTACTTAACACTGTAACAGTCTGTGCTGTCAAAATAAAAGTTAGCATTAGGATTCAGACATAACTTACATTTAGATGGAATATATAAGTATGTGTATACTTTTGTGAACTTGAGAGTTTATTTAAATATAAGTACTGTATGAATCAAAATGCGATTATATAATGTAACTTTCGTTAGTAATACTGACATTAAATTGCAACGGTTAACACTCACGTATTTTTATCACAATAGGCGTGACATGTTTCGAATACATCGGGCAGTCATCG
Source organism: Lathronympha strigana (assembly GCA_949128165.1). Classification (NCBI taxonomy): domain Eukaryota; kingdom Metazoa; phylum Arthropoda; class Insecta; order Lepidoptera; family Tortricidae; genus Lathronympha; species Lathronympha strigana. The sequence goes on from OX421912.1 coordinate 21,601,181, forward strand.
TCGGACAGCCAGAGTGGTGTTGTCAGCTTCGCGGCTTGGGCATCACACCTGATGCCTGATGCAGCACCACTCTGTCTATCCGACGATGACTGCCCGATGCAGTCGAAACATGTCACGCTTATTATGATAAAAATACGTGAGTGTTAACCGTTGCAATTTAATATCAAAATGCGATTGGAAATTAAAATGAAATTAACGTTATTGAAAATAATAAAAATTGCACGTAAACTTATTGAACAGAATGAAGAGAGTGAATCTGGCAGAAGGCCATAGACAGTTTTTGTAAGTGTTGCAAGCAACAAATATAACCATAGTTCTTAAAACTAAACTTATACATTTAACCTAAGTTCAGAATTGTCTCGAACATAATTGGGCCGAGCGAAATGAACATAATAGAGACCATAAATTTAATCTTATTAAAGTAGTAGCGTTGGTAACCCAGCGGTAAGGGCGAATTTCACGGTACCATCAACCCCGGCTATTACCAGTGAATATGAATCAAGGAAAATATTGAGAGGAAACCGGAGCGATCCCAACAAGGCCTAGTTTACCAGTTTTTGGATGGTATGTTTCAGTGTTCGTACAAAGTAAGGACCGAGCGAAGCAGCTTTTCAAGGAGCTCATATATGATGGGATCAATGTGGACGTCATCCATGCTGACAGAACTCAGGCGCAGGTATTTAGTTATTTCTATTTAGCGATTCCTGCAACTTCAGAGGAACATTTTTTAGTATTTTTTCTACTCCAGCACTTCTATCTGTCAATTAGATGACTGATAATAAAAAAGTATACATTATATCGTTGTCGATCGTATTCCATAAGAACACTGCTAAACGATGCTCCTATGGATTTACATACAATTTATGTGCACTGTTTTTTTTTTATTTTTTTACTGGGCATACGACATCTTCCACATTCTGCCACCTTTCGAGATTTTCCGTTTTTCGCTATTTTAACTTAGAAAAACTAGCGTATGCAACAGCTCATAATTGATTCTTAAAACTCGCTGGTCTATTATTATAATGACGGCGACCCTCAAGTTTTAAGAACCCTTATTATATCACTGTTGCATCACATGTCACATAATAGTAGTTTTATGTGACTGTATATAATGAAATGCTTTAAAACTCGAGTGTGGGCTCAAACATCACACGTGTTTTTTAATACCTAATTATTTACAGTGACACACTGATTTATATACACACATATTACAAGCTCAAGCCGCATATTTCGACCGCCATTACGGCTGTCATGAATGAAAACTTCTCTGACTTCAAATGTTTGTAATTTTTAGTGTTCCGTACCTCAAAAGGAAAAACGGAACTCTTATAGGATCACTTTGCTGTCTGTCCGTCTATCTATCAAGACCCTGTATTTCGGAATCGCTTAGAGGTAGCAAGTTGAAATTAATACCACATACACAAGTCTGCGGTCCCTTGAAGGTGTGTCAAAATCAGCGCTGTCCTTCGGGATAGCATTATGCTGAGGCGAGTCCATTTCGTGGTAAAAATATTCTGTTTTTTTTTGTTACTTTAATGTTTTCTTGTATTTCTGATTTTTACCATGAATAAATATGATTTGATTTGATTTGAAACCTAACCTCTCAGGGTAATGGTGGTAATAAACGCGATTAATCCGTTCTAAAGTGTTTAATTTGAATATGACATGTATTTGTTTCCATTGGTTTGGCGTATCTATACAATTGTAAAGCACGAATCAAATCATTTATGAAATGTAAGATTCATGTTTTTTTTTAAGTAGTCACACTACTATGTATATAAGGTGCTACTTTATTAGTTGCAGATATTTGAACACGTGATACTCTACTTTAAAACAATTAACTTTAAATAGAAATTATGAAATCTTTTCATATCATTTTTTTTGTTTCGAACAAAAAAAAATATTATAATTTCGTCTAAAAAGAATCATCATGTGCATTTCACTGACAAGACGTTTAACACTATCCGTCATATCACTCATGTCAACAATAGTTAGTCTTAAATGTCATCATGGTCGAGATTTATCGACGTGAAGTGGCCAGTTACAGTTAACTGGTAGGTAAAAAAGGTACTAGAATCTGCTCAATGAGTTCTCATTTACTGATCACATTAACAGGGTGTTTTTACGTAGCAAATTTGTTTTAACGTTTTCTCCAAAAAAACATCGTAAAAGGTATAATGTTTAATACTTAAATTTACTCCAGGAACCGAGTACTATCAGCTGCAAAAAATTCTGCAACTAATAAAGTAGCACCTTATATATAAATTGAAAGAGATGGGATTGGGCTGGATCGTGTAGCCCAGTGGTTAGGGCGTCTGCCGCGAAAGCAGGAGTTCGCTGGTTCGATCCCAGCCCTGCTCACCGGGGACCTTGGTCACTTTTTCTTTAGTATTATGACATCTCTTTCAATTTATAATTTGACGTATCTATATTATTACAGCGAGACAACGTAGTACGCAGTTTCCGCGTAGGCCGCGTATGGGTGCTCATCTGTACCGAGCTGATGGGGCGTGGTATCGATTTTCGAGGCGTCAATTTAGTCATCAACTATGATTTCCCGCCGTCAGCAATCGCTTACATTCACAGGTAAAGATAAAAGTGCTAACTTGGCAACTTTGATCCTACATTTAGCAGGTTTTTCAACTGAGTATTTGCCATTTGGCAGCTTTTATCTCCTGTGTTTAGTATTGGTTTTTCGTGACCTTGTAGTAAGCAGTATCCGCGTGGGGCATTAGGTATGTATTAGGTATTTGTGGAGAACTAAAAATGCTGTTTCGGTTTTTCACATTATTTTGCATTTTTTCCGGCATACCAATCTGGTTATTAGTTTGGCACAATTTTTGTGGCACAGTTTTTGTGTGAAAAAAAGGTAAAATACAGGGTGTAGGACAAGTCCCGAACAAAATTTCAACAGCTGAAGGTTAATGAGTACGATGCAACTGGATAATCGTACTTTAATCGTAATCAGGGTCATTGACCTTATCAGCTGTTAAAATATAATTCTGGACTTATGTTATATCCTGTATACTATTTTGGTTCCAGTATGACTATATAATTTTTTCTACCAAATCTGAAATGTGTGTGATTATAATTAAATGAATTAAAACCGTATGTGTTTAATTACTAGGTTACCTATTAATTGTCAAAAGTCGAGCACATATCAGATTTGGTTAGCGCAACGACGATATGAGCACTGTTGTTGTTTTTTTTTATTTTTTAATATGGTGGGTAATTTATAGTTTGCTTTTTACGCTGTTTTAGCTGTCGTAGAAAAACTAGCGTATGCAACAGCTCATAATTGGTTCTTAAAACTTGAGGGTCGCCGTTACAAAATGAGACGAAGTCGAGTTTTGTAATAAAAGACCCGAGATCCGAGACCCTTATTTTATTATATATCACTGTTGCATAAACTATTATTATATAAAATATATTTATGTTTATATTCAATCGTTTAACTTAGTGTGTATTGTGTCCAGGATCGGTCGCGCCGGGCGCGCCGGGCACAAGGGTCGCGCCGTCACGTTCTTCACTCAAGATGACGTCGCTAATCTTAGAAGGTAGTGCTTTCCACGCTAAAAACCTATAGTTTTAGTGTATATGTCACCGTTAAATTGTGAACTCCCGACAGATTATAATTTGACTAGGGATATTATAAATTAACCTAACCTAACCTTTCCGTTTGTTTACAATCTCGCGCGTTAGTTTATAAACTAACGGTGCTCACAATTCTACGGTGACATATAACACCAAGAAAAGGTCTGGCGTCCGTTGACTAGACTTAACACCGAATTCCGCTTGATATTCAAGACGGCGAGGACTTTTTAGAATATTGTTTTCTTTTTGTCCATTTTATGTTGTTTAATGTGTAATGTGGATAGCTTATGCAGAGAACTAACGAGCAGCTAATTAAGATTTACTCTACAACTGCCCTGTATTATTTGTTTACAATGTTATAAGTGGTCCAGAATTATAAATTAACAGACAGACGTCAAACCATGTGACGAAATTCTCTTTTCGTTTGCGTTATGCGTATGCCTAGAGTTGTTATTTAGGTATATCATAGCTACGTAGCGTAGATCTGACATGTAATTTGTATATTCAGCGTGGTAACGCGGCTAGTGTGATGGGCACTTTTGCGCCAGGGACTACTCGTGGGGGACTTTTTGACTAGGCTTAAGCTTAGTCTTAAGTAATTTTTGTGTGTTTGTTTAGATGTTGGTCTTGTACGACTTGAAATGTAATTTGTTAATAGAAACTATAGTTGCCGATTTCTAAGTCTGAACTTTTGACACATCGAAATACCCGTAGAACGTAAACGCGCAAGACACTTTGGAATTATAAACAAAATCCCATAAAGATATTACAGCTAGTCATGTACATAAACCCAATATTTTACTTTTCATAAACATAATGTGATGAATGTTACATTTTTTCATACATTAGTTATTGAATATTTTACGATAACAATTTAGCATGCCAACAGTTACAGTCTACGTCGTTTTTTTTTTTAAATTTAGTGTTGTGACCATGTCTGCTGTTCCAATTCATACAACTGTCTGTTAATCGATAAAAATCGATCTTGTTATCAATAGGCAATACAGTAAAAAATCAAATCAAAACGATAAAAACGAAAATAAAACTAAGTACGATGTGGGAAAAAATGTTATTTTAAATAAGACAAATTAACTATGAAGGTTTTTATCTTACATTTTAAGAATTCAACAGTATTGATTTCTGAACGAAACTAAGATGACTTTGGAAAAAATCGTATGACAAATGCGCAGTTTGTCGAAGTTTCTCGGTCTTATCCACGTCTTATCAAATACAAATCCGTAGTAGTAAAATCGAATCAAACAATTCATCGCTAAAATCAATAATCGCTGAATTTGACAAACGATTTGTCTTAGCCTCATCACTAAGTACGTCAATACTCAAGTGTCAAAAGTTCAGACTTAGAAATCGGCAACTATAGTGATTTTAACGTTGTGTATTATACAGTAATTTGTATATTATAAACAGTTTGATTATGATTAGGTATACAACTTTAAACTTAATTACCGTCTTACGTTCCAGCATCGCATCCGTAATGAAGCAGTCAGGCTGCGCAGTTCCGGACTACATGCTGGCGCTGAAGCAGAACCCGAACAAGAGGAAGAAACTCGCCAAGAAAGCTCCGAGGCGGGAGGAAATATCCACCATACTGGGCAAGCGGCCGGACAAGTAAGTCTACCAATGTATGACAAGTTATATACAGCGTGTCCCACGGCGATGCCACATAGAGGAAAAGTACCTTAAATATCGAAGTTAGGATATTATGCTGAAAGAAGACTTTATTTTATTTTTAAAATGTAGTAAAACTGCATTAACAAAAAAGAAATTTGAAAATTTTATAGGGTCAAATTTTTTTTGCATTGTAAATGTTCAATTTTATGGATTATTTGTCGGATATACGAGTGTAAGACCTAGTGTTGAGAATTTTTAAAACAGGCATTAACAGCATCAATTAGTGGAAAAGGAAAAAAAAGTTTATTTTTTTAGTATTTATCTCTCTCTCTTGACACAGGTATCTTGTATACTTAAAAAGAGACGCCGACCTGAATTTTGTAAAGGTTTTTATGTTAATGAATAAATCATTTTTATTTTTTTATCTGGTTGGGTTTCCGGGCGAGACAAGCTAAATTAAAAAATCTTTAAATGCAGTTATACTAAGTCTGAAAAATAAAATGAAGTCTTCTTTCAGTAAAATATCCTATCTATGATATTTAAGGTACTTTCCCTCCATGTGGCATCGCCATGGGACAACCTGTAATATATTAAATTGCAACGGTTAACACTCACGTATTTTTATCACAATAGGCGTGACATGTTTCGACTGCATCGGGCAGTCATCGTCAAACATGTCAGTATGACTCACGATAAGTTTTATAAATGGGTTACCGTCATCTGGCAGAATATATATTGGCAGAAATAACACGTATCGCAGCAAAACTTTTTTTGTTTGTTTCAAAAGCAGAAAATACTTTCGCAGAAAGTTGTAAATTGATCTATTTGCTTGCAACGCTCATTCATCTCAAATTTTATTATTTTTACTATATTATACACAAAGTAAACCAAATTTGAATGTTCTAGGCCCTATTTTCATTAAAAAAAACGTGTTTATATTTTTTTATCCTTACATACCTTGTAAATATGGTTGTTAACTTTGGTGACACAAACATTATTGCCTCGTATTACGTTGCGTTTTTATTTAAATTTGATTTTACTCATCTGTTGAGAATGACCCATACGCTGAGTCGCTGGCCATGAATGGGTTAAAGTTTGGCTAGTGACTAAAAAATCACCGTGTATAATAATAATCATTGAATTTAAGCTTCTTGTCTTGCATTATTGGATATTTTTAATATAGTATTAAACAGACCAGATTACAATAAACATCTTAGTTGAAAACCAAAAGGCCCGCCCATATTTGTTTATAACATTAATGAATAAATTATTTGCAGGAGGAAACTAGAAAACGACAAAGATTCAAAAGACGACAAGACTAAAGATAAAGGACACGTAAACGCCAAAAGGAGAAAGATAGACAAAAAGACAGAGAAGGGAGAACAGAGTACTAAGAAGTTCAAGAAGATGGCTATGAAAAACAATAAGAAAATGAACACAGTTAAAAAGAATAAAAAGAAAACTGTAGTGCATAAAAAAGTTAAGTATTGTACATAATGTCTAAGGTATTGTTATAAGAATAATAAACTACTGAAAATTACGTAGTGTTTTGATATAGTTATTTATGATACCTAAGTGTAGAAAGTAGGCTTTTTCCCGACGACTGTTGGTTACTATAAATAATACCTTGGTTTGAACAAGTTTTTTTTAAATTAAAAAGCTTCTTCCTCGCACATGTGCGAAAAAGAGCCACTTTATGTGCGCAAGTTTAACCTTGAAAATAGCACTTTCCGAGCTAATGCATTGTACAATCTTAAAAACGTTGCCAATATTATAATAACGCCATTTAGCATTTAAAAACTTTCAATAATCACTTACCTTTGCTAGCCAAGCCTTTTTGGAGAACAGAACATTCGTTTGTCAATCTTTGCTGAGTCGGAATCAAACACATACTACAAAATCATCCATTTATTGGACAACGACATAAAACCCATACAAAATATACAGTCTTCATTGCTTTTATATACATAACAACTATAGCCTTTTTACAATAGATAAATATCTAAAATAGTAAATTCAACTGTTTTTTTCAATATGGCAACATTCCAGATCGCGGCTGAAACAGACGAACTGCAAAATGGAAGTATAAGAACTGCAGAGTAACCGTGCGGTTCGTCTGTTTCAGCCATTAAACTTAAGCTAAGTTAGACTTCTATGGTCTTAGGTTAAAGTTAATATAGCCTCTTAGAAAAGTCAGAATACAAAAATAGATGTCGCATCATATGTACAGAATACGCAGACGACGCATGAAGCGTATTTTTTTTATACTACGACGGTGACAGACAAGTATACGGCTCGCCTGATGGTAAGCAGTTGCCGACCCTTTAAAAAAAGGAGGATTCGCTGTGTTGACAGCTAAAGGTGCAAGCTTTACTCTGTGGGTCCCCAGCTGTCAACACAGTTCACTAAATTGTGAATATTTTTTCACACCATTCATCAAAGGGTTTTTTCTGTTCAAGCTAGGAGGGATCAAAGTGGCACTTTTCCTCCCTGCTGAGAGAGAATGACCTAACCGATCACTTAGCTATACTAAATTAGTACAGGACTGCATATCAGTGGTGCCCGCTTGACTTATATGCTCCGTCTAGTATAGGTGGTCTGTGTATTGAGAAAATGAAATGGTTGTTTAGAAAAATAACTTACAAAAAAATATATATATTATAAATTGAAAGAGATGTCATATACTTCAGAAAAAGTGACCAAGGTCCCCAGTGGCCAGGGCTGGGATCGAACCAGCGACCTCCTGCTTTCGCGGCAGACGCCCTAACCACTAGGCCAACCGACCACGGCGACTAGAGTCCAAAATTTCCTAAATATATGCAATCCTTTCTTATTTTTGAGCTTCTTAAGGTGCGTTCTGCCGCGAAAGCAGGAGGTCGCTAGTTCGATCCCAGCCTGGGGGCCTTGGTCACTTTTTCTGTAGTATATGACATCTCTTTCAATTTATATATAGTAATGTGCCTACTTAAAAACATGAATCAAATCATTTATTATAAATAATAAACAATTTAATTCATGCTTAACAATTGTAAAAAATATATACATATATAATGAAAAATATACTCGAAGTCTTTGGAAAAGAGACAAAGTACGTAACAGTAAGTAGAAATTGATGCAGAAATGTGACGCCTCCAAGCTATTGGAACCCTATGCCACTGTAGGACTATCAATCAATCAATCAATCAATATTCTTTATTGCACCAATAACAGTAACAGTATCAGAAGGAAACAAAGAATCAATAGCATTGGGTAACAACAGGCGGTCTTATCGCTAAAAAGCGATCTCTTCCAGACAACCTTAGGGTAGCGGGAAATGAAGAAAGCGTATCAGTTAACAGGTAGTGCAAAAAATGAAAATAAAACTAAAAGTAAGAGCATAACAAGATACAAACACATCTACGCCTAAAATGAAAGCAGCCAAAACAAACAAAAAAAAAATACATATAAAATAAAATAAATCTATAAAATTATATATACATAAATAAATATATATATATATATACACATAAGTATACACATACACACACTATATGTCACAGTGACGTTATAAATCAGATTGTAAGAAACCTCTTACTGCTCGTCATTGTGATATGGTTCTAGAGTGGCCTAGGGTTCCGATTGACTGTACATTATCGGTTGTCGATAAAGCATTACTGACCTACAACTTTTTTGTGTAGAACATTCCATCTCTCTTTGGAAAATACAAATATAAAAGATAATTTTTGCAACGCAAAATAACGTTAATATTATACCACCTCTTTTCATAATATTCCTGATACCGTGAAATCCCTCACATATAAGTCTTTCTGACATTTATATAAACATTAATTTCTCATATCGCACGAGAATGATTTTTTACTAGACCTATACATACAGATTTGTAAATATATACATCCATCTATAACAATAGCTGCGTCCTAATTTCATCATTTTCTTACAACAACATTAAAAATATTTCAATGACACATAATGTACATATATTTGACACAAAATATACCTCTAATATAAAGCTAGTTGCAACTTATAGTAGGTATAGTGTTTAGCCCCTAAAAGCAGTTTTTTTTTGTTCAGCCTTCCATTTCAAATTGTTCCACCAATCACATTACAGCTTCAACAACGAAATCATCCATAAAACCAACAAAATGGTGACAAAAGAAACATTTACATAAGTCACTCGTATTTCACTTGTCTTTTATAAATAAGGAGCTTGAGAGGCACTTTAGCTTTACTGTCTTTTGTCTCGCTCTAACATTAAAAGCTTACGTACACTTTAATGCAGTGGACCTGCCAACGCACGAAAAATCCGCCAATCACAACGCACCAATTTCGACCAATCGCACGCAACGTCACTCGCACAACCAATCACAAGGCAGCCGCGGCATCTTGTTCGCGGGCCACGGCAAATACCCTGCCGTCTTGAAAATCCAGTAATCGTACGACACTTTACTAATTAGTAGTACTAGGATTAGTACTTCTAAAGTGATGATGTAGTAAATGTAGTCGGTCCAGTCTCGTGGTGTCTGGCAAACTTGGAATTCTTTGAGCTCAACCACCGGGCCCATGCCGTCTTCGCAGTACAGTTCTTTGTAGTCTAGGATGGTCTTTGACACTTCTATTAGCCATGGCTGAAAATATAATAAAACAAACATTATAACCCGCAACATTTAGTTTCACTGGAGCCAATGTTTAAATGTCAATGAGGATTACGCGTAAAGCCCAGTTTTGTGTTTGGCTTCCATTTATTTGGGGTTTCAATTTATTTTACTTGTGTTCATTTCTTTTAAATGGAATATTTAATGGCGATTGACCATGCAGAGTGAAAGATATAGCTACCAAAGATATGTGATCGGTTTTTAAAACAAAAGACAGTGTTGGAACCCGTATTCTGTAGGTTGTAACAGTATCGTCTTGTCTTATTCGTTTTTTGTCAAGCTATTAAATTCGTTCCATTCTGCTTTTTCACCACCTTTGTAACCACCACCGGTATTCTTTACTAAACGTATCCAAAATACCAGAAACTCGTTAATATAAGGCGTAATTTTCGGCGACGACCTCTATTTAAAATCATTGGCCCTAGCACAAGAGTGTCGCGACAGTATCTCGCGGTCGAGAAAGACAACTGTCACTGTCTAATCCGAACAGTTAGAAAGTGACAGGTGTCTTTCTCGACCGCGAGATACTGTCGCGACACTCTTGTGCTAGGGCCACATGTCTATAAAACAAAATGGAAAGAAATTGACTCACCTTGATAACTTTCTCAGTATTGCAATCGCAGTGGATGTAGTTTCCGCCGATGAGGAAGGTATTGTACGAGCCCGGGTTGTCGAACATGTTCGACAGCATGTACGTGTGGATCTGTAACCAATAACACCGATGTTATTTTATACACAATTAAATTATTTTATGCCAGACCTGGCCATAAAGTGCCTTTTTCCGCACGCTACGCGTACGGAAAAAGCCGATTTCTGCCCGAGTGAGGGCATAAAACGATGTACCTAACACGTGAGGTAATAAATAAAGCCCTTGATCGCATATTTACGTCCCTCGCTTGCAGCTCGGGTCGCAAACATCTGCGATCTCGGCCTTTCTTTGTTTTACCGCACTAGTTAGGTAATGTACTATATCAACTGCGTCCTAGCCTAGTTGGTAGTGGCTACGAAGCAGGAGGTCCCGGGTTCGAATCCTGGTCAGGCGCCATGCCAAGTATTTATTTATTCAGCCACCGCAAAAAGTGCCGCTAAGAATATAGTTGTCAAAAGAATCATTCTTCAGCCTACTGTGTCGAATTTTATACTTTATACTAACTTAACGCCTCTAAAATGAATCTTATCTCAAGGCGGTAAGACTCACATTCTTCAGCTCGTTGCGCGTAATAGAGAACATCGTGTTGTGATCAGCGGACCTGTTGTTTATATAGATGTGGTCTGCTACACGAAAATGAACCTTATTCCAAGGCACTAAAACTCACATTCTTTAGCTTATTGTGGGTGATAGAGAACAACATAAAGTTGTTGGCAAACTCCGTGCCCTCCAGTGGCCCTATGTTGTCTATGTCGTTGTGGTCTGCGATGAGTTGCTTCAGATGTTCGTAGGATGGTTCGTCGCCGACCGCTTCTAGGCTGGTTATCTGAAAAGGTAAAAACATCAATTACATTTCTATACATAAATTATAATATGATATTGCGTTAATGTCCGACTTATTGTTTTTTCTAAAACCTTTTTTTTTTTTATACTACGACGGTGACAAACAAGCATACGGCCCGCCTGATGGTAAGCGGTCACCGTAACCTATGGACGCCTGGTGTTACATGCGCGTTGCCGACCCTTTAAAAAAAGGAGGATTTGCTCTGTTGACAGCTAAAGGGGCAAGCTTTGCTTCGTGGGTCCCCAGCTGTCAACACAGTGAATCTGCTTGGAGCTCTGGCGACCTTACTAACCAACAGAAACACAACACTATGAGTAGGGTCTAGTGTTATTAAACTGCGGTTTTCTGTAAGGTGGAGGTACTTCCCCAGATGGGCATTACTCCAGATTTGAGCGAGACGACATTCGTTGTGCTGTGCCCTACCACAGTAAACGATATGTATGCATCCGCTGTGCCCACACCTCTCTTAAATGTATTAGCACTCAAGAGTCGTTAGGGTCGAGGGTTGCCATGTCAGGATTTCTCCCGACATGTCAGATTGTTTGACTCTTTGTCAGGATTGCGGACGGTCTTGGCAAACCACAGAATTTTTAGAAATTATCTCATTCAAAAAATAAGTATGTTTTTATGATACATACCGCGATGTTCAAGCCACGCCAAATCTATGTCAGGAACTTTTAGCTTGATGTCAGGAGTTTTATCAGGGCATGTTATTTTTCCATGTGGCAACCCCAGAGTGACTCAGTTTGGGTTTGCCAATATGCAGTATATCTAATATAGTCATCGAGTCATTTTGATGGTGCACGTCACTGTCTCCCCGTAGCTTTAGGGTGCCTACACTAAGCAACCTAAAAACCACTAAATCTTATACTCTTTCTTTTCGGACCGTATCCTACAGTCAACCGCAACACTCACATTGTTATACGACACATTGAGTTTCCAAGTATTCGGTGGCAGCTCTGTCGGCATCTGTTTTAGATGGCGATGTGTGCAGTCCACCGTCACCATGTACTCCAGGTGGGTCAGCTCCAATCGGTCCAAGAAGCAGGTGCAGTTCGCGTCTAGAGGCTTGATGTTGCGGCAGACGCTGGTCAACTGTGAAAGTATAAAATATTACAACTTTACATTCCCAAAAGTAACTAGAACCAAGTTACAAAGACGGAGCTTTTCAAAGTTGAAGCGGCCAAATAAAGAAATAATCATCAACAATACAATACAAATACTCTTTATTGTTCACCAACAAGGAAATAAAAACAATATACATTAAACACTAAAATATAAACACTGGTAGACAACAGGCGGCCTTATCGCTAAGAAGCGATCTCTTCCAGACAACCGAAAGAGGTAAAGAAAATGACCCAATGATGATGAAAATGATGAAATTATGAATGTTTTGATGATGAATGAATGATTAAATTGATTCATAAAATGACTAAATTATGAAACAAACATTCATAATCTCCTCCCTTTCTTGAAATTGGCAGATAAATATAATATTAACTTTTTTTTTTAACCAAGCTATACGTGGTTGTGAAAACTATCAGCCTGTGGAATGTGGCAAATATTCGAAAGGCATTTACTTGCATTTTTGTTTCGAATATTTGTTATTGAGTCTATGAAGAAATAGTATATTTAAGCACGTATATTTATTTACCTTTAATTAATCTTGTACCTAAGCTTTTGCTTGTGTTACAATTATAGATTATCTAGAAGGCAAGTACTAGACGTAGTGAGCTGTAGGATTAGTGGAACGCACCTTAAACGTTTAAAATAAGAAAGGATTGCATATGTATACTTAGGAAATTTCGGACTCTGGCTACCGTGAGCCCAGCGGTTAGGGCGTCTGCCGCGAAAGCAGGAGGTCGCTGGTTCGATCCCAGCCCTGCGCACCGGGGGCCTTGGTCACTTTTTCTGTAGTATATGACATCTCTTTCAAATGAGGCGCCAGCGCCGAATATGCAAAAAAATTGAACTGTTTTGCCATTATCAACTCTATTCCTTAAGAAAGAAGAATAAAAATACATAATTTGCCGCGTGCCGTATTTCTCTCAGGTAAATCCTAAGAACCACCACATGTTTTCTCAATAAGTTCATATTGAATCTTATTGATATAGCCAATAGAGTCGTAATTCAAGAAACGCTTAACGTGACCGAACTCGTTTGTGCAAGCAGTAGCATTTGCGGTCTAACATTAAACAAAGGGGATTTATTAGAGGGTCAGCAATTTATACTTTGTGTTTTCATAAAACTTTATCCCTTTTTTTATACTACGACGGTGACAAACAAACATACGGCCCGCCTGATGGTAAGCGGTCACCGCAGCCTATGAACGCCTGCAACTCCAGGGGTGATACATGCGCGTTGCCGACCCTTTAAAAACCTTCCTTTAAAGTTCTTTGGGAAAACAGCGGCAGGGAGCTCATTCTACAGCCGGAGCGTCCGCGGGAGGAAGTTCCTCTTAAACCGCACGGTACGAGACCATTTAGGCTCCAGGGTATGCGGGTGAACACCCTGCCGACGGCGAGCGGTGCGATGGTAAAATGCAGCTGTTGGCATCGTATCAAACAATTCTTCAGAGCACAATCCATTGTACAAGCGATAGAACACACATAAGGAGGCGAACTCATAAGGAGGGGTTTCTACTAAAAGAATCTCATTTTACCAATAGAATCAGAGCACCCTCAAAGCATAGAAGACAGTCACCTCTTTCTGAATCCTAAGATGTTCAATGGGCACAATCTGCACCTCCTTGAACCACTGCCGGTCGTTGAAGCGGATGTCTCGCGCACAGTAAGTGTTGTCGTAGTTCAGGAACGTCACCAACGAGTTGTTGCTATCCATGGCTTGCTGGAACTCCTTGCACGGCATGTGGTTGTTGCCTGAAGAAAAAATATTGTATGAACTCTTTATTATTATTATTATTTATTATTACAAGGGATATACCTAAGATGTACAGTCACGTGTATAAATATGTATACACTTTGGAACTTATTAATGTGGAAGGGTCAAAATTTAATACAGATGAATAGGTATATATTTATGAAGCCAACCACAATAGTACAACATTCACGACAGTTTTTAATTTCGGAGAATGTAAAGAAATCTACAACTGCACTTTGCATCTAAGACTTTTTTATACCACGTCAGTGGCAAACAAGCATACGGCCAAGCATATGTTCTGATGTATACACTCCCAAGGCTTGAGACAAACGAACAACAACATCACTACATAGTATAAAACAAAGTCGCTTCCCGCTATCTGTATGTATGTGTGTATCTTTAAAAACTACGCAACAAATTTTGATGCGTGCGAAGCCGGGGCGGGTCGCTAGTTGAATTATAAACGGATTAGGAGGAGAGGAGGGTTGATAAAAAACAGATAAAGGATCTTAGATATACTTCTTACCTGACATATCTATAGATACTTCCCAAGTGTCCTGTTCAAGAATCGGCGGGTCCGTCGGGAGCTCCGTAACATTGCTAGCTGGCGTCCAAGAGTAAGCGTAAGAAGTAAAAGTAACTGAATTATCCAATAATAAATTCAACAATTTACATTAATAACTCCATAATGCTGGTTTCTGACATCCAAATTCATTAAAAAGTATGCAACGTGGTCGGCAGTTTCGTGGTCGGTGGTGATATCTGTAGTTTTCGATCGCATGGGGAACATATTTCGTTAGACATGCAACTAAGAAGTATCTTTGGTAGCGGATATTGCATGATAAATCTAAGATATGTTTAGAAAACGGACCTACTTCATTCGCTGTGCAAGTGAAGAACAAAACCCCTAACTCCTCTTTCTCTATTCCTTACCTGATATGTCTATGGAAATATTTCTGTCGAATACTGATGCAGCGTCCAGCACCGGTACTTCTACGTTATTACTCTAAATTAAACTGAGAAGGAACTCTGTGACATTGCCGGCTGACGCATCCAGAACGGTGAGATTGAAGAGATTGGCATCTTGGCTGACGTCAGGTTACTGTTGAATGTTCAGGCTCTATGGTTTTTCATCTTACCTGACATGTCTATAGATATCTTCCGATTGCTCTGGACCAGACTGAGTGGGAACTCCGTGAGATTGTTGGCTGACGCATCCAGCACGGTGAGGTTGAAGAGATTGGCGAACGGCCGCAACGTCGTCAGCATCTTGGCTGTAGTTAAGTTGTTGTTGGAGATGTTCAGGCAGGCGATGGACGAGTGCTTTGGGAACTGACCTGCAACGGGTAATAGAACATTTTGAGGCTGGAAAGTATGTCATCACTACTACGTTTGATAAGCTTTCTTGAGGAGGTGGTATGGCTAGGTTAGTCTATCATCCTAAGTGAGGGAGTGAGTGAGAGACTAAGTGTATTGTCCTTTAGGTAAGGCTAAAGGACAACTCATGACCAGGCCGGGACGGGTCAGGTCGGGTTTCATAAGTAAGTGTGATATAGATGCAAACTTAATTCGCGGTTATTGGAACTGCCTCCCTTGGGGCTAGTGGCAAGACTCAAGACGAATAGAATGTAAGTACGGTAGATTTGTCCGGCTGGGCATCAGACCAGGGTGGCAGACATACCCGGTATGCAGATCCGATGGATTGTCCGAACGTATAAGGCCGGCTAATGAAGACATTTCCGTATGAAAAGATATTTTGAGTTTCGCTTACGTCTTCCCGCTAGACCATAAATGCTTACCAATAATCTGCTCGATATTCCCATCAGTAAGCGCCATGGAAGTCAGCCGTCGGAACACCGACTGGGATAAGTCCAGCTCCGTGATGGTAGCGTTCAGAACGTGAAGATTCGTGATGTTCTGCTTCACTGTAACACGAGATTTAGTCCAAATTAGTTCAATGTACGCTACGATAGAACTCCGTTTCCACTGGCTTGTCTGATTATCACGGTAACGCATTTTGCCAGTGTTACGTATTATTAATATATCAGTATATATAAATAGTATATTCCCTCTTGGGCGACATTGTTCGGTAATTAGCCCTGCTATTTATTAGGTTTATAGTTATACGTGATAAAATAGTTTCTCAGGAGACCGAGATCCCGGGACAACCGAGTAATGACTCAAAACCGATTACACGCGTTTCAAGATTAATTATTCATTAACTGCATACTTCTTCGTTAGTTTACTGCACAATGAGCTATAAATATTACATATTAAACAACATTTAGTACGCAAAAAAAACACTGTTGCATAAACTACTATTATAACTAAACTCCTATACGAATGATCCGTTTTAATTGGTTCTAAGTGTATTGCAAGTACAATACCATTCAATATTAGCGTACTGTTTTATTAGGTTAGTTTACCAATACTATGATAACATTGTTCATTTTCCTCCTAGTATTTACCGCATTAAATACCTACGTGCTGCAGAATATTCTTAGAAAATTGAACCATTAATTGTCAGCCGTTTTCCTTAATGTTGTTATTTTTTCACATGTTGATTAAACAAAGTATGATTCCTCTGCTCAAGGATGGCTTAAATCCTACTAATCCTACGCGAAAGCGAAAGTATGGATGTTTGTTATTGTTACTCTTTCACGTAAAAACTACTGAATGGATTTTAACTTAATGAAACTTCACAATACTATAGCTTATATATCAGAATAACAAATACGCTAGAATTTATAAAGATATTACGCAGACGAAATCGCGGGGACTAGCTAGTACTACATATAATCAACTCTACGCTTTAGCATAACTTCTCAAAAGATGCGCAAATAGATGTAAGTAGATTGTAGATAGGTGTATCTGTATACTCGCGCCTGTGGCGCTGAGACGTGCAGAAGCAAATTTATAATTGAAAGAATAATTTTTAAGAAAAAAAAACCGACTTCATTTTGTAACAGAACCAACTGCCGTTTATGAATTTATACGTGAATGGTTGATTTTGCCTGAAATATTCTTGTAGGCGGGTTGCGTTTTTCAACATGTCATAGGTAGTAAGGCGGACATAGTCATGGCGCAGAAATTAATAATCGTGGATATTAGATTAATCAGTCATGGATTACATGGAGTAATATTTAAATTAATTTAATTATTTTGAGTTCATATTAATTTGAAATGGCAACATTACAAATACGCGGGAAATATCTATTAACCAATCAACGAAAGAGTTGGGTTTTCATCCAATGAACGTCCTCGACTCTGTGGGTTTGACAGGGGAGGGGATGTGACGTGGCAAGGCTATTTAAGGGTCGGTGTGAGTGAATCGAGGCTTTTTCTTCTGCAGAGCGTCGGGTCGAATAGGACATCGGTGAGTTTAGTTTGTAAGGAAAACCACGTGATTTAGATTTGTTCACAGCGATAAGCAGTCATATTGAGGAGACGGGGTCATCGCGGAGAATCGAAAAACATAGGCTTCGGGCGAGTACGAGAGCTACAGCGGAAATGGGGAGCCGTTACGTTGATGCTGGAGGACTTGCTGCCGAGCCTACATCAGAGACGCGCATGAAATCTCCAGAATCATTACTTCGATGGTAACGACAAATCTATGCGTAAGTTGGCTTTGAATGATTCGTTTAATCGTGCCGTGTGTAGTAGGTTATTATGTTATTATCAAGAAATAGTGGGTAGGCGGGCAACGTATTGTCGCGTGCAGTTGAGATTCAAGATGCAGTTAGTTTACTTATTTGATTTTATTGCTATGGGCGTGAGTTTGTCGAACCATTGTGAAATAGTAAACTAATTTTACTTCGTGGTTAGAATAATTTTAACATAAGTGGCCCTGCGAATTTAAATGTTATTCATAAAGTCAAGAAAAAGAAAGTTACGTAATGTGCTAGTGGGAAAAACCATAATTAAATTGTGGATGCGTAGCCGATTAATAGTGTGTGTACTTATATGTGAATTGTTTAGTTATAACTGTTAAAGGAAGCTAGGGAGTTATGTATAGGTCGTATTTTAGCTTTGGTTCGGAGTGTATGTATCATTATAAAATTTATCCTATTACAGGAAAGTAGGAGGCTTAGCTTACCTACTTGTAAAGATAGTTGACCGCTAATCATTTCAATTGGTTATCTAGACTCGTGTGCGTACGTATTTGACAAATTGCTATAAACGAAGGAAGGAGGGGTTATGATTTAGTACAAAATTGTTTAAATTGATAAAA
Source organism: Lathronympha strigana (assembly GCA_949128165.1). Lineage (NCBI taxonomy): Eukaryota > Metazoa > Arthropoda > Insecta > Lepidoptera > Tortricidae > Lathronympha > Lathronympha strigana. The sequence goes on from OX421912.1 coordinate 21,619,660, forward strand.
CCGACTGTTGACGAGTATTCAGTTGTTAATAAGATCTATCTACAACTTCTCATTTATAGTAGATTATGATTAATATATAATTGAGATTGTTACAATATGGTATTAGCCGTGACCAGGATTCATATTAATAATTTTATTTTGCCTTCAAGGCACAATTTGATGTTCGTGCAATGGTTTGAGGTCTTAAAGTGAGAGGTTTTGAATGCATAGTGCGTTTGTACTTTGCTCTGACAAGCTTTCTTAGCTGTAAGTTAATATTAAAACGTTATTATGTGCATGCAACTTTACATTTATTTTTCTTTCCCAGGGATACTGTTCGTCTGGTATGTTTTAATATTTATTTTATTTTTTAAAGGTTTTAAATTTCTTATACTATGTGCTAGTATGGTCAATTTATTTGCGCCAATTAAGAAGGTTCTAAGTAATTGCAATCTTACGGATCTCGCTTATAACTCAGGACACGATCACACGGATATGGAAGTAGAATTATTATTAGACGATGACTTTGCGTTAGTCGAAGGAAATCGAAGCCGTAATAGACGTAAAAACTCCACATCGCCCAGCATAGTCTTAGTTAAGTTTAGATTGTTACGTTGAATTAATAATTATTAAAAATAATTACTTATCACTCGGATCTTCATATCTATATTGACAATATTTTGCGGTAAATTTCACTGAATTAGTGTTTTAGAAGATGAATTGTAAATTGTCAGTTTATAATTTTACAAAATCATTTGTTTTAGTTTAGTAACATCGTTATGTTGAATTAGTTATTATTAGAATTATGATTTATGAGTCGGACGTACGTATCTATCTTGACCATCTTTTGCAGTAAATTTCACTAAGTTAGAGTTTAATAGATGAAACGTAAATTGTTAGGTATAATTTTACCTAATAATTATTTTGATATTATAAAGTGATAGTCTTATTAATTTCATGCGAGTATAGTATTTTTCCTTGTTAAACTTTAGTCGAAATATTTAATGACGTGATAAGATGATAGTGTTCTATTTAAATAATTTATTTTTGAAAAACATAATGGATAGGGTTCAATTACAATTATTTCATTTTCAAATCAAAGTGAATTGATTAGCAAATTTATTTTATTACTCCGGGCGTTATTCAAGGCATGTTAAGTAGGTTGTTTTTATAGATAAACAAAATGAATTCGTCTAATTAACACGTTCATTGCGGTATCAGGTCTATAAGATCCGATGATGAACTATCCCGCGGGGCGGAACTTAAAGTACTTTTCCTACCGCTGGTACGGGACAGGTAGCTTCTATTTCCAAAGGAGTAGGAACGAGACAAATATATATTTAGAATTGTCTCTCTGGATATTTTACATCGGTATAATAAAAGCCTATCGGGTCATTTGTATCTCATACCGCCGGCGAAGGAATTTTTTTCACCTAGTGCGGGTATAAGATATTTTCGACCTGATACCCGATAACCTGATAGCCGCACTAGACTTATGATTAGTTTATCTAGTGCAGCCCTGAAGTGCAGTCTGTGTAAACAACATTCGATAGACTAGTTACTGAATGTGCGCGCGCGTGAATAAAGTACAAAAATTGTTTTGTGGTTTGACTATGATTGCGTTACATCATGAGGCGGTCCAGACGAATTCTATTAATGTCCACTGGGGATGTTGAAAATAACGTCAAACGTCCAAGATATAATGAAGATACTGATACTAGACCACCGAGTAACGAAAGTATGCCTTTTTTATATCGACTGCGTAACATTGATTTGTTTTTTAAAATAACTCTTTATGTCTTAAATAAAATACCCATAAAGTTCATCGATATTTTGTTTTCACAACCCTAATCATTTATCGATAAGTTAATCATTGAGAACGAACATGGGGTCGAAAGGATCTGACAGATTATTTATCACATTTAATAGTCTTCTGATATCTTGATTTAGAAACGGCTTAAGTATTATGTTAAGACTTTCGTCGAAAGTATGTTACGATAAAAAAACAGACACATATGATTACTACTAGCCAGTTGATTGCTCTAAAATATATGCATCTCGAACAGGTCTTTACGACCCTATAACGCTACAATGAATAGTTAAGAAACAGGTCTAATGTACCTGATACAGGAGCAACGTAAAGTGAACGAAATGGACTGCCGCAATGAACGTGTTAAGGAAATTACGAGTATTAATGATGTATATTTCTTGACATACTTTACAAATATTTGCCAACAATAAAGTAACCAATCGTGTAGATATACATATTTTAAGTTAACACCATTTCTCTACTTATCTTTCAGTTAGTTCTACTTTCAATTTCAAAATTTCCAGTTAAAAATTTCCATATGCGTACTCAATATCATATAATAAATATTTGTTTTCTCTTAACTCTTAAGAGCTAAGCTCTTGTCGGGGTAGATTGATGCAGTGTCTCCATCTTTATCGGTCCGAGGCCAGCTCCCTGATGTCCTGGTACGACACGACGCTTACATATTCTTTATCTGACTTATATAACTTTCTCTAGGTCTTCCTCTCCCACTCTTACCGTTTATCTTTCCTTCTATAATCGTTCTAATGAAATCGTCGTGCCGTAACAGGTGCCCGAGTATTTTACCTCTTCTATTTTCAATATCCCTCATTAGGTTTCTCCTTTCTTTTACCCTATTCAGTACACTTTCGTTAGTAACTCGCTCTGTCCAGCTTATTCCTTCCATCCTTCGCCAGCACCACATTTCGAATGCTTCCAAGTATTTTTTATCTTTGTGTGTTATTGTCCAAGTTTCACATCCGTATAAAGCAATGGACCATATATGTCTTTATAAATCACTTTCTTATTCCCATAGAAATTTTGGCTTTCAGCAAATCTTTCTTTTATAGAAGGTCTGCTTGGCCTTTACAATTCTTGCCTTTATCTCTGGAGTACACCTTGAGTCTTCTGTTATTATACTTCCAAGATATTTAATTTTTTGGACTTGCTCTACATTTCTTCCGTCTACTTTAATCCTGCCTTTCATATTTCCCTTCTTAGATGTTATCATAAATTTTGTTTTGGCGTTATTGATTTTAAGTCCAAATTCTCTAAATATTGTATTCATTATATTTAGCATTTTTTCTAATTCTACGCCGGTACCGGCGAGAACTACAGTATGATCAGCGAATCTGACTAATGCCACTCTTTGCCGTTAAATTCGATGCCTCCTTTTACAGTTTCTAGGACCTTCAAAATGGCTGCTTCTATAAATACATTAAATATGAGTGGTGAAAGTGAGCATCCTTGCCTTACACCTTGCTTTAACTTAACTGTTCCCTTTTCGTTTCCTATTTCTATAACCGTTTCCTGTTGCCTGTACAGTTCGTATATTATCTTTATCTCCCTGTAGACTATACCTATTTCTTTAAGTCGGTTCATCATTAGTTCCCATTTAACTTTATCAAAAGCCTTTTCGCGGTCTACAAAGGCTGCACATGTATTTAGACCGATATCCAAGCGTCTGTTCAGCGCCAATCGCACTGCTAGTATCGCTTCTCTTGTTCTGTTTTGCCTTCTAAATTTTTTTCTCATTCCCTCTAAATTCACTTAATGGTTCAGTACATTTGTTAGTTATATTACTCCGATAAACTCCGTAAATATACTAAGGGCGATTGTAACAGAACCAACTGCCGTTTATGAATTTATACGTGAATGGTTGATTTTGCCTGAAATATTCTTGTAGGCGGGTTGCGTTTTTCAACATGTCATAGGTAGTAAGGCGGACATAGTCATGGCGCAGAAATTAATAATCGTGGATATTAGATTAATCAGTCATGGATTACATGGAGTAATATTTAAATTAATTTAATTATTTTGAGTTCATATTAATTTGAAATGGCAACATTACAAATACGCGGGAAATATCTATTAACCAATCAACGAAAGAGTTGGGTTTTCATCCAATGAACGTCCTCGACTCTGTGGGTTTGACAGGGGAGGGGATGTGACGTGGCAAGGCTATTTAAGGGTCGGTGTGAGTGAATCGAGGCTTTTTCTTCTGCAGAGCGTCGGGTCGAATAGGACATCGGTGAGTTTAGTTTGTAAGGAAAACCACGTGATTTAGATTTGTTCACAGCGATAAGCAGTCATATTGAGGAGACGGGGTCATCGCGGAGAATCGAAAAACATAGGCTTCGGGCGAGTACGAGAGCTACAGCGGAAATGGGGAGCCGTTACGTTGATGCTGGAGGACTTGCTGCCGAGCCTACATCAGAGACGCGCATGAAATCTCCAGAATCATTACTTCGATGGTAACGACAAATCTATGCGTAAGTTGGCTTTGAATGATTCGTTTAATCGTGCCGTGTGTAGTAGGTTATTATGTTATTATCAAGAAATAGTGGGTAGGCGGGCAACGTATTGTCGCGTGCAGTTGAGATTCAAGATGCAGTTAGTTTACTTATTTGATTTTATTGCTATGGGCGTGAGTTTGTCGAACCATTGTGAAATAGTAAACTAATTTTACTTCGTGGTTAGAATAATTTTAACATAAGTGGCCCTGCGAATTTAAATGTTATTCATAAAGTCAAGAAAAAGAAAGTTACGTAATGTGCTAGTGGGAAAAACCATAATTAAATTGTGGATGCGTAGCCGATTAATAGTGTGTGTACTTATATGTGAATTGTTTAGTTATAACTGTTAAAGGAAGCTAGGGAGTTATGTATAGGTCGTATTTTAGCTTTGGTTCGGAGTGTATGTATCATTATAAAATTTATCCTATTACAGGAAAGTAGGAGGCTTAGCTTACCTACTTGTAAAGATAGTTGACCGCTAATCATTTCAATTGGTTATCTAGACTCGTGTGCGTACGTATTTGACAAATTGCTATAAACGAAGGAAGGAGGGGTTATGATTTAGTACAAAATTGTTTAAATTGATAAAACCGACTGTTGACGAGTATTCAGTTGTTAATAAGATCTATCTACAACTTCTCATTTATAGTAGATTATGATTAATATATAATTGAGATTGTTACACTTTGCAATCGAATTGTGTGCGGTAATAAGTTTTAAATGATGTCAAGAGTAAAATGGAGTAATGGTTAGCGCAGATATTAATCGACACATGTTCTAGGTTTATTTATAGTTCATTTGGGTTTGAAGATTGCTGAATCCGTCAAAGACTATCGTATTATGTGCGGGTACTATTAGCTTAAAGTATAAATATATGGCAAATTACTTAGTATCATTATGGGGTCTCTGTGTAAATATATGCGTTTGATATTAACATTCGATTGTATGGTGAATAAGGACCCTAAGCTTAACCAATGAAGTGTAGCGGTTAATAAAGATAGAAGCGCGGCTAAGGTTTATAAGTACCTTCACATTTTGTTCTTATTATTTGGGAAATTTCTATGGGGTTATAAACTAGCGGAAGATATATTTAATCTACTTTACGGTTATTGAAGCGTATTCTTAAATGTTGACGGTTCTTACTATTTTAGCAATAATACGAGTAGGTACGCATGAATTATCTTCAATCAGTTAAATACTCTCTAGGGTTCAATAATATTATTTATTCGTTTTGAGTTACATAGGGCGTAAATCAATAAATATTTTAATATTTTGTTAACTTTTGACTATTTCTCATTTCCCGGTTTGCGTCGTCATGCGAGGACAATCTGCGTCCATGTTGGGAGCTGCAACGAGCAAGGCTTATGCGCTGCAGTGAGAGGAGCATCTTCATCCATCTGCAACCGAGTTCCAGAGTTCAATTTATTCTGCCGAAGATAATTATTCCGGTGGGTTGGTTCTGATTTATTAGTATTCGATTACTTCATTATTATCGAGAGAGTGCGGCTTCACAATTATATTTAAAACCAGTCTGTACTTATATTTGTTTAAAGATTATTAAATATAGTTACTTGTTATTTATGCAATAACATATTCTCTCGTTAATAATTGATCTGGTTGATAAACGTGAATGTCTATGCGATAATGCATTGCACACATCGATGGATGTAGTCATAACCACATTGCACCATTTGCCCCATCTCTACCCTGGCCGGTCGGTTGATTACAGACTGGTTATAAGTACAGACTTATATTTGTTTAATGATTATTAAATATAGTTACTTGTTATTTATGCAATAACATATTCTCTCGTTAATAATTGATCTGGTTGATAAACGTGAATGTCTATGCGATAATGCATTGCACACATAGATGGATGTAGTCATAACCACATTGCACCATTTGCCCCATCTCTGGCCGGTCGGTTGATAGGCCTATCATGTTCACACGCAAGTAAGTGTAAACGTACAACACGTTCTAGTAAATTATCACCAATTCAAGGCAGGACAAATGAGGTACTAATAGGATAAGGAATAAGGACGACGAGAGGAGCAAGTGAGTACACCTAATCTACTTTGACATTCCGTCTGTCTGTCTGTCTGTCTGTCAGTCTGTCTGTCTGTAAGTATGTATGTATGTTGTTCGAGAGATGAGACATACTAATACAGGACATGGGCGGCTTCAGGTGATTTAAAATCATCATAATCGGACGAGCGAGAGGAGCGAGTGAGTACTCCTAATCTACTTTGACATTCCGTCGTATGTCCGTCTGTCTGTAAGTATGTATGTGTGTTTGTTCAATAGAGACATACTAATACAGAACATGGGCGGCTTCAGGTGATTTAAAATCATCATAATCGGACGAGCGAGAGGAGCGAGCGAGTACTCCTTATCTACTTTGACATTCCGTCGTATGTCCGTCTGTCTGTAAGTATGTATGTGTGTTTGTTCAATAGAGACATACTAATACAGAACATGGGCGGCTTCAGGTGATTTAAAATCATCATAATCGGACGAGCGAGGGGAGCGAGCGAGTACTCCTAATCTACTTTGACATTCTGTCTGTCTGTCTGTCTGTCTGTCAGTCCGTCTGTCTGTAAGTATGTATGTATGTTTGTTCAATAGAGATATACTAATACAGAACATGGGCGGCTTCAGGTGATTTAAAATCATCATAATCGGACAAGCGAGAGGAGCGAGCGAGTACTCCTAATCTACTTTGACATTCTGTCTGTCTGTCTATCTGTCGGTCAGTCCGTCTGTCTGTAAGTATGTATGTATGTTTGTTCAATAGAGATATACTAATACAGAACATGGGCGGCTTCAGGTGATTTAAAATCATCATAATCGGACGAGCGAGAGGAGCGAGCGAGTACTCCTTATCTACTTTGACATTCCGTCGTATGTCCGTCTGTCTGTTAGTATGTATGTTGTTCGAGAGATGAGAAATACTAATACTGAACATGCGCGGCTTCAGATGATCAAAAACCATTGTACTCCAACAGGAGTGTGCAGCGAGTTCAGTGAGCTCTTCCAAAGTGAGCTCTTCCAATATACTGGGACAATCTCTTAGTTATATATTGAATTGATTAAATGAATTATTCGCTTAAAGTCTATTAGATCGGAGAAGGGCAAATTGAGACATTATATTATCTCGTTTGTTTCCGTTATAAACCTGTTTACTTGTGTACTTTTCCGGTATTCGAGAATGGGCAGCGTGGGCGCGATGGCAACGCCAGCTACGTCCCTGCATCACTGCGCTACAACACGAGTTGCAGCAATCGAGCGGAGAGCGAGCACAACGTCTGCCACATCCCGTCCTTGTACATCTACGGTGAATCCGAGACTGCGTGCGTGCGGCAACGTGAGCTACAATGGACCAACTCGTCTAGCTACGAGTTTATTCTTGTGAGTCCGTTCCATATAATCTCTTATGGTAGGAGACTAGCGACATGCGTTAACGTTAAGCAGATTATCTACAGATCCATATATTTGCGTAACAATTCTCTATTGCGGTTTAATTATATTGCGATTGAGTTAAATTTGATAGTAATTATTGATGTAAGTAATATATAAAGCGTGATTCATGTAATCATGTTATTATTAACATATACCGTTGATACACGAAATGCTATTGTTGGCAAGTAAATAAACCATCGATTTGTCTCCAATTATACCTATTGTTTAACCCTTGCTATCATGGCCCATTTCATGTATGACAAAAGGTAATCTACTGATTCTATGGTCATAGTTGCATAATGTTTGGTAGTGTATTAATCTTCAATAATTATAGTTAATAGAATGACTGATCTCACAATGTTAGAGGTGGCTCTCGAATTATTGTCGGGCTTATTACCAGTTTGAGCGGGTTTCCGTACCCTCAATTATTATCACTTTATTAGTATCACTTTCAGTACGTTTTTGCAAGTCTAATCCGTCCGTGGGCATTCCAATATGCAAACTGCTGGTTGCGGTGAATAACCTGAAGGTATTGTCTAACTCGGTAAGGATTAGTACTTGAGGGATACGTAACCTCCCCATGCGTGAACGTTATTAGGGACTTGCGAAATACCACGGATTCGTCTACAAGCGTCGTCGACAAATGACATGTTCCCTCTGTTGTACCTGTGGGTTGACACCCTTGAGGTCAACATGGTATGTCCGTTAATACCTGCGAAATACTGCGTCTGTGTCTACAAGCGTCGTCAACCAATGACATGTTCCCTCTGTTGTACTGTGGGTCGACACCCTTGAAGTCAACATGGTATGTCCGTTGGTACCTGCGAAGATACGTAATCTCCTCGTGCGTGAACGTTATTAGGGACTTGCGAAATACCACGGATTCGTCTACATGCGTCGTCGACAAATGACATGTTCCCTCTGTTGTACTGTGGGTTGACACCCTAGAAGTCAACATGGTATGTCCGTTGATATCAGCGAAGATACATAACCTCCTCGTGCGTCTACGTTATTAGGGACCTCTGAAGACACTTACCTGATGGTTTTCATGGAATCACTCACGGTGGATTATTGTGTTAGCATTGTTCTCTTTAGTAATATCGTGAGCCTGCAATCCTTCGAGTACGGAGCGCCTTATAATTATTGTCTTTGATCAGTTATTTTATTTTACATATTACTTTAAATGCCTGCAACCTCTACTTCTATTCACACCATTATTAATCATTCTTAACTATACCTATATCTCAATTGAAGCACCATTAAATCCTTAAACCTATCTTCTTAGCTAACATAATCATATCTCTAAGTGTTGTTATTTACCAACAATAGCATTTCATTTAATAGATATATGCACATAGTATGTCATCTTCTGTTATAGCTTTCCTTTATTTAAGGTTGTTTAACACTAATTAAGGTTGGTTGTTGGAGCAATCTATGGATTCACTTTGTTGTTTAAGATCTCTCACACCTCAAAGATATGGGTTACTACGAGTTATAATAGTCCTTAATATGCCACTAGATGATTACGCCATAATTGTTATTTTCTTAGTAGGAGGTTTTAATGTGTTTTATTCTGTACATTATTTATTATGTGTGTGTATAATATGGGCATCAGGGTTTTTCGTTCCGTCACAGTTTTCCCTGTTGTAGGTTTGGCCCTAGTAACGGTGGCGGGCATCCAATCGAGCCCTATCCGGTTGGGTTGGATGCATAGCTTGTAGATTCATTTATTCAAATAAATAATAATTTTATTACATTATACCTTGTTTAATTCACATTACCTCATTTATGTATTAACCCTCATACAGCTGGAAAGTTTCGTCCCATTTAAGTTTTAGGTAAACTTGGGGGGCTTAAAGTTTATACTTAGTAGAGTCAGTTAGGCTGGGTGAGATTGTTACAATTTGGTTCCCGGTAAAAGTGAAATTTTGAATTTGTTTGAGTTAGCCAGTTTACTTCACAAATATCCAATACACCGCACGTGTACGATTGAAAATTGAGGAGCTTTCTTAATGTCCCAGGGCTTCCATCATTACATGTGAAGTATAATCAAACGGAACTCCCTTATATAATAAAACAAACAAAATAACAATGTGTTAAATTGGATGACAGACTGTAAATTATCGAGCAGTTTCAATATGCCATCCCTGATTATCAACATCAGGTCCACTCCAGCAAAATGATGGCCACAGTAAGAAAATGCCTAAGCTAATTATGAACACCCTCTAATCACAATCAACGTGCTGTTCAAATTTGAGGAGTTCTCTGAATTCTTCAAGAACTCCATCATCAGAATAGAAATCAAATCAAAAAGATGAATGACACAACTAGGATAATAAGTAGAGCTAGGTTTATCGACCAGTTCCACTTTGCCATCCCTGGTCTTCATCATCAGGTCCGCTTCATCAAAATGTTGGCTCCCCCCAAAAAAAAGGTTTTAGTTACTTAAGGAAACCCTCAAATCAAAATGCATGTGCCGTTAAAATTTGAGGAGTTCTCTCAATCCCTCATGAATTCCATCATCAAAATAGAACTATAATCAAATAGGACTATCTTGAAGGTATTTCTTTACAAAGAAAAGATGAATGTCTCAAATCGGATGATAGAGCTGGAGATTACCAAGCAGTTCCACTTTGTCAGCCCTGGTCTTCATCATCAGGTCCACTCCACCAAATTGATGATGTTCGTAAAGAAATGCTCGAGTGTCTTAAGAAACTACCCAAATCATCATGCATGTGCCTTTCAAATTTGAGGAGTTCCCTCAATTCCTCATGGATCCCACCATCTGAAATTGATTTTGAAAAAAACGGGACAAACCTGGAACCATCTAATTTCAGACAAAAAAATATTTTTTTAATTCAGATGATAGTCCTGGGAATTACCAAGCAGTTCCACTTTGCCAACCCTGGTCTCCATTATCAGATCCACTCCACCAAATTGATGATTTTCGTAAAGAAATGATCGAGTTTCTTAAGAAATCACCCAAATCAGCATGCATGTGCCTTTCAAATTTGAGGAGTTCCCTCAGTTCCTCATGGATCCCATCATCAGAAATCGATTTTGAAAAAAACGGGACCAATCTGGAACCATCTACTTTCAGAAAACAAAAAAAAATTTTCAATCGGATCAGTAAAGACGGAGTTCTGAGGTAACATACATTAAAAAAAAAATCAGACGAATTGAGAACCTCCTCCTTTAGAAATATTGAAGTCGGTTGAAAATGGAAAAATTCCCTGCGTCGAGCAAGATCGAACTTGCGACCTCTCTGGACATCGGTCAGATCGCTCTGCCAATTGAGCCATCGACGCTTACTCGAAGCGGGCATTTGCCTCTTTTGGTCTATTTCTTTCTTTCTTTACGCCTTGGGGAGACACTTTTTCTATCAATTATAAAATTGAAAATATCGTTCGTAGACTCCCTGCAAAATACAAAATCGTGCAAAAGCAAATTTGGGTCTTTGCAAGTACATTTAGGCACAATTCTTAACTTATGTGACGTCACGAGCCCACGGAACTTTGATGCTCTTCACCTTCGTCAATTTTAAGGAAAAAATACATGCCTAATGATTTTGTCTAACTGACGGACTAAAATTATAATTAATAAAAATTATAATAAGAATAATAATTTTCAACAAGGTGAGGTTGAAAAACTATTATTCTAATTCAATGAGGGAACGCCGCCAGCATTCATGGTATATACCGAGGAAGTTAGTTTTATAGTTATTTTTTATTTAAGTTAATTGTTCTATGTTTTTTTTGTTAAAGTTAATAATTTTTTACCCTAAATAAATTTAGGGAAAAAATGCGAAATTTTCGTAACCCGTTCTATAGATAATATGTTTATGATCAAATAACATAAATAGGAAAAAATTCTAAGTCTGCAATTACTTCACTTTAAGATAAACATTATCTAACCCTATATTTCACGTTCTTACGAGATTCCCTTGAACCTACTTCGCCTTAAGTTCTTTTGGTTATTAACAATGAACGGCAGCCACAATTCCAAAGAGTCGTAACTAACAAGAACGCTACCGTCTCATACAACGTTTTAGTAATATGAACCGTAGTCGGTCGTCAACATCGTGACCCAGTTAGCTCGATTTCCTCAGAACAAATATTAGCGTTGTCTTTATCGTCTGTGTAGTAATGAACAGGGACAACAAGCAAACATGTGGCATCCCGAGATAAACAGACGGTATACCTAGCCCAGTAGGTATACTCGTACCTACCGAACCTTTCATGCAGCCTACAGCCTACAGTTGTAAACAAAATTAGGACCAATTATGATATTATGGTTATTAGAGAGATGAAACTTTTCTAATATGAATACGGATACAGGCATTTTTAAAAATAGGGTACATTTCCATTTTTTTAAATATAGGAAGTTTTGAGTTTTTAATAATCAAAATCACGAGTACTATTGATTTGAAGAAAAGTTTCTTAACGCATTTTTTTCACACATTGTGTATGAGCCGTTACAAAACTGTAAATTTTTTTGGTATGGAAAATCGAGGACCCGTTTTCATTAAAATGGTGCACTTTTTCTGGAAATGCCCTTAAAACCGTAAAACTGTTAAATTTAGATTTTTTTTTCTTTTTTAAAATCAATAGCACACGTGATTCTAGTTATAAAAAACCCAAAACTTCCTATATTTTCAAAAAAAAGGAAATTTTCTTTGACTCTTGTCCTTTGCCTCATTCCTACTAGTTTATGATTATTCACATCATAATCAAATTCATCATAAATGATAATGAATAGGTATAATAATCTAAGTAATTTATAGCGTTGACGCGCTTGACACATTTTACTGGCATGTATAATAAAGATTACTATTTGCATCCAAATAGAAAATACCTGCATCTTAAATTAATTTTATATTGAGCAGAGACGTCTGCGAACGAAATTTACAATTCTATAAAGGATGACTCACACTATATAGAATGGGACGGGACGGGAAAATCTTTTAATTTCTATAGATAGCTCGGAGCCCTCGGATGTCACGTGACGCTTTCTATAGAAATTTACAGATTTTCCCGTCCCGTCCCGTTCTAGAGTGAGTCATCCTTAATTAAAAGAAAAATGAAAAAAAAAATACGCATACGTATCTGCTTAAGACACAATTAGTTTTGTATGGGGTAGCGCATTGTTATCGATGATTTCCAAAATGTCTTAGAACGTCGATGCCGTACAAGTGCACTTTCGGTAAATGTCGCTACTCGTCTCCCTTAAGCGTATAACCAAATGAAAGAAATAGTGGAAAATTCGCCGTGGTCGATCAGGTGTTCAGAGGTCGTGGGTTTGAATCCCGCTCGACGCGGAGTTTTTCCATTTTTCTTTCAATTATAAAATGGTTCAGTTATAGGCATAGCTGGGGACCGTTAATCAAATAATTAACTTCGTTAATCGATAATCCGTTACTAAAAAAGTTAACGTTAATCGTTAAATCGTTAACACGTGGTTAAATATATTTTATCTTTTAGTTAGTGTTCTATTTAAAAAACTGCAAATTGTAGTTATGGCTGTTAATAAATTAGAAACAAGTCTGATCTCCCGATCTGGAAACAATATTATAGCTACTCAAATGTGGCCAAGGGTTTTCGGCTGGATCGGAACTAGAATCCGATTATACGATTGTGATATTTTAATTTGTATGGTACACTAATTCTATGTACATACAATACACACACTGTACCTCACGCACACTACGTTTGTAGTATTTCTATTTACACAAAATAAATGACCCTTTAAGCGCTGGCAGCGCTGACTAGCCAAAGAAAACTCACCATATGCCGCAAGGCCTTCTTTCAACGTAAACTTGTTGACGTCACAGCAGAACACCGAAGTAGGATCCACGGTGTCGCATCGGAGTTCTTTGGTGGGACACTGGGAGCGGTCCAGGTGGAAGCACTTGCCCATCTTCATGTTCGGCTTGGGGTATGTCGGGGGAGGGGTGGACGCTGGTACTGGCTGGAAATAATAGAGGGCACTGATTTAAAATTTCATTTTGTAACGTTTCTTACTTCAGCTTGAGAAGGTTTGATATGGGTCCAGGATTTAGACTTCATTGCGGCCTATAAACGTTTTACAAGGCCTAAGATGGTTAGCCACGAATATCATCTGATAATGCTATAAGTAGTATAAGTTGATGCACTGATAGCGCGACGGCAATTGCTGATAAATGATAAATATCTTTATTTTTCAATTTAGGCACATTACATTGCACTTATGAACGTAAAAAAAGCTACTACCGGTTCTAACCCTACACCACAGCCCGGGAAGATTATTCCCATATTTGACGACCGGTTGACGTAGTTGGTAATGACCCTGCCTGCTAAGCCGATGGTCCTGCCTGGGTTCGAATCCCGGTGAGGGCATTTTATTCGTGTGATGTACAGTCGGTGCCCTCACATAAGTATCCACCCGCGCAAAGCACTTGCAATACTTGCATATGTGGGGTGGATACTTGTTCCTAAGTCATGGATGTTTTCTATGTATCTATTTATGTATTTGTATATTATATATATCGTTGTCTGAGTACCCGTAACACAAGCCTTCTTGAGCTTACTGCGGGACTTAGTCAATTTGTGTAAGAATGTCCTATAATATTTATTCATTTATTTATTTATGGGCGGCTAATGCCATGGTGGCATCGATATAAGATGATTATGAGTATGAGTCTCGACTCGAACAACACAGAAGTACTAACCTCTGGACTTCTGTACTTCTGTGCTGCTTGTTCCAGCTCGTCCACTCTTGTCTCGATGGTTGGCATGTGCCCCAGCAGATACACCACGAAGCACCATAGCGCCGCCTGTTGAAAACATACACAGTTCATACACAGTACTCCCTTGACCAGAAGAGTTTTAGAAACCAATTCTTTGAAAGAGATGTAATATACCACAGAAAAAGTGACGAAGTTCCCAGGTGAGCAGGACTGGGATCGAACCAGCGACCGCGTGCTTTCGCGCAGACGCCCTAACCACTGGGCTACCCGATCACGGCAACCAGAGTCCGAAAATTCCTAAGTATATGCAATCCTCTCTTATTTTAAACGTTTAAGGTGCGTTCCGCCCATCCTACAGCTCAGACTTGCGTCCAGTACTGCCTTCTAGATAATCTTAACAGATTATTTTCAACTACAAGCGAGAGATGGCGCCACCATACTGTACAATTGTATATGACATCTCTTTCAATTTATAATTTATATGTAGTAGTGAGCCTACTTAAAAATATGAATTAAAACATTAATTATATATAATAAATGATTTTATTCGTGCTTTACAATTGTCAATTTCTTCGAGTTAATTAATTCTTAAGAAACGTTTCCACGTTGTATAAGTATGCGTAATATCGATCTTTTATTGAGTATCTCTGGTTTTGACACATAATAGAAAGAGAGAGAGAGAGAGAGATTCTACTACCTAGACAAATTTTCTGTCTCTTCCCAAAATTTTATGTCTAATTAATGAATTAATCACAGTGAATCCTTCAGTTGGCATAGTCATAGTCTTTTATTCATAATATTACAAAATATTACATGTCAACAAATTACAATTACAAAAATACAGTTAAGTATTAAAATTAAGTGAAAATTTAAATAAATTATATGGTTATGTCGTAGTATTACATTAGCGAAGAATAAGTACAATCAGAAAATATATTTAAGTATTGAATTAAACTAATAGATTTAAATTATACATTAGGTAAATATTCATAAAATTCGTTTAAATATGGTAGACAAGCGAGTTTTTATTCGAGCTGAGTCAGTCGCGCAGTCCAAGGTATTCCAGACTAACCGTATTTAAACCCAGTCTTTTTCCGGTAGAAACAGGATAAATAAACAAAATATTAGGTAATTTACTACTCATTAATGCCAAAACATGACTAATTAACGACTTGCTTCCGTAATAAATGCTTCGCGTAAATTTATCGGATTTTCCAGTTGGCATTGGGGATTCAAATCCATGAAACCACAAACATCGAAATCTCTTTCACTCAAAGTAAGTGCGATAGAGATATTTTTCTATTTTTGATGAAGCAGACATAAAATGGCAACACGATTAAAAGGTTGTAAAAATAACCGCAACGTAAACACTCAGGTGAAGGTTTGTAATAAATATCACTTCTAAAAATACGTGGGACTCGATCTAAGGTCGAGTCGGCATGATGTGTGAAGGAAAGATGGCGACTTCATAATATCTAAATAAAATAAAGTTTTTTTACGGAGCCGTAATAAAATTATATCATTACTCAATGTTTTTATGCAATCCATTAGGTTTTACTATTTATGTATTTTAGACTTCGAGCAACAGAGGCTTCTAACGCTTTGGAAGGGAGACATCAAATTATTCTGTCACCTTTTGGGGGGATCTAAGTAGCTACTAAACAAAGGCAATAAGCGACATATTCGTGGAATGCATAAGCTAACAATGCCTAGTTTATTCTGTTATGTCAGAGATGGTTTAAGCTCAGAAAGCCAATGTCCCTGGTCTAAAACCGTTCGCCTTGCCCGACACTCGCCAGAGGAAGCGGTTATTGGATAATTGGCTCACGGCTGGACGGAGATGTCGGAGATACACTCAATTGTCTTCACTGACTTGGTGTAGTCACCGGCTTAGTTCTTCTTTTAAGAAAAGTTGTAAATTTTTGACCCGCGGTTAGCGAACTTACCCGAAGTTAAACGTTTATTTCATATGGAATTTGAGATAAAGGACACACACCAGTCCGATCCCATACGGGACGATCTCATTTAATGGGAGCTACCGTATTGTCGCTCACCAGGCGGCGCCATTCATGCGTGGGTCCTGTGTCAGTATGAGAGAACTGTCAAAGTGACGTTTGAAATGTTCCCGCAGGACTCACGTTCCACTAGCGCCCCTAGCGGAAAATCGCCTCGCGGTAATCCTCATTTCATTAAATTTATTAATTGCTACCTGTCAGATTCTATATAAATTGTGACAGCTCGGAACCCTCGGAGATCACGTGATTTTTTTCTATAGAAACTGAGAGATCGTCCCGGATCGGATCGGATCGGATCGGACTGGTGTGAGTCATCCTTAACGTTGAGAGCGGCTAACCTCTCTATCCCTCTTGAATATTCAAGTGATAAGGAGGGAAATAGACGAACGAATGAAAGAAGTATTTCAAAGTAGGCCTCCAGATAGGTAGAGGTACTTAGGTACATCAATCATCTCCGATATAATTCTGTGAATCTAGATGTTTAGCAGGTTAAGATATGTTCAGTTTGTTTAAGATTAACTTTGCTTCAGTAAAACGCAACCGTTCAGTAAAATGGAAATGCAATCTTTACAGACATGCGTAAGGATTTCTTCCTTGTGTTTGACATGATCGTCAATTCCTAGCGTTAGGCGTAACAAAACTATTAAGGACGACTCACACTAGAACGGGACGGGACAGGACGAGGTCAATTTCTATAGAAAACGTCATGTGACATCCGAGGGCTCCGAGCTATCACGTGATTCTTTCTATAGAAATTAACAGATCGTCCCGTCCCGTCCCGTGAGTCATCCTTAAGAAAATCCATTGGCATATCTTACGACTGAAACACTATTGCCGGAATCGCACCAATAAATCGCTACAACTGCTAATTCTATTTATATTTGACGATATATTTTATCGCTCGGCAAACGCAAACATCGGCGGCTAAATGTAGGTTGCAGTGAAACAGATGTCGCGACACGTGTTCTGATGACCTGACGTAATTATTGCTGAATGCGCCGAAATTTTAAAACGTAATAATTATAAGAGCCTAGGCAGAGAGTACCTTGTACCATTCGGGGTCGAAACTCTTGGTCCATGGGGTCCCAGCGCACGAAACTTTTTCGTAGGAATCGCGAAACGTCTGGTTGATGTTAGTGGTGACCGAAGAGCTGGTGGCTTCCTCGCACAACGTATCAGTATTGCGATACAACGAGGAAATGCCGCCAGCATCCTAAGTACAATGCCTCAAGGACCTATTTTAGATTTAAGGTAGGTAGAGGTAGGTAGTTAGGTAAGTTACACTTACTGTATATATTTTCATAATTTATTTTATTTATTTAAAAAACTTTATTGCACAGTAAATAATGTACAAAAGGCGAACTTAATGCCAGAAGGCATTCTCTACCAGTTAACCTTTGTTAAATGTTATTGAATATTATTAACACATCCATAGGATAATTCAAGGGATTTGCGGAATCTAAATTACTCTAGACTTAATAGACTGATAAAATCATGAACACTTTTCTTAAACTAAAAAGTTATCAATTGTTTAAAATGTGACACAAGTAAGAATAGAGCATCGACACCGAACATATAAAGATAAAGAGCTAAAAATAGACTGAGGGCAAATAAAATATAAGTAAGTAAGTAATATAAATATAATGGCAAGCTGTATACATAACGCGTGATATCCCACTATCTTATCGTTGGCTGAAATATTTGGCATGGTAAGCCTGAGCTTAATGAGTTACGCATAACACAAAAAAACTAGATGACATAGGCTGAATATATCGAGCTTATGAATCTAGGACATATGTGTTTGCGCTATTGATCGACAAAGCGTGTCTTGCGAAAAGGAGAGCCAGTCCAGCCAAAATATAAACGGTAGATGAAGAAATATCCAAGGTTTACAGCCATATGAATATATTTTTGATAACTACATTATTATCCACGGTTTTCCAATCGTCACTGGATTGGCAAACCTGTATTTTTACTATTTTAGCTTCTTAAATTCTTTCTGGCATTGATAATATATTTTTTGTACAATGTGTAACCAACCTGAAAAGCTAGCAGCCCATTTCCCTTCCTGCTTTTTTTGTAGATAGATTTTGGGTTCCCACTTCCCAGTGGTTTTACACGTAAAAGGCAGTTGTGCATTATCTACGGAGATAAAAGCTTTCTTCCGTATTAAAATGTTTATGCACTTTTTATTTTACTCTTTTGGACACCAAATATTTTTGTCTGATTAGACGATACTATATATACTACACACTACTATATTAAATTGCAGGTAATTGCACTGGACGTAAGTCTGACTTAAGTGTGAACTGTAGGATGAGCAGAACGCACCTTAAACGTTTAAAATAAAAAAGAATTGCATACCTATAGCGCTTGAATTGTTAGAACTTGGCGATGCAAAGCCAATTATACCGATTGCTAATTATACATATAACATATCTTGCATAACAAATGATAATTATCCTATATGATAGTTATAAGAAATAAGTTTTATAAGTTACAAAAATAAAAATTATACGAAATAACAATAGGTACTTTCATATTATGTCAAATTAAACCCTTTGAACATATATGAAATTATTTTATATCCAATAAATATACATCAACTTTTATAACAAATATTACACACCCACATTTTTAACAGTTGTAATCCAGGTATTAGTCAAAGTGATATAAACTTTCCAAAATTATATTATTATACTACTACTTATTTTATTTATACCGTTAGTCATTGCACCAGGCACGTATAACTCGTATAAGGTATGCTTACCTAGGTTTTCTATGCATATAATCGCAAACAATGCCAGCTCCGTTTCTAAGTCCTATTTATAGCTTCGGTAAGCTGTAACGTAATGCATTATTAATATTTTCATTATCTTCAATTATAGAAGTATGTTTCCATAAGCTAGTCGACTAAAAAATACTATTTAGCCTGTTAGATTATTAAACAATATTAGTAGTTTATGCCACATGCCACAGTGATATAATAAGGGACTCTGCTTCGTCTCGTTTTGTAACGGACTAACGGTGACCCTCAAGTTTTAAGAACCAATTATGAGCTGTTGCATACTCTAGTTTTTCTACGACATCTAAAATAGCGAAAAAACAAAATTTCGGAAAGTTGGCAGAATATGGAGGATGCCGTATGCCAACTATAGAAATTAAAAAAAAAACAACAGTTCTAATAATATATTGTATAATAGTAGTTTATGCAACAGTGATATAATAAGGGTTCTTAAAACTCGAGGGTCGCCGTTACAAAACGAGGCGAAGCAGAGATTTGTAATAATAGACCCGAGAGTTTTAAGAACCAATTATGAGCTGTGGCATACCCTAGTTTTTCTACGACAGCTAAAATAGCGTAAAAAGCAAAATCTAGAAACGTGGCAGAATAGGGAAGATGTTGTGCCCACTATAGAAATTTAAAAAAAAACAACAACAGTGCTAATATATTGTATGAAAATCCATAGGAGCAGTGTTCTTATGTAATACCATAGACAACGTTATAATGTATACTTTTTAAATATCGCTGTCAGTCATCTAATTGACAGATAGAAGTGCTGGAGTAGAAAAAAATCCATATGAGCAGTGTTCTTATGGAATACCATGGACAACGTTATAATGTTTTTTTTTTTTGATATCGCTGTCGGGCAAGTGCTGGAGTAGAAACATTATATTTATAGTTAGTCATTTAACCACAACGCTACTTACACGTGAAGATAAACATTATATGTTTATTAATACATTAACAATCGCAAACAATCCCATCTCCGTTTCAAAGTCCTATTTATATCTTGCTCAGCTGTAATGTTGCATTATTAATATTTCCATTATTGTCTTTGTTTATGGAAGGTTTCCAATGTAATTGTATATGACTTTATCGCGGTTTGTTGTTGTATCACACAGATGCCTTAATCTGTCATTAAAAGGTAGGCATTATAAAATAATTAAGATAGGGGTACGATTATAACATTCTCAAAAGGTAGGTAGGTAACTCTACCTACACATATATTTAAAAGTATACGTATGTAGACATTTTTTTTAATACTACGACGGTGACAAACAATCATACACTCATCCTGATGGTAAGCGGTCACCGTAGCCTATGGACGCCTGCAACTCCAGAGGTGTTACATGCGCGTTGCCGACCCTTAAAAGGAGGATTCGCTGGGTTGACAGCTAAAGGGGCAAGCTTTGCTCCATGGCGCAAGCTTTGCCCCAGCTGTCAACACAGTGATTCCTCTTGGAGCTCTGGCGACCTTACTCACCAACAGAAACACAACACTATGAGTAGGGTCTAGTGTTATTAAACTGCGGTGTTCTGTAAGGTGGAGGTACTTCCCCAGATGGGCTCTGCTCCAGATTTGAGCGAGTCGACATTCGTTGTGCTGTGCCCTATACCAAATTACCAATATGCATCCGCTGTGCCCATACCTATCTGCCTCCCCCCCATATACGTTCGGGCAAGTGCATGCAATTTATCATAAATTGATTGGCAGATCCAACGGACATGCCCGGACGTATACGGCCGGCTAATATCAAAATTTTGGATATTTAAGTGTGACTCGGATTTCACTATTACATATAGGATACAACTATTAGATATAGAGATTAATTTGTTTTAGGTATGTACAGTCAAATGCAAAAATATGGTTCGACATAATCGACTCATAAATATGGTACTACACTCTTATTACACCGGCATAAGGTGCTATGGGACATATTTTTGAGTAAGATGTGCACCACCATATTTTTACACTTGACTGTACAGTGCCTCAAGGATTAATACCATTTGTTTTTAGATATACCTCGTTTTAAATTTATGTTATAGTAAGTAATTTGTAATTTACTATCTTATAAATTGTACCTACTTCAATTTGAATTACCTACTGCAATTTTTTTATTAATCAACTTATACGAACAACATTAGGCTATCGTCCTTTGCAAAGGACATAAGTACTGTTAAATGAAAAATTTAAGTCATATACCTATATTCCTATTATTTTTCATGAACTTTCTAAACACTAAGTCTAAATAATAAGTTAAGGTTTACATTAAAGTATATTCCTGACTGTACCTTAATATGTGGATATGACAACGTGTGATAGGTATGCCTGGAATGCCCATCACGGACATCACATGATTCACATAATCGCGTAATTACAGACACATGGCAAGCCACTAAGCACATGTGCTAGGTATTATCTCATGTTATAAAAACAAATGTAACTAATATTATACTGGTATTCAAGGATGACACCAATCCGACACGGGATGATCTGGTAGTTTCTATAGAAAACATCACGTGATTCTTTCTATAGAAACTGATCGTCTCGGATCGGATCGGAATGGTGTGAGTCATCCTTGAATAAGAGTATTTCGAATAAGATAAGTTTGATATTTGTTGGCAACTGCCAAAGATGGCTTATGTTCTTTAAACGTATGTATTTGTCTAATTATTTATTACGCCCTACAGGTTGTATAATTTAAACTTTCGTGAGTAATACTGATATGAAATTGCAACGGTTAACACTCACGTATTTTAATCACAATAGGCGTGACATGTTTCGACTGCATCGGGCAGTCATCGTCGGACAGAGTGGTGTTGTCACCTTCGCGGCATGCCCCCCTGCAGGTTACATTCGTGTTTTTAATATTTGAAATTCAACTTGTTTGTTTGATAGTTGGAATAGTTTAAGGATTATTATAATTGGAAATAATGGTGAAAACAGTTTAACCACACTAACCTCATTGCAAAGACATAAAACCTGCTATACACACCTACCTGGTCAGTTGCATAAAGTACTAGCTTTTGCCTGCGGCTTCGCTCGCGTTAGAAACAGACAAAAAGTAGCCTATGTCACTCTCCATTCCTTCAACTATCTCCACTTAAAAAATCACGTCAATTCGTCGCTCCGTTTTGCCGTGAAAGACAAGAAAGTATGGATGCGTGTGCATTGATCGATGCGTATTGACGGGCATGTCATTTGCATGCTGGTCATGTTGCTTGGCGTGCTATAGCATAGCTCGCAAACCTGCTTATACATCGTTAATTCGTTATTGCCAATCATGATCACAACACACTAACAAGAATATTGCATTTAAATCCAGTCCATCAGGATTTTAACGCAATGGGAGCTACCGTATTGTCGCTCACCAGGCGGCGCCACTCATGCGTGGGTCCTGTGTCAGTATGAGAGAATTGTCAAAGTGACGTTTGAAATGTTCCCGCAGGACCTACGTTCCACTAGCGCCCCTAGCGGAAAATCGACTCGCGTTAATCCCCATTAAATTTATTCTAACCATTCCAACTTAGGCATTTTAAAATGAGTATGAATTAAAACACTAAAAATTGCCAGTAGCTACCACGAAAATCGAACGATTACGGATTTGTATCGCCATCTCTGTCACACTTGCGTATTAGAGTGACAAAGAGGAGAGATAAGCTAGTCGGACTTCCGATCCGAAGATTCAAATCCCACCGGTTCGCATTCGCACCAGAGTTTTTCGGAACTTACGTACGAAATATCATTCGATATTACGTTGCTTTTCGGTTAATGAAAAATTTTACGTCAACGTGACAAAATTTTACAACAATTGCATCTTACTAGCATATTTTACGATATCTATCTCAGATTGATCCCTAGGTATTATTTACAACGCTTTCTTTACTAAAGTCGTATCAAAGACCCGTCTGGTATCAGAGGCCCTTACCACGACGTCTTAAAGCGATTCAGCTGACGACCTAAACTGAGTCGCTTCCATACAACCGAGCCTAAACTGAACCTAAACTAAATCGCCTTCAGACATTATAGTAAGGCCCCAAGTCATCATTATCACAATTATTTATTTAATTTCGTAAAACGTAATCAGAGCTATTCTCGAGATGACATTATTTGAGCTTCTCAAACAGAGATTGCGTTACAGACCTTGGTGATGTTTGTTCAATGCTCAGTTGTAAGTCTGTTGAATTTAATTATATAAACGTATAATTTATGTTTGATGTAATTTAAAATATAATAAAGGTTCACAGTGGTTTAGTAAACTTGAGGTTAAATTAAGGTTAAGTTAAACGCTATTCATGATAACAATCTTCCTCTTTTAAATAATGGCGTCTGTCCGAGAGTTGGACAATTTTGCCAATGTCAAGTATTATGATATGTATAATATATCGTCATATAAATTGACATTATATTTATAACATATAAATAGTATATTGCCACTTGGGCGACGTTTTTCGATAATTGGCCTCACTATTTGTTAAGGTTAAGCTATAGGGCCGAGATCCCGGGACAACCGGGTAATGACTAAATACGGTTACACGCGTTTCAGGATTAATTCTTCATTAGCTGCACACTTCTTCGTTAGTTTACTGCACAATAAGCTATAAATATTACACATTAAACAACATTTAGCAGACAAAAAACTATTCCAGAGACGCCTTCGCCATCTTGAGTATCAACCGAAAGTCATGACGACAAATATTAGGCAAGGCCGTTATGACATCATCATAGACATCACTTTTGGTAAGACTAATAAAATATATAATTTTGGAATATGCGAATGACACAGCTATAGTCTAACATTAGATTAAAAATACTCTATATACATCTACATATATGCCTCCCTTTTTTCGGAGTGGCAATACAAGCGTAAGAATAACAGTAGATATGACTATGCAGGAATGAAAACAGATCCAGACAGACATTAAATTACAATAGCCTGATTTGCTCAAATTACGTTCGAATGGGATGTACTCGTAGATAACGTATGCAAAAATCCTACAAACTTTTTTCCGGCAGTAGGTAAAAAGTAAAAAAATTAAACTTAACAAAGTCGATTTTTGAAATTTACGGTAGTAAATATTTTTCTTGTTTGTGAAGATGACGACATATTTATCTTCTATATATTAAAAGCGAAACCGAAGAAAACTTATCCACGTAAACCGGTAAAACTTACAATATTTCGCTAGAAATCAATGATAGTAACTAAAAAATAGTCCTGAAAAAAAAACAACTACAAAAACATAAATACAGAAAAATCTTACAAGAAAAACGACTGAAACATGTGTGTACATATTTGTGACGATTAGCATGAAACGATACTTTGTTGGATTTTGGTGCCTGAAAATCAGCTATTATTAATTATTTCCCAAATAATCAAAATTTCCATACAACCTGACAGTTCAATGACTGGATTATATAGCTGCCAGTGACATAGGCGGTAATGGAAGACACCCGGGACTGCCTCATGGTTTCTTTCCACAATGCCGCTATTTAGCAATAGGTAGGGCACCTCACTGGATAGGTTAATTAGAAACTGCTAGTTTGCAGTATTTGCCCGACTGCCACGCTCAAAGGAAAAGGTCCAAGGGTTATCAGATACAAAAACGACTGTAGTAGGCCGACTTCGTTCCACAGCCGAAGCTTCCGCATGCCGCAGGAGATCCCTCTAAAACACATGTTCCCAGTCTAATTTCAATACCAACTTTAAGTTATATCTAATACTAATACTTAGAAGGAGAATCACCATAGATGATAACTGTAAAAACCGCCCAAGTGCGAATTGGAATCGCGCACGAAGGGTTCCATACCATTATCTATAAGAACGGCAAAAAACACGTTTAATAATGAGAGCCTCCCTAATTATTTGTTTTGTTTTAAGTTAAATATTTATTTTCAAAGTAAATGTATACTTAACTATAATTTGAAATAGATATCATATACTAAACAAAAAGACCAACACCGACGGAGGCCAATCCGAGAATCGAACTCGGGTCTTCAGCTTACGCGGGCTAATGCCATAACCAGTAGGCCAATTGGTCTCACCGAATTACAGCGAATTTCTCGTGTATATGCAATCTCAGTAACAGGCAAGACGCCTAATAACAAACCAAAAAGAAATTAAATAATTTGATTTGTTTCAAAAAAATTTAAAACTAATTATTTTGTAAATATTTCAAGCATACAAGCAAAAACACGTTGGCTGTATGGGAGCCCCCTTAAATACATATTTTATTCTGTTTTTACTATTTTTTGTTATAGCGGCAACAAAAATACATCATGTGTGTAAACTTCAACTATCATTGTTCATGAGATACAGCCTGGTGACAGACGGACAGCGAGGTCTTAGTCATAGCGTCCTGTTTAACCCTTTAGGTGAGGAACCCTAACCAGATTAACTTTAGTTAATATAAAAACTGACAGCCCGATCATCGCGAAACAAGAGAAAGAGTCGATACGTAGGTACGTACAATTTTTTGCTGCGAATTTTTATCTCTTCATCGAGACACGAAGTTTTTATCCTATGGACGTTTTTATTGATATTTTTTATTGCGTACAAGGACCGCCCGCGGTGCCCGCCGGGTGTTAACTAATACAATTGCCGTCGATCGGACTTACTAACGATGTAAACAAAAGGCATCACATGTTTTGTCACTGTTTCTCCTTGTAAGTATTTTGAACTTATATCGTTTAGTGTGGTAGGGCACAACGAATGTCGTCTCGATCTGCCAATCAATTTATGATAAATTTGTCCAGCGGATGGCCGGTGGCCATTCCTACCCGGTAGTATGCATGCAATTGCCCGAACGTATATGGGGGGGAGGCAGAGAGGTATGGGCACAGCGGATGCATATTGGTATAGGGCACAGCACAACGAATGTCGTCTCGCTCAAATCTGGAGCAGAGCCCATCTGGGGAAATACCTCCACCTTACAGAAAACCGCAGTTTAATAACACTAGACCCGACTCATAGTGTTGTGTTTCTGTTGGTGAGTAAGGTCGCCAGAGCTCCAAGAGGATTCACTATGTTGACAGCTGGGGACCCACGGAGCAAAGCTTGCCCCTTTAGCTGTCAAATAAGCGAATCCTTCTTTATTTTTAAAGTCGTCAACGCGCATGTAAAACTCCTGAAGTTGCAGGCGTCCATAGCGTACGGTGACCGCTTACTATCAGGCGGGCCGTGTGCTTGTTTGTCACCGTCAAAGTTTTAAAAAATACTACCTCATCAAACACCACTGAAACCATTCACTACTGAAACGATCGTATTATCGTAACATACAGAACATAAGATAAATAACTTAATCTTCGATATTTCACTAAAAACTTAAAAGTTGGGTTCAACAATCAATATGGCGATTTGTTTACATTGTTGGCAAGTTGAATTGACGGCCATTTTAGCTATTAAATAAAGTAGAAAGACTGTTGCCGACAACTGCCAATGTTACATGGATTAGCTCAAGGGTCCGGTTGGATGGGTTCTTGTAGGTAAAGAAAACAATTAAAGTTTTTTAATTTTAATCTAGAATGGCGTTAACACAATCTTACAATACTAAGTTAAACCAGCTAGCTTAAGTCCTATCCTAGATTACACTTTAAACGCTAGAATTGAGCGAGCATGCAGCGTGGGTGAGTGAATGTAAAGGTATTTTTGGATTACTTAAAGGGGTATATCCAGGAAGAAAATGGTTTGATCTGACCTTCCACGGAGGGGAGGGGGCAGTGGGGTAAACTGTTGCTGAATAATACAATCTGGCGGATGTCACACAGGCTGGATGCGATTCGCACTGCACGCCTGTGTGCAAGACAACTCTTCAAGACAACCTGTAGTTAGTAGAAACCTTGAAATCTTACTTAAAAAAAAAAAAATATACCACGACGGTGGCAAACAAGTTAAGCTGATGGAAAGCAGTCACCGTAGCCTATGGACGCCTGCAACTCCAGGGGGGTCACATGCGCGTTACCGACCCATTAAAGTCTGCTAACTGAGTTTACTAATGCTTGGCTTGGCCTTATACTATAAAAAGAATTACAAAAGTAGGTACACATATTTGCAGACTAGGTGGAGTGTTTTCCTTTGAAACCAACGTCAGCCCCAAATTGATGTTATGTCTACTTGACCGGACAAACATCTGATGATCGTAACTTTTGTGCGACCGCCCACTTCTGTTTACCGAACGTTGTGAACCTCCCTTCTTGGGTACTGACGGTTTCTTTTTATATCCCGAATTCACGACGGTGATGGACGGTGACAGCGCAAAAAAATGCAGTTAATTCATCACTGACAAATCGATTAAATGTTTGTTCAAATGTTTTCTTATACTGAGGTGAGCAATAATAGTAGTTTATTAAATGCAACAGTGATATAATAAGGGTTCATAAAACTTGAGGGTCACTGTTATAAAACGAGACGAAGTCGAGTTTTGTAATAATAGACCCGAGAGATGATAAATAATGACCTAGGATGCTGGCGTTTTGATCTGTGCTGGCGTCATTTCCTCGTTGTATCGCAATGCTGATACGTTGTGCGAGGAAGCCACCAGCTCTTCGGTCACCAGTAACATCAACCAGACGTTTCGCGATATATATCACGTAGGTATTGTAATTTGTAATTCGATTAACCGTGGCCGCCAGTCATACTCAGATGAAAGCATTGAAATTTAAACAAAAGTATTTGAAAAATATAGTTGGTTTTCATATTTAAAGAATTTATAATTTGCTAAAAATGGAATATGTCATAGACCACATTGGGCAGTAACAGGATAGGCGGTCCAAAATATTTACCTAAGTACAGTCAGCCACACAGCTAACAATACACCCAAAGTGCCAAAAATATGTATACACAACCTGCTCAGACAATAAAGTCCTGTATTGTAGATAGTTTTGGCACTTTCGGTGTATTGTTAGATGTGTGGCTGACTGTAAATATAAGGAAAACATGGTTTCCTCATTTAAATGCCTTCATACGAAGTCAATATTTGAAAAGGCTAATTTGGTTTTGTCAACAATTATCGAATAAGCGAGTGGTAGTTGACTTGTACCACGATGGAACCTTGTCACGAAATGTCAATTCCGAAATATTGTTTCTCTTCTTCTTCTTTTAAATAATGGCTTCTGTCCGAGAGTTGGACAATTTTGCCATTGTCACGTATTATTATTATTTTAGTATATTATATAAATATAAAAGTATATTGCCACTTGCGCAAATAATTGGGCGGGTAATTGACCTCGCTATATGTTAAGTTTATCGCTATAAGACTGATAATATAGCTTCTCAGGAGGCCAAGATCTCGGGATTGCAGCTTGGTGACTAAAGGAGTGACTGAACTCGTTTCAGGATTAATTATTTATTAGATATACTGCTTCGTTAGTTTACTGCACAATTAGCTGTCAACATAGCACATTAAACAACATTTTGCAAACAATATACAAAAAAATATTCCAGAGAAGCCATCGCAATTTTGAGAAACAAACGACAAACCAAAATATTATATGAAATTTGTGTGTAACATGGCGTTACTTTACCTACTGTCACAGAATAAATAATAGTACAAGTACAGAAGACCCTCTGTTTTGATGTTCACGAATGCCGCCTTTTTACGTGCCTATTAATTATTATTAGCACGGACCGCACGCGAGCCGCGCTGTCATTGAGTTCTATTGCCCGGCGCGAAGGTCGATATTACTCCGCACCTCGCCGAAGATAGGGTTGTCATTTTTTTGAACGACGTCGGTGGCAAACAAGCATACGGTCCGCCTCGGCGACAATAAGATATTTCAATGTACATATCACCTACGCATCTTGTACCTACCCTTGATCCAATAATATACACACACAGAATACGCGAATTATAAATATTAAATAGCACGCGTGGTATATCTACATGCATAAATTATTACACTTAGCAGCTACTTAGGTAAATAACACCGAAAACATAACAGGCGTGTGACCGCAAACCGTAACGAAGATCGTAAAGTCTATCTCCATCTGTCACACTTACTATTCGAGTGACAGAGACGGAGATAGACTTTACGATCTTCGTTACGGCACAGAATACATATTAGTACAAGTACAAAAATCCCTCTCCAACAACTCGTTTAAAGAAATAACGACTCATGTTACGATAATACTAAGTTAAAATTCCGACCGCGCAACGCTGAATGCCTACAATTATATTCACGTAAAGTGCGCTCTCTCTCTATCGCGTAACTCGTTCCTTTTATGATGATATCAATGTTGTCTTCTTTTAATATAATCTTAATACTTAGTTACTACCTTTTTATATTGCTCTACTTTAGCTCGAATAAACCTAAGATATGTCTAAGTGGTATGTAGGTTTAATTCTAATAAATTTGCGTGCAACTAGTTAGGCATAGGTACTTACTTAGATAGGTACCTTAATTGAAACAGGCCTGATGAACCTACCCAAAGGCCTTGAATAATTCCGCCCTTTAGTTATTTTAATATAAATAAAATTCTGTGACGGCGGTCGAATCAGTACGTAGGTATGCGACGAATAACTCTCGCGCGTGCGTCACCGCTCGCCCGTGAGTCCCTACTGATTTTGCCCCTAGCAAGGGGTACTTACAGTTCGATACCTACACGCGCGAGTGGGACAGGCCTGCTACTGTGACAGAGTTTTATCGTGACTCATCGTCATCAATAAAAGTCCGCGAGTGTACCTACTCGTACTGTTGCTATGAGCTATATGTTTTTTTTAATAATGTGGATATGGCGTTCGTGGCCCAGCGGCTTTCAGTCCGATGGTCACAGGTTCAAATCCTGCCGGCTCGTACCAATGAGCTTTTCGGACACGAAAATACAATATCATTTGATATCTACCAATCGCTTTTCGATGAAGGAAAACATCGTGAGGAAACCGAATTAATCCTAATAAGGCCTAGTTTACCCTCTGGGTTGGAAGGTCAGATGGCAGTCGTTTTCGTAAAACTAGAGCCTAGACCAAATCTTGGGATTAGTTGCCAAAGCGGACCCCACGCTCCCTGAGCCGTGGCATAGCTGGGAAACCGCTAGGAAGAAGAAGTAGGTGAATATGGCGTTCAATAGCTGCGTTAACCGCTTAGCATCAGGAGTAATGGATGACTCGCACGAACGTAATACCTCGGAACCTTAGGATGTCACGTGACATCCTGACGGGACGGGATGTGACGGGACAGGACGGGGCGGGACGGGACCATCTGGTCCCGTCCCGCCCCGTCCCGTCCCGTTATCGTGTGAGTCATCCCTAATGCTTGTTTTTCACTAATAGGATAAAGACATGTTTCTTTTTGTTATTAAACTTAAATTAAAACTATTAATAATAGTCCTTTACGTCGGAGACCTAATGGGAGCTACCATATTGTCGCTCACCAGGCGGCGCCACTCATGCGTGGGTCCTGTGTCTATATGAGAGAATCGTCAAAGTGACGTTTGAAATGCTCCCGCAGGACCCACGTTCCACTAGCGCCCTTCCGGCAAATCGACTCGCGGTAGTCCTTATTGTGTTAAATATATTATCTGAAGCTTTCTTATATATTGGCCAAGGTCTGTATAAGTACTATTTTTCTGCTCGACACTTGCAGCGGCCTGCAATTGGCTGCTTGCCGGCGGCAGGGCAGAAAACTATCATATAAACAGAAAACTATTTTATACTAAAAAAATGTTAATCTGTTTATACCGTGCTTATATTTACACTGTATTACTTCTCAGACTATTTTGGCAAGCCAAGAAGCCAACAAACGTGCTTTGAATTGAGTAGTGATGTGCGCACTTGTCATAAAATACTTATCGATAATTTGTAGTCGTGTTATATATTTTCGTATACAATACTAGCAATTCTATTTTTAGAAGGGGCCGGGGCTGTTAGTTTTTTATTTTTATGGTTATTTTCAATTTAAGTTTATTTAAAATTTTCTAGGTATAAATGTTGCCAATAAATATATTGTTTATTGGTTTAGCTACAATTATCAGTTATGTTGAATTATATGTTATTATGCGGTGTTTATTTGTTGCTTATGTTAGAAATACCTATCATATATACATATATTAAAAAATTTAAAAATTCAATAAGTAAATAATTTTACTTTATACCTGTTACTACACTATTAAGCTTGTTAAGGCTGGATTTGACCAAACTTTTTAACCAAGAGTAAGCGTTACTAATGTCAAAATCCCATAGTAATTTGACGTAACTATCTGAGAGTAAGCGTTATTCTCGGAATAAACATTTGGTAAAACGCAACCTTAGTAATCTAATACTTATATATACCTACTGATTTTTAATGTGATAACAGTTTATTGTGAAATTTCACAAACACGCACTAATGAACACACCAATAATTTTTTTTTTAGGTAATCAACCAACTTTTATATTTATGAAATATTTTTAGAAGAGTTTTTGGTTGCTGATCATAACATACCCACCACGGCGATGGCGGTTAAAAGCTATACCAACCTACTTATAATAAACAGGTAGGTATAGCTTTTAACTGCCATCTACATGAGTATAAAGTAGTACTTGGATTATTATATTAATCCAAGTGCTACTTATACTCAAGTAGAATGACTCCCGCTACCCTGGGTTTCTATCACAACCATCCAATAAGGACTCGAAACATCGGAATGTAATATACGCCATTTAATCATGTTATTATCATCTTAATAAATTTTAAAATTATTATCTTCTAATCCCGATACTTGAAGAAAATATTTCACACACACAGTACAGTGCAAAGTCAGTAAACTATAATAGTTCACGCGGCTTTATAGCCGTTATTGGCTGCATGAACTATTATTGAGTACTAGTTTTTAACACGATTAACGAGATATAATTACAACATGCGCTCACCCGTTTCGCGTCGATTGTTTCCAATAAAATTTCTGGCACTATAAAGACGTATGTTACTATGATTATTGAATCGGATAAGACTTTTAAACAATTCGTTGTATTTTAACTTGTTAGTAGCGCTCTTGGAAACATAAACAAAAGAGTATTGTTTCACAACCGTTTTAACTTGAACTTTATATTGTGGAATGGTGAGTTATGCTTGTATAGTATGTATGCTTGTATAAATACATCATATACCTATACTACATCTACATACATACGAAACTTGTGTACGTAAACTTATACCAGTGTACGAATAGCATCAATGGTTCAACAAATGGTTGTCACTGTAGTGTGTCGATAACAATACGCTTTTGTTTCCAACAAGTAACACATTATACCTTTAATGTGCAAGCTAGTAGCTTGGGGCAACGTTATTTTGAACCAAGTCAGATAGTAGATGTTTTTTTATCTATATGCCTCCCTTTTTTTATTCCGAGAAAATATAGAATTCAGTGCTCACAATTTAAAAATTAAAAGGAAATATGGCAAAAAAATCGTTCTTTACACCGGTCTTTTTAACTGAGTAGGGCTATATAAAAATCCGTTATAATAATATTGCTTATTATTACTATTCTATATAAAATACCTTAATTAAAACCTTAATTATATTGATATCATAAGCCATTTTCTTTGTTGTTACCTCATTGTATGTAATTATTCTCATAATTATAACAGTAAAGCTACAGTTTGTTAGCCTTGGTTATAAATAACTATTGTGCTCTGTGAATAAAGTGTAATCAACGTATTATTGATTATAAAAACTTGTAATTATACAACTTGTGTAAACTGACATCAATAGTAGTTTGTCGACCGACAACAGTCAACAACACAATACTCTTTTGCATATATATAATACAGATATTTTCGTACAAAAGGGACGAAAGAGATATTGTATAGAAAGCATTTTTTAATGTTACTTTTCTTAGATCATAGAAGTATGCACCTTTGTAAAAACTAACTCTTAAGAGAGGGTTGACCTCCCAGTGGCGCCCTCGTTTTTCTAATAAACCATTTCATTTCTCTATACCCCACTATAAAAACATTGTAATCTTACGAATTCCCCCTTTTTTTTTAAATGGTACAGTTTTATACTAACTACCATGTTCAGCTCTATCACTTAAACAGAAAAAAAGTGGCCACTTTTTGCCATTTAGGTGATACAGCAAAAAATATGTCAAATTAAACTATGTGCCAATGACCAGAAGTTGGAGGAATTAGTAGGACTTCAACGATCTTTTGGTGGGGTGTAGATAAATGAAATGGTTTATTAGAAAACAATCGGCCCAATGAGGGCGGCACTGGAGGGTCGGCCCCCTCTTAAGTATGAGTCGCGCTAGTCTGGGCCGAACCGGGACGAAGAATCGTCCTTTATTCAAAAATATTATCTTTTTACGCTATTACATAGTTTATCGAAATTCATAAAACCGTCTACGATGTTTGTGGCCACAATATGTCGCTATGTAATAAAAAAATCTCCTAAATAATATTAGTAGTGGTTAGAAAAGGTTAAGCACCTACTTTTTAATTAGGTACTTATTTCCAAGGTTCCACTTAGCTGTATTTGTGTAGGTCCCGCTAATAACTACGGCTATTGACGATACTTAGTGATAATGAGCATTACATAACCTAATAGAGTCAGGGATTGGTCAGTCTATTATTAGCATTTCATTAACAGATATCATAGTAGCATTTATAACTGACTACTATGACTAGCTTTTGCTCGCGACTTCGTGTGCGTTAAATTAAAACCAAAATTAAGATGGAATAAAAATGTGCTATCCTAAACTATCCCGATACCAAATTTTATCCGTTTAGCGGTTTTATCATAAAAAAGGTAACCGTCAGAGTAACTTTCGCATTTGTAATATTAGTATGAATAGTAGCAGAGGTTGCCGTATACAAAAAAGTTATTTCTTTCGCCTCAGTTCAAATCTTCAAAGAAAAGTTTATGGTAACATAAATTAGAACTACATTATTTTAATATCGATAAATTACTTTTATAAACTAGGTATACATAGTCTAAATCCTTTGAAATTAGCTCATAAGCTTACAAAGGCATTGTATTAATACAATAGTATTGTCTACTTTTGTTTTCGTAAGCGCCAACTAGGTACTTACAAAGCAGGTTATGTCTTGTTAATATAATGCCTTTGTAAGTTTACGAGCTCAGTTCATAGGATTTAGACTATAGACGCGAACAGAGGAAAGTACCTAGGAACTTTCCTCTGTTCGCGACTTCATCCTTGTAAATTTCGTTAAACCTTTCGTGCCTATTTTTGTGCCATACTTTACGAGTTCAAGAAAAACTTATGCTAAAAATTTGATAGGTAAACTATATGTTTAGATATCTAAGGTCGCCGCCAAAATACGTGTTATGTCTTTGTACAAAAACAAAATAACATAGACATATTTTGGCGTCGAATGTACACCCCTGAATGTACACTTACCCGGGTGTCGGTGGGTGAATATACGTAAAAAAACAGCACTAGACAATCAGCTATAAATAGCCAGTGCTACCAGTGCTACCAGTGTTAACTCTAAAGCAATTAAACAGTAATTAAGGCGAGTGCATCGCGTTCGGTCAACGAGTTAATTGAATCACGACATTCACGACATAATGTGATTGCTGTCAATGAGTTCGTGTCATATAAGTGTCTTGTAACACTACGTGTTGTTTATGACTTGTATTATATTACAATTTGTTGCATCGGTAGCGATGCTCCATTTACGTAAACCTACATATATTTTATTTTCAATTCTTATTGAATAACTTGAATGTGATTGGCCTAGAAAATTTTATTCTCATATTTCACTAAACATGCATCTCATAAAAAAACATCCGATTCTTTCGGGTCAGCAATTCAGCATTATGCTAAAACATGTTTTTGTTCTAATTTAATTTTGTACGCAATGACAAACAATCATGGAACATTATTTGTACATATTTGTATAACCGTGAAGGGCTTAATTTTGATTTAGATAAGCTATTAATTGTCTAATAATTTAGGATATCAAGTCCCACTCGCACACATACACAAACGGATGCAATAAATACCACCAGCACAAAAGCTAGCATTAACTTTAACCCTCATAAATTCCTTACTTTATTAGATGTGACTAAACTGACTTAATTTACCCTAGCGGAAAAAATAGCCCCCATTTTAAACCACATATGACTTGCAAACCATTTTAATTTTTTATTTTATTTTTATTTTATATACGGAGAACCAACAGCTTAAACAATGATATACATAGTGACAAAAGTAACAATTAAGAGCCAATTATAGGATCTCACCTATGAAACCAATCTTATTGTTTAATAAATAAGTATTTTGTTTTTTTAAGTAAGTCACTACGAGTACTAAATCCTGACCTAAGGGCCTACTAGGAACCATTTCTTTAGATGTTCGTCTATATGCTTCTCTAACGCTCTTGTATATTCGACTAATAAAGAGGCAAATAGACGAACCAACAAAAGAAGTTCTTCACGGTAGGTCTCGTGAACAATGGAGACCTTGGTCCCTTTTTTATTTAGGATATGACCTATATTCCAGTTTGTTTCATACGACTTTATTCCTGACAACACACATGTTTGTTTGTGATTAGTCCTATATTTACTAATTGCGAACCTCATCACCGCAGGTGTGGTCGATCTGGGACAGATAACAATGCTTAGGTATGTTCATTGGACTGTGGAAAGCCATTTAAATAGACTGTGTATAGTGAAGTGAATAAAAATATCGAATCAATTTCAGAGACGTGTATTATCGCTACATTAGTATATTTTACTGTTAGAATTTAATTTAAATATCTTTTATTTTTTTATTCGAATAACAGGTACATACAAAAACTTAATAAACTAAAACTTAACTAAAAATACTTAATAACTAATTTTTCGTAGATGATATAAAATAAAATTTTAATATAAACAAATTAACGCCAAAACTATGAGAGTATTTTTTTCTTCTACTGCTACTGGTAAAAATGTATTGCCCGAGCCAGACTTATTTAGAAAATATACTTATTTAATTTTATTACCTATGATCCATAGATATTTCACGTCGTCGTCTAAAGCCTGAAATCTGTTGGTTAACAAATTGTCGTTCTATGTAACTATTTGGATACACGTCTACTGTGATGGCCGGACAGATAACACGCAAGTAGTTCACTAGTGATGTCCGCTGTTACTCAATTATGCCAATTAACTTGATCACATCATCCGTTTCCCTGTTAGATCTATTTCTGTTCTTCCCTATTTATATTTTATACGTGAATTGACAATATTTAGAATTTTCTGTAACATTAAAAATCTACTTAACAATTATCATTTTTTATGTCGCAGTATTGTTTTGTATTCTTATTGATTACATCATTTTTGATTATATTATTTCACTAAAACAATTACTGTCCTTAACTAACGGTCAAGGTGAAGGACAAATTGACGTTAAGTAGCAGGAAGCTAGGGTAGTTACTTCAAAAACCGAAATTATCTCTCTCTATTGGAGCAGTTTTGTATTTTTTTAAATGTTTGATGTTCCTATTATAGTAGCAACTCCGTACAAGAACATGATAATTTATTTCCCTTCAAATTGCAGAATAAATGTATGACTAAGTATAGTATAGCAGACAGTCTGCTTCATCAATTCATCTTCGCATTCTTGAAGACGAGTGTTCTAGCATCTCCGACTTAAAGATTTATTATGTTATTCAAAACTGACCTCGTAACAAAATAAGTATTGTTTTTCTTGTATGCCTCCGATGACTTCTCGAAGTGATGTCACAGAATAACAATGAATGAAGGCTGGCAAAAGGTAAATAAAATTGACAGCTATTATTAGGATTTGACTCAGAGTGCGTATAGATAGTTATTAATAAATCATTTATAACTTAGCAGGCTATCCAAAGGTAAATATGGCAGGGCTGGTGCTAACCGAGATAACGAGATAGCTAATATTTGCAAAACGATATTTATTAAACCGTGATCGTAGTGGTGTAACGCGTGATCCTTGAATTCGTAAAAATTATGCTTGCTTGAAGTTTGAAATTAGTTTGGTTTGCTGATTATAGTGAAATTATGATTCGTTTTGTGAATTGCTGCCATGAACTGAAATAGTTGGTGAAGTCACGAATTTCTATACCAAATGGCTATTAAAAACGAGATCACGACTTAAATAGCCTAGACGTGAGAATAAGTTAACGCTTGTACCTGCAGATGGCACACTAATTTAAATAACAGTTGACAAATGCGTGCTACTGTTTACAAACAATCTAACACATGACTCAAATAACCTTCACATAACGACAAAAAATCGTTGGGCGCATTTTGGTGATTTACCAGCATGACTGTCGAATATCGATAAATATAAAATTAGTTAAAATGTCATTAGGTAGGTACAGTACAAAACAGTCAGCCAATTGGAACCCTAGGTTACTCTAGAACTATGTCAAAAAACAAGCAGTAAGAGATTTGTTACAATCTGATTTTTATCGTCACTGTTGCATAGTCCTACAGTGGCCTAAGGTTCCAATTGGTTGTCTGTACATGTCTATGATCATGAAGATAACTATATTCATACATTCAAATTCTTGGAAAAAAAACACTACTCTTTATTTTTCACTTTACAAGAGAGTGCATTTTATAAATAGTTGGTAATAAGAGTAGGTAAATACCAGCGAGCGTGGTCATTGTAAATCGTATCACAGTGGTGGATCCACGACTTCTACGTAGGTATAGTTATTATGTATTGTTACTCAGCCTCTCGGAAACATGACAGTTTCTATATCCACCGATGAATAGACGATTCATTTATGTTCGTAGGTATCTTTTATTTATGATAGGTAATATACTTACGCAGATAAAATTTGTAAAATTGGTCTCACTCACAACATTTTTTTACGAAAACAATGCGTCAGTTGAAACACCTTAGTAGGTATATTTTACCCTGAAATTATAATAAAAATGACTAATAATCTACCTAATTGTCTTACTCATAAGCATAGATAGTTACTCACTAAAATAAGTTTGTGTTGCAGATACCTAATGTTCTTATTTTCTTTCCTTATTTTCTGTAGCAGTGTAGCACAAATTGTTAATTTAACCCTTCTTTTTTTAAAGCTAGCAGCTTGAAAGTACTATAATCTATTCTTTCAAGCTGCAATAAGTATGAAAAGGTAATTACCGCTCAAAACGTGTATTCAAAAAATTGTTGTGCTTGTGCGGAAGTAATTTTTACCATTAAAAACAAGTAAACTTTCTTATTTTACTATGGTTTTAGAACCTATATTTACATATAAGTGAATTGTGTATATTAGAAGAAATTTTGATTCTAAGGCCTAAATAATGGTACACATTTTTACACGACGTTTCTATCAGTCTATTTTTTGTATGTCGATGCCTGGCAGACACTTCATTGACCACAGCGGTCAATATTTTCCCCCTAATATTATTATTCCCCTATATTATTATGCTTAATCATTGAAAACTTCCCTTCACAAATTCTTAAAATATAAATGCGGAACTTTAGTAACATTAGGTACTTATTTTAGTAAATACATGTAAATTACGTTGATGTCCTCAATACATTAACGTTATTTTACTGAATTTATTATTAGTATGATACATGGCTACACATTTAAGTACTGGGATGGAGCCAATTCTTTGTTCTGGCTGAAAAATGTAAGTACCTATTATGTCTTTCTGTAATTCACCTTAAATGAACCCTGACAGCGACTATAAGTACCTATATGATGTATTTGAACCAACTTTTAAGTCAAGAAATGCGACGAAATTGTAAATTATATTAATTATGTGACTCTTGAAATATTATTTGTTTTTCCTTGATCTAAAAATAATTTGACTCCACTATATCCTGTTTATTTATAAATAACGTGTAAGTAATTTATATTTAATATGTTCAAAAATACTCACGTCTAAAATACACATTCTCGTACGCCTCATTTTCTCACACGATTTTCCACGACAAAAATAAATCACAGGTTCGCACTAGAATTAACGCTTAAACACGTACAAATGCATCGCTCGTAAAATATGCAGTTTCAACTTTCGAATCCTATCGGCATCTAAAAAATGCCGCGTTCCCGCGCCACCCGCTCCGCGCACCATCTCCGCATTTTACACACTTTTAAAACAAAACTTGCTCACTTTCGAATGCTAAATCGACAAGTTCACGACACTTTTGACACTCGCACAACAAACCACATGTAGTCAGTCTAATTCGGACCGTCCCCGACTTGGCAAAACACAAAAGCGAATAGTTTACCACCACTCTTGTATACGTATACTAGCGCTGTTGCCGGCGAGAGAGAGATAGAACGCGAGTTATCAGTGTGCTATTGCGTATTTTGCGTGAGTTTCGAGTCGACGCGTTCGCGTGCGTCTTTTTTTACCGCTAGTTAAAGAAAGAGACGGCGTTTAAAGGGTTGCGTGTTTTTATGCAAATTCAAAGGGCAGTTGGGTATATCGTGCCGGTTCCTAGGGCATGGTACTTGGCGTGAGCGAGACAGGTGTATGTTAGTCAGTTTAGGCGA
This sequence comes from Lathronympha strigana, assembly GCA_949128165.1. Classification (NCBI taxonomy): domain Eukaryota; kingdom Metazoa; phylum Arthropoda; class Insecta; order Lepidoptera; family Tortricidae; genus Lathronympha; species Lathronympha strigana. The sequence continues at coordinate 21,659,381 of OX421912.1, forward strand.
GTATCCGGATTCCCTGGTTGTGCAGCGGTGATAACGCCGGTCAGCGGTCAGTTGCGCCGACCTCTATACATTATTTATTTTATTTTAGACTAGAATACCTAGTTTTAACGAATAATTTTAGTTGTGATGAAAATAAACTCATTCTTTATTTCTATAATGTGTTGATATAGTTTCTGTTATTACTTATTCGTATAATATTAATTATACTAACAACGTTCTCAAAAAACTACGCATTTGTAATGGTAGTAGATAAATATTCCCAAAAGGAAATATTTTTAACTCATAACTTTACGAATTCAAAATATTAATAATAGAACTAATAATATTTCATAAACTAAAATTATGTGAAATGTCGATATAACGAATTGAATGCAGCACATCACTAATAAAGATAAATGTTTTGCTAAATATGTGCCAAACAAAATAGCGAAGCCAGAGAATTTTGGAAAATGTAAATAATACGAATTATATTACCGATGAAATTGGTAAAAGTACTACTAATTAAACAAATAACTTGTAATTGGATTATCGCGTGGCTGAGTAAGTTCACTTTTTTCACGGGTTTTCGGCCGGGGCTTAAAGCGTCTGTAGACTACGGTGACTTATTGCTTTAAGTGGAAAATAAAAAACTTATAAGATACCTAAGTAGTGTAAGTACAGTCAACCAATTGGAACCCTTGGCCACTGTAGGACTATGTCATAGTGACGCTATAAATCAGATTGTAAGATATTTCTTACTGCTTGTCATTTTGACATGGTTCTAGAGTGGCCAAGGGTTCCAATTGGTTGACTGTACCTGTAGGTATTAGGCACAAAAGATTAAATTTATTACTTTTCGTTAGTTAGGCAAGTTAGGATAAAGTTGGCTGATAGTGGCATTTGAGCATTCGCTTGATATTATCAATATCGTCTTCCTTAAGGTACGGTTTTTTTAGTGATATATATATATATATACTTAGTCTAAATAAACGAAATCAACTAAAATCGCCGTCAATAGAACTTACAAATATTGACTGCAGACCTACCTAGTATTTTTTCAATAATAAAGTACTTAGATTTAAGTGGAATAAAGGCAATAAAAGGTTACATATTCCCACGTCATCGCATTTAGTTCACGCTAAATATATAGGCGTACTGAAGGCCTAGTATAAAATTATACGACATTAATTTCTCGATCGCGTTAGATTATCGAGAGTTCAAATTATGTTTGCCGTTTATTTAAATACGCTACGCTAACGCGGTCGAGAAGTTAATGTCGTACAATTTTATACTAGGCCTTCTGTACAGACTTCGCTCACATTAACTCACATAGCTCTGAACTGAACACTATCAGCATAGTGTTTGTCTTCGACGCCTGCCGCTTATAAATAGAAAGTTAGAAATGTAATTGCCGCTAAGTTTTCCATAGGCGCTTTAAACCGCAAACTAATACTTCCTACTTGCGGTTGTACTTTACGCGGCACTCACATCGAGGCGGTTCCGGATGCCGGCCCGGTGTGTAAGCAAGACAGCAGTACTCCTGCTCACGTATAGAGATGTCCTGTCATTGGGGAGACTACATCTTACTGAATTATGAAAGACTACAGTAAAATTCTTGCGCCTGTTTTGTCGCATTTTTTTAATACTACGACGGTGACAAACAAGCATACGGCCCGCCTGATGGTAACCGGTCACCGTAGCCTATGGACGCCTGCAACTCCAGGGGTGTTACACGCGCGTTGCCGACCCTTTAAAAAAGGCGGATTCGCTGTGTTGACAGCTAAAGAGGCAAGCTTTGCTCCGTGGGTCCCCAGCTGTCAACACAGTGAATCACATGGTTTTCTGAAAGGTGGAGGTACTTCCCCAGATGGGCTGTGCTCCAGATTTGAGCGAGACGACATTCGTTGTGCTGTTCCCTACCACACTAAACGATATGCATCCGCTGTGTCCATACCTCTCTTAACATACATTCGTGCATACTGCATATTGAGTGCCTCGTGGATTTTATGCTTTTATTATTGCCTACTGAGATTCAAGCACGGCTGAGGAAGCGAGAATAAAAAGGGCTAAACGCCGCGTATCGTTTTTTCCACGTTACGATAATAATATTTACCCATTTATTTTTCTCAATAGCTAACTAACTGTAACTGTTGTACTTGTTGTTGTTTAGCAACCATACGGTTTTCTAACCATTCGAACATTTTCCTTATTTTTAAATAGCTCATTTCTCTTTAAGTTTTTAACCACTCCCTAAACTTCCCTTTTTAGGGTTCCGGAGTCAACTAGGAACCTTATAGTTTCGCCGAGTCTGTCTGTCTGTCCGTCCGTCCGTCCGCGGATAATCTCCGTGACTGTAAGTACTAGAAAGCTGTAATTTTGTACGAATATATATATCGGTCACGCCAACAAAGTGGTAAAAAAGTGGTTATATATTTTTTTGATTAATTACCTCCGGGCCTAAGATGGTTATCCATGAATGTCATAAGATAATGCTATAAGTTGATAAACTGACAAGTTGCACGGATAGCGTGACGGTGACAGCTGCCAAATGCAAAGACATTTGACAGAACTGTTTAAAATAATCAGAAATTGTCAGAACGTGCCGACAAACTATCGGCTTATCCAGCAATTATCAGGATATCAGCTTGGTATCTCTTAGCCCCGCTGTACACGTAAAGCGGGGGTGTTTTTTTCGTTTCAACCCTAGAGCGTGACATATCATTGGATAGGTATTTCAGAAGTTTAAAAAATGTGCCCCCCCCCCTCTAACTTTTGAACTATGAGTTCATAAAATATGAAAAAAATTACAAAAGTAGAACTTACCTAATAAGAACTTTATTGGAATTTTTTTTTGAACTTGATTGGTTGAACGGTCATGAATTCTATTCAGAATAGAACTATAATCAAATAGAATTACCTTGAAGGTGTTTCCTTACAAACAAAAAATGAATGTCTCAAATTGGATGATAGAGCTGGGAATTACCAAGCAGTTCCACTTTGCCATCCCTGGTCTTCATCATCAGGTCCACTCCACCAAATTGATAGTGTCGGTAAAGAAATGCTCGAGTGTCTTAAAAAACTACCCAATTCATCATGCATGTAACTTTCAAATTTGAGGAGTTCTCTCAATTCCTCATGGATTCCATAAACCAAAATGGACCTTGAAAAAAATGGGACCAATCTGGAACCATTTACTTCCAGATAAAAAAAGAATTTCTAAAATCAAACATTAAAAAAAAATGCAAAAATAAACATTCACACGAATTGAGGACCTCCTCCTTTAAAAATTGTGAAGTCGGTTGAAAATACAAACATACGGACATGAAACCGCCTCACATAGGGGTATTTGACCCAAAAAGCTGGCCAAAACTATTTTTATTCATTTTTGGTATTATTATCACTTGAATCAGAATCAGAATCAGAATCAGAATGTTTTATTTGCTAGAATACGTACGTACGTACGTTTGGATGTATCGATTTGTACAAAATACGTTATTTTGCGCAATATGCCCCAAATTGTATCTTAAATACCCCATAATAACGTATTTTGTACAAATCGATACATCCAAGTGATAATAATACCAAAAATGAAAAAAAATTGTTTTGGCCAGCTTTTTGGGTCAAATACCCCTATATGCGCCTGCGTCGAATTATCGAAGTCAGTAAAAAATTATCACGAATGTTTTAGGTTACTACTTTGCCACTTTCGCTAGTTAAAATTCTTTCCGATGTTCAGGTCATCAGGTCTCTCCTGTGCTACCCAAAAGTCTAAAAAGGTTGATTGTCTTATTCAACCGTTACGCACATAAATGGGTAAGGTCAATGTGGGCAAGTTCGGCATACCTTATTTAAAATAAAGTTTGATCGGGTTGTATACGGTAATCATTTGTTCTAGGATAAACGGCCTAGACTTACACGACGTAAAATATTATAATGTACAATGTCGCTAAAACAAATTGGTAAAAAAGCAGTAGGTACTTTCGTAAAAAAGGAGGTTTTTTTATAACTCGGCAAGTAGACGGTCTTCCCGTGTTGAATAAGGTAAGGCCGTCTAGACTCATTGGGCATGTCAACTACCGTATTGGAGTCGTTATTTTATGCCATTGCAAAATGTGTTTAGAAGTCTGGGAAATACAGTTCCAATTCAATTTTATTCATATTTTTCTGTTTTTAAGGCAAGATATGGCATATGGGTGTAAAACTATCTAACAAAGTGTAAAAAAGATTTTTTTTTAGTCAAATTAACTGATAACTGTATAAGAACACAAATAACGCAGTTTTTGTGTTCTTAGTTAGTTATCAGTTTATATTTTAAGCAATTTTAAAAAGTTCTTGGTATAATTTAAGGTTTCTATCATTCCATATACCGGGTGTGGCCTACAATAGGAGCAATAAATTTAATCGTAGGTTCCACTCCTCAAACTGAACAACTTTTATTCAAAAACTTTTTAATTGTGTAATTTGTAGGTATTTACTTTTTCATACAAACTAAATAGTATTTTCAATGTACATTAACATCAGTCTAATTGACGTCTCTTGTCATAGTACAAATAGGACAAACTTTGCAGTACATTGCGTCTTCTAAAAAAATGTAAAGTGTAATAAAAATCTAAACCCACGTTATTTTTAAAAGACGCTGAACTAATGTTGATCAGTATGAGGAGTACAACCTACGATTAAATTTATTACTCCTATTGTAGGCCACACCCGGTATATGAACAGAGAATATTTCATCGCAAAAAGTTAGCGACATCTGGTTTAAGGCAAGATCGGCATATGACAGGCTCCCCTTAAACGTTTTAGACGGACTTTCCAACTAGATATTATTTTAAGGGGAGGCATTTCGTTACCTAAACCTACAAAATTAAAGCCTTTTGGCTACATTAAAAGCGTGAGACAGTTAAAACTATTATTAAACAACTTAGTTACTCATTTCATTAACAAATACTCAGACGGTTTCTATTTTTTCTGATTTTTTCAATCAAACATGTTGCACTCGTCGTTGAGGTTCGAAACACGACTGAACTTTAACGTCGAGTTGCGGCCGTAGTCTCTGTCGTAGCAACATCTATCCTAGAGAAAAAGAACTAGGGCGAAACACCGCTTTACCGACCGAGTTCGCAGTGGTGTGTGTATACAAATACAAGAGTTATAGCGTGTTGACGGGCTTGCCTTATAGACGGGCTTATCCACATTGACCTTACTCCTTTTATATTGATCAGCGGGCCTAAGATGGTTATCCACGAATGTCATAAGATAATGCTATAAGTTGATAAACTGACAAGTTGCACGAATAGCGCGACGGTGACAGCTGCCAAATGCAAAGGCATTTGACAGAACTGTTTAAAAGTGTCAGAACGTGCCGACAAACTATCGTCTTATCCAGCAATTATCAGGATATCAGCTTGGCATCTTAGCCCCGCTGTATAATAAAAATAATTACTACCTACACACCCACAAGCTGTTAACTATTGTGCACAGGAGAGAAACTTGAGTGTTCAACTGAACTGAAAAGTTTTTTTTTAAGTTTCTGTTACCCGAATAGCGTTGTCCATTTTGATTTGAAATAAGGTTGTAGCTTCCAAAAATTGTTATTTACCAGCATCTTTACGAGTGTAACCTGCCTGCGTACCATAGAGCATATCACAGACGTATTTCCATGGCTAAGTAAAGGCTTGTGGCGCTGTTAAGTTTATCAACATTGATAAAGCCTGCCGATCGCCTCCGTATGTGGGTCGCCACTTGTGTTTGCTGCCTGCTGTATGTCGTTTTACTCAGACACTTTGGTTGTTTTGTGTAACAACTAGGCTTTGAAATTTATAGTAGGTATATCTGTAAAAAAAAACCTTTTTCATTGAGAACAATGGGCACCCTCAGCGAAAAAGGAGAGGAGGAGGAGGTATGACTGGTACATTTTATTGTAAGTAGGTAGCTCCCAAACGGGTGAACCGTATTGAGTGTGGTTCATTGTAATCAACCATTTTATCCGTTGAAATAGTTATTCTTAGTTCTATTTAATTAAGGTCTCGTTTCTATTGAAGTTAAATATCAGCTCAAAAGAAGTGACTGCATTTGACTCGTTCGCTCATTGATGTCTTTTGTTCACTGTTTGGCTTCGTCTTATCATTCGCGGCTGCACTTGGTCAAATCAATAGTCCGCCAAATCGTTGTATAATGAGTAGTTGAGATATAAAAAGTATGCAATTATAGTTTGTTATAAAAGTGCATAAAATTTGTTACATAAAGTCATAATCCAAGCGTTACAGTCGGGCAGAAACATATAATATGCCCTTGTCTCACAATACTCAACCGGAAAGAATGCGATTCGCCAGCCGTTTGCGATAAAGGCTCGCGCGCGATACGCCGGCGGCATTACAAAAGTAATAGTTAGAAAACTCCTTACAATTGTTTCTGAAAACAGTTGCGCAAACACAATTTTCTAGCAGTAGTTCTTCGGTGCGTGCGCAGTGCGCGTGGCTCCAGAGTCCAGCAGCCATCTTGTCCGTGACAAAAGGACGACCCGAGCGGTATGAGCAAACTATGGTAGAAAGACTAGTTTGTTCGCCCCGGCTCGTGTCGTTATAGGTCACTTAACCACGTGTTTAGTGCCGATTTTCACGCTCCAGATCTATATCGGAAACGAGCTGGTGAGTTTTATCAAATTGATTTTAGTGAGCAGTAGAATTAGATGGTAGGAAGAGTTGAGCTCGCATTTTTTTAGTAATGTCACTATTTTATTGCCTACAAGTTTACATACAGGAATCAGGATATATTGAGAATTAGTTGGTATTTCTAATGGGAATGCTCCTACCTTTTTTACAGGAGCATACTACATACCTAACCTCGTTGTAACAAGTATAACGAAGCTTTATATCTTCTTAAACTTCCTGTATAATTTCTACAAAGTAGCGCGTTGATATCAACTGGAATCATACTCATTGGTGATTATTTAAATCCAAGGCTTTTTTTACTTTACGGTAATTAACCTACTACTATAACAAGTGGACACATTTTTGATGATAACGGCTTTTTAACAACTGTGAGTTATATACATATTATGTACTTATATCATCATATTATATTCGTCAGTAACATTTTTTTTTTGGTTAGAATGGAACGTGGAGTAGGTATCGTGTTAAGCCTAATGGGACACTTATATTAAGCTGTGAATAGTTTAGGTATTTTATTTATTTCTTAATTTTACAGTCTGTCCCTTAACGATAAGTTTGAGATATTTCTGTTATGTAAGAATAAATGCCACTGAAAATTTACAGACCTCTTACCCCACCAAGCCTCTAAAAAAAAAGAGATTTTATACTACCTATACTTTAATAGGTAGGTGTAATATTTAATCCGTGACTTAATGATTCGGCTTTGATGGTTTCTGCTTTTCCTCCTCGTCCTTGGATTTTGATTCCAATCCATTTTTTTTTATCAAACTTATAGCACATACAAAACTTTTAATTAATGTGATTTTAAAGTTTTTCTATCTATGTATTATAGGAAATTCTTGTTAATCTTGTAGTTCAGTGTTTTTCAAAGTGTGTATTGTGACCCTCAAGGGGTCGCGAGCCTTTATATTGAGGCTGTTTTGAGGTTTAGCTATACATAAAAAAATTAAAACTCCAGACAAGCTGCTAATAATATAATACAGTCATTATACCTAGATAGTGGTACAACATAGAGCCACTTGCACCAACCTCGGTAAGCCCTCTAACCCGGAGTTAAGTGTTTATAAAGTCTGGAATTTGACAGTTGGGTCAAACACAAACAATGTTACAGTTTTTTCTGTGGACAAAAAATAAGTTAATGGCTATAGTGGTGGTTTTTTATTATTTGAAGCTTATCCGCATGAGAAGGAGCTCCTTTTCTATTGAATTGTATGATAAAAACAATTATCTGTCACAAGCTGTTATCTATTGTCCAAGGGAAGGAAAAGTACCTAACACCCAAGTTTTCTCTCCATACAGATCCATAGTTAATAGTTTGTGGGCAGGCATGTAGTAATACTTAGTAGTAGTAATAATAGTAGTAGGTAATAGTAGTTTGTGTTTCAAGGGATCGAAATTATACATTTCCGGCGAGGGCGTACATTGAATTCCGAATGAAGCGATGGATTCTAAAGTAGAATCCTGAGCGTAATGAGGGATTTAAGCGTTAATGCTCAAGACGAAAATAATTTTAACCGTGTGACACATACTGCTTTTCACACCAACTACCTAAGAGGAAATAAAGCCGAAAACAGCATCATAACAACACCACGATGCCACTAGTTAATGCCCGAAAACGTAAAAGTGTGTAGTCCTTGAACAGAAAAGTGCCACTTTGATCCCTCCTAGGTTGAACAGAAAAAATCCTTTTATGAATAGGTGGTGTGAAATTTTTTTTATCTTATAGCTCCATAGAAAAGGAGTAGCTTAGCGTTCATATGGATCAGAGTTAAATAACCAACCTTTATAGCCCTTAAAGCCTGGGTAGTCCTCAGGAAAGACATGAAACATAATGTGTTGGACCGAGTTAACTCCAGGTTGGTTAGCTAACCGCGTGGCCGCCTTTGTCCACAGCTGGACAAAGGTCTCCCCCAAAGATTGCCACAAAGAGCGTTCATTCGCCGCCCTCAACCTAAGACCTCCCGCGATCTTAACCAGATCGTCGGTCCATCTAGTCTGGGTCCTTCCCACGCTACGTCTTCCAGTACGAGCCGATTAAGGATGACTCACACTAGAACGGGACGGGAAAATCTGTTAATTTCCATAGAAAGCGTCACGTGACATTCGAGGGAGCTATCACGTGATTCTTTTTATAGAAATTGACAGATTTTCCCGTCCCGCTCCGTCCCGTCCCGTGCTGTGAGTCATCCTTTATTGGTCATCGAGTCTGCGAGCAATGTGGCCCGCCCACTGTCACTTAAGCCTGGCAATCCTCTGAGCTATGTCGACAACCTTGGTTCACCTTCAGGATTTGTTTCATACAGTATCAGTTCCGAAAAACTCATCGATCTTGCCTCCGCAAGACCCTAACCTGTAATTTCCGAATTAAAACTTGAAAGCCTCTATAGGTGCTCCACAAATGCTCCATTGCGCTTTGTGATTTGTGATCAACTCAAACGATCTGGGAGATCGTTTCAGAGCAAACTAGCTGTGCCAGCCAGGCTGATGCACCTATAAGTTCTCGTCTTCTGAGGTACAAATCCCTAATAATAAATAAAAGAAAATTACCAATTTGGACACTGTAATAGAACATTAAGGGCGGTAAACAAGAAATTACGAACGAGTGTGAATTTAATCCCGAGTCGAAGACGAGGGCCTTATTTTAGCACGAGTTCGTAATTATTGTACCGCCCGTAACACATACTATGTTTTTCATCACATTTGCGGGGAAATTAATAAACTTTTTAGGCAGATAAAGAAACAATAATTATTAGCGGTAGTGCAGTTGCACAGTCCACAGTACTCCGGAGTGAGCGGTGACTGCGTGCGGCGAACGCGTGGGGGGCAGGTCCTCCGGGAGCTCCGGGTGGGCGGGAAAGTAGTATGAGAATCCTTTAAGACCATGGGCTTAATACAGCTCATTAGAGCAGGTGTGATGAAAAATATTTTATTATACCTACATAATTGTGAAACCAACCAATTAAAAAACTGAAATAGATGCCAAATACGAGTATGTAATGTAGGTAGGTATCTACTAAAGTAAAAGTGACGAAGGCCTTCAGTGCCCAGAGTGGTATCTAACCTGCCTACTCCAGCATTCGCGGCAGACGCCCTCACCACTAGGCATAAAGGTCCGAATTTCCTTATGCAATCCTTCTTATTAAACATATCCAGCCAGTCCAACAGCCCAAACATTCGTCTAGTACTTACCTAATGCCTTTAAGAATAATCTTTACAAACATGAAGGGGAGAAAACATTTATTTTCTAAATATATACACAGTTACAGTAAGTGTAACTTAGCTACCTACCTCTACCTAAATCTAAAATAGGTCCTAAGGCATTGTACCTAGGATGCTGGCGGCATTTCCTCGTTGTATCGCAATGCTGATACGTTGTGCGAGGAAGCCACCAGCTCTTCGGTCACCAGTAACATCAACCAGAAGTATCGCGATTTCTACGAAAAACTTGCGTGCGCTGCTTTCAGGAGTTTTCAGTGCCCAGGCTCTTATATTTATTACGTTTTAAAATTAGGGCGCTTTCAGCCGCTCCGCCCGCTTTTACATTAGTTCGTTGGAGATGGGACGGTGCCAGCGTGTCTACGCAGGTAGCGTCCCACTAGCATCCGACCTAAACTCCAAGGAACCAAGGACCCATCATGAATCAAAATTTTATGACTTTATTCGTGGTTAACATTTGTAAAGCATATTCTCGTTAAAACAAAGATATTTCCAACCGCCGAAGTACTACCTATACCTTATCACTACCTATATCGGCTATAGTAATACAAGTTCAGAACGAGTCGTTTGCTGAGGCACTTAATGCGGTCACCCCATGCCCCGCCGTTAATAATTAATATGATTAATGTAACATTTAACTGCCTGTGGCGAGGCGCTATCGCTGTAAGCTGTAATGCTAAATATTCAGACCATTCATTCCAATAGCGCGCCAAGAAGCGAGCTACAGACTCAGCGAACCCAGTTTAATACAAACTATTGAGTCGGCGGCCTTAGGAAGGATAAGACATAGGACATTCATGCTCACCGCTGAGTACTGTGGACTGTGCTACTACACTACCGCTAATAATTATTGTTTCTTTATCTGCCTAGAAAGTTTATTTATTTCCTCGCAAATGTGATGCAAAATATTGTATGTATCACGGGTGGTACAATCATTACGAACTCGTGTTTATCGCCCTTAATAAATACTATTGTAACAATGTGGCAACTCGGGTCTAAAAATCCATCGCAATCCCTCCATTTTACGGTATCTTATAATTATTTTCTTCACACTTGCTCATAAATGGTGATATTATATGAAAACATACTTAGAATTAATGAGCTGTATAAAGCCCATGGCCATATTTGATTCTCATAAATTTTACTGCCTGCCCAAAGCTCCCGGAGGACCCCCCCCCCCGCGCTCGCCGCACTTAGTCGCCCCTCCCTCCGGAGTGGACTGTGCTACTACACTACCGCTAATAATTATTGTTTCTGTATCTGCCAAGAAAGTTTATTTATTCCCTCGCAAATGTGATGAATAATATTGTATGTAACTCGTGTTCGTCATTTCTTGTATACGGCCCTTAATCATAGAATTCTTAGTACACAAAATACTACATATTAGACCCTCGATTTCAGAATGAAGAAGTTGGAACTTAAGCTCTTCAAGCTATTGTTGCATCTGCGCTGCGCTTTGCAAATAAGTGTATCCTCATCGTATCGAACATACCAGTGTGGTTACCATGAGGTCTAATAAGTACCCTTTGGTGTAAGCTAAGTAACCATCGAGTGTTTTAAATCGACACGAGGTGCCGATTACCTCTTCTCACGTGTATCGTACGACGTTTTATAATATATGGCCCCTTAAATATTCAACGCAGGCACGTAAAGTGCTCATTATCGCCCTAGGGCGGTAAAGTAGCACCATGTGTAGCAGAAGGTGTGCAATTTATAGAGCTCCGAGTTTGGTGTGATATAAAAGCTAAGTAACTATTTACTTCTAATATAACATTGCCAGGCGTTTTTATAGTGGGCAAAGTAGTGCCAGGTGACGTCCAACGTGCGGTAAAAAGTGCCAAAGTCGTTTCAATTAATACAGGTACTATACTTTTTCATTAAAGTAGACCTTCAAGATCGTGTGTGAAAATACAGTTGCAAATGTTCAGTCGATCACCTCGCCAGACGACGATACAGAGCAATTATCGCACCCACCGCTGAACAACTGCCCGAATTAATTAATAATTATAGTATGGCACACTAACTAGAGGGGTTTCTCTATAAATTGTACACCTATCTCAGTCTACTTGATAGCGATAACTCGACTCGATAATGTTCATATTGCTTGTTCTTAGCGGGTGTAATAAAATCCGTAAAGTTCGAGAATATAGGTACCTAACCTACTGACAATTTGTTAGCAACCCATGAAATAATATCAGACTAATAATAATAATATCAAATTGTCTTTTTCCCGAGGTCACATTACCCTGGTTCAAGTCACATGTGCGCTTGGAACCAACGAAAATACCTACGGTCAGAACAATGTGGTTGTAAACTGTAAGTAGGGCTCGCACCTGAACAATGTAATTACGAGAAATAAACTTTATTGCTTTGCGATAAAGTGCTTTTCACAATGTTTACATTGGTTTGATTTGAAATGCGCGCTATGCTCATTTTCAGGTTCTGAAGTTTTATGTAAACTCGACCCAAGGCATGTATGTTATAGAAACAAAACAACAATACAAATTGTTAGGTTTATTTCGTCTTTTCCTGGGTGTTCAGATTTCAAAATTTAATTTTAGTTTAGTTATCTGCCCCTTTCGCTTAGTTGTCGTTTCATTTGGCATCTCGCTGAGACTTATTGACGCGAAATACAGTCATAAATTAGAATCAGCTTCTAGGCTGTCGGACCGTTTAAAAACAAAAATTGTACAAATCTCAATAAGACTTTGCAACAGTGACAGACTCAAGCCTTGACCACGAAAGCCGTCTCTAAGTTTCAGGACCTAGGAAGAAATAAGCCACGGTGGGTGATTTCAATTTCAAGCGCCCTCCGGGGCTATGCCCCATCCTTTCTGTCCCCCTGTCGCTACGTCACTGAGCTAATGTACGGCCAGCTCCAAAGTTAATAGATGCATAGAATTTTTTTAAACTCTGCAGTTGACTGTAAACATGAAGTGTGCCGTGCCTTGGGATACGTCAGCAACAGGGCCGTAGCTAGAGTTGAATTTAAAATAGGGCATTGGTCATTACATGTAGGGCACAACTGGCGCAAGTAAGAACTTTGGGGTGTATCATCAGAGTTGATGGTATTTCTTAAGGTAGCGCATTGCCCCATTATATGCCCCCTAGCTACGGCCCTGCTCAGGAAACATAAAAATAGGCTAACAAGCCTTCGCTTTCAGATTAAAAACTGAAAAACATTGCATAACGATTCATTATGGCCACATGCACAGCGTAAAATTGTCAGCAACCTTATCAGACTCGTAAAGATATGGCAATAATTCTGGACGAGTAATCGAATCCGGAGATTGCGATGAAATGGGCCCCGTTATCGGTTTACGGGCATTGTTATTTGCATGGGTTGTGTAAGACGCTATTTTAGTGCGTTATTCTGAAATTGTGCGTGGCTGATTGTGATAAATGATAATGGAACATAGAGAAGTATGGGGATGTATAAGAGCAGGGCTGTAGCTAGGGGGGAGATTATGGGGCAACGCCCTATCTTAAAATACAAGTTGCCCTACTTTAAGACATACCATCAACTCTGATGATACTCGTACACCCCGAAATGCTTATTTGCGCATGTTGTGTATAAGAGCACCAAGAGGGGGGGTTGTCAAACGATAGTAGCACTAGTAGATGGTAAACCATGTAATAAAAGCCATGTCTATAAACATGTATACACTTCGGAACTTATTAGTGGAAAAGGTTTAAAATCGAATACAGGTGCATTTATATTTATGAAGCGGACCGTACCTACCATTCCTTGGTTAACCATCTACTTTTTGACGAGATAATTTGTTTCTTCAATATAGGAGTCGGAATGGGTGTCAATTCACTTTTTTTATTACGAATACGATGCAATGTCAAACACGTAATTTATTGTAATGTCTTATGAATGAATGAATGAAAAATTTATTTCAGGCAAAGCCCATAAAATTATTAGTACTCCTTAACTTTAAACAAATATTATAACTTATATTAAATGCTTATTTTTTGTAGAATATAGTTTTATTGCGGTTTTGTTTTTTTTTCTATAGTAGATAAATGGCCAATGTTAGTTTACCTTATCAGTACCAGTGATGGGCAAAATTTATTCGAATGACGGATGACGGATGACGAATAACCAAATCATTCGCGGATGACGGATGAATTTTCGGATGATTATTCGTATTCGAATAAATTATTCGTCGAATAATTTATCCGCGAATAATTCATTCGCCGGATGAATTGCCACGAATAATTTTTTAAATACCTTATCAACTTCTGTTTAAAATAGCTATCTAATTATGAATTCATAACTCAAGTTTCATTTCAACCGCCTAGTTTCATTGACACAATTTCTTTTAAACATTATGGCCTTACTAGTTTATATGGAATTAATTTTATATTCGGTTATTTGAATGAGAACTACGAGGCCTTTTTTAGACCGAGATAGTATATGTCATTGAAATGTACAGAAACTTGACAAAATCTATGCCATAGAAATTAGGCGGTTTCTTTGCTCAGATTTTCTTCCAACCCGCATAGGGATTATAAAAGGACTGTAAATAAAAGTGCACTTTAGAAATCAACATGGATTTATTAATAATTCGTAATAAAAATCATACGTGATGATATTCTTTGTTTGAAAACCAGAGTAAATAACATTAACTACATTTAGATCATATCGAATAGATCACTAAAGTCTTAGACGATCGTGAACTTTAGTAAAAATTTGTCATTTTTAATATATGTTTCTTTTTTTAAATTTAACACGTTCGCGGACGCGGATTGCATAGCATCCGTTTTTGTACTTCATCTGGTGACGCGCCTGCTATTGAATCCGTTATTTGGTTTAGATTTCTGCGTCAGTATGCTTACCAATCCGCTTGGCCACAGTATAATATTATTAACCAACATTTCCTCTACCATTCACTAAAATCACAGAATGCATACTGTTATATTTCATAGTTTATGACGGTTAGAAATTATCCTGTGACATCTCAAATTGTGCCCCCCTTTCTGTGACGCGTATGCTATAGCATTCGTCTTTGTATGGAAGACTCCTCAGTAGCCCTTCGCGTGCGTCTGGGAGTGGGCGCGTAAAATGTGGCCAAATTTCGCATGCACACGCTATTTTACGGATTTTTTGTAACATCGTTAGTAATGTTTTTTTTACAGTTTATGTATGTTTTTGGTTGTGGTTTTATAAACAAATCTCTTTACTGATTGTTTTTTGTAGTGCAACTTGATTCTGACTACTGTAAATAAAGAAAAGTGAGGCATGTTTATACTTACTATTCTACTACTCTATAGTAATTATTTTGGTCATATAATCGTGAATATTGTGCCTATTCGTAGTCGATGCTGAGCGCTAACATTATGGTAAGCATGTGGCATGTATTTTGTTTGTGTAGGGCCGCAGTTTACATGATTAAATTCAAAGTTCGGATACTTGCTATGTGCTGGTTGGTGAAGAAGGCCCTAGCCGTTAAATCCTATAAGTATTAGATGAAATATTACTTCTACTTTACTTTATGGCAAAGAATTTATCATAGTTGTTGACGTAGCAGCTCACCCGAGTGAACGGTATGACAGACATGCCAACATAGTCGAATGCTATAACATGCGGTGTCATATAAGATCATATTTTGACTAGGTATTATATCAAGCATCCGAATTGTATAGCATTTGGTGTCACATAGTGTAAAAGAAATGGTTTCATAATGACGGGACTTGCATTGCATTCGACTTGTATAGAATTTCGCGTCACATAAGAATCCTGATTTTAGCTTTATTGTGACAGGTATGCAATAGCAGTCGTAAAATTCCCATACAAAATTAAGGTGTCCCAGAGGTGTGACCAAGCGTCCGCGAACGTGTTAATAGAATAGCCAAAAAACCTTTAATATTGTTAGTAAATTTATAGGAGTAATATAATAAGTAAATCATTCGTCAAGTAAAAACCGGTCGAAATATTTATTCGCCGATAAGTTACTCGCGAATAAATCATCCGCGCACAAATCATCCGCGAATAAATCATCCGCGAATAAATCATTCGCGAATAAAAAATTGGTGGATTATTCGTCATTCGAATGATCATTTAGATAATTTTTTATTCGAATAATGCCCATCTCTGATCAGTACAGTATAATTGTAACTTCCATGGTTACTGACCGTAACCTGCATTATTTGACTTAAAACAACCACAGAGTGGTCATTCGGAAGGCTGTCTTCGCGGAAAACGGCCACTCAGTCACGGTATTTTCTAGAAAAATTCTGACAATAAAAATACGTTACCTAGATGAAAAGAACTACCATACAGTCGAATTCAAACACATATTAGTAATCGCACTTTTATACGTGATCAAAAATCCAAAATATCGAGAAAATCGCGTTTCCTTGTCGGTAAAAAGGAGAATGGCCCCATTATAAATTAACGTATAGTCAGACCACATTATCTCGTCCAAGTAAATGACTTGTAAAACGTTTAAAGTGTTATTTTATACGTGATACAGCTATGAAACTGACGTTTACTTAACAATTTCACAGTCTGTACTATCAAAATCTATGCAAAGTTAAGCTTAGGCGGACACTAATGTTTTTTGAACAATTTAGGTAAGTACGTAACGAACTAAATTGCTATTTATGAATATGAGAGTTGAATGAATTATCTCTGAATCCGACTGTAAGTATATAAATAAATAAATATTATGGGACAATCTTACACATCGACCTAGTCCCACGGTAAGATCAATAAGGCTTGTGTTGTGGGTACTAGGCGACGATATATATAATAGATAGATACATATAAATACTTAAATACATAGAAACATCCATAACTCAGAAACAAATATTCGTGATAAACACACAAATAAATGCCCTGACCAGGATCCGAACCCGGGACCTCCTGCTTCGTAGGCAGGGTCACTACCAACTAGGCTAGGAGGCGTTACTTACCTATTAATAAGTAATATACGTTTGTTCCTCTGGCAGTGGAGACGACTGGGTGTTGGTGCACAGAGGCAATGACCTTCTTTAAGGAGCTCGGTGGTCGTTTGCGGGAGAGGGGACATGATCCCCGTTCTGGGTCATTCCTGGAGCAAAGGCTATCCATCGCGGTTCAACGCGGAAACGCAGCGAGCGTGTTGGGTACTTTTGCGCCTGGAATGGTTCGGGGTGGGTTATTTGACTGAGTAATTAATTGTCATTTCGTATTTGTTTTATTGTATGATTTGTTTTATTTTAATGTGCCAGGGTTTTTTGTTATTATTAGTAAATGTTTTAGGTTAAGTAACTTATGTATGTTTTGATATATTTTTATGATTGTGATTTATAATTAAATTCTTTTAATTTGAATGTAAAATAAATTGTTAACATTTAATAAATGATTCATTAATAAGTTAGGTATATACTTTCAGCACTTAACCATACAGTTAGTGCTCATACAATTTTGTCCCAATCGATATTTTATGTTTCAACTGCACCAGGCAATCGAACCAATGACCTAATAGTTACAAGAGCTATTTACCTGTAAGCGCTTAGGTTAATAGTAACACAATATACCATAAATAGGTAACCGATTATTGTGGTATGAAAATTTGCAATTTACATGGATTGTGCACGAATTAAACTCATTAATTGCAAAATAATTGATTTCAACACAAGACACACAACGCATTGAGAAATCGCCTCTACCGTATGGTATTAAAGTTCAATTTCAATGACATTTTGTGTCATTTTCGTCCTTCGCTTTGTTCTTAAGTTTAGGTGTTACCAGGTTGAATTAAAACTCGTTCTTGTTACTTCTAGATCTTTAATAAACTTCATGGATATTTACAAATGTTATATTCTCATATTGTGTATATAGAAAATATTGGCGATTCGATATCTTTGAATGTACATCCTCAAATATTGAGATACTCTCCTTACGCCATACGTAATCTTTCAGTTTCGCCTACCATTTTTGAGTGAGAAGTAACTTTAGAAAAGAACATTCATAGTAATCATTACCAACCTTTATTATATAGACAAAAACCATCTACGGTAAAATTTGAATGTTGCTTTTAGTGTTTTCTGAAATTAGACTTTATTTGGCTCGATTTAAGGTCTAATTTAAAGGCAAAACAGATAATAAGACATTTGAATAACAAAATGACTTTTCTAAAGTTATTCCTTACTTAGAAATCAAGTCTTCATACGTAGGCAAAACTGACTCAAGCATTGCTAGGTAAACAACCATTTTTCAGAAAGATATTTCGTATTGCAGTTCTTTAAGTGACAGCCGTTGAAAATATACCATTTTTCCGGCAATTATTTCAAATTAACAATGCTTTGGATAAAACAGAATAAAGAAAAACATACAAAATTATACAGTACATTATTTAAATATTACTGCGATCCAACTGGATATAGAAAAATATAAATCTGGATCTTCAATCTCAAATCTTACATCCTTCTGTTTAAAAACATCACAAAAAATCATTTTCTTTATTCTGTTTTACCCTTACACACCTTACACGATTTTTGTACCCCATTTTTCTTATGAATAATGAAACTGAGCGATATATGCATTGTCTAATTTATTCTACTTTTTAAAATTCAAATTTAGAAGCTACCAACGGCCATTATCAATTGGCACAGATAATATCACTCTTTTTGTAACGATCTTTTGTATTGCTGTGCCTGACGCACGAATCTTCTTACGTATATACACTCTGATATTGTTTTAAAAATATTATCTTCTTATATTTTTATATATGGAACTTCTGTTCGTTCATTACAGAATAAACTTACAAACTATAAATTAAGCTACTAATTTAAAATAGTGTATTGATTTAGTACGATTTAAATTGAATTACATTAGATTGAGCTCCCCCTCCAATGTAACTTATAATTACATAAATTCATATATTTATATTAAATAATACCCCGGTCAGAATTTTCAAAAAATCTTAAAAAAGCTATAAGTTAATGTTTAATTTACGTCACTTTTGATGCTTGCCGTTTCAATATTCTTTACAAATATGATAGAATGACGAAACAGTATATTTCCTATCGCGCTGGTTTTACAAGTTTTCACATAAAAAGTAATCGTACTTTTGTTTAACGATATAAGCAAAGCCCGTTGATAAGACGTTGTTGCAAACTCAACGGTACCAAGCGAAAATGTGCTATTCCCTTTTGTTATAAGACCCATTTTAGAATATAATTATTTGGAAGGTGTTTTTTTCTTCCACGTTTGTGAAGTTATAATTTAATTGGATAATGTAATAACAACCTTTGTAGTGACCTCGTTCAACATACAGCTTTAAGAAAACTCGTCAATAAAGAGGAACTCTGTAGGAGTTTATTTACACATGTGTTTATTGTAGCATACAGCTTTGAAATCAATTTTGAGCACACTCAATACACTTTGTGTTAAAACCGTTGCGTTCTGACACAAAAAGTACTTGATTGACAGGTTCATTGATAGGACAGGTAACATTTAATTCTTAGCTCTTCTTCGTTTCTAGATGAAATCTGAAGCCTTTGTAATTTTTATTAGTAAATGACATAAGTAGCTGTTTGTATGTAATCTAAGAATCTATTTTTTTTAAACTGAATCAGCAAGGTTAAGCGGATAGCGTGATACTCGATGGAGAAGACAACAGTTTATCAGCATTTTATGATAATTATTTTAAACAGTTATCCAAATTTGACAGCAATCACCGTCGCGCTACCCGTGCAACTTGTCTCTTTAGCTACTTATAGCATTATTAGATGACATTCGTGAATAACCATCTCAGGCCCACGAAAATCGAACGATTGCGGATTTGTATCTCCATCTCTGTCACACTTGCATATTTGAGTGACAAAGAGGTTTTCCCGTCAATGCCAATTATCGATGTTCGTAGTAGGCTTGCAGGCCTGCGGACTTACGTGTCAACTAATGGGAGCTACCGTATTGTCGCTCACCAGGCGGCGCCACTCATGCGTGGGTCCTGTGTCTATACGAGAGAATTGTCAAAGTGACGTTTGAAATGTTCCCCCAGGAACAGGGCGCTAGTGGAACGTATGTTCCACTAGTAGTTCCTAGCGGAAAATGACTCGCGGTAATCCTCATTGGAACCCTAGGCAACTGTACGACTATGTCATAGACGCTATAAATCAGATTGAAAGAAATCTCTTACTGCTTGTCATTTTGACATGGTTCTAGAGTGGCCTAGGGTTCCAATTGGTTGACAGTGTGTCAATTCAGGTAACATTATTTCGAATTTTGTCCGAGTTCATTTTCAAAGTGACTAAACCATCACGATCACAACTTATCGTGTCTTAATAGTCTTAGTATTATAGTATATATGTATTATATAGTATAGATTTGTGAAGAATATTTAAATTTAAATTCCATAATTTAATATGTTTATCTTATATTCGTTTTATGGTAGCTACGACAGTAAGACATTGTAATGACAAAACTGCAGCTACCTTCAAAACTAAAATATGATAATATATCAGTAGATATTTAGTATGGAGTAACATCTCATAATTATACTATATTGCTAATTAGGCTTTGATCTTAAGGGATATTACTAGTAAAGAATACAAAACCGGTTATGATTCGTATGAAATAACCGGTTATAACCGGTTATGATTTGTATGAAACAACCTGTTATATCCGGTTATTCCCATACAAAAATAACCGGTTTTGCATGCCTTCTTCCTCTGATCAACTTTTCTTATATTTCTGTGCTTATTATACTTTATTTATCTACTATTATATTTAGCTAACTTACAAATACTTCATAGTCGAATTGACTACTCTAATCATATGTATTTATTATTGTACAATATACACAATAGGCGTAAGCCAATTGTGCGGTTTCCATACACGTGTATGGTATCAAGTAGATTCAATTAATATAATCACAAATTTGCTATAAATCGCTCTGGGTACCGTAATTATAATTATTAATAATTAATATACTCGAATATTATTAGGTCTGTCTAGAGACCACATCACAATTTAATTATATTAACTTATACTTAAATTATTAATGAAACTATACATCAAATGTAAAGTGTAGGATGTATACAATTTTACTATTATATTTATTCATGCGACGTCGAAAATACACATTTACCACCCTATTACAACCGAATAAAGTGCAAAATGGTAAACAAATTTGTTTCGATTCCGTACGAAACTGAACGAGCTACATTCGACTACAAATCACTAACACGATTGCGTAAAGTTAACATAAATTCGTGAATGGACCAACTAAATCAATCTTCTTTTCCTAAAATGCTCATCTTAGATTCAAATCTCTTATCTTTCACGTATTAGAATTCATTGGGTTGAATTCATAATAGAGAAGAGCTTGATGGTAAGTTTATATTTTAGACACATTTTCTTTGTTACATTTTTATTACGTATCTTGGCGTTTTGGATGTCCCTTACCATAATTTAACCTACGATCGACGTAACGTTAAATATAGGGCGTGCAAACCGGTTTTTACTTGTATGTAAAAACCGGTTAATAACCGATTAACCTAAATTTCTTACAAATAAAAACCAGTTTGTACACCCTAGTTAAATAGCTTCCCCTTGTTTAAGGAGCATTCCATACTCGTTTTGATACTTTATTCATTCAGGAAGAGGCTATCCCTGTCCCTGAAGGGGCAGCGTCAAGCATAAGTCGAGACACCGATACTTTTGACAAGTTACCTCTGTTAATATACTCCAAAAGGGATCGTCACATATTTCAAGGTACCTATTTCGCGGCCTTTGTATCGACCACACACGACATGCCCACACATGTCAACGACAGTATATCACGCGCGAGACAGTTATAATTGTCAGAAAGGAAGGAAAAGTGGGAAGTCATTACCTCGGGCGGGAGTCGAACCCACGACTCTTGACATACCAGCTCGTTGTTCTTTCAACTGAGCTACCGAGACCACACCCGTGGCCCCGAATTTCTCCACCATTCGTTTTCGCATGGATTCTAGTCCCGCTTGAGATCATCACTTTCCACAAATATTAGAATCCATGCAAAAACGGGTGCTTGTTAGCTCAGTTGAAAGAGCGACGGGCTGGTATGTCAAGAGTCGCGGGTTCGAATCCCGCCCGAGGTAATGACTTCCCATTTTTCCTTTTTTTCTGAGAAATTTCGTATCGTTCGGAAACGTTTGCTTAAATAGTTAATCAGTTACATTTAACTACAGTTTTACAAACCATACGGTTCCAGATTAAGGGTTCATCACCCCATTTCCTCCCGTGGGTAAGTAAGACTTGGGTTCAAGGTGTTATGGGCGGCTAGCAACCTGCCACAGCAATATCACAATTTCTATATCTTTAATCTAGTTTCATGTGCTAGGTACCCCTTTTGGAAATAGAGGCGTGCGTTTATATCGTCGTCATCTATCGAAGCAGCCGATGTGATTACAAATATCTGAACTGTAGAGTGCTTTTTTTTTTTTATACTACGACGGTGACAAACAAGCATACGGCCCGCCTGATGGTAAGCGGCCACCGTAGCCTATGGACGCCTGCAACACCAGGGGTGTTACATGCGCGTTGCCGACCCTTTAAAAAAAAAAAGGAGGATTCGCTGTGTTGACAGCCAAACGGTGCTTGTTTATTTTTGGACACCTCGAGCGTTTCGATATATCTGACGGTGACTACAAAGTGTCAGCCTGTCTCGCGCGAGAGATACTGTCACTTACTTATGCTCGGGTCTTGTAAGGTAAACGCCCCTGTGGCCTACGCGTCCGTGAAGGTAAAGGCGCCTGTGGGCGCCTCATCTCGGGCGGGCGCGGAAGCGTCCCATCACCTGGAGGGGCAGGAGCTGGCGGCGGACTTGGTGCTGAGGCAAGAGAAGCCGGAGGCCCCGGACTGCAGGCTCGACATTGACCCCCTGGGGAAGAGTACAGAGGTAAATACAGAGGTAGACGCAGGCTCCGATTAATATTATTTGTTGCTTGTAGTCGTTTTGTTTAATTATAATTGTAAGCTGTATTTTGTTATTAGCTTTATATGGAATCATATTCTGGAATAAACTCATTTCATCAGAATCAGAATCAGAATCAGAATCAGAATCAGAATTCATTCAAATATGACAACAGTAGTGTATCGATCCATTTAGGCTGCTCATAGTACCCATAGCTAGTTTTTTTTTAGTATGGAGGTAAGACCTATTGGTTGAAGGAGGTATACAGTCATTAATGGAGCCTTTTTTAATAGATATTTTTTTCAGATTAGCTTTTAATCTTTAAATAATTCGTGATGGCCGAGACTGAGAATGGACTACTACAAGTTAACTATAATCGCGAGAATGGAACAGCAAAGAATAATTCTGCAAGTAGGTCTTAAGGGCACATTTACAAGTCAATAAGCATTACAATAAAGCATTTGCATGTACAAACATTTACCATATATAGTGAGAAGTAAAAGTATAATCTAAATACTGATAATACAATAGCCAAAACCTGGGTAAACAATATTAAAATAAATGTGTAATATGGCAAGAGATATATAGTATCTACAGTTAATAATAAATTTAGTATGGGAGATGTAAAAGGTCCCCCAACTTTCTTTATATGCTGATTGTTTATGTTTTTAAGGTTCCATACGGAACGGAACTTTTATATTGTTGTCCGTCCGTCTGTCTGTTAAGACCATTTATCTCGGAAACGCGTAAAGGTATCAAGTTGAAATTAATACCACATACACACGTCTGCGGTCCCTTGAAACTATTAAAAAATCAAACTTCTATGTCAACGCAACCCAAAGTTACGGCCGTTTATGTCGCATTTCCCATACATTTGCAATGGGAATCAAAATGTATAGTACACTTCTCGTTGACTTAGAATCACGAAATTTGGCAAAAAGCAAGAGCTTGTAGCACAAGTACAGGAGAAAATCCGAAAACCGTATAACTGCCGCACACTGAGAGTTCCGTGCCACCTTTATTTTAAAGTACCTAAACTCATAAATGGAAGAGTATCCTTTGTGCGGAACCCTCGGTGGGCCAGTCCAACCCGCATTTGGTCGGTTTTTTTAATTATAGATGTTGATAGCCAAGTAACGCTTCAGTTATTCACAAAAGCACATCCATCAAACATGTTACCATATTGTACAACATGAAACACAATAAAAATAATTGAAATTGAAATGTTTGTCTTTATCTATCAGTTTGACATTTACGTTTGTTAGAAAGAAAACACATTTTAACTAAAGCACCTGTTTTTTTTATGAATAAGGTTAGAATCTAGATGCGAAGTGGGTATACCGGGTTGCGGGTTCTAGAACAATGCCGCGACGCACAGTGGACTCTCTGGCCTGGCCGCAGGACTGAGGATAAAAAGAAAAGAAGCACCTTGCGCTTTATGGTCAAAACAATTTGCGTTGTCTCACTCTGCCACGCTGAACGTTTCTGATGACGATCATAGTTCGATACACGTCCAGCGTTATTAGACTAAAAGGTGCGAGACCCATTTTAAATATTACACCATATTACGCTGAGATGAGACCATTTCAGTATTCTATTTGTTCTGTTTTTAAGTATAATATTACATCATTTAAAATATTATATATTCTTGTTTTTAGTGAAATATACTTTTCGTTTCTTGATAATGTTAATTTCTAAGTTAAATATTTGTCTTTAGACTCAAACCACGATAACTTTTCTCAGCAAATGAACTGTCAAACTTTAAAATGTTATTTTAAACGTCAAACTTCTATGAAATTATGACGTTTACTAAACACTTTCACATTCTGTGCTATCAAAATCTAGGAAACTTAGCGTAGACTGACTCTAGCGCTTTACCGATGAGCGAGAAAGTGGTACCTTAGATTTTTTTTATGTGCGTCCCTTTTTGTGGTATAAAAAAAATTGGGAGGCATACAAATTAAAATGTACTGCCTTGGCTTGTGAAACTATAGTTATAAAGTAGTTATAAAGATAAAGATAAATTTATTGTCAAAAACTGTGTACAGTGCATGTTAAAAAATAAATAGAGTATCAACAGTTTTGCCCTTTTCGAGCGTACAATATCTTATACATAGTGTAAGAATACATATATCGGGTTACTTACGTCTATAAAGTCGAAAATAGCTCGACATGTTTCGGAACGGTCCGCGTCTCATAATCATGAGTGAGAAGCGCTTGCGGCGATTGCTCTGCGCACACTGATTCGGACGCGGACCGTTCCGAAACATGTCGAGCTATTTTCAACTTTATACACGTGAATAACTCGATATAAGTATATTAACACGTCTAATTCTTAATTAATAATATATATATAGTATTAATTTTGTAAGTTTCTGTTTGACCCAATGGTTGACTGGTAGAGAATGCCTTAAGGCATTAAGTCCCCCATTTGTACTTTCTCGTATTGTGCAATAAAGGTTAAATAAATAAATAAATTCTCACAGGAGTTTTCTATATTATGTCTCTCACGGGAGTTATCTATTTAATAGTAGATTACATACCAAGGCCGTTTTAGTGGGAAATGCCCCGGATCCCATGTAATTGTCGGCCGAGGCGAAGCCGAGGTCGACTAACATGTGATCCGAGGCTTTCCCATCTAACGGCCGAGGTTTGTATACTATTTTTCTGCCCGACGGAGCCGGCAATTTAGTTTTGCGTAAAGTGGCGCTTACCGGCCGGAGGACTGAAATAGTACACATCATTTTATGCCGACACTTGGGCAGAAATCGGCTTTTTCCGTACCCGTAGCGTGCGGAAAAAGGCACTTTATGGCCAGGTGTGGCATAAAATATAGTTATAAAATCCGTATACTTACTTGTAATGGTGCGAGGCGAGTATCTCATGGAAGTACATGAGCTGCGCCCGCGGCGCGTGGTCCAGCAGCTCGCAGCGCCACTGCAGCACGTAGCTGCCGCGTTCCAGCATCACGTGCGAGCCCTGCCAGATAAGGTCGGTCATACATATGTACACATGCATTCAGAATTGCATGGGCAGTTTATGAATGAATTCATTCATAAATTGCCCATGCAATTCTGAACGCTACGCTGAGTTTGAACCTGTATCAGTATTAGGTACTAGGTTCGTTTTGATAGTAACTATGAGCGTTTGTTTATAAGTGTAAGCGTATAAGTCACAGGGACTTCGGCAGCCGGACGAAGTATCCTGCTTACAGTGGATGTTACTAGGCGGCCCTTAGGTGGAAACGAAGGGTATAGTCCCGGGTTCGAATCCTGGTCAGGGCATTTATTTGTAGGTTTATCACGAATGGTTCTTTTATTTATCGCCGAAAATCGTATGGGCGATTATCACTTCCTCATTCACGTTTGGCGGAATTTTATGTCGCCGAATTTTCAATTGCCAATTGTAACGTTTCGCAGACGTATCTTTCGCATATGATCATATTACAACCTATCCTAACGTAGTTGGCAAATCATAATTTGGTAAATCTTAGTATGCCAAGTGAAAGCGGCGAAAAGTTGGTAGGTAAGTGATGTTCGCCGAAATGAAAAGGCAGGATACCATCACGAACATTTATTCCTGAGTTATGGATGTTTTCTACAAATAAAATAAATAAATAAATATTGTGGGACAATCTTACACAAATCGACCTAGTCCCACGGTAAGCTCAATAAAGCTTGTGTTGTGGGTACTAGACGACGATATATATATAATAGATAAATAGAAAACATACATACTTAAATATATAGAAAACATTTATAAGTCAGGAACAAATATTCGTGATAAACACACAAATAAATGCCCTGACCAGGATTCGAACCCGGGACCTGCTTCGTAGGCAGGGTCACTACCAACTAGGCTAGGAGGCCGTTAATGTGAGTAATGTGTTTGTCTGTGATGTTTATAACACTTTTTGTTTTTAACCTCATCCTATTTACCGACTAGGCTAAGAGGCCGTTTAAATTCGTTAAAGTTTCTATGTATTCACGTACCTGTATGCTCTCCCCGTCGTGCGCGACGAGCGTGGGCTCGACCTTGTGGTAGTGCTGGCCCTCGCGCCGGCCGCCGCGCGCCAGCCCCAGGCCGCCACCATGGTACGGACCTGTATGCTCTCCCCGTCGTGCGCGACGAGCGTGGGCTCGACCTTGTGGTAGTGCTGGCCCTCGCGCCGGCCGCCGCGCGCCAGCCCCAGGCCGCCACCATGGTACGGACCTGTATGCTCTCCCCGTCGTGCGCGACGAGCGTGGGCTCGACCTTGTGGTAGTGCTGGCCCTCGCGCCGGCCGCCGCGCGCCAGCCCCAGGCCGCCACCATGGTACGGACCTGTATGCTCTCGCCGTCGTGCGCGACGAGCGTGGGCTCGACCTTGTGGTAGTGCTGGCCCTCGCGCCGGCCGCCGCGCGCCAGCCCCAGGCCGCCACCATGGTACGGACCTGTATGCTCTCCCCGTCGTGCGCGACGAGCGTGGGCTCGACCTTGTGGTAGTGCTGGCCCTCGCGCCGGCCGCCGCGCGCCAGCCCCAGGCCGCCACCATGGTACGTACCTGTATGCTCTCGCCGTCGTGCGCGACGAGCGTGGGCTCCACCTTGTGGTAGTGCTGGCCCTCGCGCCGGCCGCCGCGCGCCAGCCCCAGGCCGCCACCATGGTACGTACCTGTATGCTCTCGCCGTCGTGCGCGACGAGCGTGGGCTCCACCTTGTGGTAGTGCTGGCCCTCGCGCCGGCCGCCGCGCGCCAGCCCCAGGCCGCCACCATGGTACGTACCTGTATGCTCTCGCCGTCGTGCGCGACGAGCGTGGGCTCCACCTTGTGGTAGTGCTGGCCCTCGCGCCGGCCGCCGCGCGCCAGCCCCAGGCCGCCACCATGGTACGTACCTGTATGCTCTCGCCGTCGTGCGCGACGAGCGTGGGCTCCACCTTGTGGTAGTGCTGGCCCTCGCGCCGGCCGCCGCGCGCCAGCCCCAGGCCGCCACCATGGTACGTACCTGTATGCTCTCGCCGTCGTGCGCGACGAGCGTGGGCTCCACCTTGTGGTAGTGCTGGCCCTCGCGCCGGCCGCCGCGCGCCAGCCCCAGGCCGCCACCATGGTACGTACCTGTATGCTCTCGCCGTCGTGCGCGACGAGCGTGGGCTCCACCTTGTGGTAGTGCTGGCCCTCGCGCCGGCCGCCGCGCGCCAGCCCCAGGCCGCCACCATGGTACGTACCTGTATGCTCTCGCCGTCGTGCGCGACGAGCGTGGGCTCCACCTTGTGGTAGTGCTGGCCCTCGCGCCGGCCGCCGCGCGCCAGCCCCAGGCCGCCACCATGGTACGTACCTGTATGCTCTCGCCGTCGTGCGCGACGAGCGTGGGCTCCACCTTGTGGTAGTGCTGGCCCTCGCGCCGGCCGCCGCGCGCCAGCCCCAGGCCGCCACCATGGTACGTACCTGTATGCTCTCGCCGTCGTGCGCGACGAGCGTGGGCTCCACCTTGTGGTAGTGCTGGCCCTCGCGCCGGCCGCCGCGCGCCAGCCCCAGGCCGCCACCATGGTACGTACCTGTATGCTCTCGCCGTCGTGCGCGACGAGCGTGGGCTCCACCTTGTGGTAGTGCTGGCCCTCGCGCCGGCCGCCGCGCGCCAGCCCCAGGCCGCCACCATGGTACGTACCTGTATGCTCTCGCCGTCGTGCGCGACGAGCGTGGGCTCCACCTTGTGGTAGTGCTGGCCCTCGCGCCGGCCGCCGCGCGCCAGCCCCAGGCCGCCACCATGGTACGTACCTGTATGCTCTCGCCGTCGTGCGCGACGAGCGTGGGCTCCACCTTGTGGTAGTGCTGGCCCTCGCGCCGGCCGCCGCGCGCCAGCCCCAGGCCGCCACCATGGTACGGACCTGTATGCTCTCGCCGTCGTGCGCGACGAGCGTGGGCTCGACCTTGTGGTAGTGCTGGCCCTCGCGCCGGCCGCCGCGCGCCAGCCCCAGGCCGCCACCATGGTACGTACCTGTATGCTCTCGCCGTCGTGCGCGACGAGCGTGGGCTCCACCTTGTGGTAGTGCTGGCCCTCGCGCCGGCCGCCGCGCGCCAGCCCCAGGCCGCCACCATGGTACGTACCTGTATGCTCTCGCCGTCGTGCGCGACGAGCGTGGGCTCCACCTTGTGGTAGTGCTGGCCCTCGCGCCGGCCGCCGCGCGCCAGCCCCAGGCCGCCACCATGGTACGTACCTGTATGCTCTCGCCGTCGTGCGCGACGAGCGTGGGCTCCACCTTGTGGTAGTGCTGGCCCTCGCGCCGGCCGCCGCGCGCCAGCCCCAGGCCGCCACCATGGTACGTACCTGTATGCTCTCGCCGTCGTGCGCGACGAGCGTGGGCTCCACCTTGTGGTAGTGCTGGCCCTCGCGCCGGCCGCCGCGCGCCAGCCCCAGGCCGCCACCATGGTACGTACCTGTATGCTCTCGCCGTCGTGCGCGACGAGCGTGGGCTCCACCTTGTGGTAGTGCTGGCCCTCGCGCCGGCCGCCGCGCGCCAGCCCCAGGCCGCCACCATGGTACGTACCTGTATGCTCTCGCCGTCGTGCGCGACGAGCGTGGGCTCCACCTTGTGGTAGTGCTGGCCCTCGCGCCGGCCGCCGCGCGCCAGCCCCAGGCCGCCACCATGGTACGTACCTGTATGCTCTCGCCGTCGTGCGCGACGAGCGTGGGCTCGACCTTGTGGTAGTGCTGGCCCTCGCGCCGGCCGCCGCGCGCCAGCCCCAGGCCGCCACCATGGTACGTACCTGTATGCTCTCGCCGTCGTGCGCGACGAGCGTGGGCTCCACCTTGTGGTAGTGCTGGCCCTCGCGCCGGCCGCCGCGCGCCAGCCCCAGGCCGCCACCATGGTACGTACCTGTATGCTCTCGCCGTCGTGCGCGACGAGCGTGGGCTCCACCTTGTGGTAGTGCTGGCCCTCGCGCCGGCCGCCGCGCGCCAGCCCCAGGCCGCCACCATGGTACGTACCTGTATGCTCTCGCCGTCGTGCGCGACGAGCGTGGGCTCCACCTTGTGGTAGTGCTGGCCCTCGCGCCGGCCGCCGCGCGCCAGCCCCAGGCCGCCACCATGGTACGTACCTGTATGCTCTCGCCGTCGTGCGCGACGAGCGTGGGCTCCACCTTGTGGTAGTGCTGGCCCTCGCGCCGGCCGCCGCGCGCCAGCCCCAGGCCGCCACCATGGTACGTACCTGTATGCTCTCGCCGTCGTGCGCGACGAGCGTGGGCTCCACCTTGTGGTAGTGCTGGCCCTCGCGCCGGCCGCCGCGCGCCAGCCCCAGGCCGCCACCATGGTACGTACCTGTATGCTCTCGCCGTCGTGCGCGACGAGCGTGGGCTCCACCTTGTGGTAGTGCTGGCCCTCGCGCCGGCCGCCGCGCGCCAGCCCCAGGCCGCCACCATGGTACGTACCTGTATGCTCTCGCCGTCGTGCGCGACGAGCGTGGGCTCCACCTTGTGGTAGTGCTGGCCCTCGCGCCGGCCGCCGCGCGCCAGCCCCAGGCCGCCACCATGGTACGTACCTGTATGCTCTCCCCGTCGTGCGCGACGAGCGTGGGCTCCACCTTGTGGTAGTGCTGGCCCTCGCGCCGGCCGCCGCGCGCCAGCCCCAGGCCGCCACCATGGTACGTACCTGTATGCTCTCCCCGTCGTGCGCGACGAGCGTGGGCTCGACCTTGTGGTAGTGCTGGCCCTCGCGCCGGCCGCCGCGCGCCAGCCCCAGGCCGCCACCATGGTACGTACCTGTATGCTCTCCCCGTCGTGCGCGACGAGCGTGGGCTCCACCTTGTGGTAGTGCTGGCCCTCGCGCCGGCCGCCGCGCGCCAGCCCCAGGCCGCCACCATGGTACGTACCTGTATGCTCTCCCCGTCGTGCGCGACGAGCGTGGGCTCGACCTTGTGGTAGTGCTGGCCCTCGCGCCGGCCGCCGCGCGCCAGCCCCAGGCCGCCACCATGGTACGTACCTGTATGCTCTCCCCGTCGTGCGCGACGAGCGTGGGCTCGACCTTGTGGTAGTGCTGGCCCTCGCGCCGGCCGCCGCGCGCCAGCGCCGAGCCGCCCTCCTCCGCGCCCGAGCCGCCGCCGCCCGCGGATACCACTGCGGATAGAAATCCCGCTATTGACAA
Organism: Lathronympha strigana; assembly: GCA_949128165.1. Classification (NCBI taxonomy): domain Eukaryota; kingdom Metazoa; phylum Arthropoda; class Insecta; order Lepidoptera; family Tortricidae; genus Lathronympha; species Lathronympha strigana. The sequence goes on from OX421912.1 coordinate 21,690,257, forward strand.
CATTCACTTACTAAAAAAGACATACGAAGCACAACAAAAACCTCAAAAAACGTGGGTCAGAATCACTTATTATTTAAAGAAATAGACATACGAAACAAAACAAAAACCTCAAAAAACGTGGGTCAGAATGACATTAGCAAACGTGCATTGCTGATGATACAAAACCATAAATGTTTCGTACGAAAAAGAGCTTCCTGACGCAAACATTAAATGTCAAATTCATACTCAGAACTACCAACACTGTTAAAAGTAGGCTGTTGGCACTTACGGAACTTTACGTTCCATACAAACCTATATGAGATAGAGTTGAACTGCTACACTTTTATGGTGTCATTTTTTCAGCCGATTGGGTATCCAGTTATTTTATCCTGTATCTATGCTTCACAATGTTTAATTTTATACGATTCAAAAAATTAATAAATTAAGAACTAAAATGCATGTTTGATCATCAAAGACAAACGAATTTAAACTTTCCATACATCTGTTTTCTACATTTTTGCAACCATTGTTAGAATCAGATTCAAATTACTTTGACTTTAAAAAGTCTCCTTACCCTAATCCTGGTCACGGACCCAAATTGTAATGTGTCTTTTAGAAAATAAATCTTAACCATAGGTAATTTGCATCTCTTTTGTTTCACACTACCATAAAACGTATTCGTGTTGAAAGAAAAATAAGATCAAGAATAGTAGATACCATTGTTTATTTAAAGCACATAAATTGCCAACTGATTGTCAACCATCGCTCGATACACACGAGTTGTGTCCTAGGAAGCACCTTATATTTAAAAATGAATATTATTTGCTTGTTAATAATACGAGATCAATTAATTTATAGTACCTTAGTTTCATGTGGATAAAGTACCACTGGTGCAAGTGGTTATGCTATTTTGGTATAATTAGACCATTTGAACTGTTATAGCCATACCTGTTTCATCGTCGTCCTGCAGGTCGTGCGGGGAGCGGTACACGGTGAAGGCGATGTCGTGCCGCAGCACGTCGAAGTCCCACGTCAGCACGCTCTGCGGGTCCTTGTTGGCCACGATCACTTCGTGCACCTGCAATAGATGGCGTTATTATTAATAACTTACTATTTCTAGGCACAGAGAGGTTCTAATGACAACTGCGTATTTGCTTATTTAGGACTACAATTAACCGACCGAATATCGCGTGAACATATAGTCATGCTAGCCTAATCGACAGTCTTTGAAGATAAATTTCTTATCAGCAGCTGTGTACATATTTTACAACATAAGTATCATCTTCAAGCGTAAAGTTCTAAGGTAAATAATTCGCTCAAAAGCGGTACACACGGTTTACGTAACGGAAATCAATCAAATATGAATTAAGATTACAATAAAGGTCTACATAGTAAAAGCGTTTAGCTTTCTTTTAATATAAACACCTTCCATCAAATGAAACATAAAAATCCTGGTCACGGTACCAAATATGTAAACACCCATACAAGTAAAAGTATTAACCCTTCGAATGCCTTGTCCCGTATCCGTCACAAGCCGTTTGGACTTTAAATGTAAAGTTCAAGGTCATTGTTTCAACAGCAAAAATTTGACAGTGACGTTCCAGGGGTGAAACAAACGATGAGATTCGTCAGCCACCCCACACATACATTTGGTTATAACAACCTGACCCTTTCCGAGGCTGAGGCAGAGCGGGTCTGTGAAGTCTCCGCTCACATATAGATACTTCGAGCCCAATATTACGATGTACAGACCCTACTAGAAATGCAACGGATATCCCGTCACTAACCAGTATCCTGCCATATTTGCGCTATTCGTAATACCCGGATATTTATTAATAAAGTTTAAATAAAAACTATAAAATAACAAAGTAATCAATAATAAGTATTTAAGGTCAAGGTTAGTTTAATGTTTCAACACTCCCAGAAAGTACAAAATTTCACACTCTATAAAATCACTGGCCTGTAAAAAAGTTTTCTATAAAAACATGCCTATTAAGAATCCAGTTGCACCCTGAGCCAAACAAACGCACGCGCGCTAATGAATTTGGTCGATTCAATAAAAACCCCAAATATTCATCAGGCACAAATGCCAGACATCCGTTATTCGGCCAAAATCCATTGCATCTCACATGCATGTTAGCCACCCCACACTTACTCTCGTAAATACCCACCTGGCCTTTCCCGAGGCTGACCGACCGATAAATGCTGTCTTCGCAAAGCGGGTCCCCGTCGCGTTCAGTGAAGGCTCCGCTCACGTACAAACTCTTCGGGACTAGGCCTCCTTCGTGCACGAAGCTCTGGAAACGTAACATAAAATTCATGTAAACAGACAAGACTACAGATCTTTTACAAGTCTTCCGAGCGCTATGTACTTTTAGTGGTCGTCTCAACTCTTCTTTTTATTATCTTAGGATGGTTGTTGTTGATTTGCGCGTTGCTGGACGCATACAAAAGACGCAGCACTGACCGCCGACGCCCATTACACTAAGCATGGCACCACAAGAAGAAGAAGGTCTTTCCTTGTCTTGTGCTAAATCGTTGTAATATCAAATCACTGCAACCGCGCCGGGAAGATATTTAGAATATGTAGGTACTTTAAAAAGAACTATCGCTCGTGAAGAAGCTCGTGATCTTAAGAGTACATTAAGTTAGCTAAATTGTAATGTATATTTATGTAGGAATCTTAGCTTGACATATAGTGAACATAACATGATATTAAGTGACGCACTAGAGTAACGGACAAGTGATTTGTGACCAAGGCTAGCCTCAGAGTAAGGTTTAAACATGTTATAACAACAAAACTCCTTTAGTCTATTTAAAACCAGATTGAGGAGCCTGGCAGCTGTTTATGAATGGAGGATTTCAATTGATCTTCATACCTCTTTGCTGGTCGCTGGAGGGTCAAAGTTTTAGAATATGGATAATATAGCGCTCTAACTAGAGGAGTTTTCTTGCTCCATAAATATACCTTTATCTAGGATAAGGTCTTGGCGGCCATCTTTGGCGCTACATAGTGAAAGACGTACATTTTTACTAATAGTCGATTCACAAAGTGTCAGAGTAAACTGTACTTAGCAATACACAAAATCGTATTTTATTCAAGCTAACATCTACAAATTAAAACAGGGGTAGGTATTTACCATGTAAATCTATATTTTGGAGCTCTTAATATAACTTGGAGTACGTCAGATACTCTAAAAACTTTAACAGTGCCGAAATATCGGGAACTCGAAAACACAAATGCCCATGGTAAATACCCCGTTTTAAGTTGTATTCGTACTGAAAATACAAGATGAATAGTCGAGCACAACGAGTAAACTGTAACAGGTCTCACGTCATCGTAATATTGATGCGGCACGTTCATCGAGGCGTCTACTATGTCCGACTGGGAGGCGAGTAAAACAACAGAAAATTAATAAGAGTAACTAAAACATAACCCCTCAGACTTTGCCTATAAACACCCCGTTTTAACTTGAAGTCGTTATAATACAAATTTTCTTAGAAAGAAGAAGTAAAAAAGCTCATCGCCTCGAACTCACACGGGTTCACCCGAGTTCAAGTTTCGCCCGACGCCATGAGCTTATCCACACATTTCATATCATTCTAAGAAATTTCGTATCGTTCGCTGGCGTAAGTGCTTAAAAATAAATAATATAATACAAGATTAAAATAAAACCTTACGTTTTTGTTCCTTCTCTTTAGTACAAAATTAAGGCGAGTAAGGCTGGATTTGACCAAACTTTTAAACCAAGAATATCGCTTACTCTTGGATACTAATGTCAAAATCCCATAGTAATTTGACGTTACTATCTGAGAGTAAGCGTTATTCTCGGAATAAAAATTTGGTATAGTCAAGTGCAAAAATATGGTTCGACATAATCGACTCATAAATATAGTACTACGCTCTTATTACACATAAGGTGCTATGGGACATATTTTTGAGTAAGATGTGCACCACCATATTTTTACGCTTGACTGTAAAACGCAGCCTTACACAACTATTGGTAAAATTAAATATAACATAACCTATAACCGCGTACCACTTAATGGGAGCTACCGTATTGTCGCTCACCAGACGGCGCCACTCATGCGTGGGTCCTGTCTTAATATGAGAGAATTGTCAAAGTGACGTTTGAAATGTTCCCGGCACGACCCTCGTTCCACTAGCGCCGCAAGCGGAAAATCGACTCGCGGTAATCCTCATTCGATCGTTCGTCCGTTAGCCATTTTGTCTCTCGATAAGCAAGAGTGATAAATATTGATATCGTGATAGGCAGATAACGAAATTTCGATTTTCGATGTTGGAAGCAGAGCCGCTGGCCCCTTTACAACAATTCAATATCCTATGTTAGAGAGTTAATCCTATTAAGCACTGCCTGCACCTACATACTTGCTTGTACAGTCAAGTGCAAAAATATGGTTCGACATAATCGACTCATAAATAATTATATATGGTACTACGCTCTTATTACACCGGCATAAGGTGCTATGGGACATATTTTTGAGTAAGATGTGCACCACCATATTTTTACACTTGACTGTACGTGGGTTAATAGGAAAGAAATGAGATGCTCGAAATCTGGACATGGTATGGTCATGTATTATATGTTTTTTAAAAGCTTATTTCCTTAGATGTAGTAGACATATTTGTCTAATAATAATGGATATATATAAACAAGAATTTTATAGCCATTTTAGATCACCGGTTCGCACGTTTTTTTAGAGACGGTGGGGCTGAAACGAGCATATTTTCATGCTATTTTGTTTTACGACTTTTAATATTTTCAACCGAAAAATGTCGCATTCAATGATTACAGTCATAAGAGCGTGTCACATATTTTGCGGCCTTCAGGTGACTGTATTAACAAGTTAGGGCGGTTTAAAATGGGAATACTATATACAAGTCTTTCTCCGGGACCACGGGGGCAAAGTCGCCCTTGAAACGTCGGTTTGTTTTCAAAGTTTGTACCCGATTAAGCCCCGTTTTAGTAAATTTATAATATATACAAGTTGTTATCGTATTCAAAGATTTTCTGTTTGAGGCGAACTGCTGAGTGTAACCTATGTAAAGTTCACAAGTCCATGTACCTTGCAAGGTCCTCCAAGGAAGTCCGGAATGAGGTCCTTGGGGATGTAGTCGAGCAAGCCACCTGGTTGCAGATAGTCCTTGCCGCCGTAGAACAGGAACTTACTGCGCGTGTTCTCATCTGCAATTTGAAAAACAGAGTTTACATAAAGTGACAGTTCTAAATGCTTACAGCCGCCTGTTGCACCACTCTGACAATGTCTGCGACATATTTCGGCTGCATATTTGGCGACCGGTTGGCGTAGTTGGTGCCTGCTAAGCCGATGGTCCTGGGTTCGAACCCCGATAAGGGCATTTATTTGTGTGATAAACACAGATATTTGTTCCTGAGTCATGGATGTTTTCTATGTATTTAAGTAGCTATATTCACAGGGTTTAGATGATGACTGAGAGAATGCGAACTCTCCCCGACAATAAAAAAAAAGTTACTTGTGCAAACTACCTACATACAAATAAGTATAAAAAAAATTATAAAACAAAAACAAAGGTTGGTCTAAAATGCCCAGAGGGAATTATAAATCTAGTAATACATTGGCTAAAGGGCATACTACAATTAAATTTATAACAACCCTGTGAGAATTAACATACATACAACTTACGAACGCTTCCTTAACTGGCTTATGAAGCAGAAAGAAACAACAAGAAAACTACCCCATTACGCCTCTTTTTCTTTACACATAGGTCTTCCAGTACACATACAAATTTCACATTCACTAACATTCTGCTTTGAAACGTAGAGTCAGCTTATTTTTTTTAGCCTTTAGGCGGACATTTTATTCATACATTTCGTGTTTGATCCATTTTTGTTCGTCCGTTTGCCATCTGGCAAAGGCCTCCTCCAATCTTCTCCATTCCGATCTTTCCGTTGCCACTCTACCCCACGTTGTTCCCGCGACCTGTCTGGTGTCGTCGTCCCACCTGCTCTGTGGTCTGCCTCTCTTTCTTTTTAGAAAAGAAAAGAAAGAGTCAGCTACAAAGACATAAAGACAGCCAAAGTGCTCAAAATATTTATACACGATCTAAATGTTCACGCAATGGGAGATACCGTATTGTCGCTCACCAGGCGGCGCCACTCATGCGTGGGTCCTGTGTCAGTATTAGAGAATTGTCAAAGTGACGTTTGAAATGTTCCCGCAGGACCCACGTTCCACTAGCGCCCCTAGCGGGAAATCGACTCGCGGTAGTCTTTATTAAGTCCTGTATATATTTTTGGCACTTTGGCTGTATACATATCTTTGTAGGTGACTGTACAACCACCTGAGGCCTTACCATGACCTCTTAACGCGATTCAGTTGACGACCTAAACTGAGTCGCTTCCATACAACTGAGCCTTAACTGAACCTAAACTGAATCGCGTTAAGACGTCATGGTAAATCCCCAGTAAAATTTTGGATAGATTGATATTTCGAATCGTGATAGAAATTGCGCAAGGGCAGCGCACCACTGAAGAGCAAATCTGAGTGTTTCATAGTCACTGAATCATTCGTTTCAACGATTTGTATGATCCTCAGTAACATTATAATGTTGTTAATGTTTTAGTATATGACATCTATTTCAATTTATAAATTGAAATAGATGTCATATACTAAAGAAAAAGACCAACACCGACGAAGGCCAATCCGAGGATCGAACTCGGGTCTTCAGCTTACGCGGCTAACGCCATAACCACTAGGCCAACTGGTCCTATCGAAATGCCGGCGAATTTCTCGAGTATATGCAATCTTTGTAACAGGCAAGACGCCCGTGCCCATTCTTCTAAGTACAAGCGACGTTGCTTAGTACTTCCATCCAAACCACTCAGGGGTTAATTTATATATACTAGTGTTACTACTTTAATAAGTTTAATAACAAATCAAAAAATATTAAATAAAATAATTTGATTTCTGTCAACAAAAAGTTGTATCCTCAATAACGCTTGGACTCCAGGCCCTCATGTTGAGGCCGTATATGTCAACTAAAAGACCTAAAAGAGTGCTTACCTATAAACGTGCTGACAATCGTCCACAATATCGGGAAGACCCTCGGAGCTCGAACAATGAGCACCCTCCCCATGGTCTCAGGGTAGTTCGCCTCAACAATCTGTATGATCCTCAGCAGCGCTCGGACTCCAGGCCGCCAGAGGTGCCTCATGTTGAGGCCGTCTAAGTCGACGAGGAGGCACCAGGACTGGACCGCGTGCTCCGAGGAGCTGGTGGCTTCTTCCAGGAGTTTGAGACCCTCTTCACATACGTGAAGCGTCTGGAAACATTAATTGAAGGGATGTTTACAAAAACAACATAACTAACTACACTGGTTGACACCTCCGGTCATTACAAATGTTCCTTCAGAAGTATCAACCAGTCTAAGCAGTTATGTTGTTTTTGTAAACATCCCTTCAATTAGTTTCAAAATTTAATGTAGGAATTTGCTAAAATCAGTTTCGTAGCGTTTTCTGAAGTATTCGAAGAATACGTAAATACTTAAATACAAGAAAATATCTTAATTAAATCCGTAATCCGTAAGCGAAATCCTCATGGAATGCTACTGTATCGATTTCGTTATTTTCCACCGACAATGGTTTGTGTGAAATGGTAAATACATCCAACTTAACCAGCTGTACTCTCAATAACAATGTTTTTTTTATACTACGTCGATGACAAACAAGCATACGGCCCGCCTGATGGTAAGCGGTCAGCGTAGCCTATGGACGCCTGCCACTCCAGGGGTGTCAAATGCGCGTTACCGACCCTTTAAAAAAAGAAGGATTCGCTGTGTTTACAGCTAAAGAGGCAAGCTTTGCTCCGTGGTCAGCTGTCAACATAGTCTTGGAGCTCTGGCGACCTAACTCACCAACAAAAACACAACACTATGAGTCTAGTGTTATTAAACTGCGGTTTTCTGTAAGGTGGAGGAACTTCCCCAGATGGGCTCTGCTCCAGATTTGAGCGAGACGACATTCTTTGTGCTGTGCCCTATCACACTAAACGATATGCATCCGCTGTAGTATGCTATCTACATCAGGTATGTTATACTCCACAGTTAGACACGTACGAGTATAACTGGTTAAATTCCATTTAGTTACATGCCAATCATATAACAGTTAAGTAACTTGCAGCTGCATTTGTTTATCGACCGTGAAGAGTGTAAATGACCTAGTTGTGCAACTGGTGTTTATGATAAAAACTTAATTAATCTAATGTAGATTAACTGGAATATTAATATGGAGGCTGTGGGATTGATTAACATGTGTACAGCGTCACAGTTGTAATATTAAATAATATTTAAAACGGGTCACTCACGTAATCTAGTCGATTTTCGCTCGACATATTTGGATCTTTACGAAGATCGAGACCACCCGCGTCAGAGGCAACTCATGCACCGGTTTGTAACCTTCGGAGGTGTGTATAAGCTGTCACACTGCGTGTACACTCGTTACAACTTACCAACTTCAGGAGGCCGTCCTCGCCGACGGACTTGAGCAGACCCTTGACGTCCATCTGTCCCAACCGGAGGATGTATAGCGGACGTCCGTCTGTAACAATTTACAGTATTAGTGCGAATTCAGCAGGGCCAAACTCAAGCGGCTAGCGTGATACTTGCTAGACAATAGTTTGTCAGCATTTTATGACAATTTTTTAATTTTTTAACAGTTATCCACATTATACCTCGGTCGCCCGGGAGGTCGACGCCCCGTTGGCCGCCCTAGATATCGTTGGGGTGATATGGTCGACGCAGATCTGCGCGAACTCCAGGTTACCAATTGGCAAGAGTTAGCGCAGGACCGAAGAAAATGGCGCACTCTGGTGTCGGAGAGACTCGTTTTGGGTCGCTGAGCCAGCGGAGCGGAGTAAGTAAATAAGTTATCCACATTTGACAGTAATCAACGTCGCGCCATCCGTGCAACTTCTTCATTTTACAACTTATTCTATCAGATGCCATTCGTGGATAACCATTATAAACCTACAGCGCGGATGGTTTGACGAAATAATTACCTACATTAACTAATGAGCTGGTTACGGGGCGGTGCCACCAGCGGAGCATTCAAACCTCTCTAGTTAGTATGCCTCAGATCGTTATTACTGGACTCATGCACCTGGGACCCATTCGTCAGTGGAGCTCGGAGTGGCAAGTCATTTTCGTGAAGGTCCACTAGAGCTTTGTGCGAAGCTTTAACTGGTAGAGAACTGGTTTGACTGGTAGAGAATAGCGGCGTCTCGTACTCGGACGATATCCGGTCTACTTGGTGACGTTTGCGCCAGAGCGGGGATTAAGAGAAGATCTCGCTGAAATCTCCACCTGAACTCTGATGAAACCTTAATAACGGATATCTTGTCTAAACTGTTGTACCTTTATCGTGATGGTGCCAACCGCCGGGGAAGTACTGCGCTACGACTTGCGGCGTCTCGTACTCCGACAGTATCCGGTCCACTTGGTGACGTTTGCGCCAGAGCAGTGATTGGGAGAGCATCTCGCGGGACTTCTCCACGTTGAAGTCACGGGCTCGGAGGAAGCGGAGCAGCGTCGTGTCTGATGGTACCTGGAGGAAAGAACGCTTCAGTATTGTGGTCTGTGTGTATGTCCGTGGTGGGTATGGTTTTGGTATCTTCTTCTTTTTGCGTTTTTCCCGGCTTATGTGACGGCTGTGAGTCTGGGGACGCTTTGGTGAGCGCCTTGGCAACTAATTCCAAGATTTCACGTAAGTCTAATAAGGTAATCTAAATATATGTATATTTAAAATAGCCCGGTAATTAAAGACAATCAACGCCCAGCCTAAACCGTCAAAAGTGCAAGAGAATAGTTAAAAGCAGAATAAAAATTGTAAAAATAAGAATAGTAGAAAATTATACTATTTTCTGAGTATTTTATGGGTACTAGTACCCATAGTACAAACTTTGCTTAGTTTGGGACTAGCTAGAGTTATCTGTGAAAGATTGTCCCCAAATATATATTTGTTTAGAAGCTTCAGTAAGGAAAGATTTTTTGGAATTCATTCCTAAGTAGATGAAAACTGTGTTGAATGGTGTGAGAGTCCTTATTCCTCTAAAACGCTCATTAATTTAGTAGCTTTTAAATATTTTCTACGTTTACTTTCTTGAATAGGGTTTTTGTGGTCTAATGGCATACAATTTGTATTTATTATAGACATATTTTATTGATCAATCTCGATTGAAAAATCGAACACTAGGACGGGGCGATTTGTCAATTTCTATAGAAAGAATCACGTGATGATAGCTCGGAGCCCTCGGATGTCACGTGACATTTTCCACTTACAGAAACTGACAGATCGTCCCGTCCCGTTCTAGTGTGAGTCATCCCTTAATATTTAGCATATAATCGCTTTTTTTCACTGAAATATTATTACCTACACGATATAAATGCAAGTTTTCTAAGAATTAGGTTTAGAGGCTTTAGGTATAGGTTTTTGTGAAATGTAGCAGTAATTAGCCTCAAACTAACTTCTCACCTTTCCCTTCTGCAGGTCAGCAATCCACTTCCTAAGCTGCAGAAGCCTCGACTCTTGCATCGGGGTCAGTTCTCCGAGGTACCGCTTGATGTACTCGCTGTCCAGCGTGTATTGGTCTGTAACAAGAAAATAAATACTATTTAATTGTATTTCTAATTGTCTATCTATATAATACTGTATTAAAATTTAAAGTAGAACCCTGAGAGTAATGAGGGATTCAAGCGAAAACGCTTAAGACGTAAATAATTTTGATACCGCACATCAAGTAAAAGGAAATAAATAAAACCGAACAGCATCATACCAACACCACAATGCCACTAGTAGTGAAAAATGAAAAAGAAAATGATTTATTGGTATATAAAAGATTACACTATGATTGTCTAAAACAGCGGTTTACATGTAAGGGGTACACCGAGCGGATGCTGCACCTGCCCGAGTCATGGGACGCACGCAGAGGCAGCATCCGCCTGCAGGGTTTATAGATTATTGAGATTTAATGGAATCTAAAATATACTGGAGTATTAGGTGAAGGTGGTGGACTAGATACTCGGTTACAGAGAATTTCTTATTCTTATGTTCGGTATGCGAACATCTATAAACGTGCTAATATTGGCTAACTCAAATACTAACAGTACATACTCCAGTATTAACACACATATCTCTGTATTTACATGAATGAAACAACAGGGCGACCGCGCGCCAACATATCGCCCACGACTTCATTCTGAGAGTAGGTACTGCTGTGTGCTCACCATGGGTTGCATTCGATTTCAACTGCGGCATTCGACAGTGTGTCCGTCTCGCTCTGCCAGAGTAGTGGTAGGAGTTAGACGGACATACTTTCGAATGCCGTAGTCGCAATCGAATGCAACTCATGGTACGCACACTGAGCGACGTGGGAAGCAATATGGATCACTGTTCGCTAGGCAGGCAGGCCGTAGGGAATATGAGGTGGATATGTCAAATGTCAGTTTACCTCGTTCGAATAGGTCTCCAGACACACCTTAATATTAACCGTATTTAAATCCCTAACAAATAAGTGAAATGGAAACTCATTATTGCTAAATTAAGTGCTGTTTTATTTATCAATATTAAATCCTTTTCATTGTTGTGGTTTTGCTGCTATGCCGTAGTAATGGTTCATAGACCATGCATCCAGCTGCCATCCGTCCGGGTTTCCCGGGTCTGTCCTAGTTTGGAGCCCGTCCGGGGAGCTTCTGGGCCAGATTTGTAAAACTATTCGGGATAAACCTGGATATTTTTGGGTTCAGGTCAACCTCTAGCAAAAGAATATATTTTTATATTTAAAATGTCCGGGATTTTAAGTTTATGCCCGGTTTTGCCAATGTACGAGATGGCAGCCCTAGATACATAGGAACATTGTATTGTACATTGAAGATCACAAGAAGCAATATTCAGATTTAAAAATCCCTAATCAGGCTATGAATGCTATCATATACCTAATCGCTAATAATGCGCAAAAAGCTTCGTGTCACGGTCGAGAAATAAAGCGAAATAGAAAATCTCTCCATTTTTTGACAGCTTTCCGTTCGTACATATCATATATTCATATCGTCGTCTAGTACCCACACCAGAAGCCTTATTGAGCTTACCGTGAGACTAGATCGATTTGTGTACGATTGTCCCACAATATTTATTTATTTATTATACCAAAAGCTATGTTTGAAACATTCACCGCAGAAAATACTCTTCATTTCAATATAATATTTATGACGGCCTCCTAGCCTAGTTGGTAGTGACCCTGCCTACGAAGCAGGAGGTCCCGGGTTCGAATCCTGGTCAGGGCATTTATTTGTGTGTTTATCACGAATATTTGTTCCTGAGTTATGGATATTTTCTATGTATTTAAGTAGTTATATGTATAAATGTCTATTATATATATCGTCGCCTAGTACCCACAATACAAGCCTTATTGAGCTTACCGTGGGACTAGGTCGATTTCTGTAAGATTGTCCCATAAAATATTTATTTATTTATATGTATATATATTTCCATTATCTTTGAAGGGTTCTGTAAAGATGTATTATAATTTATAAAATAACCCTCTTGTCGCTTTTGTTCTTCCAAAACGTAAAGGAATTAATTTCGATTAAAACCTTTTCAAAGTATCTAATTATTGAACAAATTTCTAAGAACCGAAATTTGTATAAATTAAATGCTTCGTAAATGAAATCGTAGTGGATTCAAATTAATCTACTACTACTACTAACTGACAAAAAAACAGGACACCCTTTTTCTTTTTTCGTGATTCTGGTTATCAAAACCCAAAAAAAAGAAATGGTACCCTATTTTTGAAAATGCCCATACATATCAATTACAAAGTGGTAAAATAAAAAGTTGATTTTATTTTTACTTTTAGGGTACCTCCCATACACGTAAGGTGTGAGGTGATTTTTTTTTTTAGTCGAGCCTATAAAGTGTAACGTATTGTTGGAAAGGTATTAAAAAAAATAGGGGTTTGCATAATTATTTCTTTAAAAAGCGTATACTCTCGGAAATAATCGCTTCAGAAGTTTAAAAAAATGTGTCCCTCTAACTTTTGAACCATAAGTCCAAATATGGAAAAAAAAATTAAAGAGTTTCATGAAGACTTTCCAGGAAAATTATTTTGATCTTGGTCAGTAAAACCATTTTTGATTTTTTGCAAAAAAACGTATCTTCACGGTAAAAAGGGCATTTGTAAGAGCAGCGAAGATACTCCTTTTGTATTGTTATGAGCATTGTATCTATTATACCCTTTAAGTTCGCCTATTGTGACGGACGGTATACTACGGAAACCTACACTGAGCAGGGCCCGACATGCTCTTGGCCGGTGTTTTAACAGTACATAGTTATAAACTAAAAAGCCCATAAAACAACCACTAAACAGAACATAAGTTGCAATAGTGTTAGCAGCGGCAGGTAACTAATGCTAAGTGCATTTTGTAATAACTTTAGCTGTAATGCGATTTCCATCTTAACCCTCACAGCAGAAGGAAAGCAACCTAGAGCCGCTTACAAATGCTTTTCACCAACATCCTTAATGACCATTCGGTTACAAAAAAAATTAAAGGCACCTAGACTAGAACCGATCTGTAAGTCCCTTCGAACCTAACAAAAATCGGTTACTTTATGTCGTATTTAAAAATAAGTTACAGTGTCATATTAATAATAGTTTATGCAACAGTGATATAATAAGGGTTCTTAAAACTTGAGGGTCGCCGTTACAAAACGAGACGAAGTCGAGATTTGTAATAATAGACCCGAGAGTTTTAAGAACCAATCATGAGCTGTTGCATGCATACGCTGGTTTTTTTACGACAATTAAATTAGCGAAAAAAGCGAAATTTCGAAAGGTGGCAGAATGTGATGTGATGTGAACATGTCGTATGGACATACGACATAACTATATAAATAAATAATTAAAATAAAAAAGTCAGCAGTGCTAATATATTGTATGAAAATCCATAGGAGCAGTGTTCTTATGGAATACCATAGACAAGGTCACAATATATACGTTTATAAATAAATATAAAAATTTATATATTTTCACAATAAATATCTAAATTTATACGTTTATAAATAAATATAAAAATTTATATATTTTCACAATAAATATCTAAATTTACTATCACCCATAGATGATTTGATCAAAATTAGTTTAGAGATGATTCTAAACATTCAGCTCAATGAGCCTTCCTGGTCTCAGGCGTCCCTCCCTATTCGGTTCGGGGGTTTAGGAATTCGCAAAATTTCCAGTGTGGCATCCCCAGCCTTTTTAGCATCCACTCATAGCACAGCCGGTCTCATAGGAAATATTTTAAGGGCTTTGCCCACAAACTATGAGATCGCAAGCTTTGAGGATGCTAAAAATGCTTTTAAAATTGCCTGCCCGGGCAAAGACTTTCCAGACAACCCAAAATCACAAAGGAGTTGGGATAATGTTTACTGCGATTTAACTTACAATACTCTTTTAAATAACTCTTCAGGTCCAGATCGCGCGAGGCTTTTGGCGGTCGGATCCCGGGAAGCTGGTTACTGGCTTCATGCCCATCCTTCGCCCAATACTGGTACTTTCTTGGATCCGGCCTCCCTTAGACTGGCGACTGGTTTGCGACTGGGGGTTTCGGTGTGTGCGCCACACTCATGTCCTTGTGGCACAGACGTGGACCGACTGGGACACCATGGATTGTGTTGTAAAAAAAGTGCAGGCCGTTTTTCGAGACATGCATCTCTTAATGATATAATCCGTCGGTCTCTTGCCACCATCAACGTGCCTGCTCTCCTTGAGCCGACTGGCATTTTCAGGGATGATGGCAAGAGACCTGATGGGGTGTCCTTGGTTCCTTGGAGTTTGGGACGGATGCTAGTGTGGGATGCTACCTGTGTAGACACGCTGGCGCCGTCCCATCTCCAACGAACTAATGTAAAAGCGGGCGGAGCGGCTGAATGCGCCGAAATTTTAAAACGTAATAAATATAAGAGCCTGGGCAGAGAGTACCTTTTTGTACCATTCGGGGTCGAAACTCTTGGTCCATGGGGTCCCAGCGCACGCAAATTTTTCGTAGAAATCGCGAAACGTCTGGTTGATGTTACTGGTGACCGAAGAGCTGGTGGCTTCCTCGCACAACGTATCAGCATTGCGATACAACGAGGAAATGCCGCCAGCATCCTAGGTACAATGCCTCAAGGACCTACTTTAGATTTAAGGTAGGTAGAGGTAGGTAGTTAGGTAATTTACACTTACTGTATATATTTCGAGAATAAATGATTTTAATTTTTCAATCTCGATGTCAGTCATCTAATTGACACATAGAAGTGCTGGAGTAGAAAAACAATATTTAAAACTAGTCACTCACGTAATTAAGTCGTTTCTCGATCGTCATGTTTCGATCTTATGTTGGGCGAAAATCGACTTAATCACGTGAGTGACCCGTTTCAGATATTATTTAAAATGTTCGAGGCTCACGAATTATAGTTAAGTTTACAGTGTCAACAACGATCAACACTGAAAAGTAAATAGCATAAAGAAAATGGTATTGCATATTCTTCCTATTTAAATATGAAAGTCTAGGTCACTGCTGCAATTAGAATGAACACCTTTGGCATTAAACATGGACGCGACCTGACATTTTGATTATAGTTAGAAGTATTTCAGGTGTGCATTGTTATTATTAATTAAAATACATGTGTGACCTACATGTGGTAGTAATTATTACAAGACTTATGTGTCGGATTCTATGTTTTGGTTTGGAAGAGGCTCCAACCTAACAAGTTTTGCGTTTCTGAAAACTTTAGCTAAACCCAAAAATTTTATAAGGTTTAGGAAAAATTAGCAATTTTCGAAGCCTTGTATCGAAGCGAGTGTTCTCGTCGGCAGTGTGAACAGACAGCGATGAACTATTAATATATGCGTCTCTTTTACTAACACAGGATCCTTATCTTTTGTTCGTTTCTTGGGCGAGAAAATCGCCGATAGCTAATCGGTTAATCGCTCTTCGTAGGACAAGTGCCTAAATATACTTTTAACGTTTTGTAACAAGTAATGCCCTAAAACCTACGGCTTTTTAATTGAAGTTCAAAAACTAAGAATAGTCCGCAATTTCTGCAATATTTTCCTTATTTTGATAAAATTGCGTTCTGCGCCCGAGGTCACAAACTTGCATAATTCAGTGGGCTAACATCATAATATCATAAACAAGTCTGCAAAAAACTACCGGATCAGACGCACGCGGCGAATGTTCTAAGTAACTGGATTAAAAGCTTCGTTCCCGAGAACTACACCGAGCAGAAATGTGAAGGCCGTGTATACTGGGAATAGTGGGTAATGTCAGGTCAGGGACTAAACATAGGAGCTCCGGTTAAATGCCATCCGGCTCCGAATGGCATTTAAATTTAAATTCGCAACTATCGACGCCAACATTACGAGCTGTTTATTCAATTCAATTCGTTTATTCTTCAATTTACGAGTAGGCATTAACGTAGTGCACCTATGATTGTCAAATAAGAGTACAATTGTACAAATTGTTGTATTGTACCTTATAGGCTAAGAAAATTATTATCTGGGGGTTGTCATTGTCACTCCACGTTTTACGTTTTCATTGACACAAAATCCTCCGCCTACAGGCGGCATAAACTGTCAAGGTTCTCGCAACGCGCATAACCTCACGGGTGCGTTCAGATATAGTGTTGGGTGTACTCCTCAAACTAAGTTTCTGACCAGTAGTATTTAAGTACCTAAGTAGTATTCTCACCAGGAACCTCGGTTTGGTGTCACTCAAGTAACTGCAGGATAGTACACGATGTAGATTTAATTAGTTATTGTTACGGGTAACTTTAGGGCAATAAAAGGTGATATATGTGATGCCGCTACGGCTGTACGGTGCAGTCTGAATGAATAGGTATGCTGCGCAGGGTGCCTCGACGTATGTGTGACGTCATAAACGCGTCGTCAACCGGTATTCTGGTTTATATTTCTTTAAATCTAATGTTTATTACTTATAATTGTCTGTTTTATATTTTGAATGTATAATGCAATTTTTGACATGTCAATTTACTGTATCTGTGTGTATTCTTGCAAATGAAATAAATTATCAGTTATATAGCGCCAACATATAGTTATATTTCAAATACTAATTTATACTTACACAAATTAATATATGTCTAATAAATTATTTAAAAAAACGTGTTCTTACAATACAAATAATGTTCTGAATTCTGATACATATTTTGTTCCTATTTATATATTTACCTATACAAATTGTTGTAACCACCATACCATACGCACTTGATAGCATGGTGACATCCCTAATGTTAATCTCATCTTGACGTTTGCATGCTTGTCAAGCTAAACGTCAAATGTAGGAAAGAGAAGCTTCTGTACTTTAGTAGGTAGGTACTATTACTTGTTCTGTGGTATTATTTAGCCATAATAACATTTTCACAGATAAGAAATTTGTTGTAACAAAAAAGTTTGTAACTATGGTTATAAAGCTGCATATAAAGACCATGCCGTTTTTGAACGCAGGGCTAATGATATGTGGGTATATAAAATATTTAAATAGTAATTTATGCAACAGTGATATAATAAGGGTTCTTAAAACTTGAGGGTCGCCGTTACAAAACGAAATATATAATAATAGACAGTTTTAAGCACCAATTATGAGCTGTTGCATACCTACGCTAGTTTTTCTACGACAGCTAAAATAGCGTAAAAAGCAAATCTAGAAACGTGGCAGAATAAGGAAGATGTCATGCCCACTGAAGCTGGGAACAGGGCTGAAAAGATTATTATGTATTGCGACCAGTTGTTGTGAAGTTATTATCAATGCGAAATTATACCGGGAAGAGCACGTAAGGCGTCCGGCGCGTAATCTACGTAACCACCCGAGTCCGACACGTGCATAATTACTCTACACGGTTCCGTTTCGACACGTGAATGGAGGTTTGTTCCCACTAGACCGATACGTTCGATACCGTGATAGTTCCATAAATAGTTTTATTTATTAAATAAAGAAATATTACACATTTGTTTATGGTAGATTCCTGCAAAACTGAATAAATAAATAAATATTATAGGACATTTTTACACAAATTGACTAAGTCCCACAGTAAGCTAAAGGTTTGTGTTACGGGTACTCAGACAACGATACATAATATACAAATACATAAATACATAGAAAACGATTCCACTTCCGTTTGATCCCGCGACCTACCGATAGAAAGTAGAAAGTCCCGTAACCGCTGAGTCAACACTTCTTATTTTCACCCTTATAATATTGCACTATCGTTGTCTAGTGGGCACAGACCTTAATCAACAATTACTAATAAGATCCGATGAGATATGAATAAATCCCGGTATTGGCAGGAAAGTACTAGTTTCATTGAAGTTTGCTGGTTTCGAAATCATCTTACACTTATATTGCCTTTTTGTTACCGCTATTATTATTCATTTAAAAATGAAACACTATAATTTATCGCTCGCTTCATAAGCCCATTTTGCATTTAGTACTAACATTGACTAAAAAAAACATGACACGAGTTTCTTCAATCTTTAGGTCCTCGCAAGAGTAAGCTGTTGGAATAACATCACAACTCCGAATAGCCACGAAAGGCTGCATTCGCGTTCACAGCTGAGAGCTCCTCAAGCCACACACAAATATCTAAATCCAACACGATACAGTTCAAATTCCAAGGGCAAAGAAAATTCAGTGAGAAATGCAGAGCTGATATTACGACAAAGTTGCAATTGAAGTTACGTCTCACTGTAAATAGAACTTTGTGTAATTAAATGCAAGTTCAAGGCTGAATCGTGTGGTTGCGTGACATATTCGAGGGGTGCAGTGGTTGAATATTTATGAGCTCTGATTTGGCGTATTGTCAATACTGCATATATATAGATATAGATTGCTAGGTACATCTACTATTGGGCTTTAGGTATATTGAAACAGAATAATACAGTTAAATAAATAAATATTATAGGACATTCTTACACAAATTGACTAAGTCCCGCAGTAAGCTCAAGAAGGCTTGTGTTACGGGTACTCAGACAACGATATATATAATATACTAATACATAGAAAACATCCATCACACAAATAAATGCTCTTACCGGGATTCGAAGCCAGGACCATCGGCTTAGCAGGCAGGGTCACTACCAACTACCAACTACGCCAAGCGGTCGAAAAAAAAAAGTTGTCAGAAAAAAGGGAAAGTGAAAACACACAGCCTCGGGCAGGATTCGAACCCGTGACTCTGGGACACACGACCATCGCTCTTCCAACTGAGCTACCATGACACCCGCAATGGCCTCCATCATATCTGTCATATTTACAAGAAATTTGTAAAAAAAAATCGTTTGAATTCCCAAAATGTTAAAATGATAAATGTTTGGACCAAATCGTGTTAAATTAGATTTTTACATGTGTAGTAATTAAGCCTGTTTATTTTAATAATATTTTCAGTATATACAATCCAATTAGATCTTGCCTTACACAAAGTTATCATAAAATTGAGATCTCCTGGATCTCCATCCATTATGCAAAACATAGAAAACAGAAATTCAAATTCATTTTGTGGTGCAAGAATGCAACAAAACGTTTAACATACAGCTTTTTATGCTTTAAACTTCGTACTTTTCGTCATTATGCGCCCCTTAAATCCCCCTTTTCAAGCGTTGAGTACACTTTGGAAGTGAGTGATCAACATCTATCTAGTTTAAATTCAGTCATGTTTTAAAAACAACTTTAAAATTACAAAACCTTTGTTCGAAGTTGTTGACATTATTTTACCTGTACAAAAGCCAACCAAGAATCGCAGTCATTGAACGAAACAGGCCTGTTCATATTGAAGCCATTATTTATAACCTGTTTGTGTTATGCTACGGTTTTCCTTAAGTTACTTGATTTAAGACCAGTTCTTGTAAATTATTATACATAATATGTGCTGGAAACGCACGTTTATTGACACTTGAGCGGGCAATATATCTGTATTCATTTGTTGAAGTGAAGAATAGTACATTTCGATGCTAGTGCAGAAAGTATGTCATTACGTCACGAGACCCGAGGTATCTTCTCGGGACGAGTGAAAAGACATATCCGCGCGTGTATCGAATGACGTTTTTCAATACAGATGCGGAAAAATACAAGTATAGGAACGAATATATCGTCGTCTAGTACCCACAACACAAGCCTTATTGAGCGCACCGGTAAGACTTACCATACCGCTTACAATTCTGGATACTGACTGGACAGGGATAATGGGTTGTAATTTTTCAGGCAAGTCATCGAACTCTTTTAGTCCTCTCTTAGTAAACTTCAACCCCTTCCTTCCTTCCTTCCTTGGGAATAAATTTCGAGATAAAAATATCCCACCTTATTTTCATATACAATGTAATCGAAAACAAAAAAACAAAAAATTCATCTAAATCCGTAGGTACAGAAGTTTTTGCGTGAAGAATTTAAACCAGTTTTCTACATCGATCGCTAAAATGTCTAGTCTACTAAAATACTTTTACTAAAATACCTCTCGAATATTCCATCATTTGAGGCTTGCAGCTCGAGCAAATAGTTTAACAGGGAATATCTAGGGCATCCCAGTGTGCTTACCAGGAGTTTATATTTACAGTAGTTTAGGGACTATACTCGTTAGCGTCTTGCGTCAACTCAAGTGTCAGTGTATCTTGTTTAGACATATGCTGTGTGCTTACCATGCGTTGTACGTAACAGTATTCGATAACGACTGCAGCATTCGAATATATGTCCATCTCGCTCATGTTAGAGTGGGGTAGGAGCGAGACGGATATAGTAATTTCGAATGCCGCAGTCGCTATCTAATACGAGTACCTACGGTTACGTAGTTACAACTCAGGTAAATGCAGAGTTGTACGTGACCGTACCGTGTTCATAACGAGTGCAGCACTCGAATGTATGTCCATCTCGCTCCTGTTAGAGTAGTGGTAGGAGCGAGACGGATATAGTACCTACTTTCGAATGCCGCAGTCGCTATCGAATACGATTACGTACAACTCATGGTAAATGTGGAGTTACGTAGAACTCAGGGTAAGGGCACATGTGTTCATGTCATTAACATGGCGATTCACATTTTCACAGCATATTTGTTGGAATTTCAACCCCAAGTCCGCGGCAAAAGGTCTAAATTAGTTCGCAAGCTTCAAATTAACATTTTAATTGAAATCGACGCCGGATTAAGTACACGAATCCGACAACACTCATGTTGACGTTGCATACAGCCAGCGACCAAAGCAAATAATGGGCGACATGCCCCAAATCTAAATAATCCTAATTTCAAATTTAGAAACTCGGTAAAATTATGACGAGTCGCGATTAATACCATACTATTTTTCTCAATAGCTTGTTTCCCCTAACGGTTTTCTAACCATTCCTAAAATTTCCCAATTTTTTTTTCTCAATTGCATACATAGGCTACTGTGACCGCTTTCCATCAGGCGGGCCATATACTTGTTCGCCACCGAGGTTAAATAAGAAACAAACATTTACATGATTCAACTGTCAAGGGATATAAAAAGAAAAAAAAATCAACAAAAAATAATCGTCACACATTTTATTTACACTTAATACGACAATAAAACTATTCCCGATCCCATATTAGATAAAAAAGGACTGCTATAAAAAAAACAACCAATGTGATTAAAATATTATCATTGAGCGACACAGTACCTTGCTGTGAAGATTCCTTGTCTATAGGATAAGGAGGCATAGCCTCTATACGTTTTTTTATGTAATCTAAGTCACTCACGTATTTCCCGCTCGATGATAAAGTTTCAAACGCTTGTCTGGTTCTGCTTGCTTCAGCAGCTACATCCTCGTCACTATGTATAAACGTTGGTTTGGTTTGTGCATCGACGCCAAGCAAAACTGCATCATCTTCTTTATTAAGACATTTGCTTTCAGATATGACTCGGTTCCGTTGTCTCGAGTCGTCGATGTCTTTTAAGCGATTTTTTTCGATTTTAGTCTTTAGACTGTCATCGGAATCGGCAAGAGACAGTCTTCCTCTGTTAACTTGTCTTGTTGTACCAGTCAGTTCATGGGAAGCTGATTGGATCTCAGGTAAGATTGGTTTTGAATTTATGCCTTCTTGCTTTGTTTTTTCGATTTTGTCGGTGAGGGACAACCTCGCCTTGCTTACTTTTCTCGATGAATCTTTACCGAGGTGCATTTTGTTGTCAGGCCTTTTGGGTTTATTAGCATCTTTAGTAACAGTTTCAATGTCAGTACTGTTTAAGTTAAATAGGCTTGTTTTTTTCTTGGGCATATTCGGCTTGTCATTTATACAGCATTTATCGATTGCCGATGCTCGAGTCTTGCTTGCTTTCTTAGGTTTGCTATCTACCTCAATTATTTGTGAATCCTTGCTTGTCTGTATGATTCTGGTGGATGTATCTGGTTTGATTGTGTTCTCGCTTTTATCGGATAATAATTTTACCTTGCTGGATTGTTTGATTTTACTGTTTTGTCGCTTGAAAAGTTGCAGTTTGCTTACGGTTTTCGCACCGCTAGATATCTTTCTGCCTGAGGTGGAGGTAAGTTCTGCTTTGTCAACTGATTTTTTAAGGCTTATGTCGTCGTTTCTGATCAAGCCAACCGAGGGACCTGGGGACAAGAAAGGTGGTGGTAAGGATGGAGGAAGAGGAAAGGATTTAGCGTAAGAGTATGTTAAAGGAAGTGGGGGTTAAGCATGGTACCCATACAAAATGGCATTGTACCAGTTACAATTGGAAGGATTTAAAGTCATCAAAGGAAGGTTTTAATCATAGTCTCAGCAGTGTCAGCGTATAAAGCAAACAAAATTATTACGGACAAGAAATAAATAATTAATGTCGGACAT
Organism: Lathronympha strigana; assembly: GCA_949128165.1. NCBI lineage: Eukaryota > Metazoa > Arthropoda > Insecta > Lepidoptera > Tortricidae > Lathronympha > Lathronympha strigana. The sequence continues at coordinate 21,713,134 of OX421912.1, forward strand.
TCTTACTCAAATCCAACAGTAAGCTTAATAAGATTTGTGTTCTGGGTAAATAAATAGATAGAAACCATCAGGAACATATAGGTATATTCGTGATAAACACAGAAATAAATGCCCTAACCAAGTTTCTAGTTTCTAGTCCTACCCTATTGGATAATGGACTCTAAAAGGGACTAACTGTATTGGATGGGTTTCATTATTAATTAATTGCATTTTAAACGAAAGCAACCAGGTCAGTTAACAATGATCAATCGTGCCTGTTCAATCAATTAGCAACACAACGAAACTTTATTGTAACTGAGTGAACTTTGATTGGGTGGATTTATAATTAATGTACTGTTTACTGGACAAAAAGTTGGTTTCAACTATGTACTGATACAAGATACTATGGTATTGTATAAATGTTGTCTTGTTGGATAATACTAGTTACGTATTCTATAGCATTATTTTACAAAATTGTAAACTTTTAAAAGTCTGATAACTCGTGGTATTTGTAGGATTTTTTTTACGCTTGTAGAGCCTTTACACTTTCAAATCCTATAAGTATTTACCTTTTACATCTCGAGTCTTTATTTATATAAATACTAAAACGTATTTTATTTTTGGGAATTCCAAAAAATGTGGGTCTGAATGACATTAACGCATTATTGTATTTATAATGATGCTCGTCGAAAACGATAAATGTTTCGAGCCGACTGATGTAAGCTACACGTGTGTCAAATTCATACACAGAACTACCAACACCGTTAAAACTTTTTAGATGTTGAGTTCAGTTCAGTTTATTTATTCATGAAATATAAAAGTATATTTAAAAGTCATAATTTCCTTAATAAGTAAATAATAATTCATTTGACATTAACTAAGCTACTAAAAAATAAAACGTTTAGATATCTTTATAATAAAAGTGTGAAATTATGACGTAAGCATTAAGTGTCATATTCATACACAGAACTACCAACACTTTATAGGCGGTTAGCACTTAACGGAACGTCATTTTCCAAACAAGAATATATGAAAAAGGGCTGCAACTGCAGAATTGTTATGGCGTAATTTTTTTCGGCTGATTGGGTAATAATATAATAATAATAATAATATATATTCTTTATTGCTCACCAATAATGATAAATACACATACAAAGAAAACTGTTGTACAAGATAAAAAAATAATTGGCACACAACAGGCGGTCTTATCGCTAAGAAGCGATCTCTTCCAGTATCCAGTTCTTTTATTTTATATCTATGGCTTGTTTCAAATATTGCACGATTTAAAACAAAACATGATTTAGAATAAGAACTTAAACTTAGCACAGGTAACAATCCTAGGTCGGACACATTTTACAGAGGTCACTCGGGGTTCACTGGTCTAATACCCCTTGGACAGGATCATGCGTTAAGTTGATGAGGATGACACTTTTAAACTTTTTTGTAAGGTACGACCGTAAAAAAACGAAACGAATCAAGTTTTAATTGTTTTGTTGTCCCACAATATTTTTCAATCATTAAGTCGTGCATTAGGGTTTTTAATTATGTTTAATTTTATAACAAAATCATTTAGAATATCTATTAGAATAAAGAGAAATAATAAAGATTTCGAACAATTTATCTAAATTTTGTAAAATATAACTTCAATGTTCACATTTGTTTATTATACGCGCAAGTGACACCCCTTGAAATCAAGCAACCATGGACAACTGCTTATCATTCAATCCTCCTGCCGTCCAACATACAACAAAAATTGCCCTTGAATTTTGAATTTATTATACTGGACATGAATATAATTAAATTTCACTTATAAATTGAAAGAGTCTCCGCGAGGGCATCTGCCGCGAAAGCAGGAGGTCGCTGGTCCCTTGCTGGCTGGTGGGACCTTGGTCACTTTTTCTGTAGTATATGACATCTCTTTCAATTTATAATTTATATATAGTAGTGTGCCTACTTAAAAACATGAATCAAAACATTTATAATAAATAATCAATGATTTAATTCATGCTTTACAATTGAAAATTTCACTTGTTTTAAAATCAAACGAAACAAAACAAATGCAACTCTAAATTGAACAGAATTCAAATTTCGAATTGAAATTTGCATGAGTCCTTGAATGTTGCTATATGCGGCTGGCGCAGCCACAACCGATTTGGCTTAGCAACCTCATTATACAACTCGGTCTGCGGTTTAAATATTCATTCACTAGCCTCCATATTAAAATTTAACTAACTGCTCGGAATGAAGCTCGGAACTAGGGTTGCCAGTCCCGCTGTACGCGGGACGTCCCGTTTCTGGGGTTTTGACGGACGACGCGTCTCTCAAAGAGGCCGCGCGGAACACCGGTGTTCAGGGTCTTCTAGAACTCATAACTTAATATATTCATACGACTTCAAATGAAAATTAAGATTTTTCATAGAGAAAGATAAAATATAAGTACTGCATTATTATTTCTATTACAAGTTTTACATTTTAGTGCGGTGACATATTGTTTGTAATGTAGAGTTAATGGACCCCCTGGATTCAAACTTTCCCAAAATGCAACAGAAGTCGTACGGTCGGCTTCATAAATATATATGCATTTGTAATGAATTTTGACTCTTCTTCCCCTGTAATAAGTTCCTAAGTGTACATATTTATAGACGTGACTGTACCTCTGCAGCTGACAGTACCTACTTAGCTTTTCTCTTTTAAGTTAAATAATAATTTTAATTAAGTAAAACTTCACATGCCAGCAGCTGTTAGCTTCCATGGCCTAGCCCTAAACCTTCACGTATGTCCTTAAAAGCGCGTGGGTGGAATACCTGAGGGCCTACATCGAACGGAGTTTTCCCTCTTTGTTGCACCTGTAACGTCTACGTGCGTGCGAGAGAGACGACGTTTGCGGCAGGCTGATCGATTGCACTTCAAAAGTTTTAACACACTGGATGATTCGGATGTCTGTTTGAAAGTACCGAATAATTTACCGAAATAGCTTCTTCGAATTCTGATGGATTAGACAGAATTAAGATAATTAATGAGAATAACGAGAAGTTTGCCAAAAATACTCATAGTGTTGCGTTTCCGTTATTCAAAACAATTTTTTTTTTCATATCGGTAGACGATACTAAACCCCCTTAAACGCATCATCCGCATGTTTATTAAAACTTGTATATTTTTACCAAGTTTCTTTTACAATTATAAAGCACGAATCAAATCATTTATTAAATTTAATAAATGTTTTGATTCATGTTTTTGTGTTTTTTTAAGTAGTCACACTACTATATATAAATTATATATTGAAAGAGATGTCATATACTAAAGAAAAACTGACCAAGGTCCCCGGTGAGCAGGGCTGGGATCGAACCAGCGACCTCCTGCTTTCGCGGCAGACGCGAAAGCAGGTGGTTCGATCCTAGCCCTGCTCACCGGGGACCTTGGTCACTTTTTCTTTAGTATATGACATCTCTTTCAATTTACAAGTTTCTTTTATTAAGTGGATAACTCATACGTCCACAGTCCACACTTGGAGGTGAATCTCAAGAAGCTTAGTCCTTGAGAGACCTTGAGAGCAACACTCATAAAACCGATATAAGATAGCTATCCCGACGTTAGAATTAAGACTGCCGCCGAAGAGAATCATTGTAATGATCTAAGTTAATTAATCTATTAAAATAGTAGATTCCATACCAAGGCCGTTTAAGGCCGTCCCCTATCCCAATGACCTCGGCGATTTGAGCTTTCTTCCCCTACCGCTTCCTTTCCTCACCGGTTATACAATACCGGTTATAAGCATAAGTCGTCACCTAGGAAGAGCTGCTTGTACTAGGACGCAACCCTATAAACTACTAGTGCCATCTTACACGACTGGCCCCCGTCGCCCGCGCAGGCATCTCGAGCCGGCGTTTTCGGAAAAATGCGTGTAATAGCTTTTTTCTCGAAAAGTACAAAACCTATCCAAAAATCAGTGGATGCGTTTAAAGTAAACATAAATATAAAATGCTTGTCTTAGTTTCTTGTACTTACGACGCATAATAAGGGAGTAGGTACAGATTTAAGGTAGAAAAAAGGGTTTACGGTTATTTTTTTTCTCTTGGTGTATTATGTTTTTCGACAATTTAGTGGAACCAAATGTAGACCAAATACCTAGCTACATTATATATTATTTGAACAAAGCTTATTCACTTTAAAAACAGTGAAATATGCCGGGTAGCCCCTTAAGTATCTCCCGCTTAAACGGCCTTGGTATGTAATCTACTCATACCAAGTCTCGGATTTCATGTAATATGTGATCTATCTAACATGTGTTCCCAGGCTTTCCTACTTAAACGGCTGAGGTTTGTGTACTATTTTTCTGCCCGACGGAGCCGGCAGGCGGCAATTTAGTTTCGCGTAAAGTGGCGCTTACCGGCCGGAGGGCTGAAAAAATTATTAAAGTGTAAGGAAAAGTGGAAAAGCTCATAGCCTCGTCGGGCGGGCGTGTGTCCTGGAGTCGCGAGATCGAATCTCGCCCGAGGGTATGAGTATGTCTACTTACCTATTCTTTCTGAGAAATTTTGTATCGTTGGCAGAGGTTTCGCGTTAAAATATTATTAAAATGCCCTGTCAATGTGCCATATCGTGAGTTAAATCCTAGAAGGGAAGAACCTCCTTTTTCGCTCTCGATCGCCCTTGGTACAACAAAAGAGGGAAGAATGGCCGATATCTACTATCTACAGTATCAAGGGCCATCTTTTTGGGCCTACTACTATTGAGCCCGCGTTAATGTTATTGAGGAGCCATCTTCACAATCCACATAAAATGCTTTCGGTTAAAAAAACAATAGGTATAGGCAGTAGGGTGTTCAATCCGGTTTTTAATTGTATGGAAAACCGGTTAAAAACCGATTATTAACCGAAACCTCATACAATTTAAAATCTATTTGCACACCCTAAGTAGTTCTATTAAACCGCATCTAGAGTTTACTCCCGGGACTATCCAATCCAGTACAATTCCTTGTATCTAAGGCGAGTATAGGGATTTTGGGTACTTTGAGACTTTCGGGATCTTTCCAGGAGCATACACTTAACTACACACATTAACATTTAAATGTCCTTTAATAAGTTTTTTCTCTTTCCGTATTAGATACCAGACACACACACGACTATGGACCTTATCAGTAATGTCTGACAGTACATATTTCTAAAAGACTTGGCTTATAATTACAAAGCCACGTACGATTCAGAATTCCAAAGAATCCGAATGGTTTCCAATTGAACAGACAGAATGAGCTGACTCGATAGTGGAATGGGGTCTCATTAAATTTTCAATGGCTGAAAACTAGCTGGCCACATTTGGTTCAGTGGAATCAGGTGACCAGATTAACGTAATGGTTACTAGTTAGAGGAATAATAAAACCTATTATTTAGTTACTAGGAACGTAATACGAACATGTGTACTACAACTACACTTACGACGATAAAAAGAGTTCTAATTTTAAGAGCGTATTCTTTATCAGTGGCAGTACTGGCAGTGATGTCATTGACTTTTTATTAGTTTTAATGTGCTATATCTTATATTCCGCTCAGCTCCTAAGTGATCATCAGAAGCCTAAGTTTGTCTTAAGATCAGACACTCATTAAGTTCAAGTTAAGTTCGGGTGAGAGGTGAGAGCGCTCACAAATTGCTCAGTTTTGGAAGTTGAATAAAGCAATATTATATTTCTGTATAATATAAATAAGTAGGTACTATAAAACCACCCAACTATAGTCCAGTACTACAACTATGGTCCAACGTAATTAAACATCAATACCAATAAGTTATTTTATATTTTGCGTGAGCTTATTTTACAATTTACTATTGTTTTGCCATAGAACTGATTCTTTTAAATAATAGTCACATCAAAACATAGATACTAGAGTGATTTTTGGACCATAATTAGAAGATTTTGGACCATAGTTGGGTGGTTTTACGGTACTTAAATACATACACAATATTCACTGGGGAATCAATATTAGTGTTCATCACACAATTAAATGCTTGAATTTCTTCACAGGTATCAGAAGCTTTAGTATGTATGACATTCATAAATATAAAATAAAAGAACTGGATATCTAATCAGCCGAAAAAAATAACGCCATAAGAGTGCTGCAACTGCAGCACTTTTTCATTGACCGGCAAAGCGAGCGAAGCGTCTCCGTTTCAGCTCAGGTAAAAATGCTTTCGTGTGTCTGTACATTTGTTCTCCTAGGTACAGGTCGCATTAATCAAACAATTCTTCTAGTAATTTATTCTAGTATAACTTTTTGCTTTGTTTGATACTGTTTTGTCACTTACAACTACCTATACTTTCTTTGGTTAACAACATTTGATATTCTTTTATGAACCTCCAGGTCTTTTTTATTGTTGTATTTCTATCTGTACACTATATGTACGTTATCTCATGTTTTTTTATGACTGTTTGTGTTCTAAATAAATAAATAAAAATAAAAAAATTCTTGTGAAATTTTGTGAACTTTGTTGATACCAAAAAAAATTGTCGATTCCGTTTTTGGAAATTTTCAAAATGGTGGATATAGGTTTACAGCTCACAGAGCCGCTAGTATAGTTGTGTTTGGAACGTGAAGTTTGTTAAGTGCCAACAGTCTAAAAAGTTGTAACAGTGATCGGGTGATAAATTGAAAGAGATGTCATATACTACAGAAAAAGTGACCAAGGCCCCCGGTGCCCAGGCCTGAAGTGATCGGGTGGCCTAGTGGTAAGGACGTCTGCCCCGACAGCAGGTCACTGGTTCGATGCTCACTCGGCCTTGGTCACTTTTGCTGTAGTTGGTATATGACATCTGTTTCCATTTATAAGGGATTTAAAAGTTTCCCGCTTGGTGAACTCTTCTAAATTCCTTAGAAGTTAAGACTTAACTTTTGTAATTTGTTTTGAAAAAATAAGTCCCGCCGAGTTTCGTGCCTGTAATAATGATCACGGGCTGTTGATGTTCATAAGTGCATTGTAATGTGCCTAAAGTGCAAAATAAAGGTATTTATCATTATCATTTAATTCAAATGCAATCGTGGTGTACCTAATTTATCCAATGCGGGACTTACTATTCCTTGTAGTTCAGGTTCCCTCACAATATTTTCCTTCCCCAAACTTTATGGCTAAACTTTTCAATATTACGAATTATTTTCTTCCCCTAGTCTCCGAATCATCAATCATGGCTTCCTCGGCCTATTGTTTGACAGTCCCTCGATAACCTAGTTTTTGCCTAAACCAATTTTCAATAGTGCGATGACCACCGGCCCGTGGGGAACTGGGTCATAGTTGGAAGTATGGCTTTAATTACGAAATTGGGTTTTCGGCACCGTTTTTGTTCATTAACATTGATTAGTAGATCGGAGAAAGAAGAACATTGGAGAAATTATTATTATTGCGTCAGACAGGAAACACCTGCAGAAAATTTAGATTGATTTATTGCGATTGCCTTTTAGCCTTGAACCAGTATTTTTATAACCCCCGTAAATAACCCTGTGAACAATAATCTCAGAGAAGTGGAGAAAATTTAGGTCAGAATACTTCCTTCCAACTGAGTGTACTAATGCGTACAAAATTGCATGGGCAGTTCATTAATGAAATCATTCATAAATTGCCCTTGCACTTTTTAACGCAAGTGTACCTTTAATTCACTAAAAACGATAACGTGTAAAACAGTAAAAAGCCAACAAACAAATGACAGTTTGGACTGGCGGCATTTCGAATCTAGTATAGACACCCACTTGAATTGACAGCTGTTCCAAATTTAAACTCATTACTTACTGTGGACGTAAAGTTAAAATTAGTACCGTTCCTGCTGATTGGTAATGCTGGTCGCCTATGGTTTCTGAACGCATTTTAGAGCACTAATGATATGTGCTTAGATAAAAGAGCCATACGATACGGCGCGGCGTGGCCGCGTCTTAGACCATTTACGATATGCTGTCAGTCATTATAATACCTACTGATTTCAGACATTTATCTCTCATATAAAAAAATACACACGACTCTAGGGTTGCCTACAATTAGAAATATTATATAATACTGGCGGCGGCGTGCACCGGCGGGCGCGGAGTGTGTGTCGGTACGGACCCAAAACAAAAGACGATCGATTAGAATTCGCGCGCGGAGAGATTCATAGGCATTGTTCTACTTCTTTTTGCCTAAAGCTATGCTCAAATCTGAGTTGGCGGCAGGCAAGCGGAAGCATGGTGGTCAGCACCTGCGCTATATGGATGTGCTCAAACGGCTGAATGCCTGCGCTATCGACCCTGGCGGTGGGAGGAGCTTGCTGTAAAAAGGTCATCTTGACGCTCTAAGATCTATAATAGGGTCAGGAAATTTGAAGAAAACCGTCTCACGTATATAATAGCGTCAGGAAAACCATCTCACCACCTTAGACGTAAGAAGACAACAGCGTAAAGACAGACCAAAGCCCTCCTACGCACAAACATAATACGGCTGGCCAACTGTATTGCCACACTTGCAAAAGGGTATTTAAAACCAAGTTCGGTCTTGCCAGCCATATCAGGGCTCACAATAGACAACGTCCGTAAAATAAAATTTAGGGTCACCGTCATCAAAGGCGATGGGGAGGACTATATATATACTTGTTTTGAGGGTCAGACTAACCTGGCTCCGGCTGTCTCTGCGGCTCGGTGGTGGTTCTCGGCGAAAGTGGCTCAGTGTTCCTAGACACGACGCGCCGGAGCTCCCTGTTCGCCGCCGGGTCCTTAGGGTTCCAGGGTCGGAGGTCCTTGACGCCTTCGGCTTCCACGCCCTTCATGAATACTTCGATCAACTCCTTGCCTGTGGGGAGAACGAGACAGTTATATATCTTCTACAGATCTTTATTAAAGAACACATATAACTTCGATTCATCAAGATCGATACGTGTTATTCGAGATCTACCTCCCACAAACAAAACACTACTTAAAAAGCGCCATTTTATAAAATAAGGGCCTAAATAAATATTTGGGGCAATCTCACACAGATCAACCTAATCCCAAACTAAGCAAAGCACGTTATCACACTCTTATATACATAGAAAACGTCCATAACTCAGGAACAAATATTCATGATAAACATACCTTCCCAGGATTCGAACCTGAGACCTCTAGCTTCGCAGACTCACTAGAAACCTAATATTTTATATTAGTGAGGTCGCTAATTTAGCCATAAAATCAACGTGATGATTAACATTTTTCTGCAACCCGAGAACCTCCTAACTTCTCCCGGCTCGCAGCTAATCTTCAAGTAATTCTCAACGGTCTACCCTAATTCCTTGAGTGGTTGATTGCTGATAAGGAAATCCCTTAGTAATTGCGTTGTGAATAGTTTTCTACTTCACCGTTTATAGAAGAACGGCTCAAAAAAAACAGCCTATAACATTCATACATTTTTTCTTGTAGCTACATAATTTTTAGGAATATACATTACCGATGAAGCTTAAATTGAGGATTTTTTCCAGTCTTGAAACACAAAGAGCATGTTATGTCTGTGTCTCCAAACTATATGTGACTGTCAGTAACAGGTACCACTTTGTCGCTTGTCGATAAGGCGCTTATGCCATAAATATTTATTTAGTATTGAACCTTATCCACAAGCAACAAAGTGGTATCCTTCAATTAAAACAGGCACATATATCTGACGAGATATAACAATAATAGATAGGTACTACGTTTTTGGGTTTTCTCAGGGAAGTCATTAAGGAGGTACTTTCGAAGTTTATTATTTTTAAAGGTATGTCTGATTACCTTCTGGTCTAGCTGGCAGTAAGCTTATTTGCCACCATCGGAGAAAATAACGAAATTAACAATACAAAATATTTTGTAGTTTTGAAAATAACGAATAATATAACAGTAGAAATATCCAGGGTGTCCAGTAAGTAATGAACAACCTTCTAACCACAATCTTAGGCTGGTCCTGAAAAATCGACATTTAGGTTTATTAAAAGTCCTCTGGTATTCGAGATTTTCACACTTTTTATAATGTTACCAGCCTAAGGTGGTTAGAATTTTGTCTATTATTTACTGGAAACCCTGTATAGACGTAAGCTATATATAGAAACACGACACAACTTCCCCGTTAGGCGATACACAGACGACAATTTCAGCTGCGACAAGTTCCGCTAACAAGCGAGCCGTGTAACATATCGATTGTCTTCGAAATGCGCCATTTATGGAACAGCCAAGTAGGTATTCGTCTTAACTTCTGCTCTGGAACACTTGTGGTCTAACGGCAACTGTTTTTCAACCGACTTTCAAACCGGAGGATGCGGGCTCAAACACTGATCCGTGAGTTTTGTGAGAAATATCGTATGAGTTGATTAACTAGTTGCTTTTCGGCAAAGTAGTGTTGGCTTAATCCCTCATTTGTACCACTCACTTTGCTCGTTTGTCACATCTTAAAAATGTACCTTCAAAAATTTTTGTCCTACACCATAATTTGTCATGCACCTCAAAATTTCTCACACGCCTGAATAACACCAAATTTTGTCATACACCTCAAACTATGTCACCCGCCTCAAAATTTAATCACAGCTCAAATTTGTCAACTGGCTCAAAATTTGTCATTTGCGCAACTTAACTATTTTTATTGTCGATAAATAGATGTTGTGTAGTGCAGTTTCCAATCCGGGACTAAAGCCCAATCGTTGGGCAACCTGGATGTTAACTGATAACAGAAATACCTACAATGTAAACGCCATACCATTTGATAAATAAGGATGCATGTCCCCAGCAGTGGGATATATATATATATATATATATATATATATATATATATATATTATATAGGTCAAAGCAAAGGATATAGACGTCTGCAGAAATACGACACAATTTCCCTCTTAGGCAATACACAAGACAATTTCAGCTGCAGAGACATGTTCCTCTAACAAGCGTACCGTGTAACATCTCTATATATTCTCTTCGAAATGTGCCATTTCTTAAACAGCAGTATGAGCAGTAACTTGGCTATGAAATACACTGAAGTAGATATTTGTTTTAACTTTTTAAACCACGACGGTGGCAAACAAGCATACGGCGCGCCTGGTGGAAAGCGGACACCGTAACCTAAGGAAGCCTGCAACTTCAGGAGGTCTCAAGCGCATTGCTGAGCCTTTAAAATGCTGAAGAACCCCATACTGTAATATTTCGGGAAAACCTCGGCAGGGCGCAGCCGGAGCGTCCGCGGGAGGAAATTCCTGTGAAACCGAACAGTGCGCGATCATTTTGGTTGCAAGGTGTGCGTTGCAGACCTTTTATCAAATGTTGTAGGTTACATTCACACGCCCAATCACAATGGTGACCTTATGAATACTGCGATCGAAATTGAAGAGCGTCGTCCCAATTATGTTTCTATATGTCAATGTTCTTGCACGATTCAATAATGATCGAAACAAATGGTTTGGAACCAACAAATACTTTCAGTTGCTCCCGTCAAAGCTTAGGGATAAGATCGCTCAGCAAACCCCAGCAGCTCCCTGTGCCATTACAAATGCCGAGTAAACTATAGGAAGAGAATGATAGAAATTAAGACCTTGAGAAAGTTTTGAGTAGATAGTACAAAAATAGTGCGATTTAACACAAAATTTGTGTTCGGAATCTTTCCGAATGTTGATTTTCTTATTTTTAACCCTTTACAAGCTTTACAGTCCTTCATTTTTGAATAGTCTACCGGTAAGACTTGGAACATCGTTTTGTGTTTGACCCATACATATCAACTATAAATGCAAAAGGAAAAAACATTACACAAAAACCATAAAATTGAATTTGAACCACCAATTGAAACTGATTTCGGTAGAATATGTCTATAATATATAAAAGCTAATGACGTTCAAATAAACTTATTAATGGGTTTTCTGGTACGTCTCAAAGAGAGCGAGGACATCTCAAGATTCTTGCAAACACGGGTTCTTGCCACGATTTTATATTCAAATTGAGCTCCCGATATTTCGGCCATGTTGCAACCACCATGTTCAAGAGAAAACTGAGGTCTCCAAGTACTTTACTCTTCCCCTTTTTATTGTTCGTTTATGTTCACCACTATTGACGACCTCCTAGCCTAGTAGTGACCCTGCCTACGAAGCAGGAGGTCCCGGGTTCGAATCCAGGTCAGGGCATTTATTTGTGTGTTTATCACGAATATTTGTTCCTGAGTTATGGATGTTTTCTATGTATTTAAGTATTTATTACTATATGTATATATCTATTATATCGTCGTCTAGTACCCACATGACAAGCCTTGTTGAGCTTACCGTGGGACTAGCCCTAGGTCGATTTGTGTAAGATTCTCCAATAATATTTATATTAATATTTTTGTTTATATTTATTCTCTATTATTTTATTCTCTATTGAAACTCGCTCGAAAGTCACCTCATTGGAATGTGAAATAACTGCTATACTTTTTTTAAAAGTGCATCTCAAGAGAGTTGTTTTGTTCATTACATGTTAAGTGTAACATCAATAGCTCATTACTGTATGAATGATTAAACTCATTAAGAATTCATTCTAAAACCGAGTCAGATATTAGTGGTTTCTAGCCTAACTAGTTTAAGTAAATAAATAAACGTATAAACGTCATAACAGCTACGATACTACGTCAAACGGCCAAAACCTTCATGTCTAGTTTTTTCGGCATGTGAATTGTCTGCCACTGCCGGTCTCGCCGAAGTCAAGGACGCATTACGGTTATGTTATTATACAAATTGCTTATTACCATACCATTAGTGCAAATAAGCGTAACATCACCAACACTGTTAGCGGACCATTTGTAATCCCTATCGAAAAGGGGGAATTTTATTTAAAATCCCCCCCTTTTTTACATGGGTACCTACTCACAATCGCGAGCTTGAATCGATACTAATAGAAGAAGAAAATTCCCTAAATTTTCATAGATTTTTCTAAGTACTTAGAAAATGGCCACGGGCGTCTTACCTGTTACTAAGATTGCATATACTCGAGAAATTCGCCGGCATTTCGATAGGACCAGTTGGCCTAGTGGTTATGGCGTTAGCCGCGTAAGCTGAAGACCCGAGTTCGTTCCTCGGATTGGCCTTCGTCGGTGTTGGTATTTTTCTTTAGTATATGACATCTATTTCAATTTATAATTTATATATAGTAGTGTTACTACTTTAATAACAAAAAAAAGATTTGTGTAAACAAGAAGTTGTTTTTCTGTTTGCACATGTCAACAGCATGTACCTATCTGGCGTTGACGGAGCATCACGCACATAAGTTATGATGAGAAATATCCAATTTTCCTTTTATTCTGAAGTAAATTGGAACTTACACGTGTTGCTTTGTAACAAAAGTATTCCCTATTTCGTTTTCTCTGCAGGCCCTTTCCCGACATGAGGTTGCGAGATTGGTATGCGGTAATTTTTTTCTGATTGACCCGAAAAAAAGGAGCATCCATTGGAGTGGATGTTTCTTTGTTAGATAAAGTAATCTGGTCTATTAATATACTATAATCTGGTCTACTTACTACTTAGGAACAGTGTAAGTTCTAGCTGGATAGTTCTTACCCTTAGTGCTGCTTACCTAAGCCGATTATCTAATGCTTAATGGCGAATTTTTCGAGCGTGCTCTCCAGGTCGAAGAAGTTGGTCACGTTAAGATGGGGGCTCAGCTCGCTACCCTAGAGTGCCCTAGACTAATCCGGAACAGTTTCAGCAATGTTAGATTAGTGCCGCTTGATGGCCATCTTCTACAGTGCTCGAGTACGAAGAAGTTGGTCACGTCGATATGGGCTCTATGGGGATCTGCTCGTTACCCTAGACTATTCAGAAACAGTGTGACTTTCTAAAACTTTCTTACCCTTGGTGATGTTAGCCGAGTACTGCTTAATGGCGATCTTCTCCACCGTGCTCTCGAGTCCGAAGAAGTTGGTCACATCGAGATGGGCGCTCTGCTCGAAGCACGTCCAGTTGGGGTTCTCTGGATGCACCTGGAAAAGAGAGTATACTTGTAGACCTGTGTCTGTCTACGCATCCGGGGTTAGCCAAGCTACCCAGTGGTAAGTGTTTTTTAAGTATGGAATTCGACAGCCAACTCCGATTGGCGCCACTTGCGCTTTGATAAATTCAAGAACTAATTCTACAATAGTTTTCTACGGCAACTGATGGGCCAGCGTCCTAACGTGCACGTGAGGGATTGGGCTATATGCCGGCCATACACGGTCGGCTTCATAAATATATATCAATACAGATATTCAATTTTGAACCTTCTCCCCTAGTAATAAGTTCCGAAGTGTATAGAAATTTATAGACGTGACTGTATGTTAGGGCAATCCATCGCATCACCATATGGGTATGTCCGCCGGGCATCTGGCAGACAGATTTGCCATACATTGGCAGATCTGGAATTAAATACCCAAGCCTAACCCGGGGTTAAACTGTGAAATTTCATACACCAACTCGCTTAACTCTGGGTTAATTGGCTAACCCGGGTTGGTGCAAGTGGCCATTAGTGTTCTAAATCATAATTATGCTTCTTTTTGTTATGCAAAATATAATATGAAAACTTAATGACACCTGCAAATAATGTTTTTGGAGCTATGCCAATTGTATCACAAGTCATACAATTATATTCAATTGTTTTATGAAACAAATAAGAGGATATTTAAGCAACATCTATCGTTTTTCTCTTTTCGATATCGTCATAAGATTACTATAGAGTAGAATAAGGATATGAACAATAAATATTAACTTCCCGTACACATAAATAATTGGCATTTGGAATTATATTATACATATTTAACTAGCTGGTGCCCGCGACTTCGTCTGCGCAATATCCTTATAAATTGTAGCCTATGTGATATTCTGATGTATAAGCTATATTATTGTAAAGTTTCATTAAAATCCATTCAGTAGTTTTCAAGTGAAAGAGTAACAAACATTCATACAAACTCTCGCATTTATAATATTAGTATTCTATTCTAGATTTACCTTAATTGATCATCTCCCTAGATTTTTTTGCAGAAATTCCTTTATTTCTACTGCACCCAAATTGCTACAAATTTTACGATCACTGGTAATTACCATACCAAGGACTACTTCTAGAAAAATCTAGTGCTTAGCAATATAATATTCAACGTATACGCATGTTCAGAATACATACATAAATAAACAGTAGGTATGGTTAGAAATAATCAGGGAGCGTACATTTCAAGCCAATGACAGACCAATGACGTCAACGTCAAGCTTCATAGAGCATGTTTCAGGTTTTACGTTTGAATGAATAGTATCAAAACTGTTAAGTTCGACGTTACAATCAAACGTTGATAGACTTTATCTGTCATTAACTCATTACGGATTTAAAAACATCCTTTGTGTTTATACACGTCATTATGACCAAACCGGCAATAATCAACTTTGACACATCATTGCTGACTGTTCTACTTATTGTATGTAACAAAATTAAGGAATTGGATGGAAAAATATGTTCGTCAGAGGCTGAAATTTAAATATGACGCCCACAAAAAACCCCCGCACGTGTTACGTCATGATAATTGTTTAAAAATGCGTTTATCCATTCAATAACATGCTATCCCTTGGGTCGGTTACGCGTTAGTTTGTATTTTTTTAAGCAGTACTTATTTAAACAATATTCGAAGGAAATGCTTATGTCATAGCAGAATTTTTCGTGATAAATGAGCAAATTATCGCAAGTGTTCGTGGGCGGAATAGCAGTAAAGTAATTGAACAGTAGCAATATGAGTATGGAAAATATATCACCGTGTAAAAAAATACGAAAGACATCGCATTTCGATGGGCGACTATCGGGTCGGCTTTCTATTGAATGTCTTCGTGTAAACAGAATCGAATGCGAATCTCGAAGGTGATAATCCTATCAAAACTCGTCTTGGGATTATCGAATGGCAAAACCTTGTTAACTTTATCTCTCATCGAGATATATGATGAGATATCGCAGGAGACTGTTACAGTTAAGATCTAAACTAAAATGTACATCATGGATAATCGGAAAAAATATATATGAAAACTAAGCATAAGCTGTTAATTTACATGTTTATCTTCAATAAAGAATAAAGAGCGTTTAGATTAGTCCTCTATCAATGTATATTTATTACCTTGACTGTCCACGACCTCCTCTGTCAATATACATATATTAATGAGCTTGACTGTCCATGCCCCGTTCACCTATGTATTTACACTATTTACCGACATTCAAACGTGTTTGCTCTACTTTTCGTATTTTTGATCACGTGTAAACAGTATAAATTATTTAGAAAAACAACATATGTGTTTGAAGTAGACTGTTTGATAGTTATTTCAGGTAAGGTATTTCTTTTCAGTGGTTTCTAGAAAACACCGTGCCAGAGTGGCCCTTTTCAGCGAAGACCTTCGAGCAACACTTCCAACGCGTTGGAAGGGAGACGGCAAAACGACATCTTAACTATTACCGTACAAATTATTTTGTCACGTTTTGGGGGGGAAAACGTGCACACAGACGCACTTCTCACTCACTACATACAAAAACCAATCTGTAATGATGACTAACAGAGAAAATTATACAATTACGCTAACAAATCTGTTAATAATCTGTAGTCACGGAGTAGTGCAAACACAGAGCCGTATGCCCATTTGGCCTTGTACTTCAACAGAGGGGATATTATACGTATGCCGACTCACGTATCATTTCCCGACACAGGTCGACGAAAGGGTGTCCCTGTTTGCTTAATAGCGGAGACAGGCTTCCGATTGACCACTCTGACACGGTGCTTTAAGTTTAATAATGTAGGTAAGTTTATAGTCACCAGGGCCTATACCACGAAAATCGAACGATGCGGAATTGTATCTCCATCTCTGCCACACTTGCATATTAGAGTGACAAAGAGGTTTTCCCGTCAATGCCTATTTTCGATGTTCGTGGTAGGCATGCAGCGATGGAACAAGTATTCTGTACTGATCAAAAATAAAACAAATAAAAATAGCTGTAGCATATACAATCTATGACTATGATTATGATAAAACTAAAATTTCTGGCAATGAACTCCTAAGATACAAAACATAATAATTAGATTCTTAATCAGACAGATTTCAGCGCGGATACAGATCATGATCGGTAAAAAGGGTGAACGCATGCATGCTGAATTTCAAGTCATAATTTATATTTTTATCTCCATAGTTCCCAAGGGGCTAAAGTTGGAAGATCCGAACTTTTAACACTTCGGAAAAGTTGGAAAGAGTTGAGTATAAGAGTACAATAATTCTTTCAGTTACAGCCGGTCCAGGCTTACGAACTTTTAACAAAATACGATTTTCCCGAACAGCTTTATGTAAATACCCAACTCATTTCAAAACTAGTAATAAAATATTGGCAAAAGGCGAGGCCCCAACTTGCGCCCCACTTGTGTTTTGTACCACCACACAATTTTATTTATATTTTCTACCTCTTGAGACCTTGACATAACGCTTAGTTCATTTTTATGATGTGTTTTTGAACGCATCTAAGCTTTCCCACTTTTTTCTCGGTCTGTTTCTGTTACGGCCAGACATCTATACTAATATTAATATAAAATTTGTATCCATCTAAAGTTGAGCAGTCTCGGCACTCGCGCATTGACGCCATTTCAACTTCAACGCTCAAGATTCTACATATTTTGTACTCTTTCGCTGCTCAGATGTCATTATAACTTCAAGAGGTTAAACACCAATCTTGTTCAATGGGAGCTACCGTATTGTCGCTCACCAGGCGGCGCCACTCATGCGTGGGTCATGTGTCAGTATGAGAGAAATGTTAAAGTGACGTTTGAAATGTTCCCGCAGGACCCACGTTCCACTAGCGCCCCTAGCGAAAAATCGACTCGCGGTAATCCTCATTGTATAATAGTAACAATTGCTCCTTGTCACGACACCGACAATTTCCCAATCTAGGTACTTATTCACAGCCAGACTAGACAGACTTCGCGTTTATCACGCTAACGGCAAGACAAAGACGCCGCTACCAATTAAGATACTTGAAAAATAACCTTCAATTGTCCCGTTTTTATCATGCAATGCATCGCAATAAATTAAAAACGCTCATTTGTTATATTTTTGCAACATAAATATCTTGTATTTATTGTTACTTTTATGCGTAAAGACAAATTAAACTTCATTGTAACCAACAAAGAACAGATCAATGTAATAAAACCATGCAAACCGTTTTTAACCCACTGATAGCCGTATCACTATGAAATTATACTAGAACTAGCTTTTGCCACCGTAAAACTAGTTCCTACGCAAAAACTTGGAATTAGTAGGTACCCAAAGCGGACCCAAGGCTCCCTACGCCGGAAAAACGATAAGAAGAATAAATTATATATCGCCTTAAAGCGTAAACTGCACGCCTACCACGAACATCGAAAATTGGCATTGACCGAAAAACCTTTGTCACTCCAATATGCAAGTGTGACAGAGATGGACATACAAATTCGCAATCGTTTGATTATCGCGGAACGGTCAGCTACATTATGTATACACCTGTATTCCAATTTGACCCTTATTCCGCAGTAATAAGTTCCGAGGTGTATACATATTTCTAAACGTGGGTGTACTAGCTCTGCTCTTCAATAACAAACCGCATCGCAATCAAATGTTTACAATACTCATTATTGACTTACCGACGCCGACCGCTACCGTCAACGCTCGTGTGTAAACACTGTCTTATCATTTCATAGTTATCATTATCAGCTGATTTGTGCCATAAATCGAACGGCCCTGACACGGATAGAAAGCGGAAACGAGGAAGTTAGATTAGTTCAAGACTAAGTACCTTCCCTTTCTTTATATTGGGTGATATTTATTTATACAAATAGATAAGATATAACAATTATAATAGAATTAGTATTTTTAAGTAAGTTCCGCTGCGCTGGGCAAGGCTATCACTCTTTTTTAACCGACTTCCGAAAAAGGAGAAGGTTCTCAATTCACCGGAATCGTTTTTTTTATAATCTTCATCGATTACTTCGAGCTCCGTCTTCCGATTTGAGTAATTATCGTTTTGTTTAAAAGGAATTTGGCCCTGATCTGATTGAGGAATCGAGGGAACTCCTAAATTTTTGAAGTCAAACGTATGGTCATTTTAGTAAAATATTAAAGGGATTATAGAGTTACACAGTTCAAAAACTTTTGAAAAAAGGACAATAAAAAACAATACAAACAAATCATTTATCCGTGGTAAAATTAGGAACCTCACAAAAACAAACACATAAGACAATTATAGTATATCTAGCGACCCGCCCGGCTTCGCACGGGTTATGATTATACATCTCTTTATACATCTCTCTCAGCATAGTGACTTGTTTAATATATGCAAAGTTCTACCGGTTCACGCCAAGTTTAAATACCATATGTTAAAGGAGCAATACTTTAGAGGTGAAATTCAACAGTTAATCTCTCATCCAATTAATACACGTCAAGTAACAAATCAAATGCTTCAAAAACCTCAATTTAATAATTTTTACGGCAGGCGGACATCAGAGTACATTATACCAGACCTAATGAACAAGTTACCAAAAGAGTGGAAAGATAAAATAACACCAACGAACGTAGCAAGCGTTCTTAAAACTGAGATGCTTAAACATTTTAATATTTTCAATTAAGTAAAGTGATTATTTTGGAGCAGCCTGTTTCATGCACATACTTGCCGTTGGATATTTTTTTGCTCGGCCGGTCGGCCGGCGCGCAAACAGATAACAAATGCACTCAGCGAGCTATAAATGTACCTATAGTGAAGTATTATCATTGTTGTTTTTTTATTATTTTTTTATTTTTCTCTTTGAAATCATTACTTATTGTAAATCGTATGTGTAAGATGTGTTACAATTGAGATAGGTACCGCCTTATTCATGGAAACTTAACAGACCTGAAGTCGTTAACTTACGCTTTTACCACTTTTAACAAACGCTAAGCTGACACAACAAACAATGAATACGTATAAGTTAACAGAGGTTTGATGAGCGTTTATGAAGAACGGCATTTTTATGTTGCACTGAATTTCATCTTTGATTAATTAAGAACTGCGGAACGAGGTATCGAGACAAACCGATCTGGTTTACCGGTACTGTCATATAAAATGTTATGTAACTATTATTTATATCAATAAAAAAAAAAAAAAAACATATAAACCAACTTCCTCTTGAAACACACTATCTATTGAAAAAAACCGCATCGAAATCCGTTGCGTAGTTTTAAAGATTTAAGTATACATAGGGATATAGGGACAGAGAAAGCGACTTTGTTTTCTACTATGTATTAGTGATAGCTACTTTGCCACGAAATGGCCTCACCTCAGCATAATGAGAAGACAGAACATTTTTTAAAGTAATTTTTCATTAACTGCACTCATTAATATTAATAATATATGTGATACATATATTACATATATATATATCACATATATGTCGTCATATCACACCAAATGTTTCACAACATTATGTGGGACTTTGTTTCTTTAACTCAGCGTATGACCTCACAAATAACGTCCAAAATGAGTTAAAGCGACAGGGTCATAAATTCTGTCTGCGTGTGTTTAGTGTTTTAGGTCACGCGTTTTCAAAATGGCTAACCATTTTCTAGAATCTAGGTACAGTCAAGTGTAAAAATATGGTGGTGCACATCTTACTCAAAAATATGCCCCATAGCACCTTATGCCGGTGTAATAAGAGCGTACTACCATATTTATGAGTTGATTATGTCGAACCATATTTTTGCACTTGACTGTACTATAGTTTGAGTCTCTAATAGAAGATAGTATTTAGTTGGTTTTTATGCACCAACTAAATACTATCTTCTTTCCTCAGGGAACCTGTGGTCCACTTTGGCAACTAAAACTATGATTTAGCGTTGGCGCTAGTTTTGCGAAAGCGACTGCCATCTGACCTTCCAACCCAGAGGGTATAAACCAGGCCTTATTGGGATTAGGCCGGTCTTCTGACAATGTTTTCCTACGCCGAAGAGCGATTGGTAAATATCAAATGATATTTCGCACATAAATTCCATTCTATCTCAGATTTTAATAAAAAGGGCAGGATATTGAATTGAAACCTCTAAAAAAATTACACGACAATGGAAATCGGAGCCAGTTATGTCCAACCTTTTAATGCCGCGTAAGAAAGCGCTCAACTTTGTATTTTATGTTGAATGCGATCGCAATACCCTTTCATTCAGACCTAAACCCTTAAGAATAGGGTTCATAATCGTACAACATTTTATAGAGCTGTACATTTTATTTTAGTGCTCCCACGCCGAATCCTTTCATCCTTTGTTTTCGATGGAAATAGACGTTTATTTCTGGAATGCTCGTAAAACTTGAGCGTTAAATCATACACATTCCATTTTTAAACGTTTTACACCTACGTAACAAGCTAGGGTGCTAAAAATATCTAAAATATCTCGTGGAACGCCCACACTAGGGCGTTTCATTTGCGTTTCCCTACTGAAGGTTTAAGCTAGTATTACACGACACGTTTTTAGGGGTCAATCGATCGCCTAGTGTAATCAACGTAAGTGTACATAGGGCCTGGCCACATGTCCATGTTGCGGCGCCGCCAACGTAAAACGGCACGACGCACGACGGCCGACGTGCCGTCGCACGTTGGTTTTTACGTTGCCGCCGACGTGAAAATTAACGTCAACGTTGCCGCGGCACGGTGCCTTGTACGATGCCGCTGCCGTGAGAATGAACGGTGACGGTGCCACCACATCGGCGGACGGCGCACGGCTCGGTAGTTTTATTTAGCTATTAGCCTGGTCAACGAATGATTCTAGATGGAATGGTCAAACTTTAATATCGAATATATCTATCATATATCGTCCCTATCGACCTGCTCTAGCGACTGTCCATCGCCATGAATGTTAGGCTTTGGTTTTGGCTGATTTAGCGCGTCCCTCATCCCTCTTGCATTAAAAGTTGACGGGAATCCAAATTGTTATTCTTTTTTTTTCGTAAATATAAAATCACCACATTTATTTCGTGGGTGCTCAATTGGGCAATCATGAAGAGGACACTTACATAGTATGTTTTGGCAGCATGTTACCTCTTTTTTTCTTTGAGTCGTATCAAGCAGTGGCTGAGATAATCTTAAATTAAGCTCGATAAGTTGTCCAGAATATATTTATTAGACATCAATAAAAACATCAAAAAATCCTAAAATAAAAATAATAACATGTAGCTTTGTATCAGATACGGTTTAAAATACTCTCAGATTCTCAGAAATCTCAAAAACAAAAGAATCTCAGACGAAATAATACACATGTCAACAATTAGGCCATGTTCATTTTGTATTTATACTTAACGAGACAATCTTTAGTTTTATAATTTATCAACAAATTGGCTATGTTTTTATAATTTTTATTTAGTTCAAATCATTATCTACAGGGTGTCCCGAACGATACTTCTACAGCTGATAAGGTCAATGACCCTGAGTAAGAATCAAACCATTTATTATTTGTTATGAATGTGTTGATTTGATTCGTGACAGCAACATGAGCAGAACACGTGTGATTATATCCATGTCGGTTTGAAGACTGATCACAAAATTTAGTAGTGATTGATAAGTGCGACGCCGTGTAACGCGACAACGCAACGTGAATTCACTCAATCCGGCATAACGTGTGTTTGCACGGTGCGCGGCGAGGCAACGTGCAACGTGCATCTGTACGTTGCGCGGCAACGTATATTTTCACGTCGTGCGACGTGCCGCGCAACGGCACCGCGCCGTTTTACGTTCACGACGCCGCAACGTGGTCATGTGGCCAGGCCCTTAGGGAGTGAAGGGAGGGCAGGGAGGGTTAGCGGCAAGCGATAATCGGCCCCTAAAAAACCTGTAAAAAGCTTTACCGAGAACTTTATATTTCCGAGGAATTCTCTTTCTTGTCTCACGCTTGCGTTATACGAACGAATAATACGCAGAAATTTTAATATTCAATGTAGGCGGTAGACTTTCAGTATACATTAGAGATGTTAGAGTGCACATTATAACTTTTTAACTATAAAACTCTCGTGAGACTCGAACATATTAAATAATATTTAAAACGGGTCACTCACGTAATTTAGTCGATTTTCGCTCGACATGTTTCGTCATCGACTAAATTACGTGAGTGACCCGTTTTAAATATTATTTAACACATTATAACTGTTATTAATGTTTGAGTAAAAAAAAATTGGTACGATTTTGAGCTAACATGGTCATTTACATTATAATTACTATTTAAAACGTGTAACGGCGTAACTCACACCGTGAACATGGTGCTTCTAACGGTGCCTAAATATCGGGAGCACACAAAAACAAATTTACATCTTGTTTTACTTAAATAGTAATTATAAAAACTTTAGTAGTTTATCCAACAGTTATATATGGATTCTTAAAATTCAAGGGTCGCCGTGACAAAACGAAACTTTATCGAGTTTTATAATAATAGACCCGAGGATTTAACCTATTATGATTATAAGTTGTTGAATACACTAGTTTTTCTAAAAATAACGATAAAATCGAAATCTCAAATCAGCAGAATCTGGAAGATGTCCTATGCAAATTATTTTAACGGCCTTTTAGCCTCCTGCCTACGAAGCAGGACGTCCTGGGTTCTAATCCTGGTCAGGGCATTTATTTGTGTATTAATCACGAATATTTATTCCTGAGTTATGGATGTTTTCCATGTATTAAAGTATTTTTATCTATCTATCTATTATATATATCGTTGTCTAGTACCGACAACACAAGCCTTATTGAGATTACCGTGGGACTAGGTCGATTTGTGTAAGATTGTTCCACAATATACATTTATTTATCTTTCTTAGTCTTTCCCTCACTGGTGAGGATCATGGCTCATTACGGTCAACAAGCTGTCTCCATCGGTTTTGCTCCATCGCTTACGGGCATCTGCAGTTTTTCGGAAATCTGATCCGACCAACGTTTCGGACTACGGCCTCTAGGTCTTTTCCCCTCTACTTTCCCCCGTTACCATCAAGCGCTCTACGTTATCAATAGAAATTTAAAAAACTCATCAGTGTTGTTAACCATAGACAAGTCATCTAATTAACAAGTAGAGCTGCTGGTTTTTTTTTTTAGTTTAGCCGCAAGCAGAATCGAATGGTCTAGCTAGAAGACGTATTAGGCACGTTAAAATGCAATGCACATTCGAAACTATGAAGTCACAGGAAACGTGCATTACCTATACGTATTATAACACGTCCTCTTCCTGTTGCGTTTGTTATAACGGTCTAAATCGTGATGCAACGTGGAAAGAAATCGCCAATGTCAGACGCTGCTCTTGAAACTGTATTGCAAAATGTATCCGTTATTTGCACAAGCGCCATTTATTTTAGAACCGAATTCCAATGTCGCTTTGGGATGGAATGCTCCGCAAAAATACTCTAAATTTGCCAAATAAGATTAAGATTATGTCAGCGAGAAACGTTATCGTGCAATTTGTATTGCAGTAGGATTCTTCCGTAGGTCCTCTTTACGATATTAAGCGATTTAAGATAAATCATGACGTTTTAGCAATTGTTCCTTTTAGAAAAAAAGTAAAGGAAAGCTTTTTAAATTGCGTAACGTACCTAAATCCCGTTAGAATGCCAAGTACAATTCAGCAAGTTGTAAAGATATCTTAATGATATTTTTATATAGGTCACTGTTTCACCGAGCAAGTGACAAATAAAAGGAGTGAGAGAGACACTGGAACAGACCATGTATTTCATTATTGTTTTGGTCAGGCGAGCCATGCCGCTTGTCACATTCTACATTTTGGAATTCTATTAGAACATTTAGAACCATTGGGCTTAGAGTGTCACCTGTCACCTTCTTACTGTTAGGATAAGACAATGACAGGTGCCTTTTTCGGGCACGAGATATTTCTGAGCCACTCGTATGCTAGGGTTATTGACCTTGTTTTACCTTATATAGCATTATCCCAGCGTGTAGGTGGTGTAAGGGTCTGTAGTAAATATACTAAACCAGTCCATATTTAAAATTTTCTTAAATTAAAAGATCATAAAATCGGACTAGATGCAATGCAACCTCGAGTTAACATAAAATGTAAAGTGCCATATATTAACATTTCAACCGTCATGTCGCAAAGCGATATCCAGGCCGGCTCCTTGCGAAATTCCCCGCTGGCAGAAATGCGTGCCGAACGTTTGCAATACCTGACGGCAGCCATCTTGGAAATTGAACGGAGCTGCCAAGGTGTTCACAAATCTCACATAATTTCATTCTACATTTTCATATTCCGAAAAGAATATAATACAAATCCCCGAAACTGATCCCCAGTATTTTTGTATCATCACTACATCACTACATAGTATAAAACAAAGTCGCTTTCTCTGCCCCTATATCCCTATGTATGCTTAAATCTTTAAAACTACGCAAACGCAGATTTTGATGCGGTTTTTTTTTAAAGATAGTGTGATTCAAGAGGAAGGTTTACATTTATAATACCTAATAACCCGTGCGAAGCCGGGGCGGTTCGCCAGTTTTGTATTAGACAAGAATAGCCTGCAATATCAGTTATTACAAAGAGACGACTTTAGGCGGAGAGGCCCTAGTCGTCCAACAATTAGAATTTTGTTTTTTTGCTTACAATTTTCTTTCACAAATAGGTATTCCTTGCTCGTAGAACTAACGGTCGCTAGGCTCTTGGGTGGTGAGGCTTCGAACAAGATGGACTGACGATCAGGGGCCATTTCTCGAAAGTTTGTAACTTATAATAACAAGCAGAAGTCTCTGTCTAATAAAAGAAGTTAAACAGAGACGTCCGCTTGTATTACAAGTTGCTCCTGACCAAGATCGCGTGGAACCGTTTGATACCTAATGGTTGCGCAAAATGGAATATGTTCTGGGGGAGGTCTTTTCCAGCAGCCGACATCTTTCAGCCGAAATAGTGTTGACGGTGAAAATATATAGGTACTCACGTAATATCGGCATTTCTCTAACACTACGACCCGGTTAGCGAACGACTCGTTGGTGGCCTCGATCTCCAGGATTCGCGCCTTCAAGTCCAGGTGGTTCTTCTGGATGAAATAGATGTAGTCGACGCCGACCATCTGCGGATGAAGAGATAGGAAATAAAGTCGAAGCTCTTGAAAGGAGGAACGATGAGGGATAAGCTGGAATAACGTTTCAAGAGAGAGAATCGTAGCTATTGAGGATGTGCAGTAAGATAAATCATCTGCTTCCTTTAAAATGTCAGCAGCAAACCAGCATAAACGCTAATTTAAAGCATGGTGACGCTACATTCGCAAGACATCAATCGCACATTAAATAATTACGTAATGGGTGTGATTATAGTATTTTAAAGTACTTAAAAACTACGACACGCGTTAAACTTATACCTGTGGAGAAAGTCTACAACATATACCTTCTTCAAGAGATAAGGCGCGTCATGACATGTACCGCTCGGAGGCATCTTCGGGCCATCCATATTCCGTGATCACACACTCCAGGACTCCAGGGCCACGGGGATCTACAGACAGTTCAGCAACCACCTCTCGTATGCGGATAAATAGCAACCGACACCTTATTCAAGAGACAAAGCGCATCCCCGTTTAGCTGGGGTTGACTGTTTAGCTGGTGAGGTATCCTTCTGGGAGTCAGAAGTTTCGTAATCACTCCAGGACCATGGCGATCTCGCCCGGCAATTACTACATTGGGAACTCTTGTACACCTGTAAACAATGTACAACACGCACCTTTTTCAAGAGATAAGGCGCATCTACGTTCAGCTGGCAACGGCGTAAGGTGTCCCGCTGGGAGTCATCTTCGGACCAGCTGTCTTCCGTGATCGCACACTCGAGAACCACGGGGATCTGCGGACAGCTTGGGAACCGCCGTTCATATGCCTGTGGACAAAGAAATGTATTTTAGGAGCTTGTTTCCCTGATTTCTGGATAAGGGCATGATTTTTATAATTTACAACGCAGATCGTTGGTAAGTTATTTCCTCTACGTTTGCTAGAAAAAATTAAATAGGAAATTTATATCGCTTTTATAATTTACCTCAAATTTCAAACAGACGTAGATGTAGGCGTTAGTGTTATGAATCGAGATTGCACTCAAAACTTACTTTTTAATTATTTAATTTTTTCCTTGTAGGTAATAATTCAGCATGCAATTTATCGCTACTTCGTCTTACTGGCGCGACGTGACAACTGTCACAAGTGATAACTTTTAACTGCTGTCAAATAAGTGTACGCAATACATTGCTGCAGCTAAGATGCCAAGCGGAAAGCGAGATACTTGCTGGGTAAGACAGTTTGCTAGCATTTTATGTCAATTTCTGATAATTTTAAACAATTATCCACTTCTAATGCGCTATCCGTTCAATTTATCTGTTTATCAAGTTATAGCATTATAGGATAACATTCGTGGATATCTTAGGCCTACTGCTAAATAAATTTTCAAAAAATCATTACGCCGTTATTGGTAAGTACCACGTACTAAAACGTACTGCTAATTTCCGAGGTCGAACCCTCGAACTAATGAGTCTATCGGAACTTATGCACGAAATGTTTGGTTTGAGGTAATATTAAAAATACAGTCTATATTTTTCTTCCCGATCTGCAGTGTATCTCTAATCTCAACACTTTATTCCAATAATTACTTAGTACTTAATACAAACAAATCAAGTATTCTAAGCTTAATTTAGTCTCAAGAGAAGTTAATAGGCAATTTGGGAGTTAATGCCCCGGAAGCGTGATTTGTCATTACTAGGCAATTAACTGTTGATTAAGGTAATTAACGGTTTCATCGACATTTCAAGCATGCAGTTCATTGTCCGTAGCACAGAAGTTCGTGATAGTATCTCGCGAGACAAACTAAACTACCCATCCTTGCCAAGTGACAGCTAATTTATGTCGCGCGCGAGGTAATGTCACTTCAGCCTTGTGCTATTGCTACACAGGGCTTATTACCAACATTGCAAAATCGTAATTCCATATGATGATGATTCAGATTTTATGTTGTTTTATGGATTTTGACGACCGGTTGGCGTAGTTGGTAGTGCATGACCCTGCCTGGTAAGCCGATGGTTCTGGGTTCGGATACCGGTAAGGGCATTTATTTGTGTGATGAACACAGATATTAGTTCCTGAGTCATGGATGTTTTCTATGTACTCGTATTTATCTATTTGTATATTATATATATCGTTGCCTAAGTACCCGCAACACAAGCCTTATTGAGCTTACTGCGGGACTTAGTCAATTTGTGTAAGAATGTCCTATAATATTTATTGATTTATGGCTGTACGAGTAATATTGTGCCAGCTGAGTACGTCGCAAATCATGACTAGTCAGAATCCACCTGCAATATGACACTTAATCGATGCATTTAACAGCCAGCTGCATATGATTGCGTAATGCAATCGGTTGATACCCGCCTAATGCGCTTCCATAATGAAACGTTATGCAGGCTATCATGCTTTCAACGCAACGCAAAAAATAGTATACATATTTGTATCAGTACTTTGACCAGAGTATAATCAGGATATCCGCCTTCTGGATCTAATATGGAGTAATGTGGAGTGAATATTTTCATGCCAAATTATGACGACCAAGCTATTGGTACCTAATTTTAATTATTTTAACCAGTTTAAATTAATATATATGATACTATTATCTTAATTTTAGGTAGTAAAAGAGCTAATACTTGAATTAATTTCGTATAATAATGAGTAAGTATGGCCAAAAAAAAAACTTCAATATTTCTCAATGAATAATCACCAAAACACATGGTAATAATATGCTTATTCGACCACAAAAAACTGTTTAAGATAGAAACAACAGAAATTATTATGATTTGCGTTAAATTACACCGAAAAAGTACTAAATTCGTAAGTTTTTGACGTGACAACGTCTTATAAATTGGTTTGCCGGGTGACACTTCAAGAAACTGCGTTACGCTCCGCTCACGTTATGCGCTCACAATGAGAGCGAGTGAGAGGCACGCGTCCCTTCCACTCGGGCATGGTTAGCCCGCCTAAGAGCGAGAGAGACAGACATAAAAAGTGAAAGGCACGCGTCCCTTCCACTCGAGCACAGTATTTTACCACTCAAAGTCGTTGTCACGTAAAACTTTCGCCCGTATACCGACTTTACAGGCAACCATTTTTTTAAAGAATAAGGACTCTTAAGGGTGGTATAGAAAATTCGTCACTCTGTAAATCTTTATGCAATTTTTGAGATACATAAATATAGGGTACTCTGATCAACATTTCTAGAGTTAAATGTTACCGCCTGTCGATTACTACCGCGTCGGAAAGTAATCGCAATCATTTCAATCAAACAACTTTTTTGTGTTTACATAAAAAAGTTTACTCTGAGCATCACAAAATGGCTCAGACAAATAAAGCGAAGAAGAAATTAATTAAAGTGTCTTCTGTTTCCGCGATTGTTGTTCATTGAAAAGAAACACTTTCGAAGTTTAGAACGTATTTATCGCGTTTATTAACACCATGACCCTACGTTTGTAGCCCTTTACAGCACTCATTTCCACACGGTTAAGACGATGACTGACGATCTGTGATGACAAGTACTGTAAAGGGCTCGAAACGTGGTGCTAATAAACGCGATGAATCCGTTCTAAAGTCTTTAATTTCAAAGCATAAGAAGATTAAGAAGTCATCAGAGAACCTGTCGGTTTAAATAAAGTTAAAATATTGTCACTACCAATACTGTGACACGTCAGGAAGCTACCAAGTGCGATCGATTCAGATAATGACTGACAGCAAGCGACAATTCATGAGGAAGCGGCGGACGAAAAAGGAAAATCCTCTTCAAGGTAACTAGCAAACACAAATGGAATGTTTCGCAATACTGTAGGTAAGGTATTGTGCACGTCCAATACAATTTTGCACTTTACTCCGTTGTAATAAGGTGCAAAGCATACTAACTAGACAGAGCGATATACCTCTCGTAGTTGTATAGAATGTATGGGTGAATCAACCATTTCTTGTTGTTGTTCTGTTCTGTCCCGTCAGCTACGGGACTAATGCAAAACAGAAGAAATAATGCAATATGTACCTACTACTGACATGCTTGGTAGATGGCCCATCATAGAAAGGAGAAATGACTAACAAAAAAACATTTGTTTTTTGAAATTTTAATGACATGATACCGTAATACTACTAACGTACTAATTAAATTTTATCTCACATGGGAATTGCAAATGTGTAAACGGAGTATGAGTATTCGACATGACATTGATATGTCATGGTTGTTACTTACCTACTTAGTAAAGCCAATTCAAATGCTCGTTTTACATTAGGGATTGATTCAACATGTAATTATTTTGTATGAGAAATAAAAATAATAAAAATTAGTGAATTTAATAAAGCTAACTATGCCATTCTGTTTCTTAATTATACCAAGCCACATGCCGAAGTTAAAGCAAATGCTCAAGAACACCCTGCACAAAACGTAAGATAAATAACTTAATCTTAGAGATTTCATTAAAAACATAAAAGTTAACCTTATTACGATCAATATGGCGATTCATTTAGGAAGTCGGATTGACCTCGATTTTAGATACCAACAGTACCTAACTATTCAGGTAAAAGAAACCAACACCGTGACAAAACCTGTAAGCTATATCTGAGAAGTAATCCAAAGATGTCTGCCATTCGGGCACTTATTTTTTATAACTTTTAACCAAAAAACTATCTAATAATAATGTAGCGTATAAACTATGCCCAACATCTGCTTTACAAAAAAAAATACACAGTACACGTAAAAGTAATATAAATCCACCTTAATACATTATGTAGTAGTACAATACAACACGTGCTCGACTTCACATAAATCTGAACACGTGCTACATTCCGAATCATAAATAATAAGTACAAAAATATAAGTACCTAAGTTAAGCTACACAAAAACTTTACGTAGACGTTTAGTTTGGAAAAAGTTCGACATCTACTGCTTTGTTACGTCACCGGGTTTTATGCACATACTAGCTTTTGCCCGCGGCTTCGCTATCCAAGAGACAATAAGTAGCCTGTCACTCTCCATACCTTCAACTATCTCCACTTAAAAAATCACGTCAATTCGTCGCTCCGTTTTGCCGTGAAAGACGGACAAACAAACAGACACACACTTTCCCATTTATAATATTAGTATGAATGTTAGTATTTTTTTAATAAGATGCTGAACATCTCCGAGAGCAATCAGAGTCGTTATGTACTTAGGTATCAAAATTATATCGCCAAAATATACGGGGGTAAATTTTGAATCTTCTAGTATGTGAAAGAGCCTCCTCTAAAACGGCCTGAAATCACTTTTCAGCCTGCTGAAAACGCTTCTAAGGCATGAAAAATCTCATTTAAAGTTTTGTTCACATCACCGGCGAACCTTCGTAAATGTGACAACCTGATGGTTGTAGGTGAAAAACAAAAAGTCTTTATTATTTGCCCGTCTCGACTAGAACTATGATTAGTTTGCCAACTGTCACCGAGACAACACAAACACTTTAACGACTCGTTTTATTTGGACCGTCTGGGCGTTAGGTCGGTTTTCCTGTGAAAACAGTTTCTTTTGTATAACAACGGACTGTTTGTCGATGCCTGTTAGTTCGCGTCAATTCGAAGAATGATGGCTAAATAATTGGATCCGTGTGAACAGAACAATAATATTAAGTACACACTTAGAGGCAGACAATTCCTTTGAATGGAATTTTCCTGGCTCGCAAGTGCGGTTCGTAAATTAAGCCTCAGTTAGATGAAATATAGTTGCCTAAAGAATTTGGTTGACTGTACATAGCTGATTTGTTTTGATGCTTTACTCGTTTGGAAGCGGATAGATGGAACGAATGAATAAAACCGCAGACATAGGTCAGACGCCATTTGTCCTACTAATTAAGAATAGCCGCGTTCGGAATGTGTTCTTAATTCATAGTTTCTTTAGATCCAGCAGAGAAGCTTAACCTCCTGAGGGGCTGAGGACTGGGTATCAAAAACTGCCAATTGAAATGCAACTTTGTCAAATTGACAAAGAGTTAAAATTCCATTGGGGCTTATGTACTACGTATAGGACGCGGGAAGTCAGGAGGTTAAAAAAAACGCTATTAATTAAAAGTAACGATTTATTACACATCGCTGGATTCGAGTAGCTGTTTTTGGTGAACATTCAGTCAATTTATGGCGGGAACCAGATACTGAAAACATTGTCGACAAAATTGTAAATGATCCAGAAATTATATTGGTTCATTCAACTACGAATATAAACTACGAATATGAAGGTTGTCTGGAAGAGATCGCTCTTTAGCGATAAGTCCGCCTGTTGTTGTTACTTACTAGCTCATGTTCTTTTTTATTTGTTTTTTTACTATTGTATTTTGTAGTGCACAATAAAGAATGTTATTATTATTATTTGTATGTCTTTCCCATCACGGAACAATGGTGTTCCGGACCTTTGGGAGGCGTACGCGGAGCCGAAGCCAACACGCAGAGGCCCTTTCGACAATTTAATGAAATGTAAGGGGTACACCGAGCGGATGTTGCACCTGCCCGAGTCATAGGACGCACGCAGAGGCAGCACCCGCCAGGGTGTAAAGACTATTGAGATTTAATGGAATCTAAAATATACTGGACTATTAAGTGAAAGTGGTGGACTAAATACTGGGTTATGGAGAGAAGAAAAAAAATCGGACGTCTGCCAAAAAAAATGGTAATCAATTTTATTTCCGGCAGACGGTGACTCGCCCACATAAGATGGGCCCCCACAAAAAGCGACATCTAGGATGGCTCGAGGGCAACACCGGTATGAGGGCTGGGGGTAGAGAGGTGTCACTGGACTTTAAACATATAGCCAACTCGCCACTTAGGTTTCCACATCTACCCTCGAGAACACGGCTCTCGCGACCCCACTCTGGACGGCCGGTTAAGGCAAGCCAGAGGCGGAGGACTTGGTCGGACGACGGAGTCCCCCAGGAGCGCTCAGGTACGTGGGGTCGCTACTCCCCAACAGCTCGCCACAAGCTGCCCTGCGTTGTTAATATTATTATTATTAATATAACTACTTATCGAGTAGGTAGCACTTTTACTAATCGCCATTATTTCCCACACTCGTAACGACAATATACAGAGATGTATTAGTGAGATAAAAGGACAATGTCCCCGCAATTACAAATCAATATAACCTTGGGTTCAACTGGAACGCGTCGCTAATCATTGGTGCTTTTACTAATCGCGGCACATTGGTTTATTATCTTGACACTTTTTGCGAGTTTGGTAAGTCATTTTAATGCCATGACGTCTTAACGCGATTCAGTTTAGGTTTTAAGTTTAACTGTGCTCAGTTGTATGGCAGCGACTCAGTTTAGGTCCTTACCTGAATCGCGTTAAGACATCATGGTATGGCCCCTGGACTGCCAAGCGGTAACTTTAATCTGATGTTGTAACAACTACGCGTAATGGTGACAAAAATTACACCAATCCACCTGCGTTGAAGTGTTTTGGTAAACTATGTAAAGTAGTTACAGCGAGGAATATCATTCAATCGCTTACTGAACGGAGCTAAGTCGATCTGTTAATCGATATTCACCCGCAATGGCTAACACAAGGATGTGCAAATCAATCAGACAATCTTATTTGTGGAAACACTAGAATGTCGATTATTTTTGTTGAATGCATTGTTTCAAGTGTACCTATAAGTGTGATATCAGTTGTTAAAGGTATTATTAAATCTCTCGAGACAGTTCTCAGTAGCTTGTGGGTCTTAATGAGAAATATTGCCAATATTTCCTTAACGACAGGTCACGCTAACTCTTGCACAAGCGGGAGTGATAATGATAAATCTATGCCATGTATAATATAGCAAAGATTGCCAAAATCATGGAACACAAGATCGAGCTCAGCCATGCATTCATTCATACCTAGGATATTCAGAAGTCTGACCTCTCACCTCATCAGATGCAACTACGCTACTCAGCCAGGAGCCATTGAAATTACGATAATATACGTATTAACTAGTAACAACAACAACAACTACAATGTAGTTAGTTAGTTCGTTCGACTCGCCGCACTAAGGAATGAGAATATCCCCAGTTTGATTCGATAATCAAACGTCCGGCCTTCGCCACTTCGCCAGCGGATATGAAATCGTGATTACAAAACTCGCAACCACAAACCTGCGCCTTTATTTCTGCAAGCATAAGGTTCTAAATCCTGGCGTTTTGTTTGTTTATATTTAAGAGCACTGTAGCGGAATTTCATTTCCTTAGATGAATTCCTCGCAAGGTTCTGCTCTTCCAAACTGGATTGTCTGAGATAGCGGCCTTGACAAAATAAATTCATCATTTACTGTAAATTCTTGACAATACAGTGCATTAAAGTTTAGCGTGACGTCAAAATTAGGTACAAATTAACCTAATAGTGATGTCACCATCTCCCACCCCGGAACTTTGATGCTCTTCAGCTTCGTCAATTTTAGTTACCTTAAAAAATAAAAAATACGTGTCTAATAATTTTGGATAATCTAGCTGACGGACTAAATATTTTTTCAACCCAGTTGTCATCCCTATTGAGTAGGTACTTCTACCATTCAATGTCTGCACGAATGAATTGGAAGAATAATAAAGACGGTAAGAAATTTTGTTTTAATAAGTTTAAAAATAAGCAATCCTGATACACGAAAATTTGAAAACCCAGATTTTTCTAAAACATAAATTACAGATATGCCGACTATCATCATCAGAGTCTGGCCAGTTTAATATTCCTAAAATAATGTCAGTATTATAACGAGAAAGTTTATTTTATACAGCGATATTAGACTTTGCTGATATCAGATCGAAAATCACAAAATCATATTGAAATAATAAGATTTTCATTCGGTTCTAAAGTTCTAACCCAACCTTGGGCCTAACCTTATAAAAGTTTAATAGACTAGAAATTCCTTCTACATCATCACATTGCTTGGAAATCGTTCATTAATTTACTAGAGCACTAAATTACATTGCCCTTGCCTGCGGCTCGCCAGGCCTCTAAATCGGATTATTATGATATAGTAATAATCTTATTTAACGACGACTCCAGGGAGTGGAGCAATCGGAAATCGATGGCCCGGGACTCCGTTTGAAAACCACCAGTTCGTATGAAAACATAAAAATTTACAAAATTTAACCGATTTTTGGAACTGTTTTTTATATTATTTCTATCATCATCTAAGGCCTCTCAGGGATCTCCGACCAACGACCAATATTCGACATTCTCTGCTATCTGAGGCAGATCTTCGATCCTCCTTGTGGAAGGACTTGTCTGTCTGTCTCTTCTCGATCGTAAATATCGCAATAGTGAAGCTTCCTGCCTTTGTAGTATATGATAATTAGTAAAAGGTGCCACTTTTCCGATTGCCGTTGCCGATCAGGCGCTAAACGCAAAAAGATTCGTTTAGAATGCACATAGTATGATCAATTTAGATGAAACAAAGCAACTATAAGAGGACAAAAATTAATAAAAAAAAGCTACAAAGCCGAAGAAAATGCGGAAAATATTAAAATCCCAATTCTAGAAGTGCCCCAAACAAATGAAAACGAACAACCTTCATTGGTTTACTGCGCTGGAAAATATTAAATTCCTCGCTTCAAGCACCTAAAAACGATTTGCAGTTTCAGATTGTACAATTTCTTTTCAGTTTGTATTTCTGCAGAATTAAGTTTTATATATATTGCAAATGAGAATTCTTCACATGAATTTAAAATGTATCTTCTTTCAAAGTTAGACTAAAAATACAGTTTAACATGTTTGAATGGCAACGCGTAATACGAAGTGCTCGCCTGTCAGCCTGTCATATGTACTGTCAGCATCTCAAAAACGGAAAGCTAAACATAAAATTATTCATAGTGTTGTCAACTTGTCACTGTGTGAAACATTGAACGCAAGTGTCTCGACGTCAACGCCTGTTTTGGACACTTATGATAATGCGATACCTTTATTTATTATGATAACAAGTGCTTGGAGGAATGGAGGCACTGTTTTTGTTTAACACCCCACTTAGAGCGGAGTGGTTGTTTTGATATGGAGCAGCCTTTAATAGCGTGCCATCGCTGTAATCATTTCTAAAAGGTCATCTCACTCTAAAGTGGGTCTTTCATCTAAGACGCGAGTTGATAGTTGCTTGATTTGTCTAGCTGAAGTGATATTTTTATTTAATGCTGTGATGAAGCTGCGGACAGCATTGGAAGATGTCTGAAACATGTGGCATAGTGACTAAAATACGAGTGTTGTCCGCAGTTTTATTATAGGTTTTATTATAAGCGTTGCTAAGTTTAAATTAAAACCCTAAATTACCTATTCTTCAGTTCACATCTAGTTTAAACACCACTGTTAAAACTGGTCTCCCGCGATACAAGCCTTGCCTAGTGCGGGGACCCCTGCAACTTCTGTACACTCACTGCTATGCGCAACCCTCGGTTAAATTAATTATGTGTATACTTGTTATCGAAATTAGTAATAAAGTTACTGGAAGTTAAAGTTACTGGAGAGTGATACGTTTCGACCCTGGGGAGTTAAACTTCACAAGTGTTTTACCCGTAGAAAGCCGAAAGAAAGAAGAGGTTATCAATTAAATTTTGTTTAAGATGGTTTTGTCGTATTTCCATTCTGGATGTAACCGTTTTATCTTCTACCATCTTTTGACCTTCATGGTAAGTTACAATACAAATTAAATTAAGACATTTTGACTCCGTTCAAGTGGCAAAATGTCTCGCCCCAAATGGGTGCTCAGCATCCCTTGTTTAACAATCTACAATTTCATTACATATACTCTTTGAGAGTACCAATGCTTAATCCAGAAGTTCAGAACTCTCAGAAGTTTTACTTTGTGTCTCTTACGTGCTGTTGAAAACGGTCCGCATTTAAATCCAACTATTATACAACTTTCCTTTTAGTCAAGGCCTAAACTTCTCTTAGAATTGTTGTTGCTATTGATGTGACCCATTCAAACGTAATCCCTTAGTCCACAAGACTTGTTTATTGTCCAGTGGGGAAAGTAATAACTTGCGTTATTTACGTTACTAGTTCGAACAAACGGGAACCATAGACAAGCCAGTACATAGGCTGGTGGTCCCTGTTCAAAGCGTTAGTTCTCATTATTGCTAAACTAAAGACGGAATACCGTTAGCGAGAATTCCACTTTGTATTATCTTCTCTCTGCTTTATAGTCTGACAAGCCAAGGCTGCAGTAGATATTTTTTTAATTATGTGCATCTCTTTATGAAAAAATAGGGAGGCATATAAATAAAAATAAAAAAACTACTATATTAAGTCAGACTATATTTTCTCGATATGGGAACGATTACTTTTTCAAATGGCGAAAAGGATTGTATCACAGGTTCTGAATTACCAGACAAATATGCTACAAAAGGTTTCAACGATGTTCCATGATCCATCTACGATATAACAATGATAACGAATGCGACTACGTTTTTATTCGTCAAGATTGAGTGTCGTAATAAATTACCTGTTTAGGTTACAATGTAAAAGAAAATAGTTCTCGTGTTGGTCTAAAGATAGGACAATATTCCCATTGTGTTCTAGATTCTTTAGTAGCACAACGATATCGCTTTATGTATTTATTGATCGACACTATAATATGCTTAATGTCTGTTTCGCTTTGGCGAAATACAACGCGCCGAAAGAAGCCTTATTATGTAAATAATACTTTATATCCCATCGCGCGAAATCATATCACACGAATCAGGCCTTAATGTTATCTAATATCAAAGCATTATTTATTTCATCCGTAGCTTTGCATAATTCAGGTTGGACGTTAATTTGACATCGATATGAGTTTACCCAATACCAAATTATATTCTGGAGTAAATTTACTGACTGTCTCTGACTTAATATCGGTCATACTTCATAATTCATAAACATTTTATAGCTACCGCGTTCAGCAAGATAGGACTTCGAATCTTATTCGACACGGTGAATTTCTATCAATAATGGAATTGAATTTTCGCTAGCCGCCTCTGCTTGAACATTAATTTCACCCACGCAATTTTTACTTCAACCAAAATTCTATATTTGGTTCTATAATTGTATACGTTGGTCTCGCGTTGCTCCTAAGATTGAGAAACAGAAAGTACCTACAAATTAGGAATCAAACATGTATGTGCCCAATGTGCACAAAGTGTCACAGTCTCACAGTGTCGCGCGTTGCACGTGAATATTCGCACACTCGATAAACGCAGGCAAACGACAGCAGGAAGCCGCTAAACCTTGTTCCCATTCCAGCTACTTCATGGTGAACAAGCATTAATGCGCTCACATGCTTTCGATAACCTCTTGAATGTAATCTTATTGCATGTTATTAAAGATAAAACCCTGTGTTCGCTTAAATGGATCTATAAGACGCTATCGACACGCTAAGCGTTGCATAATTACCTCGTTACAGTAGTTAGGTTTTAGCTACCCTAGCAGGAAAATAAGTATATCTCAAGGCAGTGTCCTTGGTCCGCCATTTTAAAATGAATTCTAATTGAATCTGCACTTCACACTGAAAGCCAATAGCATTTAAGCGCCATTTAAATTTCACTATTTGGCTATTTATTTGAGGAGAAACATTTCATTTCATTAAAAAAAAAATCTCCTTAAAACTAAGCTAATGACTAATTGCTCAAAAATCAAAATTTCAGTTGGAAATAATAACATAAAGTACGTCGAGGAATATATCTACCTCGGACAAACAATGTATCTCCTTTAAACGATATATATAAGGAAACCCAAACAGAGTAAACATAACATGGAATGGAAACATTATTTGGTCATTAAAAGAAGTTATAAAAACCCTACAAGGCCTCAAAAGTTGAAAAGTAAGGTATTCAACACCTGCATACTCCCTACAATGATATATGGATGTCAAACATGGGCTTTAACTGAACAGAACGAGAAAACATTACAGACAAGCTAGCACAACATTGAAAGGTGTATGATTGGTGTTAAAGTACAGCATCGTATGACCCTAAAACAAACCAGAAGCGGAACAAAAACTGTCGACATCTCTTATACCATAAGGCAGCTGAAATGGGATTGGGCGAGCTACCTAATGAGAGACAAGAAAGAAAAATGGACCAAAGTGACCAAATTAGTTTCCGAATAGTAGCCCTGAGAAGGATCTAGGAAAAAAGGAAGACCACATCGTAGATGGGAGGACGATATGAAAGCGTTTGCCAGTTCAATGTGGAGAAGAAAATGCCATGAATGGCACCAATGGAAAGTTGTGGAGGACGCCTACGCGAAAGCAAAACAATCTTTAGCAGAATATACCGATGTCTGAAGAAGAAGAAAAAACTAAGATTGTTAATAAAGGCTTATAATAATAATAATTTATATTTAAACATAATTATTAAACGGGTCTAACGCGAAATAATTTGTTTACCTTATTTACCGACGTTTCGACACAGGTTTCACTGGTCATGGTCGCGGCTGACTGATGTCCCAGCAAAATGTCAAAACAGAGATTTGTGTAACTACCCAACGAAAAGTCTATGTAGAAATTTGGGGTAAACACACAATTTTTAAACTACCGACAAAACATATGTTAATTATTGTCAATAGTCCGACACACGACACTCACAATATCCCCGCGCACATCCGAAGATATATCCCGTGGCTGCAACTTCTGGATCACTGGTCCCCAAGTTGGTGATAAGTTAAAACCATCCTCCCTATTAAAATTTCTAGGGTGTTTCTTGTTTAAATATGTGTTTAAATCGCGAAAGTTTTAAATGTAATAATAATTTAGTCTCGAATATATATAAATAAATGCATGTAAATGTAAATTATGAGACTGCTTCGCTTAAATAGGCCTTTATGCAAACGATTAGCATGCTAAGTCTCGTATTATCGTGTCATCACACGACTCTCCTGGTAGACAAAATTAGCATACCTCAAGGCAACGTCCTTGGCCCCCAACTCTAAGTGAAATATGAACTCGTACATTCGAGGCATACGTCACCCCGTACGAAGCATCTACGCCCCATGGCTCCCAATAAGCCCTGCGGGGCTTCGCTGACGTTAATGGACGCTATGACGTCAAATATTCACTCCATTCATTAATACACTTGATAAATTACCTTTATTCTTTGAGCAGACATATTCCTATTTCTTACGTTCGTCATTTGTGCCCAGTTTGGTCTACTTCTGATGGTTATTATTGAAAACGTTGACGTAGTAGCGACGATATTTTTCTATTTGCAGTTACTTAAATATAAGTCGACAGGTAGGTAATTGAAATAACAACAATTTTCATTGAAATGAATTATTTTTAACCGTGTTCCAAAATAGAAAGAGGTTCTCAATTCGTCGGAGTATTTTATTATGTTTTTTCACCGATTACTCCGAGCTCCGTGATCCGATTTGAGTAATTCTTTTTTATTCGGAAGGAGTTAATTTAAAGTTAGCCTCATAGGAATTTGGTCCTGATCCGATGATGGAATTCCATGAGGAATCAATGGAACTCCTCAATTTTTAAAGGCATATGTATTGTTATTTTGGTAAGTTGTCCAGTAACTTACACATGTTCATCCGAAAACTATCTATTTGGTAAAAGTAAAATATAACGTTTTAACAAACCAAAAAACTGAATAATGAAACATATAATTAGTTCCTTTTTGGAGTCGTTTCTCTTTTTTTTCCAGTTAGATAAACGTATTACCTACAGTTTCTTGTTCTGACGTACGGCATGGGCATGGCTATTCTACTTCGGGTCACATACATAAAACATGATACCTAGCTAACAACTGTGGAATACAACCACAAACTGTATTGTATTGTATTATACACGTTATTCAGACAGGTATCACTTTACGAAAAAACTACTAAGGGTTATTCACGTATACTAGCTTTTACGTCATTGTCTCTTCAAATGTATTTTCAGAGTTATTATAGATTCTAAAGAAAGGAAAGTGGATACTTTATTATTCAAGCTGTAGATAGACACATACATAAAATATTACCAGTATAAGTAAGGGAACACAAAAGGAATATGTAACACACGTAAATCGTCGATAAGATCACGACAGCGGAAACGTGAAACATTTACAGATTTGCCTTATCCTTGCCTTAGAAGGTGCTAGCTAAGGAAGCATCAGAAAACAATAAGGAACGAGTGTAATATCTTACACATATCGAAGAAATATTTTACGAGTGTTATGGTATTTTTATCATCTATCATCGGAGCTGCTGCGTTCTAACAAATATGAAAGTGAAAAGTGACCAACAGCACGACATGCAATACCTTTCCCCTTTTCACACATAATAATCGTAAAGATAAGCGCAATGAACTTAGTTAAACATCAAAACATGTTTTTTGTAAAAGTTACCTCTTCGTGGTTAATCGATAAGACGTTAACAACAAAGATTCAATTAGAAATCGCAAGTCTGGTTGATGTTACTGGTGACCGAAGAGCTGGTGGCTTCCTCGCACAACGTATCAACGAGGAAATGCCGCCAGCATCCTAGGTACAATGCCTCAAGGACCTATTTTAGATTTAAGGTAGGTAGAGGTAGGTAGTTAGGTAAGTTACAATTACTGCATATATTTCGAAAATAAAAATTATATCTATTCGTGAGTAAACATTTATTGGAAAATATAAAGTAACGGTAACAATTCACTTATTTAAACTTTCACGATTTTCACACATTATGCATTTACTAAAACGGGGCTTAATCGTGTATAGATTTTGAAAACAAACCTCCGACGTTTCAAGGGCGACGTTGCCCCCGTGGTCCCGGAGAAAGACTGGCTGAGGTTGACATCAACATCTTCTAGTTGCGCGGGTTTAACGTCGGAGGTTTGTTTTCAAAATCTATACACGATTAAGCCCCGTTTTAGTAAATGCATAACGGTAACAATTAACAAAAATTAAATACATTAGAAATTAACAATTATAAAAAGGAACACAAATATAGAAAAAAGGAAGTAAAAAAAAGAGAAAAAAAAAAAACTAAATGAAAACTAAAACTATCTTAACCTATGGGGCCTAACCTATATGTACATATGTCCCCAATGTTAACTGAATATGGAAGAGTGCCCACAAGGCTGGCTGCATTACCTCGCTGAATGGCAATACCAATACGCTGAGCGAGGAAAGAGCCAGCCCTGTGGTCACCGTTGGAATGAATAAGCCTGTGTTTAAGCTTAAGAAATAAATTGAGGGCCTCTGGCCCCCAAGGACCCAAGGAAAATAAATGTTTTATGTACATTAGAAATTAATCTTATGAACAAGCGACAAAGTGTTACATACTAAAAACGATCATAATGACAACGCTTCAAGTTTTCCTAATCCATTTACGGATAGTGTAAAAACGATAAGGTCTAAACAGGTAATCATTAAATTTGCATTCAAAGGACGAAAGGACATCAGGCGGGCTAGCATATGTTACGTTCTCGCGCGCAAGTCCATACATCGGCCGCGACTTAATGTATGAAGTGACAGGCGACAGTGTAAGTTGTGCTAAGCATATACATGAATGTATTACAAAACATATATGATGTTTTGTAATACATTCATGAT
Organism: Lathronympha strigana; assembly: GCA_949128165.1. Classification (NCBI taxonomy): domain Eukaryota; kingdom Metazoa; phylum Arthropoda; class Insecta; order Lepidoptera; family Tortricidae; genus Lathronympha; species Lathronympha strigana. Next base: position 21,755,610 of record OX421912.1, read on the forward strand.
GTCCTCATAACTCAGGTTGCTGTGTTTTTGCATATCAAAAAACAAATAACAGGGGAGCTCGAAACATTATAGGGTGGAATATGTACATAAAGATTGTTATGGAGGAAATTTACACCCCTGTTATGGCAATATTAATAGCTACAAAAAAAGGGGTCATTTAAATATGATCAAAAGCTTTATTTTAGTATAAATTCCAATCATTATTAAAATTTTGCTTTATTTCCAAGAGGATTTCGCCTCAACAAAGGATTGTATGGCTATATTGGCTATTCGTACGGTGATGTAGAAATAGACATGTCAGTCCATAACTCATAATAAGTCATAACATAACATAAATAAGTCCATACAATGATATGTAATTTCTGCATATATTCTGTAGTCGTTTTCTGTTTCGCGTCAGATTTGAATGAAATTTGAAATGGTAGGAAGAGATCCTTATTCTCTTCATGATATTAGACTAAATTTCCCAGTATGTCCTACAATTTTTTCCACTGAGTTACGAAAATCCCATACGATTTGGTTGGATATTTAGTACAATTTTTTTGTCGCACGTTGAGATTTCGTATCTATCTAACGTGAATAAGGAACTCTACCTACCCACCAAATTTCATACAAAACTAACGCGAAAAAAAAACGGCAACAAAATAAAAATATGCCCATATTCTTTTGACACACTCGAGAGCAAAAGTTTCGGGTCTTTACATTTTTTTGAATAGCTCGATAACGAATAGAGCTAGCGTATTAAAACAAAGTGAATTATAGTCAATTTAATTTTACTTGAATTTATGCAAAGACAGTTGCGATACTTAGAAATTCTAAATTGAAAAACCACCCAATAATTTTGTTGTTTTTTCATGCCATTAGTTCACGTCAGTCAATACGTTTTTATACATGTAATTAAGGACAGTTAAATTCTCTATAATTCTCTATTTATTTTAATACACTAACGTATTCGTATTCAAGATTATATACAAGTAAATCCAAGTGACCCGGAATTTTTGATCTCGAGTGTAGTGCGAAGGCGACTCCTTTTTATTGAACTTAATGTATCGAGAGCATTAAAACTCAATAAAGGTTACCTTGAACATTTATCTAACGTTTAGCACATAAAGATGACACATAAGTAGACCTTTCTGTAACTACTAACATAAATAAGACAGCCATTTTCACAAATCTATTCTCCCCCACGCCATCATATTTCTCGTTTTAGGCTCTTGGTGATAAATTTCCATGAAAATTAGCTGTCATTGTTATCTATTTCTTATCTCGCAGTTTCTTTATTCATCAGATTTAGCATTCACACGGCTAGTTCATTAGTTACATTAATTTTAATTAGTCTCATTGTCAGTTTGCGGGTCGGTATTGTGAATTTCGTATTTCAGTCACATTCGTTTTTCATTTGTCTGCTGTAGAAAGATAAGCCACGAGTACCTAATTGTAGACGAAGAATTAAATGTAAAACGTTTTTCATTTAAAAAGGCAGTTGAAAATAAGACTATAATGACGAAAAAAAACGTGTCTCATTAATCTCAAAACAGCAAAGGTATGGGCACAGCGGATGCATATCGTTTAGTGTGGTAGGGCACAGGCACAACGAATGTCGTCTCGCTCAAATCTGGAGCAGAGCCCATCTGGGGAATTAGTAAAATCACCAGACTTTTTTTGCATAGAAAATTTCAGATACTACCAATGCGGTTTGATTAAATAGTCAAAAGTTACATACGTGTAACTGTCAAGATTGCTAAAATGATAGTTGGATAGTGAGATCACGATGCGCGTGTAACTGCATTGTGCAAGATGAACGACCTGGATTGCAGGTCAGTGCAAAGTGCGCTTGCACGAACAACGTCGCAGAAAAAACGTACACACAACAAAACTGCACGCCTACCACGAACATGGAAAATTGGCATTAACGGAAAAACCTCTTTGTCACTCTAATATGCAAGTGTGACAGAGAAGGACATCATCATCATCATCATTTCAGCCGAAAGACGTCCACTGCTGGACATAGGCCTCCCCCAAAGATTTCCACAATGACCGGTCCTGCGCCACCCGCATCCAGCGGACTCCTGCGACCTTCACCAGGTCATCAGTCCACCTTGCAGGGGGCCTACCCACGCTGCGCCTTCCGGTACGCGGTCGCCCCTCGAGAACCTTTCCGCCCCAACGGCCATCGGTTCTACGTGCAATGTGCCCCGCCCACTGCCACTTAAATTTAGCGATGCTAGAGCTATATCGGTTACTTTGGTTCTGCTGCTACGATCTCTGATACGATCTCGCAGAGAGACTCCCAGCATAGCCCTCTCCATTGCCCTTTGGGTGATTTTGAGCCTTCTTATGAGGCCCATTGTAAGCGACCACGTCTCAGTACCGTATGTCATCATTGGCAACACACACTGATCGAAGACTTTCATCTTCAGGTACTGCGGAATATTGGACTAAAAGAGTGTTGTTGGACGTAGAGATGGACATACAAATCTGCAATCGTTCGATTATCGTGGTAGCCCTGACTACTGGTAGGTCTTGCCGTTGCAATAGCGGTCACGAATGGTCAGGTAACGTAACGTTTGCGACGGTATATCTTAGTACAACATTCAAGTAATAACGCAATAAAGATAACTTCGGGTCACAGATTACTCGTACTTAGATTAGCGATCATTCGAGACCACAAAACGCCCCAATTCCCAAGACAATTTCATGATAGCGAAATTGCTTTTATCATGATGTAAGGCTTAGGTCGGTTCGAATCCTTGCCTATTCACAAAACGATATCAAATCCTGTCGGTGCTTATTTTAGTAAATCTTAACACGATCGTATATACAATAGAATAACTCTTTATTGCACACCTCATAAAATATTACAACAGAAAAATATACATCATACACAAAAATATATATAGTATAGTAACAGTGTGGATCGAAGTCTCCTTCTCAGTTGTTTCTATGGTGACGTCTTTTAAATGTATAAAACATGAATAAGTATAGTATGAAGTAAGTAATTGTAAGCCCTTTGGGTCACCTACCAGGTTATTCAAATGTATTGTTAACAATATGTGCTTGTTTTTTAGTAAAATTATGAACGCTTTATCTACAAGCGACAAAGTGGTCATTTTCACTAAAAACTGCCATATATTCAAGCATACTGTGATTGTGTATGTGTTGATTCAATTCAAAGCTCAGGCGGAATACGAATTATAAGATATTTTTGTTAAAATTTAAGGTTAACTATTCCAACTTTAAAAGCGAAGCCAGCCAGACCAACGTATATATTGTCTGCTGAGTCGCGTAATTACGGTTGCTAAATTTCTGCTATATGGGCATATTTTTATTTTGTTGTCGTATTTTTTCGCGTCAGATTTGTAGGTAGAGTTTCTTATTCTACGCTAGATAAATATGATATCCCAATGTGTGTTACGAAGTCTCACTGAGTTGTTTACGAAAATCCCATACGATTTCGTAATTCACTGGAAAAAAATTGTGGGACATACTGGGAAATTGGGAGAATAAGGAACTCTTCCTACCCACCAAATTTCATTCAAATCTGACGCGAAAAAAAAACGACAACAAAATAAAAATCCGCCCATATTCGGTTTTATTGAAAACGCCTGTTTGGTTTATACGGCGACGCTGAATGGCTTGTTTGCCGACGCCTGAACTTACGCAGCTCAAGACAGGGACCGGACAACCCTTTCCTCGCTAAAAGCCTTTCAAACGGCGTCCCTTTAAAACGACTTACCCAAAATAAGACTTAGCCGTTCGAACAGCTAGCCCATACATTTGACTAGCCCTTACCAAAATACTGACCGAACAATAAAGCTAGCCCTTTGCAATTGCTTACCGCTAACCTATACGTCTTGTTACCCTTATATAAGGGTTACCCTTATAATTAAGCGCTTTTTATAAAGCTTTCCCTTTGGCAATTTCATTCTTTATGAGGATGCCGCCAAACAGCGGCAGCCAATCAGCATCAGTGTCAGCAGTCAATCAGCAGTGTATGACTGTAATACTGTGTTACAAAAATAAATCATTAAATCAGTTATTGAGTATCTGCTCTAAGTAGGTACCTATTTCGTTCGGTGTAGCACATTTTTGGTTTACATTTACATTCGCTGTTTTTCTTCCAACTCGTCTGTCGTCCGTCGCGCTACTCGCGCTGTTTGAATGTTTTTAATCGACTTCGAGAATTCGACCGAGACGGTTATGTACCTATTCATCTGTTTGTATTTTCAACCGACTTCAATATTCCTAAAGGAGGAGGTTCTCAATTCGGCTGAATATGATTTTTTTAATGGATGTTACCTCAGAACTCCCTCATTACTGAACCGATTTAAATTTTTTTTTTAGTTTCTTAAAGTAGATGGTTCCAGGTTGGTTTCGTTTTTTTCAAAATCCATTTCTGATGATGGGATCCATGAGGAACTGAGGGAACTCCTCAAATTTGAAAGGCACATGCATGATTATTTGGCTGTTTTCTTAAGACACTCGAGCATATATTTACGAAAACCATCAATTTGGCGGAATGGACCTGATGATGAAGACCAGGGATGGCAAAGTGGAACAACATTGACAACATTTTATGTATGCATGCCATGGCATTAACGTCATCATATCATATTTATTATTTTTCAGAGAGAACGCTGAGTTTTATTATTGCCAGAAGTGTGTTTATTTTGCTTGGCACCGACTTAATTTATTTAGTTTATGTAAATATTTATCGCAGTTCTTTTGTTAATGTTGATTTGCTGTAAAACTATTCTGTTTTTAATTTGGTGTTATTTGTTATTGTTGTTCTGTTCTGTAATGTTTATGTAAATGTTAAATGGATTCACTGAAAACCAGCGTCGTGGCCTCTCAGGCTTCGGCACATGCTGAGTGGACTCCTTTTTGAGACCACCCTCAACGTTTGTTAAATTTTATATACATTCCTAACTAGTTTTAAGCAAGTTGTAACATCGTTGTGTTGTGTGTTTCAAATAAATCATCATTCATTCATTCATTCATTCACTTCAAACGTATCAGTCGATAGACCACCTTCATGTATTTGCTTACTCATCCTTTCCAAACCTTACAGCAAATAAAAATTAATACATTTTATTTTTCATTTTTTGAAGTCGGTTTTAATTTATTCTTAAAAAGTTTAATCTTTCTATTTTAGTTGGTAAGTACTAGTATGAGTATTTTCTTGAGAACCTCGAGCATTTCTTTACAAAACCTACCAGTTTGGTGGAGCAGACCTGATGATGACGACCACGGATGTCAAAGAGGAACTGCTCTATAATTCGCGTGCCCCAGCTGTATCATTCATCTTTTGTTTGTTACGAAATGCCTTCGAGGTAGTCCTATTTGATTTTAATTATATTTCGATGATCCATCATCATGAGGAATTAATGGAGCTGATGCTGAACCCTGGCAGTACCTCATGGAACTCAGGTTTGGTAAAACTTACGAGAGTTCTGTTTTCGTCATTCAACTCGTATTAACGATCAATTAGGGGAACAGTTCTCAAGATGGAGCTGATGCTGAACCCTGGCAGTACCTAGTGGAACTCAGGTTTGGTGCAACATAGGCGAGTGCTGTTTTCATGATTCGATTCATATTAAGGAGCCATTCAGAGGGCAGTTCACAAGATGGAGCTGATGCTGAACCCTGGCAGTACCAAGTGGAACACAGGTTTGGTGCAACATAGGCGAGTGCTGTTTTCATGATTCGATTCGTGTTAGCGAGCAATTAGGATAGCAGTTCACAAGATGGAGCTGATGCTAAACCCAGGCAGTACCTAGTGGAACTCAGGTTTGGTGCAACATAGGCGAGTGCTGTTTTCATGATTCGATTCATATTAACGAGCCATTCAGAGGGCAGTTCACAAGATGGAGCTGATGCTGAACCCTGGCAGTACCAAGTGGAACTCAGGTTTGGTGCAACATAGGCGAGTGCTGTTTTCATGATTCGATTCATGTTAACGAGCAATTAGGAGAACAGTTAACAAGATCGAGCTGGTGCTGAACCCTGGCAGTACCTAGTGGAACTCAGGTTTGGTGCAACATAGGCGACTGCTGTTCTCATGATTTGATTCGTGTTAACGAGCAATTAGGAGAGCAGTTCACAAGATGGAGCTGATGCTAAACCCTGGCAGTACCTAATGGAACTCAGGTTTGGTGAAACATACGCGTGTGCTGTTTTCGTTAATCGACTCATGTTGACGAGCAATTAGGAGAGCAGTTCACAAGATGGAGCTGATGCTGAACCCTGGTAGTAATAAGTTTTAAATACGATGTGAGAAAAATTTAACAAAATAAAAACATAAATTAGCAATAATTCGCTTACTTTAACTTATACCGGGAAGTCCAATTGAAGTCGGTTTTTTTTTCTTTAAAATTATTTTTTAAATGTATGTTCACCGATTACTCCTAGCTCCATCGTCCGATTAAGGTGTTTTTTTTACGAAAGGTTACCTCCAATTTAAGATAAGATAAGATAAGATAAACGTTTATTTGCCAAACATTATGTACATTTTAAAGATGTTAAGATTAAGGGAACTCCTCAATTTTCAAATGCACATGTATGATGATTACGGTGTTTTCTTAAATAAATGAAGGAATTTCATGCGAAAACCATAAATAGGTAAGGTAGACCTGATGATGAAGACCAGGGATGACAAGTGTAACTTAGGATACATTAGCCGATAATTCCGAGCTCCGTCGTCCAATTCGAGCAATTATTTTTATGTGAGAAAAGAGTCACCTCCAAATTGGTCTGGTAGCAATTCGGTGCTGATCTGATAATGAGGTTAATGAGGAATTAAAGGAACTCCTTAACTTTCAAAGGCACATTTATAGTGATTTCGGTATTTTCTTAAGTAAACGAAAACCATAAATTTGGCCAGGTAGACCTGATGATGGAGACCAGGGATGACATGTGGAACTTCAGATACATAAGACGATAATTCCGAGTTCCCTCGTCCAATTTGAGCAATCTTTTTTTAGTCGAAAAGAGTTGCCTCCTAGATGGCCCATGTAGGATATTGGTGCTGATCTGATGATGGGATCCGCGAGGAATTAAGGAAACTCCTCAATTTTAAAGGCACATGTTTAGTGATTGCGGTCTTTTCTTAAGGAAATTAAGCAATTTCTTGCGAAAATCATAAATTTGGGACGATAGACCTCATGATGCAGACCAGCGATGGCATGTTGAAGTTTAGATACATAAGCCGATAACTCCGAGCCACGTCATCCAATTTGAACAATTATTTTTTTGTTAGATAAAAGTTACCTCCAAGTTGGTTCCATAAGAGCTTGGTTCTAATCTGATTATGGAATCCATGAGGAATTTAGGAAACACCTCAATATTCAAAGGCAAATTAGCAATTTTGGTGTTTTGTTAAGTGACATAAGCATTTCCTTCCGGAAAACTATAAATTTGGTGCAATATACCTGATGATGAAGACCAGGGGTGGTATGTGGGACTTTACATAGGTACTTAAGCTGATAATTCCGAACTCCGCCGTCTGATTTGACTATTTTTTTTCTGTTTATTAGTAGTACTGCGTTACTCATACTAGTACTTACCAACTAAAATAGAAAGATTAAACTTTTTAACAATAAATTAAAACCGACTTCAAAAAATGAAAAATAAAATGTATTAATTTTTATTTGCTGTAAGGTTTGGAAAGGATGAGTAAGCAAATACATGAAGGTGGTCTATCGACTGATACGTTTGAAGTCGGTGCCAAGCAAAATAAACACTTCTGGCAATAATAAAACTCAGCGTTCTCTCTGAAAAATAATAAATATGATATGATGACGTTAATGCCATGCATGCCTACATAAAATGTTGTCAATGTTGTTCCACTTTGCCATTCCTGGTCTTTATCATCAGGTCCATTCCGCCAAATTGATGGTTTTCGTAAATATATGCTCGAGTGTCTTAAGAAAACAGCCAAATAATCATGCATGTGCCTTTCAAATTTGAGGAGTTCCATCAGTTCCTCATGGATCCCATCATCAGAAATTAATTTTGGCCAAGCTGGAACCATCTACATTCAGATAAAATAAGAATTTTTAAAATCGGTTCAGTATTGACGGAGTTCTGAGGTAACAAACATCTAAAATAACACACAAGAATTGAGAAATCACCTCCTATTTGAAATTTAAAAGTCGGTTGAAAATTAAACCTTATTTCATCTATTGCGGCTTCTATCAGTCGGAAGCGGGCGAACATCAAAGAGTGCCGCCGCTGACTACGATCGCTTGCTATCATGTACGAATAAATGTGCGTTTTATGCACAAGGTAGACGGTTTAAATTAGCACGCCTTTACTATAAGGGTAGCCCTTTATAAGGCTAACCAATATGCAAGGTATTGGTGAGCGAGTCATAAGGGTTTCATAAGGGTATTGGGATATTGATTACTCATAAGGGCTACCGCTAAGATAAGGGCTTTAAAAGCAATATGAAAGGGTTTTGTCGCGTAAGGGTATGGTGAGTTAAGCCTTATTAAAAACCCATACAAAACCCTTTATAAGGGATAGCGGGCCGGTCCCTGGCTCAAGATCACGTTCGCCCGGCTTCACCCTCACTAAACAAACAGACAAGGCCCTCCTGAAACGCTTCGCGAATAACCGCCCTGATAGCATCTGCGTGACGTCACGCCTCCCACTCCATGACGCCACACCACCCGCACTTGACATTCGAAGTTCGCGCGCCTCCCTTACGTAAGTTTATGCTGGTTATTATGGAAACGAGCTGGGGATAGCCCTCGAAGATTTGTGTGCGAGGAATATCTTATATGCCATTATAATAAGGGTCGGCTAAAATGATCCTTTAACTTATCTGGATAAACAAATTGGACTAAAACCGCGATGTTATCCGCTTAGAATGCGATAAATGTTAAATCCCATTTACAACTGTTGTTGGTTCAATTTTAATAAATCCCTTAGTGCTGTTCTTAAATATTTGAGCAATGATTTAGGGGTCCGTCAGTTTTACGCAACGGCGCGACTGTTTTGTATATTCATATTCATATCTTAAAGATTAGTAGGTAACACTTGAGAAACCTCAGAATTTACTTGTATATAATCTTGAATATGAATACAGCTAGCATATTAACATAAATTGATCCTTGTAGAGAATTTAGTTGTCCTTAATTACACGTATAAAAACTTATTGTTTGACATGAAGTAGGGGAAAATCTGAAATTGAAATTGTCTATAAAGTTCATTTTGTTTGAATACGCTAGCTCTATTCGTTTCAGTTATTCAAAAAATTTATAGCGAAACTTATGCTCTCGAGTGTTGAGAAAAAACAGTGTTTTTGTTTAGATAGACAAAGAATAAAGCGAAAACAAGCCAGTAAATAAAAGATTTTATATCACCATAACTATACTGTCAGTCAAGTGATTAGATAACCTTACAATATTAATTTTTTGCGCACTCTCATCGTCGACGTCTAGAAGCCTTCGAAATGTGGTGTTGGCGCAGGGTGCTTAAGATCAGCTGGACAGAAAAGCGCACCAACCAAGAAGTACTAGACAAAGCAAAAGAGAAAAGGCAAATAGTGGACATCATTGAGAAACGTAGAGCGAAATGTATTGGTCACATACTCAGACACGAAGGGTTGAACATAACCATCCTAGAAGGAAAAATTGAGGAAAAAAGGGGAAGAGGAAGACCCAGAATATCATACATGACACAGATTAAGGAATGGTGCTGTAGTCAGACATACCAGGAAGTGAAGACAAAAGCCCAAAATAGGCTTGATTGGAGAATGCTGCAACGACAGAGGGCCAGGCCCTCTTAATAGTGATGATGATGATCTCATGGGTATATTTTGTAAAACAATATTAGGCAAACCTTTCAAAATACCGAATCAAAATACACCCGGAGTAACATTGCCCAATTTTCCAAATGGAATTTTTAATATACCTTAATTTAAACATTTTGTTTGGCGTTATCTGCCGAATCTGCCGGAGAAAAGGAGAGGCAGAGGGCGCCCGCCGTCAACATGGTGGACCAGTATGGACCAGCTTATAAAAAATAATAATTTACCTGACCCGACAACCCTCGACAGAATCTCGTGGCGCAAAATAATTAGGAGAGCCGACCCCACCTAAAGTGGGATGGAGCAAGGAAGAAGATTTTGTTTGGCGTTATCATTACTGACTTTTTCCTATACGATACGATCGACCCATTGTCTTCAAGGCTGCTGCTTCAGATAATGTTCCACTGCTGTGCACAAGCCTCCTCCCCTGCATGACAGGTATTGGGTGACAGGTCCCCACCCTGGCCACCCGTCAAAACGCTACGCCAATTTTTCGCAACAAACCGGAAAGTTCTTGCTACGACTACGAGCTACATAGTCACAATTGGAACAAACACCTGAAATACCTCGGTGTAAGTTATAATTATCTACAATAAATAACAGAAAGACTGCGGAAGACAGTGATACGGGTCACTCTGAACTCCAAAACAGTACCCAGATAACAGACAATGCTCTGGTCATGTAATTCTCGTCACTTAGCTGGCGTTTGTTTCCGAAGAACCATCATAATCAGACCGACAGACCGAGAGCTAAACACTGAGTTATCATATTTAAACATAATTATTAAACGGGTCTAACGCGAATTAACTTGTTTACCTTATTTACCGACATGACCAGTGAAACCTGTGTCGAAACGTCGGTAAATAAGGTAAACAAGTTAATTCGCGTTAGACCCGTTTAATAATTATGTTTAAATATGTGTTCAAATCGCGAAAGTTTTAAATGTTATACTGAGTTATCACTTTTTCTTCACATCTAACAACTTACAACAGATTTTCAATTACTCAATGTATATTCTCGTATGTATGAAGTATTAAGTAAGACTAAGTATACTGACATTACTGCCATTTTAAGTGACCCTGCCTACGAAGCCGGAGGGTTTAGAATCTCAGTCAGGGCATTTATTAGTGTGTTTATCACGAATTTGCTCTTGAGTTATGGATGTAAGTATTTATATGTATCTATTTATTATATATATCGTCGTCTAGTAGGTACCCACAACACAAGCCTTATTGAGCTTACCGAGGAACTAGGTCGATTTGTGTAAGATTGACCCACCATATTTAGTTATTTTACTAACATTAATATTAAAACAACGTATTTGAATCACTATTGGCGTGATATGTTTCGAGTGCGGCTGGCAATCATCATCGGACAGAATGCTTTAACCGTTGATTTAGAGCGGGTTATCTCTTATCAGGAGAGGTCAGCGGGGGTGAGTTATTCTCCTTATAAACGTAATTACCTACGTCATGTCAAATTATAAGGTAAATAGCTCACCCCGCCGACCTCTGCTTATCAGTCACTATTCTCAGGGCGAGATCCTTTAGGGACGTTAAGAATCAAAATGCACATCGTATGTAGCCCTTTCACACCATGGTTACTTTCCCAAACGGGTTTTTGATTTCGCAATGCCTTATGGCCTATAGCAAATGCGAGCAATACCTTCCCTCTTTTCCTCCACTCGGCCCTGTTGTGGGTATACCCATTCCATTTTGCACAGAACGCAGCCAAACCGTCCCGCCATCTTCTTTTCGGTCTGCCTTGAAGCCGCCCTGCCCTGCACAGTCTGTGGTCTTTGGGTCCCAATCAGTCGAAATTAAACACTTTAGAACGGATTAATCGCGTTTATTAACACCATGACCCTACCTTTCGAGCCCTTTACAGCACTCGTTTTCACAGGGTTAAGATGATGACTGAGAAAATGCGATATTCTCCCGTCAATCAAAAATTATTTGATTAAAATTAAAATTTATTTTTTGACCTCGGTCCGCATAGTCTGCGGTATTTCGGAGGTCCCAATCGGTTAGTCAAAATCAACCATTTGGAGGTCAAAATTATACTGGTTAATCTGTGAAGTACTGTGAAGTGCTGCAATGTGAATATGCTTTGACAGCATTTGATAACGTCACTCGAAGGTATGCTCTTTGAGATGTCTGTGCTTAAAGAGCTACAATTGCGTGTGAAGATGTGAAGTCTTTATTCAGTTGACAGAAGATGCTATTATCAAGTGGCAGGGATTGTTAGGGTGAGAGAACAAAACACTTGTTTACAATGCGGGCGCACGATTCATTCATCTTACTTGCGTTACCGGTATGAGATAGCATATCAAAAGGAAGCCAGAGAGGAGGAGAATAGTTGTTTTCGATCTTGATTTTTTTTATTTGTAGTTTTTCTATGGAAAATTATATTATTATGGAAGATTTATATTGTTACACGTTTTATAGAGACATGTGGTTTTGTACAGAATGTACTTATATTGCTGGTGGGTTAAGGAAAACAAATTTATGTATTTTACAGACTACTACAAATGACAAAGGGAAGTGATTGCCAGTTAATGTTACTAATTAGGTAATTAATTGAATAACATTAACTATGGAAGATAATTTACATAAAACTTGCCGTCGCCCGAGGTCTCTTATTTCCTTTGATTAAAATATGATATAAATATTTAGGAAAAAAATGCGTTAGACGACTGATTAAGCTGCAAGTGTCCAAATGAATCTATGAAATTATAAATCTAACGTAAATCTAGAACTTTCGAAGGTTTTGTTTGGAGTGGAGGACCAAATATTTGTTAAAGCTTCACTTCCATAAAGGTTTACTCACGTCCATAAAGCCGAAAATAGCTCGACATGTTCCGGAACAGTCCGTGTCCCTTATTCATGAGTCATGCGTCTGGCCGCGGCGGCAGCTCTACGCACACTGCGAGCACCAGCGCGCTCGGGAGCTTTCTAACTATAAAGTTTGAAATTTAAAAATAATTTCTTTTTTATGTTATACTAGAAAAGTTAATATTTATGTCCTAAAAAAATCCTTTCCCATAATAAATATTGAAAAATATTACTAAACTAATACTAACTAATAAAACTAACTAATTTACCGAAGTGTAATTTAAAGAAGTTGGCTGGTACCAAAACTTGACACAATTTGAACTCAAATAAAAACTCGTAACAAAAAATATTGAAAAAACTTCCTATTTCCTCGTTCAAGAGCCACCAAATGTTCACAGTAAAACTTTATTATGTCGTTACTTTAATGGACTGTTCGTTAAATAAAAAATCTTTTGAGTTCCTTGTTTAACTGAAAGAAGGTTTTATAGTTGTTATTGGAGACGATCGATACATAAACAGTAGTCCTAGTAGGTACTACAATAGTGCCCGCGATAGAATCTCGCGCGCGCGAATAGGCCTTTCGTTCATCTTTAGGTGTATATTATTTGTCATCACACCTGCTCGTAAATGGTGATATTATATGCAAGCATACTTATACTTAAGGAGCTGTATTAAGCCCATGGCCTTAAAGGATTCTCATACTACTTTACCGCCCGCCCGGAGCTCCCGGAAGACCTGCCCCCCACGCCTTCACCGCACGTAGTCGCCGCTCACTCCGGAGTACTGTAGACTGCGGTACTACACTACCGCTAATAATTATTGTTTCTTTACCTGCCTAGAAAGTTTATTTATTTTCTCGCAAATGTGATGAAAAACATTGTATGTATCACGGGCTGTACAAGAATTACGAACTCGTGCTATAATTATGTTATATTTAAATTCACACTCGTAAGTGTAAAATACAGTAGCCCTAGCACAAGTGCTGCGATAGTATATTACGTTCGAGAAAGACACCTATCACTTTCTGATTGTTTGGATTAGACAAAGACAGTTGTTATTGTCGACCGCGAGACACGGTCGCGGCACTTTTGTGCTAGGGGTACATGTTGATACAATATATAATCACTGTATATATTTAATGTCAGATTAAATCATAGTCAACTGCAATAATACGATGCACAGCGACGCGTGTAAATTGATCTGACACTTATATTTAGCCATATATTATAACTATGCACTATGTGGGAAGTTTGTGGTCGGGGTAATAGAAGCTGCGAAAGTGTACAGCCAACCAGTTGAAACCGTAGGCCACTGTAGGACTATGTCATAGTGACGCTATCAATCAGATCGTTAAAAATCTCTTACTGCTTGTCATTTTGACATGGTTCTAGACTGCCTACGTAGCAATAGGAACGCGGGTGATTTTACGCCCGTGCCCCACAAGCTGGCAAAAACCAAGTCAGTCAGTGGCCAATTTATGTACTCGGCTCTCTGGTATATAGTAAGTTACCGGACAGCATCATAGATGCACCTTCCTCACAGACATTTAAAAGCAAAATAAATTAATGGCTGTTGTCACAGTTTTACGACATTTATGAACTACTCCACCATAAGTCCTCCCGCGGACGCTCCGGCTGTGGAATGAGCTCCCTGCCACTGTTTTCCCAAAGGACTACAATATGGGGTTCTTCAAAAAAGGAGTGTTAAAGTTTTTAAAGGGTCGGCAACGCGCATGTATCACCCCTGGAGTTGCAGGCGTCCATAGGCTACGGTGACCGCTTACCATCAGGCGGGCCGTATGCTTGTTTGTCACCGTCGTAGTATAAAAAAAAAAAGTATTACTTAAACATTAATCGAAAAGTCGTATGTAAAAATATAATATACGTAGGTACCTATATCTGTTAATGTAATGGAATATACACCGTAGTCAGTGTAGTGTAACTAGTGTATAAGTAATTAGTTTAATATTTCAAATGAAATGACTTGTATAAATAAATATTTTTTTTCGTTTCTTTCTTTTCTGCTTGTAATGGGTTCCAATTGATTGACTGTACTTAACCTACCTACGCTACGACGTATATGTAGCACCATTCACTTCCTATATTTAGTTTTATGGTCTTTAACTCGGATCGAAGTTATCTGGTCGTACATATAGGTACTAACTATTTCATGAGATAACATAACAACAAACAGTTTGAACCAAAATTTAGTTGAACTTTTTTGTTGTTTGTTTGTTGGCTACAATACATTACGATTATCTTTAGTTTTACTATTAGTTTTCAACTATGACACAAACGAAAGTAGACTATAAAAAAAACGTTTTTTTTTAATTATATTATGACCATGACAACAAAACAGAAAACCAAGTATCTAAAAGAACTCTGTCCCTAAAAAATATGGTCCGCTTTAGCAAAGAATCCCAAAATTTGGCTTTGGCGCTAGTTTCACGAAAGCGATCTCCATCTAACCTTCCAACCCAGAGGGTAAGACCTATTAAGATTAGTTTCCTCGCGATGTTTTCCTTCATCCAGCGATTAGTTTTTCTTTTTTTAAGAGCCTACTATGTTGTGTCCCACTGCTGGGCAAAGGCCTCCCCTCTGCTCCGCCACTCGTCACGGCTTAATGCATGCTCACGTGAGCTACACTAAGCCGATTAGTAATTCCACGTAATTGTAAAAAGGTAAATTGGTTCGTAAGTAAGTATAGAAAAACTCATTGGAATAAGCCGGTGTTTGAACCCGCGACATTCGGATTGAAGTACACCTTCACCACTGGGTCACCAACGCACCCAGTGTTTTCACCAACCACTTCCCACTTAAGCAGCAGATTTAAGCAGTATCTAAAAATACTATAGATACAGATTTCAATTCATTAAAACGCGATTAGCACATTCGACCTCGCTATCACGCGATACGCAGATGTCACTACGGACACTGCCACTCCACTTAAATAAAATAAATAAATATTATGGGACAATCTTACACAAATCGACCTAGTCTCACGGTAAGCTCAATAAGGCTTGTGTTGTGGGTACTAGGCGACGATATATATAATAGACAGATACATATAAATACTTAAATACATAGAAAACATCCATAACTCAGGAACAATTCGTGATAAACACACAAATAATTGCCCTGACCAGGATTCGAACCCGGGACCTCCTGCTTCGTAGGCAGGGTCACTACCAACTAGGCTAGGAGGCCGTCAAACGATACGAGGCCGTTGATAGTAGCACAAGTTTTTTGAACGGTTAAAAAGTTTGAAATTTACAAAAGAAGATTCTTACTAGTGTCCGACTGAAGTTTCGGTTTCGGCCAAAAGTTCGGTTTCGGCTAAAAACCAGCCGAACCTTACGGCCGCGCCGAAACTTACACTATCGGAACTTCAGGTCGCGTTCGACTGACGTCAGGTGAGCTCGGCACGGCTGGCAATATGACGTCATATAATAATTCCAAAATTTCAATCCGAGAAAGTGAAATCGGGCCATGGAGATGTTACGTTATTCGTATATTTGAAAAAAACGGCTCTCTGGCATTTTATTCAACATTTTAATCAAATTTATCAATAGTTCGGTTCGGTTCCGGTTTCTACAAAAAAACACGTTTCAGTCGGACACTATTTCTTACGGTAGATGTTGCTAAGCGCCCTCGCTGAAAAATTCGGGAGTAAGTTTTGGTAGCCCAGTTGGTAGAGCGATGGGCTTGTATCCCAAAGTCGAGTTCGAGTCTCGCGTGAACTCGAGTTTTTCTTTCCTTTCTCCCTAAATTTAGCACGAGTTTGTATCACATCATTTTAGACTTGATCTACAAATACTTAAGATAGATTCCAATTCATTCTTGCGTGATAAGATAAGAGGATTGAAAGGTCGACACGCGACATTCGACCTAGCTATCTCGCGATATAGGTCGCGCTGGACAAGTGTGCTATATCACTTAATAGAGTGGACAAATATGAACCTTATGGTAAAGGCGTAAGTTTCAAGATCTGTTGAGAAAATGCTGTCCGTGAAGCTTTTGTTTTTAAAAATCTAAGGGCTCGTACACAAATCCTCCCCCTTGGTGAGGTTCGAAGACACAGTACGTAATCTATTACGGGCCTCGGTACATAATCTATTTCTCAAACATGCTCAGAAATGGTCGCAGTTTGTTCGCAAATGAAGACGTAAAGTATCCAATTCTTTAATCACCTCCACGCAGAGCGCGGACGCAGCGGACAATAATGGAATTTGTATGGTTCATTTTACTCCTATGTAAAAAATGGCCTCTTGGCCGCCAAACTCTTGGTCGCCGGTGACCGCGCATGTTTGAGAAAAGCACTATATCTGCCTCGGCGGAAACAGGGCTTGCCTGAGCTCGGCTATCAGCCCGGCAATCACCTCGTCAATCAATCCCTTACTTTCCGTCCCTCGCCAATAATGTAGGTACTATATCACACTATCATGTCGATAAGCCCAACCATCTTAAGATATCAGTACATAATAGTCAACCAATTGGAACCCTAGGTCACTATACGATTATAGGATTGATAACACTTACAATGTTGACACTATAAATCAGATTGTAAAAAATCTCTTATTGCTTGTCATTTTGACATGGTTCTAGAGTGGCCTAGGGTTCCAATTAGTAGACTGTACAGTGTTACAGTTATCAAAAATCTAATTTAATTAATTTCACTCAAATGTTAACAGAATTTGACTTAATTAGAATAAGTAACGACAAGTGGAAATAATTAAATATTTAATCAGGTTAAATTCCGGCATTGCCAACCAATCGTACGTAATCTGTTAATTACACTCGCTAAAATTTGCTATTTAGAAAATCTAATTTAGTCTACGGTATTACAGTTATTTTAACAAGACTATATAGAAAATTCCTGTGAGTATCAATCATAGGTAACATGATACATAAGAGTTATATGAACGCCTAGCTACTGGTATACTTATTCATGAAAGTATGTGAGTAGGGAGTATAGACCTTTTTTTTTTTACGGAGTGGTGAATGCTTTTCCGCACCGTCCCCCCGACCCCAGGTAAGGTCGTAGTGGGGGGGGTGTGTGGGACTCGCCGCTCAGTTCTCCCTCTCAAGTCAGAGGGAAGCAGAGTCGGCCCTACCCACTAAACACCACTCCGGCGTTTCCCTCTTGGCCGTTAATGAGGGCACCGTGGGATCAATAATATTGCACCACGGTGCCCTCCGGCGGCCACCCGCGGCGGGCACCCGCACAAGGAGAGGGAGGTCAGAAACGCTTTGACCTCCCCCCCGACGACGTGGGGCCGTGCAATGCGGGACCCGATCCCGCTGGCCCCATTAAGGGTCTTGGCGAATGAAGGCCAGACGCCTTCGACCCCGCCGCCTGCGACGGAGCGGGAGAGCGTCAGCTGCATCCTCCCGCTCCCTTTCCGCTGCCTCCTTCTGCGACATAACCTCTTCGCAGAAGGAGGCCACCGCATTCCATTTCCTCTCGCTGCCTAGCATCGCTGTTATGACGCTGTGCAGCGAGAGATCTGCCAGCTCCGTATCATTTTGCATGACCGCCCTTTCCACGGCCCAGCGAACACACTCAGCCAGAGTGTGCTGGGCCGTGTCGTCCGCTTCCCAACACTCCCAGCACCGTGGCACCGGCTCTCTACCTATCCGGTGCAGGTAGTGCCCAAAACAACCGTGTCCGGACACTACCTGCGTCAGCCTAAACGTGAGGACCCCCTTACGCCTGTCCACCCACTCGTCTAGCGATGGGAGGATAGCCCCGATGGTTCTGACACCGTACTGGCTATCCTCCAGCGACTCCCTCCACTTTTGCCTGAGACACTCCTCAGCCGCGCGTGCTGCCCTCTCTCACTCCTCTGGGTCTGGTGGCTCCCCTCTCCTCCTCGCCTCGACCCGTCGCTGGTACCTTTCTGCTAGCACTCTCGCGTCCAGCTCCCAGGGTGGGGTGCCGGCGAGGAGGCACACAGCCGCATGGGAGGTCGTTCTGTAGGCCCTCACCATGCGCTGGGCCACCACCCTTTGCGGCCGCCGGAGGATTGCAGTGGTGCGGGCATTCAGCCTCTCAGCCCATATTGGTGCTCCGTAAAGCGCCATGCTCCGCACCACACCCGTGTACAAGCGCCTACACGGGGCGTTCGGCCCTCCCACGTTGGGCATTAGCCGGCCCAGCGCCGAGGCAGCGCCCACGAGACGGGGGGCTAGTCTCGTGAAGTGCTCCTCAAACGTCCACCTTCGGTCCAGGACGAGGCCCAGATATTTGATGTGGGCCTTGACCTGGACCCGCTCCCCTCCTATTCTCAAGGCAGTTCCCGCCCCCAACCTCCATCCCCTCCCCCCCCCCGAGGACCATGGCCTCCGTCTTCGGTAGGGCGACCCGCAATCCCAGGAGGCCGATTCGGTGGACCGTGAGTTCGGTCGCCACCTCGGCTCTCCTGAGCACCTCCTCAAGCTCCCGCCCTCGCACGGCCACCAGTGTGTCGTCCGCGTAACACACGGTGACCATACGCGGGAGCTGCACCCCACGGATCACCCAGTCATACCCGAGGTTCCACAGGAGGGGACCCAACACAGATCCCTGTGGTACCCCGCACTCCATGGCCCTCTCCTTCCTTTCCCCACCCTGTTCGTAATAGAGCACTACCCGCCCCGTCAGGTAGTGCTCCACTACCCTCCGTAAGTATAGGGGCACTCCATGGAAGCGGAGTGCCTCCCCGATCACTGTGTAGGGGAGGGAGCCAAACGCATTGGCGATGTCCAGGGAAACCGCTACCACTCCCTCACCTCTTCCCTCCGCCTGGACCCCGAAGTTTCTTACGGCGCCCACCGCATCTATTGTCGATCTCCCTCTGCGGAACCCGAACTGGCTATTACTGAGGTTCGGGCCCGTCTCCGCTAGGTGCTGCTGGATGCGAGCCGACAGGATGCGCTCGAACAGTTTCCCTACTTCGTCCAGCAGTACAATAGGGCGGTAGCCAGAGGGAGAATCTGGTGGGCGCCCCTCCTTCCTCAGCAAGCACAAACGTCCCGCCTTCCAACAGGCCGGAAATCGCCCTTCCCCCAAACAGTCCTCCATGAGGGACCTGAGGCGGTTCCCGAGCCTCTTCAGTGCCAGGAAGAGGACCTTCCCTGGCACTCCGTCCGGGCCCGGCGCTTTCTTGGCACCCCTGAGCCGTGATATCGCCCCCGTCAATTCGTCGTCCGTAACGGGGGGATAGGCAATGGGGCCCTCCGGTTCCGCCATTGGGGGCACCATTCTGGGTGGGACGAAGTCCGCAGCCTCTGGGGGAGTATAGACCTGAGTAACCCTGAATAAATGTTTATATTTATAGTCATAATCCCCCAATTATTTTCAAAGCAAGTGCAAGTAGCTGAAAAATCTAATAAGAACTACGGAAATTTTAACACGCGCCGACAGGAGTGCGTCGTATCTTATATCGCAGATTTACTCCAATAAAACATATCCCGTTTGTGAGTCCTTCGTTTTTATAAGCTCCGATAACGTGCCAGCTCGACTCGGGCTATATACTGAAACCGTAGCTGAGATAAACGATCAGCATCGTCTTTACATGCGGTTTATTCTCTTACGGAAACTATGTTTTTTTCTCAAACATGCTCTGAAATGGTCGCACCTTGTTCGCAAATAGACGAAGTAAAGTATCCAATTCTCTAACCGGTAATAATGGAATTTGTATGGTTCATTTTACTCCTAGGGAAAAGAAATATGATGTTTGTGATATTCGTAAGTGCGAAAACCAGAACTACATTATATGTCTCTTTTTTCTAGCGTTTTTCCCGTCTTATGCCACCCACGGCTCATGTAGCCTGGGGTCCGCTTTGGCAACTAATCCCAAGATTTAGCGTAGACACTAGTTTTACGAAAGCGATTGCCATGTGACCTTCCAACCCAGGGTAAACTAGGCCCTATTGGGATTAGTAAATATCAAAGTATAACGTACGTAAATTCCAAAAACTGATTGGTACGAGGCCCCAGGATTTGAACCAGCGACCTTCGGTTTGAAAGTCGTACGCTCTTACCGCTGGGTTACCAACGCTCTAACCAAACTACATTATATGTAAGTATTTCTAAAAAAAAATACAAGAAAATTTGTTATTATACATGTTATTCCAAACAATAACGTAACACGTTTAGGAATGCGTCACTCAGCGTAAACAGTGAACGTGTAATCGTCTAACTCCGTTTATTTAGCTTCTGTAGTTTAGCGGAGCTATTTCGGACATATTTACAAAGTTTGGGAATCGCATTCCGACGAATCCGACGGTTCCGGAGCAGTCTGGAGTAAATTGTGTTGATTTAGTCTTTTGAAATTTACGAGTTGCTAAATTCTATATTCAGTGTCCGAAGCGATCGTGAGCAAAGATTCCATATAACGGTAGCCTCGTAATATATTTATTGACTTGGAATTGCGAGTTCTTCCTGGAAAAAAAAAGTGTCCCAAGATTTTTTTGTATGGCGGTAGCGCAATGGAAAGTTTGAAAAATGGAAATTTTAGGACTCTTTTTTTCTCCTACTAGGATCGAAAGAGCTCGCAATTCTGAGTAGAAAACATATAAAAAACTCCAATTTAGCAATGAATAATTTTTCTACAACAAAAAATAAAAACGTCTATTGTGTACCAAGGGCGGTAAGTAAAGGACTACAAACAAGAGTATGTTATAATGACTCGAGTATGTAATTCTTTTGCCGACCGTGATACATACAATGTTTTTCATCACATTTGTGATGAAAAGCATGGTATGTATCAGTAAACTTACTAGGCAGATAATAATCAGTAGCACATCCACAGTAGGTACCTATATCACAGTGCGGCCCTTTGGGGCTGAAAATCCATAAAGCCCAGCATGCTTGCATACAATACAAAATCACCATTTACGAGCAAGTGTGATGAAAACTTCTTTCATACCGAGACATTGTAAAAACAATCCCGTCTTTAATTTCCTATGAGCACGGTGCAGTAACTGCGCACGCGCACGTGCAGCGCGGGCGCAGTCACATTCCCACGCATGCGCACAATTGGTAGATAGCGCGCGTCCGGCGACTCCGGCGTGCAGTGTTACTGAGATTAACGCTAAACATAGTTAGATAGAAATAATAAGTAATTTATTTCCATGTCGATGTGTTAGACAGCCGTTATAAACTTGTAGTCAGTGACGACGTCACATACGGTACTCAGCAGGCTCAATCAAAAATTGGCATTAACGGAATAATCTCTTTATCACTCCAATATGTAAGTGTGACGGAGAGCGAGATACAAATTTTCGATCGTTCGATTTTCGTGGTACTAGGCCATGGCTTTCTATTCCGACCCCAAGAGTTTTAAGATAAATCTGTCAAAAAAGGGTGCTAGCGCGATTGTAAGGTACAAACCAAAGTACTACCAAAAAGAGACCTTAAATTTCCACAAACCCGCCATTAACAGTCACAATTATAACGGTCCACGTCCTGCCATTATGCAGCATCAAACACAACTGAAAACCGACCAGCGTATAATAAAACTGGAAAACAGCAGTGTCCTGAATATTTCCGTTTACATTTATCACGCCCGGGTCACCCCGACCTCAACGTTTTAAAATTGTATATGCCACGGATAAAATATTACATAATGTTTAAAAGCTGTTGCGAAGAACTACAGCAACCGTTAAGTATCCTGAACTATAACGGATAAACTTCTCTTACTATTATATAGCTTTAAAACTTTCGCGATTTAAACACATATTTAAACATAATTATTAAACGGGTCTAACGCGAAGGTAAACAAATTAATTCGCGTTAGACCCGTTTAATAATTATGTTTAAATATTATATAGCTTTCCCAGATTTACAGTTGTTTAATAGTAATTTATGCAACAGTGATTTAATAAGGGTTCTTAAAACTTGAGGGTAATAATCGTATTGATTGATATTAAAATATTATTGTCGCTCACCAGGCGGCGCCACTCATGCGTGGGTCCTGTGTCAGTATGAGAGAATTGTCAAAGTGACGATTGAAAAGTTCCCGCATGACCCACGTTCCACTAGCGCCCCTAGCGGAAAATAGACTTGCGGTAATCATCATTGGCCAAACGCGTGTAACTATGTAAACCTAATTACGGGTACTTACAAACAACACCCTAACCATCAGTGGACCTTATGAAGTTGCAATAGGAAGACGATCAGTTAACAGTGTTGGCAATGATACCTACTTGTTTACACATATACAACTCTACATGCTTGTAACAACGGCTTGCTCTGTCGGCCGTGAGAGATGGAAACCCCCGGTTTTTTGACAGCTTCAGACAAAGCAGTACAACTTTAGCGATTCCCAAATTACTGACCAGTTGACCACCAGCCTCTCATGTTAAACCAGTTCAAGTCAGAACTGCAATTACACATTGTTGCTACGAAAATGAATGTCTCGGTAATACAAGATATTGTCAAGCCCAAAAAGGATCCGTCAAACCGTTAAAATAACCAGTTTTTGTTTTCGTCGAAGTTTCAAATTTCAAAACAACTTTTTATGCGTAAGTTTGTTATAACCATTAAATCGAAATCAAAACAAGATTTAGAACTTTCCAAATCGCTCCGCCATTTCACAAACGGATGTTCGATATCGTTGTCTTTGTGCTTTGTGCCGGTATTCTAATCAATTTGGCGATTTAGACGGCTGCATAGCAAATTGCAATGTATTTCGTAACGCACAAGGTTGAGTTCCGTATGCAGTTTCAGATAAAATTGGTAGGAAGCGTGTATTTTTCGCTTGCCATGACCGATTGCCTCCGTCCGCTTCAGAAGGACCTATTAAAACCTCTGGTCTGTGTTATTGTAAACTTTATAGCCTGTTATGAAAGACTGGTATCGCGTGTGTTTTATTTTGGGGTTTCACAAATTTGGTCGTATGGGTCAATGGCTTTGTGCGGTTTTTGGCTTGTTAGGCTTGGTAAACGACTTAGGCTAGAAATATCGTGGAGTTAACCACGACGTCAAAAACTTGTCTGATTTATGGTCGGATTGTTGAACGACAAAATGGTGTCGTCAGAATTTAGATGTTTTCCTTATTGTTATCGTTTTAGGCTAAAACTACACGACAGGAAAAGCTATGTGAATCTGCCCCCAGCGAGTTTTGGCTTGTAATTTTTATTGACGACGTACCTTTATATTAGTAGCAAGTATGCAAAATATCAGCCCCCAAAGTGTTATAGATTTTGGCAGAAAAAAACTTCATTTTTTTTTTCTAGCAAGTCGATTTTAAAATACAAAATGAATGTATTAACCTAATTTTATCAGTGGTAAAACGGGGTGTTTTTTTTAATTGAATTTGATTGATTGAAACACTACTGTGGCAGGAGCGAGACGGACATACTGTCGAATGTCGCAGTCGCAATCAAATGCAACTGATGAGTCATGGTACGCACACTAATTTCAGATTCAGTTACGGCAGCGAACGCGGATACAAGATTACTCATAAATATTTAGGTTTTGTGACACAGTAACTTTCTTCCCCTTCACGTCAGATATGTATAAAAAAACAATGAACAAAAAAGAAAATCTTAAGTGTTCAATAAACAACATGATTTCATACATACGGCATTCTCTATCATCTGTACCAGTAAATTTTAAAGCTAAAGCCAAGCAGAGATTGCGCGCAAATTCGCTATATAGGTACATACTCGTACGATTAAGTACTCACCTACCTATATTGTCAAATAATTGTGTACAAGATAATGCAAGTAGGAATACCATCTAAAACTCACACTACCTCGGCCATAAATATGGCCGAGGCATGGCATGTAGGTATTCAAGATTAATTAAATAAATAAATAAACATTTATTTATTGTCTTCTGTTACCGCGATTGTTCTTGTGATCTGAAACAAATCGGCCTGGTCCCACGGTAAGCTCAATAAGGATTGTGTTATGGGTACTAGACGACGATATATATAATAGAGACATGCATAGCAGACATTCTTTGTAATTAAACACTTTAGAACGGATTAATCGCTTTTATTAAAACCATGACCCTACGTTTCGAGCCCTTTACAGCACTCGTTTTTTAACCCTCTTCAGAATCTTAACCCTGTGAAAACGAGTGCTATAAAGGGCAGGTGTTAATAAACGCGATTAATCCGTTCTAGTGTTTAATTTCAATTTATTTATTTAATTAATCTTTAATACATACACAAAAAAATTGCAAGTGTACAAAAGGCGGTCTTAATGCTATGAAGCATGAAGCCAGGCAACCTTCGGGCAAAGCAGAAAATATGTAGGCGGTGTAGGTAACGCGCATGTAACACTGGAGTTGCAGGCGTCCATAGGCTACGGTGACCGCTTACCATCAGGCGGGCCGTATGCTTGTTTGTCACCGTCGTAGTATTAAAAAAGCAGTTTGCTAAAATAAATACCCAATCGTGCGCCCGACCACATTTAAGTGGACATTTTCATACAGAGCAATGTTTTCGTTTGAACTGCCGCCTGCCTTATCAAGTCAGAAATTCGAGGTCACGACTCGCACTGCGAACTCCTTATATGTAAGTACTGCACAATGCACATGCAACGCTCGCCTTTACACAATTTCACTCGCCGTCGTTAAACATGGTCCGAATAAGAGGATACCACATTAATAAAACCAGAATTATGCTGGATAAACAGTCAGTTCATCCTGGTATCTCGTGGGCAAAAATGGTGGTAGTGGTCACTGCCAGAGACACAAGTGTGTGTTCATTTTAATAGACGTTCGGGGTCCGGCGGTGAATGTTTTATTATTTACATACTATAGTCAGAAGCTTTACTATATTGTACAACAACACGGAATAAGTGCATGTTTACTAACACGTATTACGTATCGTGAGCCGACAGCTGGATCAATCCAATCGTTCACCAACACGACTAATCAATTCTGGCGAACCAGTAAAACGACTCTCCATCATATGTAGTTGTTGGGGATGTCGAGTTCACGTTACATTGGACATATCTGTTTGTCTGTGAATGCTAGGCCGTGTCTACGAATATCGAACGATTGCGGATTTGTATCTCCAGCCCTGTGACACTTGCATATTGGAGTGACAAAGAGGTTTTCCCGTCAATGCCAATTTTCGATGTTCGTGGTAGGCATGCTGGGACCGGTTGAGCTGCGAAAGAACCCTGAACAACCGGTCTGTAATAACACCGTGCGAAGATAGGCAGGTTTTACCGCCCTGCCATAATACTCAATTTAGTACCAGTTGTAAAACTCTCATTCGATTCTTGTTTTTGGCGACGCCGTCTAATTATGACACCATGGGTTTCAGTATATGGTTGAAAGAGATATAATGTGACATGAATATAGGTACTTATGGTGGCGTATAACTCATGTGTGTACTCAGGATCCAACTTCTTGTTGTTTAGTTTGTTATTTCATTATTCCTTAACGCGTTTTCCAACGAAAGTCCGGAGTTAGTTTATGCCCGGCTTCCAAGCTAGCATTATGCTGAGTTGGATCAATGTCGTGATGCACACCTAATTGTAATTGCATCTGCCTTTTGTTGTTTGTAATGTTTTTTGACCGACACGCATAAATTTTATTTTTATTCATTATTTAAATGGGGCAAACATCAGTGGATTAGCATAAAATGTTAATGGTTCAATTGCCATCTTCAGACATCTTATTAAATGTCATCCCGTAAGTGTATCAGTTTGGTGACTAGGTTAAAATACTGTCACAATTTTTAAATATGACGACTGTGTCGCTGACGGCTGACGATTTCCACACCGTTTATGGTCAGTGAAATTGTCGATGGCTTTATGGTTCATTTAGCCAGGTTAGGTTTCGCTGCGTAATCTATCGTTGTCTATGGATCAATTGTTAGCCAATAGGGTCAAAGGAGAATTAGAAATCGAATTATAATTAAAGTTTATGGGGAATTGGGGATTCACGAAAGCTGGTGCGAAAAATGTATGAAACTGTCATTAATTTAGACAGTCCGCGCCAGCTTTTATGAATCGATCTGTAATTATTTAAGTTTTATTCGTCTTACTAGCTTGGCAAAACATATTATATTGATTTTAATCTGTCATCTTCTGGTATTCTAGGGTAGAAGCCCGAGGTCCGCTCTACCGGCTCGGTACTAGAGGATATATTTTTAATTCATACACATTTCACATTGTATTCTACACCTTTGTATTATGTTAACGATTTCTTCCGCAAACATAAAAGACCAATCAAGGTGTTAACTATCCGTCATTAACAACCCGCCCTTAACAACCCGTCATTAGTATTTTTATTTCAACGTAACCATATATTTATGACATCCAGGATCTAGGTTTTGATAAAGTATGAAATAAATAAATATTACGCACAGTACGCTCAATAAGGCTTGTGTTACGAGTATTGGTACTAAACGACGATATCACTACATAGTATAAAAAAGTCCCTTCCCGCTGTCTGTCTGTATGTATGCATGCTTACATACAGACAGCGGACAGCAGACATGCTGTAATCTTTAAAACTAGGCAACGGATTTTGATGCGGTTTTTTTAGGGTTCCATAGTCAACTAGGAACCCTTATAGTTTCGCCAAGTCTGTCTGTCCGTCCGTCCGCGGATAATCTCAGTGACTGTAAATACTAGAAGGCTGTAATTTTGTACTAATATGTATAGGTCACGCCAACAAAGTGGTAAAATCAGAAGAGGTTATAATTTTTTCAGGGTACCTCCCGTACACGTCATGTGGGGGTGATTATTTATTTTGTTTCAACCCTAGAGTGTGACATATCATTGGTAACTGATACGGTAATTCAAAAATTTGGGCATTTACCTCCTACCAAAAAAAAAATCGAAATCAGACAGTTTTTAGCTCGGAGACAGCTCATTGTCGCTAAATAAGAACGGATGATTACAAAGAAATAGTAATTTTATAGTACTGGAATAATATATGCTCCAAATTTCAAGGTTGTACCTTCAACGTTGTCTATATAACGCGTATGTTTCATATATTTACATAAACATCAAAGCAACTTGCACTTCGCACGGCCATGGTCACCAGCGGTCACGCGCAGGGGTTTCGTCACATCGTGTTTACAGAATCTACTCACATTCACTGTTTAGTTAGTGGTATACTAACTAAACAGTGAATGTGAGTAGATAGATCATCAACATTTTTAACTGAACATTTGTGACACCCATTGCAACGACATGAGCTTTCTCGATGGTCATTTATGGTTGTTGCTGTTTGTGTATATTATATTGACAAAGGTAGAGTAGGTTGAGATGCGTGAGGTGCAAAATATTGTATGTATACCTGGACACTAGTACGATTCATGTAACTATAGCTACCAGCTGTCACCCTTATTTTACTTGACAGTAGAGGTCAACGAAAAATAGCAATCGCGTGTAGGTAAGTACATGGCGGCAGGGATCTGATACCGGTATTTCCTCCATATAACAACGGTATCTTTTCGAAGAAATATCACGACTGATCACAATCAGGTTAGAGTATCAAATAAGTTCAAAGGAGAGGTGATCAAAAAGTAGCAAAAAAAAATCACATGTTTTCTGGATGAGCTCTTGGCACGACTTTATTGATAAGAAAACAAGTGTAAAGAAAATTTCGAGCACTGTGGCCGTTTAGTAAATGTGCTGTGGACAGTAGGAGCACTTCGTTCGTTCGTTCGTCTATTTGCCTCTTTATCGCTCGAATATGCAAGAGGGATAGAGAGGTAAACTCTTGAACTGGGTAAGGTGTAATGTTTATAATTGGACACACAAGTACTAAGCAGTTTTTTGCAATGCTAGTCTTGCAAATTTATGTAGAATATTTCAATAATACACCTACCTACTAAAATACGAATAGCAGGCTAAGCTTTTACCTCTTTTGTTGGCATCACACTTAAAATTAATATATGTATAAAAAAATTAAATTATTTAAAAGAGACCACTTTCTGTTACCGTTTTTGTTAGGTACTTAGGTGTTTTATATCTTATTTTGTCTTATGTATTGAATATTATATTATTTATTAGCTCTTTTACAAGTAAACTGCAATAAAGTATTTTCCTGCATACTGCCTACTAGTATTGTAAATGTGAAGGTTTGTAGGGCTTTTGTAGGGCAATTGTATTTTTTCGTTGTTTAAGGAGCACTGCATTTATATTTACACTGGACTTAAGGAGTTAAACTAATAAAAACTATTGGAATTAACTATCCTTGTAAATCTAACTATCCACAGAAGGTTTTTGTAGAAGTCGCGAAACATCTGGTTGAAGTAACTGGTGAGCAAAGAGTGGGTGGCTTCCTCGCACAATATCTCAGTATTGTGATACAACGAGGAAATGCTGCCAGCATTCTAGGTACCAAGGCTCAAGGGTAGGGCTCAAGGGCCTATTTTAGATTTAAGGTAGGTAGCTTGTAACTTAATGTATATATTTTATTAGTTACATTTGAAAAAGTTATTTGAAATACATTGTTTCTTACTACGTTTTTGCCACAATTTTGAGACTGTTACATTTACAATAATTTTCTGGGTCAGCAGAATGAACGGGTTAATAAATTAGTATAGACCATCTGCTAACCTAATTATGAAGACAGACATTGCATTTGATGAGTCTTATTGGCATAATGATGTCTTTAAATAATTGCCCTCTTTTGTGGAAACAATTATAAATACTTTACAGGGATCATTGACTGTGATGCCTGTTGTATTGTTAATTGGTACATGAAAGAGGCCACTCACTGGTGAGTGACCCTTTGAATGGTAAAGCAGTTGGCCCCATTAATTCTTTTAACATAAACAATTATTTTTCAGTTAATAGAAATACTTCAGTGAGGAAATTTGTAATATCTTTTAGAATTTTTTCATTAATTAAAAAATAAAACAAAAGCTCCATGCACTTTCTTTCCAAAATTTACGAGTTATGTCTATTCCTCATGGGTCCTATTATTAGACCTCAAGCAGAATCTAACAGGATGGCATGAGAGGTATATTATACATAATTTGTTTATGACGGAGTAATAATGTGTAAACCTACAAAAAACCTCTGTTGAATTTCTTTTGGTCCCTTACATTGTAAAATTTAAAAAAAATTACCCTAGTACAGACCCCTATAGAAACTAGTAGAAGAAATAACAAAGTAAAAAGTTTTGTTGTCATTTACTACAATTTTCATACTGCAAATTATTTGTAAAACATTTTATTTTTTTATATAAAACAATAAGGAAAGGAATTTGGCCAAGGCCACTTGATTATAAACAATGTTTTTTAACAACCTTTAACAACCAGTCTGTTGATTAATTTGCATATAATTTGTGATTAAGTATATAATTTGTTGCGTCCAAATGCTTTTGCATTAATTTTTTGCTTATTTACTAATGACACTGTTCCATAGTAATGATCAGTTTAATCGGACTTAAAAAATTAAATCTCATGCCTTTAAAATCTTGTACCTGAATAATAATAACATCTGTGTGTGAAAACAATTATAAATGTTTTTAAGAAAATGATGTGTAAACAACAGTTTTCTGTAATTTGGTTAATTATATTTCATCACAAACTTAACAGACTGATTGCTTTCAGCGAAAAGAAACGTTTCTCAAGGATTTCTACTTACGACAACGGTTTAACTGTTCTAAAATGTCAATGGACATTTACTTTGTAATCTGAACACACAAATCGTGTATTTCTTGAGTTAACAATTGCATTAAAATGATCATACAGGTTCAGACTAAGACTACTTACAGCCATAACCATTTCGAATGGGAACTTGTGGACCCTCACAGGAGACACGAATTCCTGCACCATGTTTACGTTTGCTTGATAATCCGTTCAGCAAATAATATACATTAGTCAAGTCCAGTTCACACAATCATGCTGTAAACAGTACGGTTAATGAAAACACTCGTGCGTTACAGAACTCCTTTCACTCCCGACATCGCATAACAAAATAAACGAGCGTCAAGCGTAGCGGACGCGACGAGCTCGGAACCGTAACAAGAATGGCTGGTCGGGTTTCGTGAACTTGAAAATTCTGTCGAAACAATTTGATGTATATACCGCACTGACATTAGCCGCAGGGTTGCCAACTCAAATTTTTATTTACCACTAAAGCACAAATTGAAATCCCCTAAAACTGTAGTGATTTTTCGGAAAACCCCCTAAATAAAAAAATTAATGAATATTAAATAAAATTTCTTTATTCAACATTAATTATCGACATTATTCAGTATCTCTACCATAAAGTCATTAACGCTCGACCGTTTACGCCACAGATTTAGTATTTTTGGTCAGAAAGGTTGAATGATGGCCTGTCCAGACGGGACTAATAAATGCAATTTGATAGATTGGGAGAAAATTTCGTCCCCGTTAGGATGCCTCTTCTCTTACACATCACTGTAGCGTAAATCGGAGCGTTTGAGTTCCGGTCGTATATATTTCTTTCTCAATCGCACACTTGTGAGTTCAAGCAACTGAGAGTGGAATGGACTGCAGTATCATTTCATTTTCAGTAATAATTTCGCTTCTCAACACATTTTTCGCTGTCACACATACATGGAATGGGAAAATCAAATATCCCTAAATTTACCCCTAGAAATATTTCACCCCTAAAAAAACCTCACGCGTCTTGTTTACCCCCTAAATCTAGGGGGAAAACCCCTAAGTTGGCACCCCTGATTAGCCGCAAATGGAAA
Source organism: Lathronympha strigana (assembly GCA_949128165.1). Taxonomy (NCBI): domain Eukaryota; kingdom Metazoa; phylum Arthropoda; class Insecta; order Lepidoptera; family Tortricidae; genus Lathronympha; species Lathronympha strigana. The sequence continues at coordinate 21,786,897 of OX421912.1, forward strand.
ATCAGATTGACAATTTGACAAGCAACGGTTAGTGTTGCCAATGTACATTAATATTTTTTTTCTGAGAATTTTAACTACCTATTATTTGGCCAACGATCTCGGGCACTTGGAATCATAAATTCCAGACCTTTTCGGAGGCGTACGTGGAGCCGGAGCCAACACGTAGAGAATTTAATGTAATATATAGAGAAAACTTAAGCCAGACCAGAGACAATTTAAGTACTTTTTCAGGTAGTTTGGTTGAGTTAAAAGGGGTCTTAAATAATTTCACTTCGGGTAAAGCTATTTAAAAAGTGTCTTAAATAGTTTCAATAACCAAAGCTATTTAAAACACCGTTTAACTCACCGAAACTACCTGAAAAAGCTTAAATTGTCTATGGTCTGGCTTAAATTTTATCTATATAGTCTGTCTCGAATGAGCGTGTACTAGGGTGGGCCGAATCATTCGGCCGAGAGCCCGAGCATGTAAACGCACGGTAATAACTGCTGCGAAATAGCATATTAAAGTGCAGAAGCAGTTGCAGGTCAGATCTGTTCAGAGTTCAGAGAGGTCGTGGGTTCGAATCCTGCTCGATGCGGGGAATTTTTCGATTTAACTTTCAATTATAAAAAAAATTAAAAATTTCGTTCGCAGACGTCTCCGATTAATGCAAAATTAAATTGCATATTTTTCGAAATAAACACTATATAAATTAAAAGCCATTAAGAAATGTTCAGCAGCGCCCCTAGCGGCGAATTCACTAGCGGTAATCCTCTTTGTAAATGCAAATTTCATCTCATATTCCTCCAATTCATATTCTTAACGGCCTCCTAGCCAAGTTGGTAGTGACCCTGCTTACGAAGCAGGAGGTCCCGGGTTCGAATCCTGGTCAGGGCATTTATTTGTGTGTTTATCACGAATATTTGTTCCTGAGTTATGGATGTTTTCTATGTATTTAATTTAAGTATTTATATGTATCGATCTATTATATATATCGTCGCCTAGTACCCACAACTCAAGCCTTATTGAGCTTACTGTGGGACTAGGTCGATTTGTGTTAGATTGTCCCATAATATTTATTTATTTTTATTTATTTTATTCCGAAAAAATATTTTCCTTGAAAATCCTATAATATGTCAAAATCCCGAATTTTATAATCCAAACTTGTGCTTTCATGAGTCGGAATTTTGATGATTGGTGTTTTGATTTGGTGGGTCGAGATTTTCAAAACTGGGATTAATAAATTCGAGATTGAAAAATTTTGGCATATATTTTTTCCGAATTATGTAGTGTAACCGTACCGAAACGTCGGGGCCAATCAGTTGCATCGGCCCGTGTATTAGACGAAAGATTTCCGTGCGTTATTAATTCTTAATATGAGGTAAGATTATGAAATTCATACTCTGATTCCGGAAGTGTGTGGCGACCCTACGATCAAGAATACAGCTACTGTTGCACATGCTCATTACTAGCATGCTTTGTGCTTATTACATGCTAATATAACATATCAGGGTGCGCGTATGTACAACGATCTACCTAAAACTATTAAAATCTCTAAAAGATTATCCATCTTCAAAAAAAAATTAAAATCGCATATATTTGACAAAATTCCGGTCACCTAAATACGTCCCTGGCATATAGATACACAGTCTTATTCTTACTTATCTCGAGCGGCCCGCTTAGTGACAATCTAACTACTAACTACCTTCCGCACATTTTTAAATTGCACCGCATAACGATTCTTTTTTTTTCTACTTTAATGTTGGTTTGAGTGGTAAGATTTTTATTAAAGTATTTATATTAATGTTTTAAATACAGTGGTAAGATTTACAAAATTGTATAATATTTAATTTGTAACAACTCTTTGTGTACCTAAGTATAATAACTTACTCGCAAACACTCGCAAATTGTAATTAGTTATAAAACTTACTCATTAAGTGAAATGTAATAATTTCTTTTGAGTAAAATAAATGTCTTTAACCAGAATAAGCATGCTTATTAGCAACAGGGGTTTAGGTTTAAAGATCTTTATTCTCAAAAGAAATTTACATTTCGCTTAATGAGAAAATTACATATTATGTATCTAAAACTATAAAAGCATCAAAGAGCAGTAGGTATAGGTACATATACATACTAGCAAGCATTATTTAACTATGTTACAACTAAAACTATCTATTACAAGCATAAACATTAAAATATGCGGGCACCCACAGCAAAGTTACATAGGTAGGCAATACAAAAGGCGAAAAAGTTAACCTTCAATTTAAAACATAAATAGCTAGTCATTGCACTGTTGCTAATCACGTGTGTACAATTTTTGTTGTATGAGATTATCAGCCCTAAAAACGATGCGTTTAAGTTTAAAGTTAAAGATTGTAGCCAACTTGGGCTTATCGCTTCCTTTGTTGTCAAGTTGCATACTCCCAGGGTCGGACTTAGACATTATAAATTACATATTCTTTCAGTTTCCATTTAAATAAATTAAAACTTTTGCACTCTTTTATATTTCTTGGGAGTTGGTTATAAAACTGTACCCCTTCGAAACTTATATTTTTTTTACCGCCGTTAGTGCGAGCTGATTTTATGCACAGGTCGTTCGCATTGCGTAAAGGTCGATTTCCTTGTTCAAGTTTAGTTTTAAAAGTCAATTCAGAGTGTATTTTTCTATCTATTATTTTCCGTATTAATATACATGTATTATTATAGTAAAGCTGTTTTATATTCATTATCTTTGTTTCGGAGTAGATTTTGGAAGTAGAAGTTAGACGATTATAGTTAAAAAGTGTTTTTATTAGTTTGTTCTGTGTGATTTGTAATTGCTTAAGTGCAGTTTTATTTGCACTTCCCCATATCTCTATGAGATAATTTAAATGTGATTTTACAAGCGAATTATATACAGTATGGCGAATTTGCATAGGGAGGCATTTCATTATATTATATAAGCAACCGCGCAGAGAAGATATTTTTGATTTTACCTTACTTATATGGGGTTTCCATGAAAGATCACTATCAAGAATAAGACCTAGGTATTTTTCCTCGGTTGCTTTCCTTAGTGGTATATTATTGATACTGAGCTGTATTTCCCGATTTATTTTTTTATTTTTTGCTTTAAAAAGTATGAAGCTGGTTTTTTGTATATTTATAGTAAGCAAGTTATGTTGAAACCACATGTGAAGGGTGTTAAGATCTTCTTGCGCTCTTTTATTGATATCTTCGATTGATGTCCCGAAATAAAAAATACAAGTGTCGTCTGCATATAAACTGATTTCTCCATGTATGTTTAGTTCAGAAATACTGTTTATGTAAATTAAAAAGAGAAGAGGCCCAACAATTGATCCCTGTGGGACACCACATTTAATTTTTTGAGGAGAGCTAGCATGGTTGTTTATTTTTACAATTTGTGACCGGTTATTTAAATATGATTCGAATATTTTGTATGCATTATTTGTAACACCTAATTTTTTAAGTTTTTCCAAAAGTATTGAGTGGCTAACTGTGTCAAAAGCTTTCTTTAAATCGATGAATATGCCAAGAGATATCATTTTTGCATCAATATTTACTTTAATTTTCGTTACCAAATCTACTGCTGCAGATAGTGTACTAGATTTAGACCGGAATCCATACTGTTTTTTGAATAAAAAGTTTATTTCTAATAAATGGGCATTTAAACGGCTATACATAATCTTTTCAAATATTTTTGAAATAACAGGAAGTACGGAGACCGGACGATAGTTTCCTGGGTGCATTTTATTTCCAGCTTTGAAAATAGGCGCCACTCTAGCTACTTTTAAGATATCAGGAAAAATTCCATTTTCTAGACAGAAATTAATACACTGCGTTAGTTTAGGAACTAAAACTTGTTTTATGCATTGAATTGATTTTGTTGATATTTGATCTATACCAGAGCTACAGCTTTTATCAAGTGTATCTATTATTTTCATGACTTCCTTTTCGGTGCAGTTTTCTAAATCTGATAGTACTATGCTGTAGTTATTTTGGTTGTTTGCACTCAAAGCAATATTTTCGTTTTTTTGTTTGTTTGTTTCTATTTCATTGGCTAATTCTGAACCGATGGTCGCGAAAAAACTGTTGAAGTGTTCACATATTTCCTGGCCTTCTGTAATTATCCCGGAATCTGTCATAAGTTTTGATGGAGCACAGTCAGATTTGTTTTTATTGTTTGCAAAAGAGTTAATTAGACTCCACATTTGTTTAGGATCGTGTTTACATTTATCAAAGGAATCACAGTAAAATTTATTTTTTGTTTTGTTAATTAAAGTGCAAGTCCTGTTCCGTTCTTTCTTGAACTGCAAAAGTAACTCTTCATTAAGAGGAGTTTTCTTCAGTTCTTGCCAGAGCTCGTTTCTAACGTTAATTTGTTTAATGATCTCTTTATTAATCCAGTCGTTTTTTGGTGGGTTGTCGATTTTCCATTTTATATCAGTATTCTTTTTTATTAATGTTCTTGTGTATTCGTGCAGCAAATTAAAATCCTCAGGATTAATGTGATCAAAAGCACACTGCTCAGCTGATTTGCGAAGTTTTTCGTAGTTGATCGCCTCGTATTGTTTTTTAGTGCGGATCGGCATTCTGTGATTTTTAAGTCTTATAATTATTTGTTTATGGTCCGATAGTGATGAGTCTACTGTAGCTATATGTATACACTTATTTTTCATGTTTGTGATTATGTGGTCTAGGATACTTTTGGTTGTGGCAGTTGTTCGAGTCGAGTGGGGTTCGCTTACATTGTTTATCACATTGTACCCGTTTTCCCCAAGCGTGTTAACATATTTATTTGATAAACTGTCTTTTACTAGCAAATTAATATTGAAGTCTCCAAGTAACAACGCTGGCTTCCTTTGAGGTATTTGTCTTTCGAGATCTTCAAGAAATGTATCAACGTGAGTGTCCCCTGGTTTGTAGATTAGTCCGATATTTAGATCAAATCTTTGTAAGTGTAGCCAAATGTAGTTATTGCCGTTTAAATACTTTTCTTCAGTCAGATTGTGTTTTACATTCTTATGTATGTATATTGACACACCTCCTCCGCGTTTGTCCGTCCTATAGTTGTAATAATGCGTATAGTTGGGGATTTCTAAGTATTTTGCCTCTTCTTCTGATTTAATCCACGTTTCAGTTAGAAGTATCACGTGTATCTGGTCATCTATAAGTTTTAGAATACAGTTGAGTTCATCTAGTTTTCCCTGCTTAACGATGCTCCTGATGTTCGTATAAAATAAATTTAATGAGCCTTTCATGGGGTAGAGATCATCATAGGTTTTGAGTGTTTGGTACGATAATATATTTCCATCACCTTCTTTTTTAGCAGCGCTTACAGGTCGGTTTTCTTGTCGTAGTTTTTTGAGATTGGGACAATTTTGGGCTGTCCCTTGATATACTTGATTGTTATTTCTGTCTCACCGTTGGTTTTCCTATTGGCAAGTTGCTCTCGTAGTTTTTTTATATACGCCTGCTGAGCCGGAGTCTGGTCAGCGTACATTTTAATGCCGGTTTCTGTGAAAATTTGCCGATTCCGCAAAATTTCTCTTACAGTATTAGCTGTGTCAAAGCAGATTTTAAGAGGACGGTTTACTCCTAGCTTGGGTTTTCCAACTCGTATTATCTTCCACGGCTGTGGTGGAGTGACAGTGTTTAACACGGTTTTAAGTACTTCAAGTATCTCAGTTTTGTCTCTGTTATTACGTTCTTCAAAAGTGCCTTCCTCAGTTTCTGGTATACCAATTACCAAAATATTTTTCTGTCTTTCCACCCTGTCTGCTATTTCTTGAACAACCTCTTCGGAAGTTAGATCAGATTGGCCTTGGGCCGGATCGTTCCTCAGAGTATCTATGCTATTTTCCAAAAGTTTTACTTTTTCTTCAGTGGCATTACTTTTGTCCTTAAGATTGGATAATTCCGTTAAGACTTTAGTATGTTCTGACACTAAGAAGTCCGTTGTACTTTGAATATTATCAATCTTTGACTTTATTTGCTTCATATCATCGCGTAAAGAAGAATAATATTCATTTTGTGACTTAGCAAACTCTGCAAACATTTCCCTCATTGATTTTTCTAAATTTTTACACTCACAGTCCGCCTCTGGTTGTTTACGCTTACGCATCTTTAACTGCTCTTCTAGTTTTGTTAAGTCCGGTTGCGAACCGGTGCTTATCGGGGAATTCTTTCCACTCATGCTTAGCGATTATTTGCCTTTATAGCTAATATTGATCGTCAATAAGGATCACTTACAGGTCGAAGCGTGGGTATTTTTTGTGATGTCTCCTTATCGCGTTCACACTTAGTTAAAAGGTTTAGGAGCGGGGCCCCTCCCACTTCCCTGCTTGCTAATAAGCATGCTATTAATGAGCATGTGTATCAGTAGCTTAAAGGGGAATATGTGTGGCAGAGAAAGTACTCCACTGTCATATAGTTCATTCTGTTTTTTCTGGAGAGGGTTATACTATCTTTTTCTTACACTTGTATTTCCACTTCCAAAAAAAAGGTCCCTCCCCTTTTATAGACTTATTTTTAAGTCTACTGCGCAATTTGGTTTGCCAGTCTATAGTTTCGCTTTATCATAGTTCAGAACCTTGCCATTGCTGTATATCATTTTCTATCACACACACATTCACTCCGTGAAAAACATATTATCGAAAAATGTGTGCTAAAACAATAAGTATGTGAATTAAAAAAAAAAAACAGTGTTGCCAGTAATCATTGTAATTCGATGCAAACGCGAATTCAATTTTCAAAACCAAAAAATATTTTTAGACCCTTGAGATATCCCTGCCTCGAGAGAAGATAGTCTTCATTTAAGTTGAACTTTATTTTATAAACTAAAAAAAAAGTACGAAAGAAGCATTTATTTTCCTAATTTTGTCCACGTTATTCGTTGCTAACTTCAAGACAGTGAGTAAGCAAGCGCAAGCGGTCCGGTCCATCTTCTAACGAAGCGCGAATGTCGCTCTCAATAATTTGAAGGCTAATTTTCCTGATTGTCTTGGTAAAAGCAAAGCAAAATTCTGGCAAAATTGTGCGCGTTCGTGCCCGATGTCTAGTGCTGAAGTCGCCGATAATTCCGTTAACCCCCCGGCGAAAAAGCGGAAGCTAAATACAGGAGAATCCCGTTCCAATTCTTCAGCAATGGCGAACAATGGAACGCGCATGGAAGATGAAATCGACGAGAGCCTGTACTCCAGGCAGCTGTACGTGCTGGGTCACGATGCTATGCGTCGAATGGCAAATTCCGCTGTTTTGATATCGGGTTTGGGCGGCCTGGGCGTGGAAGTTGCAAAAAATGTGATTCTCGGCGGTGTGAAGTCGGTGACTCTTCACGATGACCGTAACTGCACTATCTCGGATTTATCTTCTCAGTTCTATCTGTCGGAGGCTACGATAGGCCAGAACCGAGCGGTGGCGTCCGTGGAGCAGCTGGCCGAGTTAAATAATTATGTGCCGACTACAGCTTATACGGGCCCTCTTACGGAAGAGTTTCTCCGAAAGTTTAGTGTGGTGGTGCTTACGAGTGCTTCCTGGGCCGAGCAGGAGCGTATAGCAGCTATCACGCACGCTAATAACATCGCGTTGATTATCGCTGACACGAGGGGGCTGTTTTCGAGAGTGTTCTGTGATTTTGGTGAAGAGTTTACTGTTCGCGATGTGAATGGCGAGAATCCTGTGTCGGCAATGATTGCTGCTATCACGCATGACCAGCAGGCGGTGGTCACCTGTCTGGATGACACGCGCCACGGACTGGAGGATGGGGACTATGTGACTTTCAGTGAGGTTAGTTCTATTTTTATCACAAATCCATACAATGTTGCAAATAATGCTGGCAAAATCGCTTTAGATCCTTAATTGTATATTTCTAGGATGTAAGACGTTTTTCCAATAATTTCAAATGTTGACTATGGTCATACTTTACTGTAAAATGTTTTTTTTATAAAAGTAAATCAACTTTTCAACAGGTCCAGGGAATGACAGAATTAAATGGTTGTGAGCCTCGCCAGATCAAGGTCCTGGGCCCATACACTTTTAACATTGGAGACACCACTGGCTTCTCCAAATACGAGCGAGGTGGCATCGTTTCACAAGTCAAGATGCCCAAGAAATTAAACTTCAAACCTTTGAAAGAGTCATTTAAGAACCCAGAGTTTGTTATTACCGATTTTGGAAAATTTGACTACCCGCAGCAGTTGCACTTCGCGTTTGCTGCACTCTATAAATTTGAGGAGAATGAGGGAAGACTGCCGAGGCCCTGGAGTAATGCTGATTCAGCGAAATTCATGGATTACTTGAGGGGCATTTTGGCTGATCCGCAGTACAAGAATGGTGAATTTGAAGTCAATACTGAGCTTATGGAGACATTCTGCAAGGTATGATTTGTTTTAATACTTTTTTTATTATTGCAGGTTGTTAAGCGTTATTTTTTGTGTATACCTTAAGGCCGTACCTTTACCTACATTGGCGTATGCAGAATGTCATCGCTTGCAGCTCATACGCAATCAAGATGGGCACAATGTGTGTGTACCTGGTCTTAGGTTTGTTATATCTGCCTATCTGCATTTCCATCTACAGTTTACTGGAATTATGTATAGGATGATCCAAAAAAAGATAAATAGATACCTTGGTTTGCACCCAGATAATATTTTTGTTCACCCTTAGTGTGTGTGTGGAGTGAAAATGGATACTGAGCTTTTGGATACATTTTGCAAGGTATGGCTATTTTCAGACTTTTACTTATAGTCAGGTAAACTTAGGGCCAAACCTTGAACATGTTTAGGGAATCATAGTTTTGCCATGGCCTTCTGCCTATCTGTACCAGGGACTAGAAAGCAGGGAATTTGTATTTAGATTACAATAATAAAACAAAGTGGTTGGTAGCACAAAACAGCTAAAAAAGTTTGTTTGCCTATAATTTGTTAAAATATTAAAAAAAAAACACAGTCATGTACACATGCGTTCATAAGTGCAATGAATTCATTCATAAATTGCCCATGCAATTATGAACGCCATAGTACATCCCCATAACCTATCCCCATAACCTATTGATTGCATATTGGAATACAGTCAACCATGTATCCACTTTTGGACTTAAACAATTGAATAAGTGGATGTCTTTGTAGTTGCACAATCACCAAAGGCCTAACTAAGGCTATGCAGGTGATTATTATACAAGGCCTTGTTATGGAAAACTGGTAAGGAATCACCACATTTAAATACGACATTGATACTTATTCAATGTAAGTACAGCTACAGTGATTTATTCCTTTTATAACATTTACTTAGCCTCTACTGGGACATTAATGTTTGAGGACAATCTATATTTATTTAATAATCATGCAAGGCAGGCAGTTGAGAAAATTATAGCCATTTCACAAGAGTGATGGGACAGTATCTTGTGGCTGAGAAAAACCTCTGATATTTTCTAACTTTTCGGATTAGACAAAGACACATTTCTCTTTCTCGACCGCGTGACATTGTCGTAGTAATCTTATGCTAGGGCTACGATAGAGGCTAGAGACGATTGCGGATTTGTATCTCTATCTCTGTCACATTTGCATAATCGGAGTGACCAAAAGGTTTTCCCGTCAATGCTAATTTTCGATGTTCGTGGTAGGCATGCTGTATCCATAAAACATACCCAGGACTATGGCGAAATGTATCTTAGAAAATCAGACAGATTATATTTAAATATGTAGATAAATTTATACATGCATCCATACTTTAGAATCTTGAGTGATAAACACATAGGCATATTAATCAGTTGTTTCAAAAAAATCGTAACAAAACTGTTAGCCAGATGTTGACTTGCTTTTTGTCTGAGATTCTTAAAAAATAAATATGAATTATGTATTGCTTATTGCTATGTATTTATACAAAACAAATTCAAGGATTATTTTCAATTCAAATTTCCAATAGTCTGAATAGTTCCATAGAAATTTTTTAAACATTTCCCTATTTTCGGTAGCTGTTTTTTTTCAGTCTACACCATTTTTACAAGGCTATGTTTAATATTTCATTATTCCTAACAACTTATACTCTATCTAGCAATTTATCTTGTAAGCTTAGCCGAAAACCTCAACCAAATCAGCCAAGTCATTATGAAGATAAATTTTTAGTTGTAGTCACAAACAAACAAATAACCTTTTAGATGTAAATGCCTAAATAGGCAAAACAAAAGAATAAAACTATACAGTAAAAACAAACTGATAAAAAATTAAACAAATGGTACCCTATTAATATAAGTACTTATATCGGGTTACTCATGTGTATAAAGTCGAAAATAGCTCGACATGTTTCGGAACGGTCCGCGTCCCATAATCATGAGTGAGAAGCGCTTGCGGCGATTGCTCTGCGCGCGCACACACACACACACACACACACACACACACACACACACACACACTGTGTTTGGGAGTTTTCTATTTAAAATGTACCCTAATTATAATAAAAAAATTATCCATAATTCTAAATATGTGGTATTTGGAACGCCTAATGATCTTGACCTTGTTTAACCCTGACCTTCACGTTATCGGTCATGCAAACATGGCGAAATATTACCCAACTCTTATGAGTTTACCAGCTATACTCGTACAAAATAACTAGTGTAAATATATTTTTTAATAAATTTATTTATTATGAATTTCTAAAATAAAAAAGGAAATTTTCATACAAGAAAACGTTGTGCGCGTGGCGTGGCGTACGACTTTCAATCCGAAGGTCTCGGGTTCAAATCATGCCGGCTCGTGACAATGAGTTTTTCGGAATTTAAGTACGAAATATCATTTGATATTAGTATTGTATCACGGGCTGGTTTCCGCAACTTGACGGCTAGCGCCTATTTTGCGTAGCAGGGATGACGGGATGGCTAGTCAGCCAGCCATCCCAACTCCTCGAGAAATCCTATCAAACCTTTGATGTTCCGTAGGACCTAGGGGACGTCATTCGGAGATCCGAGATGTTTTGCCCTGTATGGGGCCACTCCGTTGCATTGCATTCAAGCACTAAAAACGTCAAGAAATGTGGGGTCCGAATGACATTAGCGAACTTGCATTGATGATGATACAAAACCATAAATGTTTCGTACAAAAAGTGTCAAATTCATACACCGAACTCTACCAACACTGTTAAAAGGTTATAGGCTGTTGGCACTTACGGAAAGTCACGTTCTAAATAAATATTATGGGACAATCTTACACTAATCGACCTAGTCCCACGGTAAGCTCTAAGCTTGTGTTGTGGGTTGTGGGTACTAGGCGACGATATATATAATAGACAGATACATATAAATACTTAAATACATAGAAAACATCCATAACTCAGGAACACATATTCGTGATAAACACACAAATAAATGCCCTGACCAGGGTTCGAACCCGGGACCTCCTGCTTCGTAGGCAGGGTCACTACCAACTAGGCTAGGAGGCCGTTAAAACAAGACAATATGAAAAAAAGTCGCAACTGGTGCACTTTTCTGGCGTAATTTTTGTCGGCTGATTGGATATCCAGTTCTATTATTCTATATCTATGAGTACTAGGCCTGCTCTTCAACATAAGTATTGGTTTTTTTTTGCATTGACGGGCGACTGACGACGAAGGTTGACAAATGTCACTCAAATATAGTTAGAGCGATATAGATGGATATAGACGACTTTTGACTTTTTGAGCGTTGGTGACCCAGCGGTAAGAAAGCGAAGGTCGCGGTCTCAAATCCGGCCTGTTCGTACCAATGAGTTTTTAGGCGTCCGTAGGCTACGGAATTTCGTGTATGTCGTGTTTCTTGCGACAAAGGTCAAGAGCTCGTCACAAAAGTATTCGTTTTAATGGTAATAATGATGTCTTTATTACAAATAACATGTTGGCGGTAAACAAGCATACAGCCCGCACGATAGTAAGAGGCGCCCGTGGCCCATAGACGCCTGTAATACCAGTAATAATGCTGACAATAGGCTAGATGACAAAAAATCTAATTAGTCCCTCTGTTAGATTATTAAAAAATATACGATACGTAGTTTTTCTTTTGTTCGTCAAGTGAAAAATGACGGAAATACAGGGCTTTAAAGTTTCGCGTGACGTCACACCTGAGTACAATTCTTACTCTAAGGTGACGTCACCAGCCCCCACCACGGAACTTTGACGCTCTTCATATTCGTCAATTTTAGTTAGCTTGAAAAAGGAAAAAATACGTGTCTAATAATTTTTGAAAATCTTTCTGACGCACTAATTAGAATAATGGTTTTTCAACCTAGTCATCATCCCTATTGTCACACCTGTCGCCGTGGTGAAATTGTTCGCAGACCGTACTATAAAACTAAAGTGGAATTTATTTTCAGGTCTCCGCCGGTGACATAAACCCCATGAACGCAGCCATCGGCGGTGTAGTCGCCCAGGAAGTAATGAAAGCCTGCTCCGGCAAGTTCCATCCTATAGTCCAATGGCTATACCTTGACGCTATCGAGTGCCTGCCCAAGGACCGCTCAGTGTTGACCGAGGAGGCCTGCAAACCGACTGGATCCAGATATGATGGGCAGGTGGCTGTGTTCGGGCGGGACTTCCAGAAGAAGCTGGGATCCTTGAAGTATTTTGTTGTTGGTAAGTGTTTACGTCTAATGCTACAAATGCTGCTAATCTGGCCCTTTAATAATCACTTCTATCTGTCAATTAGATGACTGACAGCCATATTAACAAAGTATACAATATAACGTTGTTAATGGTATTCCATAAGAACACTGCTATGGATTTTCATACAATATATGAGCACTGTTGTTTTTTTTTTCTATAGTGGGCACAACATTGTTCCTATTCTGCCACGTTTCTATATTTCGCTTTTTACGCTATTTTAGCTGTCGTAGAAAAACTAGCGTATGCAACAGCTCATAATTGATTCTTAAAACTTGAGGGTCTATTAACGCTGACCCTCAAGTTTTAAGAACCTTTATTATATCACTGTTGCATAAACTACTATTATGGATATCTCTTAGTAGGGTTCATTAGTCGAAACGAAATTAAAAGGTTTTCCGTGTCTACACGGAAAACCTTATAATTTCGTCCTGTCCGTCCGTATGTCACAGCGGTTTTACTCATTAATTATAAGGCATATGATAATGATATTACAGCTAGAAGTGTATATTGTGTACCAATACTTAATTTTGCATATTAAGTGGGAAAAAAAATGTCTAATTAACAATAATCTTTACAAACATGATATACAGTAAATGTAACTTAACCAGCTACCCACCTCTACCTACCTTAAATCTAAAAAAGGTCCTTGAGGCATTGTACCTAGGATGCTGGCGGCATTTCCTCGTATCGCAATGCTGATAAGTTGTGCGAGAAAGCCACCAGCTCCTCGGTCACCAGTAACATCAACCAGACGTTTCGCGATTTCTATGAAACACTTGCGTGCGCTGGGGCCCCATGGACCTAGCCTTCGCCACCAAATGGTACAAAAAGGTACTATCTGCCCAGGCTCTTATATTTATTTATTAAGAGGCTGACAAAAGCTAAATCATCGCGCACTGTCTATTTGTATCGGAGTAAACGAGATCGCACTATCACCGGCCGGCCTGGTTTTAGAAGGAAAAAACACGAAAACTATTAAAATAAACAAAACCGTGGACTATTTGTGAAATGTGACGCGTCTAAGTTTTAGATATGAGTATAATGGATTTGTGATTTTAATTGCAAACGCTCAAGTCAAAAAGATAAAGACATAGAACCGTTTAATGATGAATTTAAGACCAATCTTTGCAATTATTTTCTATCGCCCCGATTTCGTTAAATTAAAAATCGGATCAGTCTAGGATCTTCGAAATATGATGAATGTTAACATATAATTTTTTTGCATTAATAAAATACCTAGTTTTTCTTAAAACACTGCTTAAAAACATGAATTAGGTGTTGTCAGCCCCTTAATGTATGATCGTGTGACACGCTAGCTTAGCTATGAGCTATGATCAATATATCCGTCGAGCCGTGGTGCCCCGCTGGTCGTTTAAATATGCAAGCATTTACCCGACGGTGAGGCGACGTTTTTTTGCTTGTCCATTTTTTATTGGAAACCGATTAGAGTAACTTTTTGTCGAACTTATTTACGAATGTTTCAATAATACGAGTTTACGGCACAAAAGGTGGGACCTTATTTACTAAGGCTCTGCCGTCCGTCCGTCCGTCTCTCACCAGGCTGTATCTAACCGTGATAGTATGACAGTTGAAATTTTCCCAGATTATGTATTTCTATTGCTGCTATAACAAATACTAAAAAGCAAAATAAAGTTAATATTTAAGGGAGCTCCCGTGCAACAAACGTGATTTTATTGTCGTTTTAAAAAATAATGGTGCGGAACCCTTCGGCCGCGAGTCCTACTCGCACTTGGCTGGTTTTTTTATTAATTTTATTGGATTATATTGTTATATCTACTCATAATCGCCAGCTATTTCAATCCTAGTAGGAGGAATAAGTGTTCCAGAATTTCCAATAGTAGTTTATGCAACAGTGATATAATAAGGGTTCCTAACACTTGAGGGTCGCCGTTACAAAACGAGGCGAAGCCGAGTTTTGTAAAAATAGTCCCGAGAGTTTAAGAACCAATTATGAGCTGTTGCATACCCTAGTTTTTCTACGACAGCTAAAATAGCGTAAAAAGCAAAATTTAGAAACGTGGCAGAATAGGGAAGATGTTGTGCCCACTATAGAAATTTAAAAAAAACAACAACAGTGCTCATATATTGTATGAAAATCCATAGGAGCAGTGTTCTTATGGATATGGAATACCATAGACAACGTTATAATATTTTTTTTTTTTAATAGCCTGTTTTTGTGTCCCACTGCTGGGCAAAGGCCTCCCCTCTCCTTATCCAACCCTCCCTGTGCTGGGCAAGATCCCACCAATCCCGCTGAAACGCATCCAAGTCGTCCCGCCATCTCTTTCTTGGTCTGCCTCTGCCACGACTATACCGGGGATTCCAGCTAGTGGTTATTTTGGCCCATCTGTCCCTATTCATCCGGCAGACGTGTCCAGCCCAGTTCCACTTTAGCCTGGCGGTCTTCATCCCAACATCGATGATTTGGGTTATAATGTATACTTTTTAAATATCGCTGTCAGTCATCTAATTGACAGACTATAGAAGTGCTGGAGTGGAAAAACATTTTTAATTCCATTGTGCTACCGCCATACAATTTCTGTGAAAAAATGGTAACGAATTCAAAACAATATTGGGACCTTTTTTATTCTAGGATCGAAAGAGTTAGCGATTATTAGTACAAATCACATAAAAAATACCATTTTTTTTTATTTAGGGGAAAACGAAAAATAAAAACGCCCATTTGTCACCACGCCATAACAATGAAAATACATTTTGTAAAACAATACATGTATAATCCAAACGAATATTATGTAGAAAACTCCCGTGAGTATCAGACATATTAAAATTCTCAAAGCTGACCGCGCTGGGGCTCGCAGTGTGCGTAGAGCAGTCGCCGCGGCTACACGCATGACTCATGAATAAGGGACACGGACTGTTCCGAAACATGTCGAGCTATTTTCGACTTTATTGACGTGAGTAACCCGCTTTGAGAATTTTAATTTGAATATTATGTACTAGATATTTATCATTAAAAGTTTTTTGACATTTTTTTTAATTATAAAAGCCTGTCCTCAAGTTACCGTAGAGGAAGAAAATATATTCCATGTTGAATGTTATCTCTCTGTGAATGCTCTTATATCAGTTAACGTCATTAAAGATAATTGAAGATTTGCTTTGTTTGCTATTATATTTATTATGTTTGTACATTTATATTTGACGACCGATTTCAATCCCGGTGAGGGCATTTATTGTGTGATTAACACAGATATTTTGTTCCTGAGTCATGTATGTTTTCTATGTATTTGTATATTATATATATCGTTGTCTGAGTTACCGTAACACAAGCCTTCTTGAGCTTACTGCGGGACTTAGTCAATTTGGGTAAAAATGTCCTATAATATTTATTTATTTATTATACATACTGTATTTTGGTAGAGAATGCCTCAAGGCATTAAGTCCGCCATTTGTACTTTTTTTGTAATTGTGCAATAAAGCTTAAATAAATAAATAATAAATAAATATTTTGATAATATAACGAATTGATTAAAAAAGGCGAGTAACTTTTCAAATTTCCTTATTGTCATTGTCACATAGGGTAAATCGAAAGTGGCCACTTTCCATAACTGGCCCCCTTACATTAAAAATTAATTATGTGTAAATAGTATTCATTTTAATTACTGGCCATCCTTCAAAATATTCATATATTTATCAAAATTCCCATTGCGCCATACTAAATCTATGAAAAAATGGTGGCGAAATGGTAAAAAAAACGTGACACTTTTTTTTCATACTTGGATGGTAAGAGCTCGCAATTCTGAATAGAAAACATGAAAATTTCCTATTTAGCAAAAATGGACTTTACTACTACAAACAAATAAAAACGCCCTTTAATGTCTGATAATTTGCAACCCCAAAAAGCAAAATCGATCAGCATGGGAAAAAAATCAAATCCAAATCGAGTGAAACTTTCAACACTGATTTTACCATATGTGATAGACGCTTAACTTAATCATGACTCATAATCATTGACCGATAAGTATCATATCATATAGGTGTCACCAAAAGTATACTAACACTAAAAGGTCCTATTTCCATCTGTGTTTTATTATCAACATTTAATGGGTACACAGTGGCCTTGGCTATTTATACTGCGATCAATGAAAGTCGGTGAATGGCGTGTACAGTTGCATATATTGTTTTGTTTACCATTCAGTTCCCGGTTTAAGACTGCAGACGAAATTAAATCTGGAATGTATAAGCAAGTTTTATTTCGGGAATAATAAGATATGGCCACCACCATACTGTTCGCGGGATATCTTGATGGAAGATGGAAGCAATGAAGCCGGACGTATTTTTTTTTCCCATTGTAACATGATTCGGTTTAAATGTCGGGAAATAAATGCATGAGCTTTTTAAAATTAAAAAACGGCTCACTCACATTTTATTTTGCGTTTTAATCACATTTATCAAAGGTTCGGTTTCAGTCGAAACAAGAATAAATACAGAAAATTTCAGTTTTGGCAAAAAAGCATGTTTCGGCCGGACACTAAACGCAATATACAATCGAATCGAGTTGTTCCATTTTTATTTTTTTTAGAAATCATACCGACCAGTATACTGGTGAGTTCTGTTATGTCAGAATAGGGGTGCCTGTGCCTACGAAAATACATGAACTAGGTCATAGAGATCGATACAACACATCAAACTGAAATACTATTTCACGTTTTACAACGATAACTTAATGGAAATGTATTGCATTATGGTTCATTTATTGATATTCGTGTGCATCGCGTGTTAGCCGATTGCATAGAGTTATGTGTTGTTTCGTTACGCCTGCCGCGAATATAGTTCGTTGTACCTACATATGTGCAAATCAATTATATTTAAGCCATGAAGCCGATTCAATTTTAAATAGGTACAAATGTAAAGCATGATTTAAATCATTTATTAAATATAATAAATGTTATGATTCATGTTTTTAAGTATACTACTGTAGGAGTTTATGCAACAGTTATATAATAAGGGTTCGACTCGAATTCGTCTCGTTTTGTAACGGCGACCCTCAAGTTGTAAGAACCAATTATGAGCTGTTGCATACGCTACTTTTTCTACGACAGCTCTAAAAAAGCAAAATCTAGAAAAGTCTAGGGAAGATGTTGTGCCCACTATAGAAATTAAAACATACAACTTCAGTATTGACTCAAACTGAAGTTGAACATTATGCATGTCCATAAGGTGTATCTTGCTGTGACGGATTAATCCGTCTTTGGTGTTGGATCCATGATGCAAAGATATCCGCCGTTTTTGCTCACGCCGTTCGCAGCTATTTCCCCCACGCACCTCACAGCCAATCATGGAAAGATATGGCAGCCGCGACGTAACCAGTGAAACCTTACGCCGCTGCACTTGGCCGGTTTATATAAGCCTGTTCATGGCCGATTATGATCGCGATTTGGTTTGCGTTTCATTTATTTCACATAACTTTGATTATTTAACGGTCTCCTAGCCTGGTTGGCAGTGACCCTGCCTACGAAGCAGGAGGTCCCGGGTTCAAATCCTGGTCAGGGCATTTATTTGTGTGTTTGTCACGAATATTTGTTCCTGAGTTATGGATGTTTTCTATGTATTTAAGTATTTATATGTATCTGTCTATTATATATATCGTCGCCTAGTAACCACAGCACAAGCCTTATTGAGCTTACCGTGGGACTAGGTCGATTTGTGTAAGATTGTCCCATAATATTTAATTTTTAATTTTGTCCATCAGGCGCTGGCGCCATCGGCTGCGAGCTGCTCAAGAACTTCGCCATGATGGGCGTCGGCGCGGACGGCGGCCGCGTCACCGTCACCGACATGGACCTCATCGAGAAGAGCAACCTCAACCGGCAGTTCCTCTTCAGGCCGTACGACGTGCAGAAACCAAAGTCCAGCACGGCGGCTAGAGTAAGTAGACCACAGACGATGGTGCATGAGGCATGAACAAGTGACATGGACCTCATCGAGAAGAGCAACCTCAACCAGCATTTCCTCTTCCGTAAGTAGGCTACAAAAGTAGGTTCAGTCTGTGACAATTTGCAGGACCTAATTCTTCCATGAGACTGTTACAAACACTATTTGTGGACCTCATTGAGAAGAATAACCTACAAAGGGCTCATGCACAAATAACGTGAGGTTTTTTCAGCTACTGTTCGGCAGCCCCAATTGGTGACCTTTTTTGGCCTGATTGTGATAGTTTATGACAAATATATTCTTTCCCAGGTGATCAAACGCATGAACCCATCAATGAACGTGCTCGCGCAAGAGAACCGAGTCTGCCCCGAAACCGAGTCCGTCTATGACGACCATTTCTTCGAGGAGTTGGACGGCGTAGCCAACGCGCTGGACAACGTAGACGCGCGTATATACATGGACAGGCGCTGCGTGTACTACAGGAAGCCGCTGCTAGAGAGCGGCACGCTTGGTACCAAGGGCAATACGCAGGTAGGATGGCAAGTTCTTAAGGGGCTACCCGGCATATTTCACTGTTTTTAAAGTGAATAGGCTTTGTTCAGCTCCAAGCAGCTAGGTATTTGGTCTACATTTAGTTCTACTAAATTGTCGAAAAACATAATACATCAAGAGAAAAAAAAAAAACCGTAAACCCCTTTTTTCTATCTTAAATCTGTATCTACTCCCTTATTATGCGTCGTAAGTACAAGAAACTAAGACAAGCAGTATATATTTATGTTTACTTTAAACGCATCTACTGATTTTTGGGTAGGTTTTGTACTTTTCGAGAAAAAAGCTATTACACGCATTTTTCCGAAAACGCCGGCTCGAGATGCCTGCGCGGGCGACGTACAGGGTTGCGTCCTAGTACAAGCAGCTCTTCCTAGGTGACGACTTATGCTTATTGACGTATTGCATAACCGGTGAGGAAAGGAAGCGGGAGGGGAAGAAAGCTCAAATCGCCGAGGTCATTGGGATAGGAGACGGCCTTAACCTCAACCAGTTGGAATCTACCTCGAAGAGTTGGAGGGCGTGGACAACACGAAAAGGCCGTGGCTGTTACGAGACACTGCCAACTCTTATGCATATTCACTTCCACCCCTGTATAACTGGCGACTTCTCTCTGGATTAAGGCAAGCCGAGCTTAGATTAGAGCCCTCCAGGTCCCCTTGGGTTCCACTCCGACCGACCAAGACAAGTCTGAGACAGAATAATCCACTCTCGGGAGGGGTTCCATGGGGTCGTTACTCCCCAACAGCTTGCTACGAGCTGCCCTAAGATCTTATTATTTGCATATGAGCTAAAGATATTGTGGGACAATCTTACACAAATCGACCTAGTCCCACTGTAAGCTCAATAACGCTTGTGATGTGGGTACTTATACATATTAATACTTAAATACATAGAAAACTGAAAACATCCATTACTCAGGAACAAATATTCGTGATAAACACACAAATAAATGCTCTGACCAGGATTCGAACCCGGGACCTCCTGCTTCGTAGGCAGTGTCACTACCGACTAGGCTAGGAGGTCGTCAAAGATAGTGTAATTTAGATCGCTCTTCATCAGCATCTTTGTAACACCATTTATTCGATTTTTCCAGGTCGTCGTCCCGTTCCTGACGGAATCCTACAGCTCGTCCCAGGATCCCCCGGAGAAGAGCATCCCCATCTGCACGCTGAAGAACTTCCCCAACGCCATCGAGCACACGCTGCAGTGGGCGCGCGACGAGTTCGAGGGGCTGTTCCGGCAGGCAGCCGAGCACGCTGCACAGGTTTGTTTCACCATACAGCTGACTCTTGAGTAGCGTTGAAAATGCCGGAAAAAAATCGAATGTTGTTTTCATGATTTAATCAATTTTTCGGTTTTTTTCCGAAGTTTTCGGGAAAACCCGAAAACTTCAGTGATAGCGACATTATTTATTTCTTAAAAAATTAAGAAATAAATAATGTCACTATCACTGTCACTCCTTTCATCTGTTTCAATTGTTTCTTCCTCAATGTCATGGATGTAGCCCTGTTGTAGGCGTAAATTGCCCTTTTGTACATTGATTTAGAGTTGAAATATAGAGCGGAAACTTTCATTGATTTTTTCCTAAAGAATCCGAAAAAAACTAGTCGTCTGGGAAAAAATTGGATTTTTTCTACTCTTGAGACGTCCACTGCTGGACAAAGAGCTCCCTGAAAGATCTCCATAACCAATTCATTGTTGTTTGCTACTTCCTGCAACCTTAACCAGATCATCGGTCTATCTAGTCTAGGGCTTTCCCACACTACGTCTTCCGGTATGTATCGACACTCAAGAAACTTTCTGCCGTGCGAGCAATGTGGGTCGTTAAGTTGCATTCCTAAGCATTATCCGATTTATTCAGTAGAATCAGGCTGAATTTCTAATCCCAAATTATGTCATATTTATTTATTTATTTAAAACTTTATTGCACAGTAAATAATGTACAAAAGGCGAACTTAATGCCAGAAGGCATTCTCTACCAGTTAACCTTTGGGCCAAACAGAGATCAAATTTTTTTTTTTTATTTATTTATTTATTTTTTATTTTTTATATATATTTTTTATTTATTTATTTTTATTTTATTTTATTTATTTAAAATTTATATTTGTACAAATTGTGATGTTTTTGCTTTCAGTACTTGGCTGATCCTCACTGGGAGGAGCGGACCCTGAAGTTACCGGGTAGCCAGCCCATCGAGGCGATCGAGAGTGTTAAGGTATGTGGCTAAATGGAACTCTACCATTGGCACCAATTATGAAGGATTAAGAGAACGAAACCACAACCCTGTATATTATGACATTCAAAATGGTCTAGCTCGCTTTGCTTGCCTGCTTATATACGTTTTGGTAATTATAGTCTGACTAGCCAAGGCCGCAGTAGGTTTTTTTATTATGTAAATGCCTCCCTATTTTTTCATATTGAAAAAAAAGGGACGCACATAATTTAAAAACAAAAACTACTTTAGTCTTGGTTTCATCATCATCATCATCATTTCAGCCGAAAGACGTCCACTGCTGGACATAGGCCTCCCCCAAAGATTTCTACAATGACCGGTCCTGCGCCACCCGCATCCAGCGGACTCCTGCGACCTTCACCAGGTCATCAGTTCACCTTGTGGGGGGCCTACCCACGCTGCACTTTCCGGTACGCGGTCGCCACTCGAGAACCTTTCCGCCCCAACGGCCATCGGTTCTACGTGCAATGTGCCGTGCAGTCTTGGTTTGTCTGACTATAATATTTAAATTTGTTTCCAGAACGCAATAAACGACCGGCCGCTGAACTTCGCGGACTGCGTGACGTGGGCGCGCCTGCACTGGGAGAACCAGTACGCCAACCAGATCAAGCAGCTGCTGTACAACTTCCCGCCCGACCAGCAGACCACGTCCGGCGCGCCCTTCTGGTCCGGGCCCAAGCGCTGCCCGGCGCCGCTGGCCTTCGACCCTCAGGACCAGCTGCACCTGGACTACGTGGTGGCGGCCGCCAACCTGCGAGCCGCCGTCTACGGCCTGCCCCCCTGCTCCGACCGCGAAGCCATCGCGCGCATGGCCGCCCAGGTACCCGTCCCAGACTTCAGCCCCAAGTCCGGCATCAAGATCGCCGTCACCGACGCGCAGCTGCAGCAGCACAGCGACGAACCGGACGCCGACCGCGCGCACTCCGTGCTCTCCGACCTGCCTCCCCCCCCCGCCCTCGCCGGCCTCAAGATCACCCCCCTCGACTTCGAGAAGGACGACGACTCCAACTTCCACATGGACTTCATAGTGGCCGCCTCCAACCTGCGGGCCGCCAACTACAAGATCCCGCCGGCCGACCGCCATCGCTCCAAGCTCATCGCCGGCAAAATCATCCCCGCCATCGCTACCACCACCTCCGTCGTCGCCGGTCTCGTCTGCCTCGAACTCTACAAGCTCGCGCAGGGCTTCCGCACCCTCGAACTCTTCAAAAACGGCTTCGTCAACCTCGCGCTGCCGTTCTTCGGCTTCTCCGAACCCATCGCGGCCCCCACCAACAAATACTACGATAAAGAGTGGACGCTCTGGGATCGCTTCGAAGTCAAAGGCGAGGTGACGCTCCAACAGTTCCTGGATTACTTCAAGAACGAACACAAGCTGGAGATCACGATGTTATCGCAGGGCGTGTGCATGCTGTACTCGTTCTTCATGATGAAGCAGAAGTGCGCGGAGAGACTGAACCTGCCGATGTCGGAAGTGGTCGCGAGCGTGTCGCGCAAGAAGCTGGAGCCGCACGTGCGGGCGCTGGTGTTCGAGCTGTGCTGCAACGACGAGTCGGGCGAGGACGTGGAGGTGCCGTACGTGCGCTACACGCTGCCCTAGCGCGGCGGCCGGCGCCGGGCCGGGCCGGGCCGGGCGAGCATGACACAGCCGGGAGCGAGCCCAGCGTGTACATAGTGTTATCACAGCGTAGGATGTATTCCATACAGTGAGGTAACTTCATACACGGCCAGCGGCTCAACTCGGTGGTCGTGCTGAGGCTTAGGGTTGTCCAAAACTATGCGAAAGATATTACAGCCTGATTGGCAAACTAATTTCCAATTTACACCCCTTAAAGTAGACCGCCGAATTTTCATATAAATTCGGCGGCGTCTCCTCCCCGCCTCCTTCCCCGCGCGCCCCTCATCGAGACCCAGAAATCGGCGGAGTTAACCCACTGTATGGAGTACATCCCTACGCTGTGGTGTTATAGTGGCAAGTTTTACTCGTTTTGTGCTTGGACCGCGCGCGATCTATCATAAATTAACTTTCATATATTTATAGAACTAGTGTTCATTATTTGTGAACTGGCACGGACCGCGTCTGCATTTTTTAATAATTTTATGTGAACCTCAATGATTTTACGTACCCCCAAATCTATCGGATATTTTTAATGTTGAAATCGAAAGGGTCTGTATATGGAAAAGAAATAAAAAAACAGTAAAAACGTTGTATTTGTTTCATGTAGCAATCTATTTCACCAATTATTATTTTGATGTCTTTGGCTTACATTATAGTTGAAAGTGAGGTTATCTTTTCGCTTTATTCATCTTCGCCCGCCTTACCTTACATAACAAGTTATGAAGGCTGTGAAGAAATAAAAGGTTCTAATAAAAGACAATCATTAGTATTTACCTTTATTGCAGAATTGTTTCACAATAACATTACAAAATAATCTCACTTTTTAGGGGGTTTACATTAAATTGGGTTATCCAAAACGGTTCAGGCGCACATGTAGAGTTATAAAAAGTTGACACGTAAGCTCATAAAATACATTTTGGCATAATAACCTGTTTACAGTTAAATTACAAGATACAGAACACAACTAGAGAGTATATAACATTACATGATAATCTTAAACAATCAGAAATCAAGAAAATGTCTTATTGTGGTTTCACGAGTCAAAAGATAGATTAGAAGACTTGACTAGAGAAATAGTTGCATTTTATAAAAATTAGGTACTCAAAAGTTAAGAAATCTTCAAATCAGAGTCTATGCTGATAGAAGTATTGGCTTCTATGGGAGCTATAGCTTCGCAAAATAGAATAGAAATTAAAAAGTGGTAACATCGTAGTCTCGTCCCACTCTCTTACATATATTGATTTGAAAGGGACGACACTACGATGTCGCCACTTTATAATGTCTACTCTATTTTGCCAAACTGGTATAAAAACGACGCGTTTTCTATTTCCGAGCTGACTCCAAGTCTTAAGATACTAGAATTTATTAAAATTAACTTTCAAACCAGGGGTTTCCAAACTTTTCACAGCTTGAATGGGGGTTACCGCATTGTCGCTCACCAGGCGGCGCCACTCGTGCGTGAGTCTAGTGTCATTATGAAAGAATTGTCGAAGTGACGTTTGAAAGTTTCCACCCAGACCCACCGTCCACTAGCGCTGTAAAATTCTCCCGCGGTAAGCCCCATTGAAGAGTCGTTTGCTCTCAGGGTTACTTTCCATCGTCAAATTAAGAGGGCCTTTGGAAACCCGTGTTTGTAGTCATTATATGAAAAAATAGTGCAATAAGATTATCAAAACGTTACCAAAAGCCTAAAACGAATTTTGGTTTCACCAAATTACAATTGTTACTAATTTTAAGGCAAACTTTCACCCTAATCTTTTAATATTATGCGATATGACTACAAGGTCGTGAGTTAAGCTAGGCACATTTGGAAGCTTCGAAAATGGAATAACATTTTAAAACCATATAATATTACTTGAATGCAATATTAAACTCTTATTTATTTTATTATAGCAGAGAGACATGTTGAAACTATATTTCAGTACGATATCTTTATAAATAAAATTCGTAAGATGAAGTCTTGCCAGTTGATTAAAGAGCATGAAACATTCAATCGCATGTAGAGTAGTTAAGACAGACAAATAAATAGTGTTTTCGGAGAAAAAATACATGTTTGAGATTTATCATGTGACATTTCTTTGTGACAAGGAATGCAGGTACAGCACCTTATAAGAAACAAAATCATATTGTAAAAAAGCAGTCTTTAAAAAATACAAATAAATTATCTGAGTACAAAACACTAAAAATTAAATGAGACGCTAGTACTGTACGACAAACGGATATCTCTTAATCCCTTTTGTTAAATGGAACCAGAGTTCTACACATCTGGTCATTAGCGCTAATGGATATAGGGATGGGATTTATATTATTCCCAGCATTAATAAAATAGATATTATTCATGTAACTTTTTGTGATTACAAATAACCTCAATTTATTCCATGCCTCATTAGCGCTACGGATAGTTTAGCTCAAGAGTCCAGCTGAGCTGATCTTAATGTACAGCCCTGCAATAGTACAGTCAACTACAAAAATATGAACATAGGCAAAGTTCCAAAAAGATATATACAGGACTTTATTGCCTGAACATTAAAGTATACATAATTATTGGCACTTTGGCTGTATTCATATCCTTGTACTACCTGTGCCTTCCATGAAGGCCGCAATAATATCGGACATAATCATATTTGTGGCGTTCATAGCGAAAGATACTACATACAGCGTTTATGTTATGTTATACACTAGCAATATGTGAGTGACCTGACTGCATGCTGCCCGCCTCGTCGCACCGGTCCTTAATAAAGCGTAAAACGGGACAGTCAGGCCCTACACTTAGGTACCAGGGAAGCAGAACTGTGAGAGACATGTTGGCAGGCGGCGTCAGCGCCACGGGCGGCGCCGCGGGGACGGCATGTAGCGCGGGTTCAGTTTGGTGCCGCTAAACGTCTCTGAAAACGGTAGGGGAGAAGAATTACTTTGAGGGCACACAATGGGAGCTACCGTATTGTCGCTCACCAGGCGGCGCCACTCATGCGTGGGTCCTGTGTCAGTATGACAGAATTGTCATGACGTTTGATATGTTCCCGCAGGACCCACGTTTCACTAGCGCCCCTAGCGGAAAATCGACTCGCGGTAGTCCTTATTAGGCTGCTAGGATTTAGCTGTACAAAAAAATGGCAGTGACAATTGGCTGTAAAACAAGACTTAACGCATGAATTCGTTGCGTCCTCTCCCTGTCCAAGTATAATGTAATATTAATATACTTAGACCGGGTTACTCACGTCTATAAAGTCGAAAATAGCTCGACATGTTACGGGACGGTCCGCGCCCCATAATCATGAGTGAGAAGCGCTTGCCGCGATTGCTCTGTGCAGTATAATGTAATGATATCTGTCACGTGATTAAATGCAGGTCACCATTGCACTTGGAGTGAATGTCATGCGTTCTGTGAAAGATGACGTTGAGATGCTTTCTACAAGCCTGTACTGAATCCGGTCGCATACATTCTGAAGCAGAAGTAGGTAAGCGGGCAGTGTTCAAAATGATCTTGCCACGCTCTTGTTACTTGTTGTGACAAGATCATTTGACACACTCTTATTGCCACAAGGTCTTGTAAAGTTCCACCTCTATACCGAGCTTTATAGCTTATTAATAAGATACTAGACCAAGACAATGAGTTCGATATATTTGTCTACTTCTGAACCGAGAGTTTTAGCGTCAGCCGGGCACTACCCTGAGGTGGGACTATTGTGGCCCCGATGCTAAGAATTGAATGTTTTTGGATATTATTTATGACTTCAATTTAAAATGTTGTGTATTTTTCCATATTATGGACTCATGGTGTAAAGTTCATTTTGAACACCCCTCCCGCTCAGATACATCTGCTGGTGACTGTACATTAACACTGTCTTGTCAAATATGGACTCGCTTGAATCCGCTCAGGACACTTACCGAAACGTTTTTGCCAAATTTGTTGGTATTTTTGTAACTTATGCATGCATAAACAAATTATACATCACACAAACGTCTACAATCTACTGATATAATATAGGTATATATTTACATGACGGTTTTAGAATGAGAAAGTTATAATATTCGCTGTTGTCACCGTCACGCAAATGCAAAAGGGTCGATTGCACCAAAACTTATGTCACGGTCAACCTTTTCGACGCCGCGTAAAACAAAAGCTATCACTCAAACAAATGCCACGCCACTATAGTGTCAATATTGAATTTAACCCATTGAACAGCAGACCGCGAAAGAATATGTCGTGCCCCAAACGCCAAGCCATCGGGATTATTTAAGAGATATTGAACTATACTGAGTCCCACGTAGAGTAAGCTGTAGACGTCATTGGTTTTTGCTCTGTGGTCTGTGACGCATATATCCGTCATTGGCGTCGAAAAGGTTGAACTATTCGTTAAGCTGTTCAGTTCTCTGCTGAAAAAGATTGAGCCTTCGATTGTGTTTGGTGCAACTGAACCTAAATACACAAATACGGAATACGTAAACAAACAAGACAACATAACAAACAAGCACAAACAAAGATATTCTCATGGCATAGGCCCGTATTACATTATCAAATATCTTTGATCATAGATCTATATGCCTCCCGTTTTCTGAAACGTGAAGAAAATGGACGAAATGCAATATATGGTCAAAGATATGATCATATACGGTATAGTATGGGCCAAAGAAATAACTAATTGTAGCATTTCTCACATAACATACATAGGTGATACTAATATCTAAAATCACTAAAATGCATTGAACAATACAACTCGGGCTAAAAAATAAATTCAACTGGCAACATACGTAAACAACAGGCAACATGCAATAATACTAGCCCTGTTTCACGAAGGTACGTTACAATTTTTCAAATAATTTAATAACTAGCGCGCGGAAAAGTACCAATCATACATTAAGTTAGTCGCATTCTCGTAGGGAAGGCAAGGATAGATCGAGACCATTGGGGACAACTGATCAAGGACGTAACATATGATCGCGATCCTCAATGAGAAGATCTAGTCTTGAAAATATACAGTTTTCTCGTCAAAATTCGTTGCTATACTCGCGTGGCAAAAATTGCGACGTCCAGTACACTCGTATCATATCAGAACTTAACACAAGACGGGCCGCGACAGCGGTCGAGAAGACACGTGTCTTTTTCATATCCGAACAGTTTGAAAGTGACAGATGTCTTTACCGATCGTTGTCGCTAAGCGTCTTTTACTTACATATTACTCTCTAGAGTCAGACTAAGCTAAGTTTGTGTAGATTTTTATAGCAGACTATGCTAAGTTAACGTCATAATTGCATAGTAGTCTGACGTACAAAAACATTAAAAGTTTGGCAGTTTATTAACTTGGAAGAGATAACGTCGTTTGACTTCATCCATGTGCTGACCGATAAATAATGTGAGACCCTTCACCGGTAAAACAAATGTGCGTAAAAAAATTGCATCGTACCTCCCGAGCTGGCAACATTAGTGCGTGTTACCGTAGTGGGACTGCGTCATCAGGGACTGCGAGGTGCGCGGCGCACGCGCAGGGAACGCGCCGCTGTGGCTTTGCGACATTATATCCCTAACATATAATAAGGTTTAACAACAGTTTACACTTTTTCAGTGCAGAATAGTTCGGCCTGGCCAGCCACATAATAGAAAAAATCCATAAAATGCTGGGGGTGTCATCGAAATTGATATGGAGGACATTTTTTATTACATTGTGTAGCCATACGGTAATATGTCCGAGGGCGTTTTTATTTTTTGTTGCAGAAAAAATGATTGTTTTTGCTAAATTGGAAATGTTCATATGTTTTCTACTTAAATTTCGAGCTCTTAAAATCCTATTAGGAGAAAAAAAATGTCCTAAAATTACCATAAATTTTTCAAACTTTCCATTGCACTATATATAGGTACTAAATCTATGAAAAAATGGAAATAAAATCCTATCACACTTTTTTTTCCTACTAGGATTGAAAGAGCAGTTCTGAGACTTCTGAGTATAAAACATACAACCATTTACAATTAAGCAAAAAAATATTGTTCTACAACAAAAAATACAAACGCACCCGACTTTCAAACACAAATAAGTCGCGGGATCAAACCGTCGTAGCAATGTGTTTTTCGGTACTAATATCAAAATACCATTTGATATTTTTCAGTGACGGAAAATATCGTGAAGACACCCGGCTGGGGACCGTTTATCAAAAGCTTGTAACTTCTAAAATGAGTGGAGGTCCCTGTTTGAACTATTGTATTGTCGTTCACCAGGCGGCGCCACTCATGCGTGGGTCATGTCTATATGAGAGAATTGTCAAAGTGACGTTTGAAATGTTCCCGCGGGACCCACGTTCCACTAGCGCCCCTAGCGTAAAATCGAATCGCGGTAATCCTCATTGGAACCCTAGGCCACTACAGACCCATGTCAAAATTACAGGCACTAGATTTCTTAGTGTAAGGCCTGAGTGGACGCTCGAGTGGGACGTACAACGGGGCGGGGCGTGCGGCGTTCATGTTCATCATCATCATCATTTCAGACGAGACGTCCACTGTTGGTCATAGGCCTCCCCCAAAGATTTCCAGAATTACCGGTCCTGCGCCACGCGCATCCAGCGGACTCCTGCAACCTTCACCAGGGCATCATCAGTCCACCTTGTGGGGGAAACCCACGCTGCGCCTTAAGCGGTCGCTACTCGAGAACCTTTCCGCCCCAACGGCCATCGGTTCTACGTGCGTGCCCCGCCCACTGTCACTTAAGTTTAGCAATGCGGAGAGCTATTTATATCGGTTACTTTAGTTCTGCTGAGTTCATGAGGGTCCTGAGTGCACGCTCGCCACTCAGACCTTAAACTTACAATCCGATTTAAAGCGTCAGTATGATATACTCCTACAGTGGCCTAGGGCCAATAGGCTAGACGACTAAAAAAATCTATTTGGTCCGTCTTTTAGATTATTAAAAAAAATTGTACACTAATTTTTAATTTTGTTCGTCAAATCATAAATGAAAAAAATACAGCGCGTTCAAGTTTCGCGTAACGTCATTATTAGGTACAATCATTACTTAGTAGTGACGTCACCAGCCTCCACCCCGGAACTTTGATGCTCTTTATCTTCGTCAAAGTTAAATTTAAAAAGGAAAATTGAGAGTCAAAATATTGTACGCCACACTCTGGCTGATTGTGATGTAACTAAACACTAACCCTACCACCATTTGTAACCACTCACATTCAAACAATAAATAATTTGTATTTGTATTTGTACAAAAAAAATACGTGTCTAATCATTTTAGACAATGTAACTGACGGACTAATTAGAATGATAGTTTCCCAACCTAGTCGTTATCCCTATTGGGTGCCTGTACATTCAAGTGCAAAAATATGGTTCGACATAGTCGACTCATAAATATGGTACTACGCTCTTATTACACCGACATATTTTTGACTAAGATGTGCACCACCAATAATATGGCTGTTGATATGATAATATGGCACTTGACTGTACGCTGTCCTTATTTGATCGTTCCCTGTGATTAGCTCGTCGGTTATTCGGGTCCGTGTGTACTCACATCTGCCTGTAGTGCTGGACCGGTTTCTGCCGGCGTCGCTCCCGGTCCACCGCTATGAGGGCGCAGCGCTCCGCTGGTGTGCTCGCCACAAACGTGTCGTGCAGTGAGTAGCAGGCCGCTGTGATCTGTTCATGTTAACATGAATTTTAAAATACAATCTTACCAAAATGCCAGATCTCCTGAAAGTGCGCCGATATTAAAATGCCAATTTTGCTACACTATATTTATTTTAGGGCTCCCGAATCTCCCGATTACACGGATACACGCCGACGCGTATACACGCGTACTTAGCTCTAAGGTCCCAAACTACACGAACCGCTAAGATCCGTCCCCTGTAGGCCCACGAACATCGAAAAATGGCATTGACGGAAAACCCCTTTATCACTCCAATAAGCATGTGAGACATCTATTACTCTAATAACAAATCAAAAAATATTTAATACTAAGCAACGTCGCTTGTACTTAGAAAATGGCCACCGGCGTCTTGCCTGTTACTAACATTGCATATACTCGAGAAATTCGCCGGCATTTCGATAAGACCAGTTGGCCTAGTGGTTATGGCTTTAGCAGCGTAAGCTGAAGACCCGAGTTCGATCCTCGGATTGGCCTTCGTCGGTGTTGGTCTTTTTCTTTAGTATAGGTAAGACATCTATTTCAATTTATAAATAATTTGATTTGTTTCAACAAAAAATCTTGTATTGATGAGAGCGCCATCTCTCTCGCCATACCGGAAATACCCAAACTCCTAAGTTTGGTTTGGATGGAAGTACGCAATGATGCTTGTATCTACTTAGAGAACGGCCACAGGCATCTTGCCTGTTACAAAGATTGCATGTAGAGAAGATTGCCTTAAGAAGTCAGCTCATAAACAAAACACTCTTGATTTAGATAGAGTTCTTCTTATATACAAGCTGGTTAACAGGTCGACGGCCACTTCAATGAGATCTATTTCAGAAAACTCATTTAAATAATCTTGAAAATACTGCAGATATTTGGAAATCTGGCATTTGGTGAGAGAGAGTGAATCATCTCCACTTGACACGGGCAATAAGGTAAACTCCAAACTTACCAGGGTCATTTATCTACAGTTATGTTAATTTCAACTGACGGCAGTATTTGAAAGAATTGTGATTTGACTTGATGATACCTACCCTAGATAAAAAAAAGTGCAACGGACTCACAGATTCGACACGATAGCAACTACCTACTTATAGCAAGCGACGCGAACTCAGACAATACAAATGGCAGTTTTTACACACGGCTGCGCTCAATGGGTCGACGAACAATCGGACATCATATTCATATACTTAGGTAGGTATACTTTTTACTGTTCCGTATTTTATCCGCGAATATGTCATCCTGTTATGGAAAATTTGAACGAAACCCATTTTATAATCACACAATCCTGGTGATTAACACGTAACCACGAACGGTACAAGTCCACATCAGCTTTCCTATACCTAATTTATTCTGGGGTATCTGGATTACGCAAAGCAGCACGCACGTCTTTTATGGTCTGAAGTATTGAACCGTAAGACTAACTTGCACCCCTTACATAACGAGTTAAAGAGCTTTAGACAGGTCTCGCCCCCTAATACATGTCTCACCTGCTAAATATGCCGCCGACGAACGTCCGCATCATGCCCCTGATCTCCGCTTTATGATGCCTTTGCAGCTCACAAAGCAGCACGTCCCTGGTGGTCTTCTCTGTGCCCTCGATACTAGATGTAACTATTCCATTATTACGAGTTCTGGTGCATGTGCAGCGCACATAGCAGCGCGTCCCTGATCGTCTGGACAGTCAGCAGCCTGCATTCAGTGCGGAGCAGCCTAGACAAGTTCCAACGTGTCTCACCTGCTGAATAAGCCGTCGATGAAGGTCCCCATCAGACGGAAAGGATTTGAAGCGAAAATATTGGGGCACCTCTGATCGTCTGACTAGGGGCCTGCACACTCGGTGCAGAGAAACTTAGACAAGTTCCAACGTGTCTCACCTGCTGAATAAGCCGTCGATGAAGATCCACATCAGCGCCCCTGATCCCGGCTCTATCCTGGTGCATTTGCAGCGCACAAAGCAACGCGTCTCTGATGGTTTGAACAGTGGCCTGCACCCTCTCGGTGCGGAGCAGGCGACGCACGAGGTAGCCCTTGGCGTGCGCGACTATGACGGAGGCAGCAGCCAGCTACAACCGTCACCACACAGTGCCAGTGAATGAGGGGTACATAAAACTGTGGCAGAACGTAATACATGGGGATGGGATTCGATAAGTTGGAAAGGGGGCGGTGAAATAGGATTCGGAAATGCTTAAAATGAAATTCTGGATTGAAAAAAGGATAAAGACCCGATTCAAAAAGTGTCATGTCAATGTTCAAATAGGAATGCCTAAAACTCAAAATAGGATATTGTTACGCCGGTCATGTGAACAAAACTTTAAATGTGATTTTTCATGCCTTAGAAGCGTTTTCAGCAGGCTGAAAGCTGAAAATCTCAGGACGTTTTAGAGGAGAAAGAACCTGATAAAATCCACAACTATAAAACTAAACTTATAAAAAGTGTTACAGCGAATTGAATTCTTATAAGATCCAACTCGACAGACAATAGGTATTTTTGTTTACAATAATCGATTCATCCGTTTGGATACTAGAATGCAACACCTCACATTTCGCGCTGGGG
Organism: Lathronympha strigana; assembly: GCA_949128165.1. Taxonomy (NCBI): domain Eukaryota; kingdom Metazoa; phylum Arthropoda; class Insecta; order Lepidoptera; family Tortricidae; genus Lathronympha; species Lathronympha strigana. The sequence continues at coordinate 21,819,996 of OX421912.1, forward strand.
GTTAACAATAAACCAATGGGAGCTACCGTATTGTCGCTCACCGGGCGGCGCCACTCATGCGTGGGTCCTGTGTCAGTATGAGAGAATTGTTAGTGACGTTTGAAATGTTCCCGCAGGACCCACGTTCCACTAGCGCCCCTAGCGGAAAATCGACTCGCGGTAATCCTCATTGGATTATTCCAACTGATTTTTATATATATGATTACCGGATTATTGGATTCTCATCTATCTATAGGGATAACCCTAACCTAGATAGATGAGGAGGAAGAGTAAGTATTGGCAGGACACGGAATCATGGATGGAATTGATGTGAGAAAGTGCTAATGCGGGAAGCAGTGGAAGCAATGACAATCACTGAGCACAGTGTGCATAAGTACATATTTAATTTACGCACAAAGTCAGAGGAATCAGAGGGTGGAAACTCCAGAGGACGTATGCTGCGGTTGGGAACCTCACGTAGACATGAGGGGCAAGCAGCCAGTCATTTCGCTTCCTCGGACTTCGGCCGCCAATAATAATATAAACAAATATCAATTCAAATACGTACAAATAAGAAATTGCATATCATGATTTATTTTACTTTTAAACTTGGTAAATCAGCAAAAAAGTTTGCTAGTTTTAAATTTCTTCATAAATTACTTTCCAGGTTTTATGATTTTTAGCAAATGTTGTCTTGTTACCTTTTTTTCTTCAATTTGAACTTAACATAAACAGCAAGTAAATTCTGCGCTCGACTTTGCGTTCTGATACTTCTGATACAAACATGCCAAATTGTATAGTTTTACCTGTTCAGGCGTTGGAGGAAGCCGGGCCACGCCGGGTCTTCTAGCTGGCACCCTGACGGAATGCTGCGAATCCATGCTGCGTATCGCACTGTCTGTAGACGCCTGCTTCTCTAAGAACGTCGGCTCATCACTGTCTGACGTAAACGTAACATTTAATCCAGCCATCGTATCGCTCGTTCGATCGGTCAATATTGGTTCAAACTCTCTATCAGAGGAAGATGTATCGTAACTTAGTTTTCTAGAAGTTTTTGTTCGTTTAGGAGAGTGAGTACGCGTCCGACTACCGTCCACGGGACTTTCAGGCCGTTCCTTTTTTATGCTGCCAGTAATATTTTTGCTCTTTCTTAAGACTTCAGCGCATTTGTTTAAATTGTTGTGGGTGTCGGTTAAAGTGCTTGTTATGGAATCTGGAGATTTGTTGTTTATTAACTGGCTTAAACTGACCGGTCCTCGGTCCACTTTGTCGGCCCACGCGGTTTTAGCTTCAACGGGAGATTTGGGGCATATAGTTTTGAGTTGTCTGTAAAGTATGCTGTTCTGTTCGTCGAAAACTTGCTGTAGTAGCATCTGTTCACGTTTCTGCTTTTCAACCAAGTTTGCCATCTGTAGGAGCTGTTGATTCTGTATTCTCTCATATAGCTCCTTTACTTTAGACGCTGGGTCCTCACAATCCGATATAAGTTTCTTGGGTGACGGTTGAGTTTGGGACTTGTTTTGTATATCCAATTTGGTATTTAACTGCGAGTTTATTACAGGTTTCGATTCTTTCACATTTAAGTTTTTGTTTGCATATGGACTTGTATTGCTTTTTTTAAGCTTTTGAACGGGTTCTGATTTCAGAGTCTTTCCTGGCAAGCTGGCTCGTCTTGGATTTTCCTGCACAGATTTAGATCTAGACGGAGGCTGTTGTGGTTTCTTAACAGCAGATTTAGAAATGTTTTTGTTTTCAGACGGCTTAATATGTGCTATGGTTTTTTGCTTTAGCTCATGGGCCATGGATGACCATTTGATTTTGGCAGACTCTAAGTCCCAACTTCTCCGTTTTTTCGGTGTAGTCAGGTTTGACAGTGAGTCACTCATGGAAATAGAGGTCACTTCTACTCCACTGCTAAGAGATTGCACTTTCAAATGAGCTAAAAGCATTGGACTTGGATTGAGTACTGTGTAGGATCTCTGACGGACTAACGTAGAGCCTTCTTTCACACTCTCACTGTGAATGTTATTTAAAGAGCCAGTAAAACTTTTTGAACTGAGAGATGGTGGTCCATCTGACATTTGCATGTCCGGAAAAGCACCAGACAGAAGCGGATCAACTTTGCTTAAATCAAATTCAACTTTTAACAACTTTACTATTTCGTTTTCAGGTTTCTTGCCATCAAAAGAATGTTCATCACTTGTTACATTCTCTGCTTCAGTAATCTTTTTAGGAGTCCCATTAAAGTCTCGCTCTGGAGGGTCAGAGGCGTGTTGTAAACTGCAATTCATAGTCTTAATGCTTTTAGTCTCTCCATTTTGAAGACTAAGGTTTACTGAAAATTTCGGCAGACTGTATGATGCATTGCTGGATGATATGCTATTGCACAAATCTGGAGAGTTGACATTTGTATGTTCGGATAAACTTTCCCTACGCTTCTCTCCTCTGAATGTGGTAACATTACTGTCCAAGACTTGCAAGATTTCTTGCTCATACTCTCCTGGCAACTCGGGGGCATCTGTGGTATCTTGAGCTGAATCTTCATCGCTGTCTCCGACATAGGATTTTAGGTCAGCTATTCGTTTTTCCACTTCTCTGGCAAGAAGCTTGTAGTACTGCATTTCTTTCCGACATTCTTTGGACAACTGAAATGTATTGAATACATTAGTATTAATGCTACACAAGCTCTATACATACATGCTGTTTGTATCAGTCATGTTTACAATGTTTTTTTTAAAGGTTTTTATTATACAAAAAAATATTTTAACCTTTTGTTTTTAATGTGGATCTATTAAACACATGATCAAATGGTGCCTAAGGTGCCTCAATCAAAAATGTTTGTGAAGTTGTCAAATAAGATATCTTAGAATACTTTACAATTCACAGAAGAGGGCTGCAAGTGATCGCGCTGTTTTTAAAAGCATTAAATAGCTATAAGTGTCATGACTGCAGCTTAACTACAGAGCAAATTTAAGTTAATTACTCACAAGTGGTGGTAGCAGCGGTACTCCATTTAGCCTCATACAGGACACGTATTGCCCAACTTGACGGGACTTCACGTCCCACGGGTCGTTCATGCTTATTTAATTAAATTACATCTGCGCAAACTTTTCCCCATCCGTGCACTGAAACTACGCTCGCATGCCCGGCTACACCCAGACTTGCTAACTCATCCACTCCCCCGCTCGCTCGCATAGGAAATTGCGAATCACTTTTGAAAGTTTCCCCTTAATCGCCGCTCTGATTTCGAGCCCACAAGGAAACCACTTTCGTTAAAAGCCGACGGCATGTACCGATGAAGTCACGGCCTGATTACGTCAGTTAATAACAACTTTAAACAATTTACGACCGCTTTAATTATAAGCTTATCCGAATAAACGATAATTAAACTACTTTAATATAATGACACGTTAGCACGATTACTTGGATTGTTTTGGGTAATTTTAATAAATACGAAGCCCGTAAAGATAAAGGAATTTGAAATTGTAATTAAAGTTGTTTTGTTTGAATATGCAAAAACTTAATATTTGTTATTATTAAATACGGCCAATCACAGAAAAGCTATTTATTTGTCTAAGTCAGATAGCCAATACTGCCAATAACAATTTCTCTTTAAAATCAACAGCGGCAACGGAAACAAACTCATTGTTTAAACTGTCAAACGATGTGTTGCCATGACTACATCAACCGTTATCGTTATGGTTACAGTAAGTAAGTACATACATTGTTGCAAAGAAAATTCGAAAAAAAAGATACGAAATACGTAATCAACACAAATTACACAGTATACTAAAGTTAATTATGAACCATGTATACGTAGTCTTATAAAAAGTTTTTATTTATATTTATCAATTTTCATGTCTAGCAACAATAGCGACGTGAATTGGGATACGTTCGTAAATAGTACAAAAATATATATAGAAATATAGAATAAAAAGGTTTGTTCGCTAAAATACCAAAATTGATAATACAAAGTGCTACACAATTTAAATGTATTAAAGAACAAACATTTACATGTTTTACGTCGATTTATGTGCACTCAACTTCTAAAATATATTGAAAATAAAAAACCTTATTATTAGTTTTTGTCATAATATTCGAAAGCGCACCCCAATGACATTGACATATATCATCTGTCAAGATCAAGAGTGTCAAAACTGTCAAATTAGTCGTGATTACCTCGCAAATTATCCATGTATTCCTTATTATAATTTGTAATAAAATGCTGTCTAAAACACTTCTAACATATAAATAATATACTCTTTTAAATCTTTAAGACATTGCAAAATATAACTTTCCATTATGGAATTGTTTTGGTGGAAACATGTCCATCCGGCCGGAAAGCAGGCTATTTTATGTTTTTTAGTTTGTGCTTGTACTTTCACGATATCTTTCTTCTCTGGGAGCATCCTGGGGTTCTCGTCGGAGCTATGGGCGCTAACGTACTGGGGCCCGGGGTTGTACTTCTGCTTATTTAACTTCATCCTCAGATATTGTTACAAGGGCTTCATATATGAGGTAGGAACTTAATAAATTAGTATGTTTTTCGCTTGTAAAGAGATTTTAGTGTATGTATTGGCAATATTATTTGTTGTTAAGTCAAACAATACTACATATGGTAACTATTTAAAACTTTGTATTAATTTATATTTGAAGTATAAACATTCTTGCAAGGTATTGGAGGTTTTTACGAATGCTATAGACTTTTGGATGGTTTTATTGTATATTTTGGCTATACTTCTGTGTTAAAATTTTCTTAACTTGGCTTTAAAGTTTACTAATACTTAAAGAAAAGCAGTAATGAGAACATATGGTTACTGTTAGAACATTAATTTGTAGTGTTCTAATTATATTTAAAAGTTACTATGCCTGAGCTAAACTTAGGCTCAATATATAGGGCATAGAGCCACAATAGTTTATTTCTTCATAACAAATTTTAGTTTCAAACCAAACATACAGTCTGGCTAAGGCTAATCATTGATGAAATATGCTTGATAACAAAAAAGAAAATAAACCATCTGTTGTATTATAAAAAAAATATTCAACACTTTTTTTTCTTTGTCAATTGAAAAATGATAGAAATATTATTAAAGCTTTACATGTCGTCACAATAAGGGACAAATAGGTTAGATTTGTCCCGTATTGTGTAGAATGTGATGTCAGCAGCCTCCTTGGATGCTCTACATCTTTGTCAATCTTAGTTATCTCGAAAAAGGAAAATTATATGTATCCAATATTTTTGTATAAATAATCTAACTGACGGAGTTAATAAAATAATAGTTTTTCAACCTAGTTGTCAACCTATCAAAATAATTTGCAGGTATCAGTCAGATCGGCATTCCTCGGTGCTGCCTTTGCCACTGGCTTCCATCTGAGCACTTTCGACTCTGGCTGGCGAGTATTTGGCCTCTACGCCATGGTGCTGACCTTCTTCCATTTCTCGGAGTTCATGGCAGTGGCGCTGACGAATCCTCAGACGCTGTCCATTGACTCATTCATATTGAACCATAGTCTGCAATACGGGTTGGCTGCAGTGGCTAGTTGGACAGAGTGGGCAGTGGAGTATTACTTCGTTCCTGGTGAGTTATACTTCTTATCAAGATATACTAAATCTCAGCTCAAACAAACTGTAACGAACTGTATACAGGCTAAAAATGTTAGTGGCGAGATACTACCATCTCTTTCACACCCATTGTCAAGTGTATGCTTGCACACGACACTCACTACGTCACACTACGGCATCGTTCACACTGAGCACCGGCACAGCACTTAAAATCGTTTTCCGGGTAGGGTAGGGTGCGCTGGTGCTCGTAATGTGCGTAGAGTAGCCGCCGCGGCCAGACGCATGACTCATGAATAAGGGTCACGGACTGTTCCGAAACATGTCGAGCTATTTTCGACTATAGACGTGAGTAACCTGATATAAGTATATTAATATGTCTAATACTCACGGGAGTTTTCGACAAACATAGTAGTTTCTGATGATAATATAAACCTCCATCTCTGTCACACTTGCATATTGGAGTGACAAGGAGGGTTTCCCGTCAATGCCAATTTTCGATGTTCGTGGTAGGCGTACTGGTACGCACATTGCCGCTTGTAATCTTGACCCGGCGTACATGCGTGGTTGCCGACCGAACCCGACTGAAACACAAATAATTGTTCCAGAAATGAAAACATGCTACTGGTTGTCAGCGGTGGGATTCCTGATGTGCGTCGGCGGCGAACTGCTGAGGAAATCCGCCATGTTCACGGCCAAAACAAACTTTAATCACACTGTAGGTTACTAGTTTTTATAACAAATATTCTGTGGTAACATCCCAATAGGGATGACGACTACACTGAAAAACTATTATTCTAATTAGTCCGTCAGTTAGATTATTTAAAATGATTAGACACGTATATTTTCCTTTTTCAATTTAACAAAAATTGACGAAGATAAAGAGCATCAAAGTTCCGGGGTGGGGGCTTGTGACGTCACTCCCAGGTAAGAATTGTACCTAGGAGTGACATTACGCGAAACTTGAACGCACTGTATTTTTGTCATTTTTGATTTGACGAACAAAAGAAAAAATACGTGTACAATATTTTTATATAATCTAAAAGACGGACTAAATAGATTTTTTCAGTCGTCTAGCCTATTCTCTCCCAATGCTCTCTGCGAGATCGTATCAGAAATGAGACCATCCGCAGCAGAACCAGAGTAATCGATATAGCTCTCCGAATCGCAAAACTTAAGTGGCAGTGGGCGGGGCACATTGCACGTAGAACCGATGGCCGTTGGGGCGGAAAGGTTCTCGAGTGGCGACCGCATACCGGAAGGCGCAGCGTGGGTAGGCCCCCCACAAGGTGGACAGATGACCTGGTGAAGGTCGCAGGAGTTCGCTGGATGCGGGTGGCACAGGACCGGTCATTGTGGAAATCTTTGTATCCACATCCCAATTCAAGTGGAAAGATTTTTAATACTTAGACAGCTTAGTTACTCGCGCGTTATTGTGCAAAAGTCGTATCTCGCGCGTATATTTGAACATACAACGGACTCTTAAAAGCGTAAAACTTTGAAAACTAACCTCAAGATTTTGAGAGCGACACTGCCCCGATTCGCTATTAAGTACTTATTTAAAATTTCACGATTTAATCTACTTATGACAATTTTAAAGCATGAATTAAATCATTTATTAAACATAATAAATGTTTTGATTCATGTTTTCAAGTAGTCACACTACTATATATAAATTATAAATTGAAAGAGATGTCAAATACTACAGAAAAAGTGACCAAGGTCCCCGGTGAGCAGGGCTGGGACAGCCCTGCTCACCGGGGACCTTGGTCACTTTTTCTGTAGTATTTGACATCTCCTTCAATTTATAATGTATGTATGTATGTATGTAAACTCTTTATTGTACAAAACACAGAAAAATTAAAATTTACAAAAGGAAAACAGTAAGTACAAAGGCGAACTTATCCCTTTAAGGGATCTCTTCCAGTTAACCTTTGAGTAGATGAGAGAAAAAATGAAAAGAGGTAGACAAATACACCTAATGTACAACAACGTACCAGATAAATAATAATATAAACTATATATATATATTTCCAAAATACAAAGGAAAAGTATATATATCACACTAACAAGGAAATGTGAGACAACAATAATAAAAATAAATAAACAAAAAAAATACCTAAATAAATAAATAAACAGAGTATACAGATAAACAAAGAGATAACAGCAACCAATCACCCAGAAACAGGTAACCACAACTTCTTTAACTTCCCCTTGAGCGACGCAATTGACTGGGACTTCCTATACGAGACAGGCAAATCATTCCACAGTCTAACCGAGCGTACCGCAAACGACTTGTCATAGCCACGAGATTTGTGAGATGGGATTAAAAGTGACTGATTCTCACTGGACCGCAAACGGTGACCACTGCCCTCAGCCAAAAATTTAAATTTCTCCGAAAGGTACGTTGGAGAAGAGGGAGAAAAAAGCACAGTAAACAAAAGAGAAAGAGTGTGTAAATCCCTCCGACGGCGGATAGGTAGCCAGTTTAATTGATTGCGGTAAAAGGTCACATGATCATATTTCTTGAGTCCGAAAATATATCTGATACAGACATTCTGTAACCGCTCGAGCTTATCAAGCAATTCCTCCTTGATATCAAGGCACGCAGTGTCACAGTAGTCCAGAAGCGGGAGAAGAAGCGACCGTGCCAACATACTTTTCGTGTGGAGAGGGAGAAAGCTTTGCAGACGCCTTAAAGAATGAAGAGAGGCGAACACCTTTTTACTGACCTCAGCTACATGTGGCGCCCAGGATAGAGTCTGGTCCATTGTAACGCCAAGATTTTTTACAGTGGGAGTGAAAGGAATAGGGGTACCATCGAAGAAAATTCTGGGCAAAACCTGGACAGACAGTCGGGAGATGAAGTACGGGCTCCCAATAACAATCGCCTGAGATTTCCTGGCATTAACTTTAAGTCCAAAAGAAGATGCCCAATTACAGATTGATTCTAAGTCCTCGTTAATTTGATTTACTAACGAATCGAAATCACCAAACTCTGCCGCTGAGTAAATTTGCAAGTCATCCGCATAAAGGTGATATGATGAGTTTAATGACTTTGAAATATTGTTTATGAAAATAGAAAACAACAGCGGAGAGAGCACGCCCCCCTGGGGGACCCCAGCAGACAGTTCACGCCATTCCGAGACATTGTCATCAGCACGAACCCGCTGATGCCTCCCAAAGAGGTAGCTACGAAACCAGGAAAGAACAGACGGTGAAACATGAAGTAATTTAAGGAAAGCAACGAGTATATCGAAATCTACTGTATTAAATGCGCTGCTGAAGTCTAACAGTACTAAAATGGATACTTTTTTATTTTCTATATTAAGACGAATGTCATCGGTCACTTTAATCAGAGCAGTCGCTGTGCTATGCCCAGGACGGAACCCAGATTGAAGAGGATTTAAAAGGTTGTGTCTAATCAGGTGGGAAGAGAGACGTTTATTGACAAAGTGCTCTACAACTTTGGAAAGAACTGGAAGAATGGAGATAGGACGGTAATCTGAAATAGACGAGGGATTACTAACTTTCGGAAGGGGAATTACATAAGCTAATTTCCAAACAGAGGGAAATACACCGGATGAGAAAGAAAAATTAATAATATGTGCAAGGATGGGAGCTATGGGTTCCGCCACCAGCATAAGCATGTCTTTGCTAAGGTTATCGTCACCGACAGCCTTCGTCTTAATAGCTCTAAGAATACTGACGACTTCTTGTGCGGAGATTGTACCAAATTCAAACGGCGGATACTCCTCGTGAGGTGTGTTGGCAAGGAGAGCCAAAGAGCTTTGCTTAACTAGGGGGTCTAGGTGAGTGGGAGAAGCACTAAAGTGACAGTTTATTGCATTTAGGTCTAAACCCCCTGCCGCATTTATCTTGGACTTGCCGACACCGAGTGATTTTAAGAAGCTCCATATTTTAGAGGGTGGACACTCTTCGATTGAATGGTGTATATATTTGCGTCGTGCATCTCTACAAGCTCTATTGCAGCGGTTCCGCAACAGAATAAAAGCTTGACGATTACGATCTGAAGGATCGTGTCTAAATTTGACGCGGGCACGGTTCCTCTTAGCCATCAGCTCCCTAATAGCTGATGTTAGCCATGGCGCAGGAAAGTGCCTAACACGCGTAGGTTTGAGAGGAGCGTGCTTGTCGAAGATCTCAAGCAATACGCTATTAAAACTCCCTAGCTTATGGTCAACGTCGGACGAGTTAAACAAGCCCGTCCAGCACACATCGCTGAGGTCAGTAAGAAGTGCTTGCAAATTAATATCTTGGAGGTTTCTACGCATAATTATTTTATGGCGCCGCTTAGGAGGACGAAATTTGAAGGAACCGTAAATGAGATCATGATTCGAGAAAGCAGCGGCATTGAACTGGCCGTGGCAAGAAACATGGTCAGGCGACGACGTTAAAATTATGTCCAGAAGGGAAGGTGGCCCGTTATGCGGGAAGTGGGTGGGATCAAGTGGCAAAATATTAAAATTCAGAGAAGTAGCAAGTGCTCGGAGCTTAGCAGATCTATGGTCATTTTTAATGAGGCAAGTGTTGAAGTCTCCCATGATAATGCTATGGTCAAATTGAGGGGTAAGATTAAATAGTACATTTTCTAAATTATCAAAATAGTCGATAGCTGAGGAAGGGCTGTAAAACACACCTAGGAGGATTTTGCTATGATGTAAAGAAACATCGAGAAATAAATATTCAGGAGAATTAGAATACAATGTAGGTGACTCCGCCACGACCTGGCAAGCAATGTCGCTCCGTAAATAAATGGCAACACCGCCACCACGTATCGTGCTAATTCCGCCATCCCTACTACCCGTTCTGTCGTTACGAATTAAGCGGAAACCGGGCAATGGATAGAGGGTAGACGGAAGTGATGGTTTTAACCAGGTTTCTGAGATCAAAATGGCGTGTATATTCTTAGAGTTAAAAGTCGCAAGTAAATCGGGAAAATGGGCGGGTATGCTCTGTGCATTAATGTGAACCACGTTAAAGTTTTTAGTAACACCTTGAAAAGCGTAGTGTAAACGGTCAAATAAATCAGGCATATCACTAGTATCGCTCAAGGAGTCGTAAAGGCTGGAGGAAGATAAAGAGAAAAACTCGCTATCAACGCTGGTATTAAACACATCTGACATGGTAAGTGCTGATTGAACTTGTTGCTATAAATTGATATATTGCAGTGTATATGTAAATATAGTTAAATAATAAATAAAATTATATTATATATATATCTCTATAATCTCTAGCAAGACTAAACATTTTATCACCTCATATACTCGCCAGCAGCTATAAAACGGAAAAACCAATATTTAAAGAAAGTAAATTACATCTAACTTATAAATAAATCCATATAATTTAACAAAAATATTGCAGTGACCACTACTTAATGCAACAGGAATATATTGAGAAAAAAAAAGGAAAGTGAAAAAAGGAAAATAATAACAAGAAAAGAAGCAACAAAAACCGGTTACGCTTCCAAAAGAGAAACATATCAGAAACAAAACGCCAAATTGAGGCTGTCAGTAGTGTCAGTGTCAAACACAAAGTGACGTTGACGTTCTATTCAAGGATTTTACACTTTTAAGTTTTAGTAGGTGCCGGTAGAAATAAAATGCAATTGAGTTTAAGACCTTGAACGAAATATGTGAATCAACCATTAACTAGCAATCACTAACGGGACCCCGAGTCAGCTAGGTTTTTCCTTGCGGCTCTGTTAGGACGCGGGACAAACTGCGCAGGCACACCAACAGTCGGCAGCTCGCCGGTCGTAGGCGATGTCGACGGCACAGAGGGCTGCCCTTTACTGGGCTGTACGGAGCCGGCTACAGATTGGGACGCTCCCGAGGGCCCAGGCAATGCTTTTAACTCCGCCATCGTCGTGACTTTACGCCGTGATCCATCGGGGCACATAACGACAATCCTTCCGTCGCTGGTCCAGCTACCCTTTATCCCGTGCACCCGCCTGGCCTCTACAAACACCGCATGCCGAGTGCTAGTTAAAAACTCCGAGACAGTAAACCCCGAGCCTTTGAGCATTTTCTTTGCTGACCAAACAGCATTCCGGGAGCGCAGACAAACAAACTTCATTAAGATTGCCCTCGACTCCTGTTTGGACTTACTTTTTCCGAGGCGATGGCAGACAGTAAATGAAGTATCAGATATATCCTGCATTTGAAGCTTATTCTTGCAAATGCTCACTACTGTAGCCGAGACTGTCTCATCTGAAGACTCCGGGACTCCATGCAGCAACAAAATATTTGACCGCGACCTGGTCTCCAAGTCCTCCAGAGTGTTGACCACAAGATCCATCTGCACCTGCAAGCCCGCTACTGCTTGTCTTATAAACTTTTTAAAGTCTTGGAAATCTTTGACTGTCTCCGAAGCACCTGAGCCTTCCTCCGGAATAGACTCTTCAAAATTGGCCATCCTGGACTCGAAAAGCACCTTTAATTCTTCCATACTCTTCTGTAACTTTGAAAGTGAATCCATTTGACAGTTCTAATGTAATGTCACTATGACTTGCACAAAGATGTAGAAGTGAATTTGTTTTAGTTCTTCAACTGAGAAATAAGTAGAGAAAATAACTGTAGGCAGTACTGAGGTATCTATGAACTCATATGTGTAATTCTTTTTGTCAAAATACTAAAAATCTAATTATTTTTATAAATTAAAACTTTATAAACAAATTTGACGTGTGCTTTTTCTGCCTACCCCACAGATGTATCTACTTATGATTTAAATTTTAATGTATTTTCAGGTGCAATTCGTGAAGAAACCGAACCACGAGCTGGTGACGCACGGGGTGTACTCACTGTGCCGACATCCCAGCTACGTCGGCTGGTTCTATTGGTCAATTGGGACCCAGGTATTTAAAAAAATATATATATATATATATTACACGACACTCTTACACAAATTGACTAAGTCCCGCAGTAAGCTTAAGAAGGCTTGTGTTACGGGTACTTAGACAACAATATACATAATATACAAATACATATAAAACATCCATGACTCAGGAACAAATATGTGTTCATCACGCAAATAAATGCCGTTACCGGGATTCGAACCCAGGACCATCGGCATAGCAGGCAGGATCACTACCAACGCCAACCGGTCGTCAAATATAATACCTATAAACTTCGAAAAATATCGAATGAATACGCCTATGGTGAACATCTTCGCAAATTGCATATTGTAATCGAATCTGGAATTCTTGTCGAGGCTTTTAAGTAATGAAACATAATAATAATGATATAATTTCATGGTTGTTTTTTATATTAGCAGCTTACCCTATAAACTGTTGATGCTGGCATGATTTCTTTTTTTTTCATTGATTTAATAACATTTACTTTCAAAATATATACGTAAGTGTAACTTACCTAACTACGTACCTCTACCTACCTTAAATCTAAAATAGGTCATTGAGGCATTGTACCTAGGATGCTGGCGGCATTTCCTCTTTGTATCGCAATGCTGATACGTTGTGCGAGGAAGCCACCAGCTCCTCGGTCACCAGTTACATCAACCAGACTCTTTGGTGTTTGATAAATAGTACATTACTGAAGAGGCCGTGAAGTAAGAGATTGCAGGACGAGTTTGTGGTAGACTGGATTAAACAGTCCTGCAATCTCTCTTCCGGCCGAGGCTTGTATAGTGCTTTTCTCAAACATTGTGAGGAAATATTAAAATTATGATAACTACTAGGTAAATAGTTAATAAGGAAAAAATTGTTTAATTTGCCACCTTATTATTTTTTAAAGATGCCATTTAAATGAGCTATTCGAGCACCATGTTTAACCACACATAAATATACATAGAAACTTAGAATTTGTTTTTTTTAATGTCGCAAGTATCTAGTGGTCGTTGGCTGTATGTAATTTTTCCTTTGTCAGTTTAGTGTTAGTACGCAAATTAAAAAGTTAGAGCAGCGGACAATAATGTTCCGTTCATACTTACGCCATACATTACTTCACGGCCGCCGGCCAAGAAGTAAATGGGGGGAGCCGTAAACAAGAAACTTCATGTCTTCATTTCGTGACATAAATGCATACATTTCGGATCATGTTTGAGAAAATTAATGTTTGATTCTTCCCCAGATAACGCTCCTAAACCCAGTCTGCGTAGTCCTGTACACGCTGGCCTCGTGGCTTTTCTTCCGCGAGCGCGTGGAGGCCGAGGAGTTGACGCTGCTGGCCTTCTTCGGCCCCCAGTACGAGCGGTACTGCGGCGATGTTGGCACCGGCCTCCCCTTCATACCAGGGTACCAGCCGGACGAGGTACCTAAACAACGGAGTTACTGAGTTGAGATAAAACATGTATGTAAACCACGGTAAAACGGGACAGAAAATATCTTTTCTGCCCTCTGGCCGGCAAACGCCACTTTACGCAAAACTAAATTGCCGCATGCCGGTTCCGTCGATCAGAAAAATAATGTACAAACCTCGGCCGGTAAATGGGAAAGCCTCGGATAACATGTTAGTCGACCTCGGCTTCGCCTCGGCCGCCAACTACATGTCATCCGAAACATTTCCCACTTTAACGGCCTAGGTATGTAATCTACTATAACTTCCTGCGGCCCACAACAAAATAATGCTATTTGAAATTAAACACTTTAGAACGGATTAATCGCGTTTATTAACCATGACCCTACGTTTCTAGCCTTTTACAGCACTCGTTTTCACAGGGTTAAGATGATGACTGAGGGAATACGAATTCTCCCTGTTAATCCATTCTAAAGTGTTTAATTTCAATGAATAACAATCGTGCTATTTGAAATTGGAATCAATTGTGTAGATAATAAGGTTGAGTTTCTATTGTTTTAAAATTAGGATCGTGAGGGTCCATAGGAAGTTAAGTAATTTTCAAATCTTTGGTGATCAAGGCCCATTTTAGATAATGGTACAGCTAAGATACATACAGGGTGACTGGTAACCAGGGGTCAAAAACCAGTGCTTTAGATTTAGAACCTTTTATTTTTAAAGACTGGATTATTTTTGTCATTTTTTTTGTTAAAGGTATTACTGTGTTCACTAACTATAAAATAAATTAACCATTCTAATGCATGTACTTTTTTACCATTGGCATACCGTCTTGCAAGATGGCGATTTCCTAAAGAAAACTTGAGCATATCGAATACCACTGATTTTTGATCCCTGGTTGATTGGGCTAAAATATTGTAAATGATCTCTAGAATAACCCCTTTTAAGGAGGTCGAATTACCAGTCACCCTGTATATAGCCTGGACGAATACCACGTAATGAGGAACGCGATATTGTGTACAGTCACGTCTATAAATATCTATACACTTCGAAATTGAATACAGATGCTTATATATTTATGAAGCCGACCGTACTCATTGTAATATGTCCAGGTGTGTTTGTTCATGATATGTATATAAATTATAAATTAAAATATAATGTGACAAGGATAGCCATATTGTCTATTTCATTCAACGCTGGTGGTATCATCAAAAAATAGGATGGGAGTACGATTTTTTTTCTATTGCTATTAACAAAATTGGTGTCCATGTATTTCGGCATGACATAAAGCCCCTCATTCACGGCAGTCCGCCGGCACCTCCGGCACGTAATATAGCATCGTGAATGTCGTTACCGGATGCGTGCCGTACGGCAACATCCTGCTAGCTCCGCCCACCTACTTGCAGTCCGAATTGCACTAAATTACGGTAATAAACAATTGAGAAATGCGGCAATGCAAAAAATATTAATTATTAATTATTAAAAATGACATAAGAGATGGCGGCATTTTTTAATTCGAGTACAGTGTTTGCGCTAAAACGCAGCGCTGCGCATCTTTCAACGAATAAGTGCGAATTGGACTGCCAGGCTGGGCCACTTGCACACCGTGTGTCCGCTACATCCAGCCATGCCGGAGTGCCGGCGGACTGCCGTGAATGAGGGGCTTAAAAAAGTAAGAAAAATATAGGTACCTACATTTGTCAAAAACATCACCTGTACCAAAATTTGAGTATATAGCTATGCATATATGACTTTATTTCATAGACAAATTAGAACTAATCATAGGTACTATACACCATTAAACTTTATATCCATCTGTTTGATTCTATGATTAGTGTTGTATAAATTGTATTTTCATAACGTTGCATTTAAATGCGTTTTATATAGCACAATATTTTGTGTTCATATGTCTGAGATAGGTATAGTAGATTTCTGTTTTCCCAAAGGACTACAATATGGGGTTCTTCAAAAAAGGAGTGTTAAAGTTTTTAAAGGGTCGGCAACGCGCATGTGACACCCCTGGAGTTGCAGGCGTCCATAGGCTACGGTGACCGCTTACCATCAGGCGGGCCGTATGCTTGTTTGTCACCGTCGTAGTATAAAAAAAAAATGATGTACGGTACATATGTACCCACCACGACCATGACAATCATTATGTACTTTGAAAGTGGTTTTAAAAGTAGCCACCAGCCATTTACTTACGCTAAATGTAGATCGAGTCAGACCAAGATAAGTTAGCATCCATTTTGATGTTAGAAACTGCGCAAGTCCTATTTTAAACGTCAAACTTCACGAAATTATGACTATGACGTACATAAATCTTTACGGTATTAGCGTCCTTTCGGCAACCGACGAAGTGGTACAGTCTACTTAAAGCAACACCAAAAAATTTACTAACTGTATGTACTATTTGTAAATAACAGCGTATTTAGTATTTTGTACATAGTTTTTTTTCATAATACTCATAATTCACAGATATCTTGACTAATTTATCCATTTAAATATTTGTTCATTGCCTGTTGTGGCTAAGAACTACTTGATTATATCTACAATGAAATAGATGTCACATACTAAAGAAAAATACCAACACCACCGAAGGCCAAGCAGAGGACCGAACTCGGGTCTTCAGCTTACGCGGCTAACGCCTTAACCACTAGGCCACCTGGTCTCGAATGCTGGTGAATTTTTGAGTATATCCAATTTTTGAAATAGCAAGATGCCTGTGGCCGTACTCTGAGTACTTCATTGCTTAGTACTTCCATCCAAACCAAATGTAGGGGTTCCGGTATGGCGAGAGAGATGGCGCTGTCAACAATATTGTAATTAAATAATTTGATTGGTTTCAACAAAAAATTACCACTCGATTATGACCTTTTCTGATACAATCTGACGAAAATATGTATATCAATCAAAAATGTAATTCCTTAAAACCAGATTGGTTGAAGACTAATCAATTAATGGTTTAGATACATGGCTGCCATAAGCATTGCAGAAATGTGACTACTTATTGTAAATATCAAAAGTATAACTTATTATTATGAACAATTGTAAAACATGAATTAAATCATTTATTATTTATAATAAATGTTTTGATTCATGTTTTAAGTAGGCACTCTACTATATATAAATTATAAGTTGAAAGATATTTTTTTCTGTTGTTTATGACATCTCTTTCAATTGATAAGTAATACCAAAATTTATATAAAAGAATATTCGTTTTATTTGTAAATATTTTGTACTTACCTTCAAATAAGCTTGTATGTGGATGGTTGTGAATGTCTGATATGTTAATATTATTAATAAGACTAATAAATTGACGCTTGACTGAACACATATGCGGTTATTATTTCTATATATCATCTTAACCCTGTGAAAACGAGTGCTGTAAAGGGCTCGAAACGTAGGATCATGGTGTTAATAAACGCGATTAATCCGTTCTAAAGTGTTTAATTTCAACTATGACCCTACGTTAAGATTAAGATGATGACTGAGAGAATGCGAATTCTCCCCGTCAATCAACAAAGTTACTTGTGCAAACTTACTTACATACAAAACTTTTAAAAATAATTTAAAACATTAACAAAGGTTTGTCTACAATTCCCAGAGGACTTATAAAGCTAGTAATACATTGCCTCGAGGGCATTCTATGATTAAAATTAAAAATTATAAAAACCCTGTGAGGATTAACATACATACAACTTACGAACGCTTCCCTAACTGGCTTATGGAGTAGTAGTTTGCTTGTCGCTTCTTTCTGACCCATAAGCGAGGTAGGGAAGCGTTCGTAAGTTTTATGTATGATAAGTTAATCGTAAAGTTTTTTTTTTAATATGCACTATGAATTGTACGATCCGTGCGCAGTAGAAGGTCTGCCACCTAGCGGCTTAAATCAAAAACATTTTGACATTGACACTTCACGTAAATAAACAAGTGCTGCTCCATAGTTTTATTTTTACTGGATTACTCGTTTCACACGTCCTTTGGGCGTTAGACCGTCTGCCATCGGGTGGACCAAATAGAAAACTTAAACGTGACTTTTGATACGTTTATTCCCTGATACAGTTCAAGCATATTCTCACGCGCATTGGAAAATGTATCTGAAAATTATGCAAGCTGAAAGAATAGAGTTTTACAGACGCCCACTAACAAAATTTTCTCGCGAGTCGCGACTAAATTACCAACTATAGAGTCTGTATCTAATCAAATATTTGACGTAGTTTTTCATATCGTTTCTTCTCAGCGTTTCCCCAGTTTATACCACAGCTTAGGTCGCCTGGGGTCTGCTTTGGCAACTAATCCCAAGAATTGTGTAGGCGCTACTTTTACGTAACCGCTGCCATCTGACCTTCCAACCCCGATGGTAAACTAGGCCTTATTGGGCGTTTTTATTTTTTGTTGTACTAAACTGATTTTTTGAAAATTTGATTTTTTTAGATTCAGAATAGAATTTAGCAAAAAATGATTTTTGTACAACAAAAAATTAAAATGCCCTATTAAGATTAAGTAGTCCGGTTTCCTCAATGTTTTCCTTCACCGAAAAGCGATTGGTACCTAAATATCAAATGATGTTTCGGATATAACTTCCTACAAACTTACCTTCCGTGGTACGGTCGGCTCCATAAATACGTATGCATCTGTATTCGATTTTGAACCTTCTTCCCCTGTAATAAGTATCGAAGTGTATATATATTTATAGACGTGACTGTACTAGCCGGGGTTTGAACCCGCGACTGCAGATTGAAAGTCACACGTTCTTACCGTTCGGCCACCAACGCTCACAGTAGTTTTTCGTATAGGTAGCAAATGTTACAATGTGTGGAGGAGTGTACCAGCCACGCTGTAACATCAACAACCATTGTGTAACCACAAACACTGATAGCATTTCGCGAAATGGCCAAAGCGGTTGTGTTACTCTTCGTACTAGACTCGCTACCAGGTAATTCAATTTACGTGACATTATCTCATTCAATACTTGTGGCTTCCTGCGACTTCCGCGGAAAGATCTTTTAGATGTTTTCCAACCTTTCCCCTAAGTCTCATGCTGGCTTTCAATTACCACTAAGCTTAGTTAAAGGATTAATACGAGATTTAAAATCGGGTCTTGATTATAAATTACCAAACTCCGTTCACGTTCTCTTTGCGATTTCAACCGTTTTAAACCTCTTAAAGAAATCTTTCTAACTTCTAAAATCTAAATGAAGGCTTTTAGTGAGGTTCTTGAGTACCGGGAACCGCAGCGTTGGGAGGACCTGGTGAAGGTTGAGGGAAACCGCTGGATGCGGGCAAAGCAAAACCGGTCTTTGTGGAAATTCTTGGGGGAGGCTTTTGTGCAGCAATGGATCATAGGCTGATATGATGATGATGCTTTGTCTCTCAGTTTATATAGATACATTATATAGATACCTTTCATTCAACCCCATTAGCATTTATAAGAAACATCCAAACATACGAACCTCTGCATTTAATAATATTAGACAGAAAGAAGGTTAAGTGCCTACTTAAATAAACTGGTTTTAAAATAAAGATCGTCTTCTACAGATTTCAATAATGTTATTAACTCTACGCTGCATAAATTTGAACCAGGTTTGCTCGGCGTTACATGTGATTCCACCATTGCAGCGCCGGTGGTACAAGTTATCGGTAAAAAACTCAATCTGTCAGAAGATTCAATAGAGCAACTGCAACATAACTGGCTGTATCAAAGACACAAGTTCCAGGAATTGTCGCCGGAATCGGTAAACAATGTTGGTTTTCCACGATCCTTTCAAGAATCGTATGAGGTTTCTATCGAAAAGAGCCCCAATTTTGTCGAGCATGTTTATAAAGAGAATACGAACAAAAAGGAAGATGTTTTAGAGTCTATGGCTGCTTCAAAAAATGTGGCAAGAAATGCGAGTGAAGCAGAATTCTCCGAAACGAGTTCAAACTTAACAAACCTTAATTATTTCCTGAATACTAGTAAAAATGAAGTTGTACAGTCCATGGATTTAAAAAGTAATGTGATTGATCAGTTTCCGGAAAGCGCGTCATTTTTGGCAGCCATCTTTGAGAGCGTGGGCAATGTGACCGCGCAGACTTGCGGAGGAGTGGTGTTGTCGTCGCGTTGGGTGCTGACGGCTGCCAGCTGTGTCAATGTGCTGGGACCTTTTTATACCAATTCGTAAGTACTGTTTTGTGGCTAATTCAGTCAAAGGGACTATTCCGCCAACGTTGAGTAAATTAGTTACCGACTCACTCGATGAACTCGGGATAGCCTGACCTGACGCTTATCTACTGAACCGGCAGCGCTGCGTACTGTGCTTATACTTAACGCAGGCGAGAATAAAATCGGCGTCAATGGAACTTACTATAACGACGTAAACAAAAGGCATCAATGTTTTGCCTCTTTTCCTCCTTGTAAACAATTCACTACTGAAACGGTCGTATTATCGTAGCATACAAAATATAACATAAATAACTAAATCTTGGAGATTTCATTAAAAACTTAAGGTTATTACGATCAAAATGGCGGTTTGTTTACGGGCATTTTCAGAAAAAAGTGGACCATTTTAAAGAAAACAGGTCCTCGATTTTCCAGTTTTTTTTCGGTTTCGTAACGGTCCATACAAAATGTATGTAAAAATGCGTTACGAAACTGACCAAAAAAAAGGGACGCTCTTTTTCTTGTTTTAAACCAATAGTACGCGTGATTCTGGTTATAAAAAAACCCAAAACTTCCTATATTTAAAAAAAAGGTACCTACACTTTTAGTGAAAATGCCCTTACGTTGTTAGCAAGTTGACTAGACGGTGATTTTAAGACGGAATAGTCTATATGACGGAATTAGACACGTTGACCTTATATAGAAGTATGTAGTAGGTACGTGTCTATTTATGCCCATAACCCGATACTTATGTAATTTATCTTGGCCAAGCGCTAAGCTGAATCGGGCTGTTTGTTTTTGTATTTACGAGCTTTTAGTAAGTATTTTATTCCTGACGGAAAAAGCACTAAGGGTTTGCATAAGTAAGTAAATATTCAATGATTTCACCACTCGTGGTCCTTCGAGCCGGATTCAATACATTACCATTATCACTATTATCAGCCTATAAGCACCTCTTCTCTGTCTGCTGAACAGATCTTTTTCCACCTTAGATCAATTCGCTTTGGAATAGCTTGCATGCCAATGCGGAGAATCTGCTTATACTTGTAACCAGGAACCAAATCTGAAGGTCCCGTTTGGAAATTGTATAAAATAACTGACTAAAGCGACTACTCCTAATATTACAGATCAAACGAAAGAACAGACAACTACTATTCAATAGTAGTCGGCGCCAAAGACCCTCTGAAAGACGGGACCGTGCACCAAGTCTCCAAAATCTACCTCCATCCCACACCAGCGAACCATTCGAAGCCAGGACAAGTGAAGAATTGGTTAAACTCCATGATAGATGTAGGGGCGTGTGCTCCTAGCTTGGCTCTGCTAAGGGTGGAACCGGAGGTGAAGGGATTGGGGGTAGACATTATGGAGAGTAGGAGATGGGATGGCCTGGCTAGAATTTATGGCTGGGCTTTGCGGCAAGTAAGTTTCTTAGACAATCTTCTAATATCTGGGCATTTTCAAAAATAGGGTACTATTTTTTTTTAATATAGGAAATCTTGAAATGAAATGAAATTTTTTATTGGTAACATTTATTAGGTACAAGTCACAGTACAATTTTGTAGTAGGTATTTATTGTGTGTTGTTTATAACCAGAATCACTAGTACTATTGATTTAAAAAAACAAAAATAGGGTTCCGTTTTTTTTGGTCAGCTTCGTAACGCATTTTTACATAAATTTTATATGGACCGTTACAAAACTGTCAATTTTTTTTTGTGTGGAAAATCGAGGAACCATTTTCATTAAAATGGTGGCCTAAGCTTTTTTCTGAAAATACCATTTACGCCTGAATGAGATGAAGCATTTATTGCAGTCATTTTAAAGGCACATCATATCCACCAAATTTGACATCCAATGGGATTTAAGAAAAAAAAAATATAATAATAATATGTGTATAATAAAATAAAATAAAATAATAATATCACACTCAAAAGAGACGCTAAAAAAAAACAGTGCAAGTGAACTAATTATAATTATTAAAAAAAAAAATGTATTGTATTGTACTTAATCTTGCATGTTTATTCTGTTAATTTTCTATTGGAAATAAATGGCTTAATTATTATAATTATTATATCCACCAAATTTAAAATTTAAGTTGTATTGCCTTAAAAACTCTAGGACTTATTTTTCTAGAATCAAACGGACTTCCAGATGTCAGCAGTTTCATCATCAGCAATGGAGCTAAGTCCCTCCGAATGCAAAAGAACTTACGAAATCGTGCAAAATAATACTACCATGTGCCTCTCGGTGAATGAAACCGCCTCGAAGTACACCAGGGTTAGTATTTAGTGAAGGTATACAAACCGTTTTGACATCACGACGAAAAAACAATTGACGTTCGGCCCGCCTCACTCCCGCACAACGCTAGGGTTGCCTACGAATAGAAATACATATTATATAATACTGGCGGCGGCGTGTACCGGGTGCGGGATGTGTGCGCAGCTCGAGTGTCGGTACCGACACAAGACAAAAGACGATCGAATTTCGCGAAGAGTTCCATAGCCCTGGTTATAGTAACCAACTTTCATTTCGCTACTGGACACAGAATTCTTCTAAGCAGAGGGTTTGGACTAATACGGGCAGAGGATAAGGGGTTAAAATCATGGTATTTAGATGAAAGATGTCACACCCTTATCACTAAGCCAGAGCTACACTAACATTTTAAGCTTGCAAACTATAGTAACATTTGAAGCCAAACAACTGCTGCCCCCTACAGTACACGGACAGTCAACCAATGGGAGCTACCGTATTGTCGCTCGCCAGCCGGCGCCATCTTTTTATATGACTTTTACATAACTATGAATTGGCGATGAGGTTTGAATTAAGCATTTTATCCAGTCTTAACCGCTAAAGAGTTAAGACAGTTATCCTTTAAAGCACTCGTTGTCACTGGGCAGAACGTGATCTCCCATTCGATGGGCTAACAAAACGGAGTAACTATTCCATGTGTTCCTTACACATGACATAGCCGATATCCAGCACAGCCAAAAACCATCCCAGTCTGCCTCCATCGAATTTATATAAGCCATTCAATAAAGTTTGAAAATCCTCTCATTCTCGCCAGGTAAAGCGATACTTCTCTAGATTCTTACGCGTAGCTATTCAAATCAAAAGGTTCCTAATTTCTATAGTAGGGAAGCTTTCCCGTATCACCAGCTTGGGATCCTGTACATTATTACGATTTAACACCAGGATCAAGTTAAGTACAGGACTGGAAGATTGTTACGTCGATTGTCTTAGAATAAATAAAATATAAAAGGAAATAATTTTTAAGAAAAAAAAACCGACTTCATTTGGTTCCCGGTAAAAGTGAAATTAAGAATTTGTTTGAGTTAGCCAGTTTACTTTTCAAATATCCAATACACCGCACGTGTACGATTGAAAATTGAGGAGCTTTCTTAATGTCCTAGGGCTTCCATCATTACATTTGAAGTATAATCAAACGGAACTCCCTTGTAGACCTTTAAACAAACAAAATAACAATGTGTTAAATTGGATGACAGACTGTAAATTAACGAGCATATTCATTATGCCATCCCTGGTTATCAACATCAGGTCCACTCCAGCAAAATGATGGCCACAGTAAGAAAATGCCTAAGCTAATTATGAACACCCTCTAATCACAATTAACCTGCCGTTCAAATTTGAAGAGTTCTCTGAATTCTTCTAGAACTCCATCATCAGAATATAAATCAAATCAAAAAGATGAATGTCACAACTAGGATAATAAGTAGAGCTAGGTTTATTAACCAGTTCCACTTTGCGATCCCTGGTCTTCATCATCAGATCAAGTTCATCAAAATTTTGGCTCCGCCAAAACACTGTTTTAGTTACTTAAGGAAACCCTCAAATCAGAATGCATGTGCCGTTAAAATTTGAGGAGTTCTCTCAATCCCTCATGAAGCCCATCATCAAAATAGAACTATAATCAAATAGGACTATCTTGAAGGTATTTCTTTACAAAGAAAAGATGAATGTCTCAAATCGGATGATAGAGCTGGGAATTAACAAGCAGTTCCACTTTGCCATCCCTGGTCTTCATCATCAGGT
The DNA here is from genome assembly GCA_949128165.1 of Lathronympha strigana. Lineage (NCBI taxonomy): Eukaryota > Metazoa > Arthropoda > Insecta > Lepidoptera > Tortricidae > Lathronympha > Lathronympha strigana. The sequence continues at coordinate 21,843,995 of OX421912.1, forward strand.
CCACTCCACCAAATTGATGATGTTCGTAAAGAAATGCTCGAGTGTCTTAAGAAACTACCCAAATCATCATGCATGTGCCTTTCAAATTTGAGGAGTTCCCTCAGTTCCTCATGGATCCCATCATCAGAAATTGATTTTGAAAAAAACGGAACAAATCTGGAACCATCTATTTTCAGAAAAAAAAAAATTTTTTAAAATCGGACTATAGTCCTGGGAATTACCAAGCAGTTCCACTTTGACATCCCTGGTCTTCATCATCAGGTCCACTCCACCAAATTGATGATGTTCGTAAAGAAATGCTCGAGTGTCTTAAGAAACTACCCAAATCATCATGCATGTGCCTTTCAAATTTGAGGAGTTCCCTCAGTTCCTCATGGATCCCATCATCAGAAATTGATTTTGAAAAAAACGGGACAATCCTGAAACCATCTATATACAGACAAAAAAATATTTTTTAAAATCGGATCATAGTCCTGAGAATTACGAAGCAGTTCCACTTTGCCATCCCTGGTCTTCATCATCAGGTCCACTCCACCAAATTGATGATTTTCGTAAAGAAATGCTCGAGTTTCTTAAGAAATCACCCAAATCAGCATGCATGTGCCTTTCAAATTTGAGGAGTTCCCTCAGTTCCTCATGGATCCCATCATCAGAAATGGATTTTGAAAAAAACGGGACCAACCAGGAACCGTCTACTTTTAGAAAACAAAAAAAAAATTCAAATCGGTTCAGTAATGACGGAGTTATGAGTGAACATCCATTAAAAAAAAAAAAATAAATAAATAAAAAAAAAATTCAGTCGAATTGAGAACCTCCTCCTTTTGAAATATTGAAGTCGGTTGAAAATACGGAATGAGTTCAGTGTAGCTTCTTTCAGCATCAACAGAATCTTCTGTTAGGTACCTACATGCTTTTGTAAGAGGTTTTTCAGTGGGCTATTTCTGAACTCTTAACAGATATCATATTTGTTATAAAAATATATAATATTCTTTAGATATTGCACGTTGTTTGCAGTTTCAGATTCCAATTTCTGATAGAATTACCATCGTCACCGCTGACTTCATCCGAGTCTTGAATAGTTGACATTTCGGGGCAGTTCAACCATAATAAGTATATAAATTGAAAGAGATGTCATATACTAAAGAAAAAGTGACCCAGGTCCCCGGTGAGCAGGGCTGGGATCGAACCAGCGACCTCCTGTTTAGATTATCTAGAAGGCAGCACTAGACGTAAGTCTGAGCTGTAGGATTGGCGGAACGTACCTTAAACGTTTAAAATAAGAAAGGATTGCATATACTTAGGAAATTTCGGACTGTGGTCGCCGTGATCGGGTAGCCCAGTGGTTAGGGCGTCTGCCGCGAAAGCAGGAGGTCGCTGGTTCGATCCCAGCCCTGCTCACCGGGGACCTTGGTCACTTTTTCTTTAGTATATGACATCTCTTTCAATTTATAATTTATATATAGTAGTGTGACTACTTAAAAAACACAAAAACATGAATCAACACATTTATTACATTTAATAAATGATTTGATTCGTGCTTTAAAAAAATTGCATAATAAGTATAATTTTTGTAAGAAAAATTGATAGACACCTGGAAAAGTCGTTTTGATGTAGAACCACGAGTTGAGCATTAAGGCTGTCACGTCCGAAATTAATTTTTATATTCCGTCCATCAGAAGACTTGATACTTCTTGACTTCCGATAATTTTTATCTCATATAAAATGTAGCAAAAAAGTGTAGCTAGTTGTCTTGAATTCAAAAAATCGTGATTAGAAGCCCTTGTCACGACTTTAACGCAGAACCAACTTACCCTATTGGGCCTACTGTAATGAAGAAGTATTACTTATAAAAACAAAATAATAAAAGTTCTGTGTTTATTATTCTCAAGTCAATTTTCTTTAAGTCTAGTTGTACGGGGCGAAAAGGCGCGTGCCCGCCGCGCATGACTCGAGAATTCTCGAGTCATGGACATTTTTTTCTCGTCTCGAATGAAACCAAAATTCTCGAGTTGTCTCGAATTCGAGAAATCTCGATCAGAAACCCTACGCAGGACCCACGTTCCACTAACGCCCCTAGCGGAAAATTGACTCGCGGTCATCCTCATTGGAATTGGAACCCTAGGCCACTCTAGAACCAGGTCAAAATAACAAGCAGTAAAAGTATTCTTACAATTTATAGCGTCACTATGACATAGTCCTACAGTGGCCTAGGGTTCCAATTGGTTGACTGATCGCACCCTAGCGCATTGGTGAGGCTAACACCTAGTGGGTTAATTCAACAACTTAGATTCATTTATTAAACTTAAACTTGAAATTAGCAATTCGCGCCAATAAACAAGCTCTCCTGTACCCCTACTCTTAACACATAGTTTCCTAATTACTCTCTTGAAAATTGTCTTTCAGATGATTTCTGGATGTCCCGTGGTAGTGCTGCAAGATGGCCGATTGTCACTCCTCGCCCTGGCGCTCACCGACGGCACCCAACCGCTGCTCGCCACGCCGCTGTCGGTCCATCGCGATTGGTTGATCAGAATTACGAGCCAGGATAACCAAATTGACGGTAAATTCTCGAATAAATTACGCAAGTGAAGTTGTCTTTTAGTTGCGGCCTTTATCCTCCTGGATCCTGGAGGTATCGATTCCGGCAAAACTTATTTGTAGTGAAAAATCGATTAAGACTTCTGTCTTAGCCGCTCTGATCGCTGATTGGCCATCTGAGACTCGGTGTATATTTTATTCGGATGACAGTTTCGTTCGTCAACGTTCTATGTATGCAAACTTGTTAAACTGGTTTATTTATTTATTATTTATTATTTTTATTTTACATTACACATGAGATTTGTTGAATGTTATGTCCTCAAGCGAGGACCGGGGGATCCAGGAGGGTATGTACAGTTTTCCCTTATGCCATGGCTCAGGGAGCCTGATGTTGAGGTCGACTTTGCTAACTAATCGTTGTATTGGAAGTGTCCTGCGTGGACGATCTTTAACAAACGCGCGCTCATTTAGATAGTTACACTTCGATAGGTATTCCACGGAAAATTACCTAAACTAAAGCATGGAAGTAGTACAACAACTGTCAAATGTCACCAGTTTGGAGCGGCCTTGAAATTCGCAGTGGATTTTTCAAATGTGGTTAGTCTAACCTTCTAACATGCCTCTCACGACATTTGAAAAATCCACTGTCAAAATGTTGTAATGCATTGATACAAGTACTAAATTACAACGATGTATTTGATTTGGCTGCTTAGAAAGAGGTCAGAAAAACTGTGGAGTATAATATAGTATAATATATATATATATATATATATGGAGTACTATATATAAGAAATAACAAATATATATACATCTCTATTCTATTGGTCACTTTCTTTACTTGGTAAGGAAGTAAAGGAACAAAACGTATGAAATAACTCGAGTGGACGTGGACTCGTTGATAATGATAATGAACTGCATAAAATCTGGGTCATTGAACTCTGTAGTTTTGTATTTAGAATAACATTTATACCCGCAATCCTTTAATCTAATAAAGTGAACACAGGTTGACGAATGGGGCTTCCTTGCCACCTAACTTCTAAATATACGCTTCTCGGAAAGGAAAATGTGTATAGACATAGAGACTAGCTATTATCGGTAAATCGGAAATTACCGGTAATAGGCTAGACGACAAAAAAATTAAGTATCCCGTCTGTTAGATTATTAAAAAATATTCGACACGTATTTTTTCTTTTGTTTGTCAAATGAAATAGACGGAAATACAGTGCGTTAACGTTTCGCGTGACGTCACAATTAGGTAAAATTCTTACCTACTACGGTAGAGGAGCCAAACGGTGAACAACCCCCAATAGATAAACGTTGTTCACAAAAATCACAATAACTAAATCCTGACGTACTTTACAAGTTTAGGAATATTTTGTACTAAAAGTACTATAGGTAATAGATAGTGACGTTACCCCACCATGACTCCACGCCGGAACTTTGATGCTTCATCTTTCATCTTCGTCAATTTTTGTTAAATGAAATTTAAGTTTTTTTTTTAAATCTTAAATTATAATTTTTTTATCTCTGCTGAGCAAATGAACTGTCAAAACTTTAAAGTGTTATTTTAAACGTCAAACTTCTATGAAATTATGACGTTTACTTAACACTTTCACATTCTGGGCTATCAAAATCTAGGAAACTTAGCGTAGACTGACTCTATCTTGAAAAAAGGAAAAAAATACGTGTCTAATAATTTTGGGTAATCTGACGGACTAAACAGAATAACAGTTTTTCAACCTAGTCGTCATCCCTATTCTCATACTAAATATTTGCCGGTTCCATTCTGTGACCACAGAGTGCGTAGCCAGGCTGCCAATCGCTCACGCTACGTAGCGTATCGTAGTTATCTCTCTCTATTACTCTTACTTATTAATGCGAGTTATATTTGTAGAGACATGTTTCGCTGTACAATTTGTAATTGCTGGTGACTGTTTCTTGCAGGTATTTCTTACGTTTTATAATAAAAAGAAGATATACAATTTTGAATTTGTCAAGAACAGAAGCGGCTTTAAGATGACACTATCAAATCACGATAAAAAGACGAGCCAAAAAATTATAAGGCTTGGAAAAAGTAAATAAAAATAGTGCGAATGTCGCTTACGACATCGTGAATGCTCCTAGTACCTAAGCATTTTAGGAGAACTTGTACTCTACTATAACCAAGTCATGTTGGATACACTATTTATTGTCTAAATTGATAGCATACATAGTGTACAGTCAAATCTTTATTAGAAACCCCATGAAAAGATGTCACAAGAAATCAATATTGAATTCAGGACAACATAGTAATTATGACACATTGTATTCCACTTACACCTTTATCTAAGCCACGAAGTGAAACGTCCAAGTTCATTCAAGAGCACGCGTCGCGAAGAAAGTGGCCGCGGCGGCCAGTCCTCGACCTACCGCCGCGCCGCTCGCACGCGCCATGGACGCTTAAATTAAAAAGTTAAATTAAAAAAATCAAAATGTCAATCCGGAGGCTAGTGGGCGCGGTGAGGTCCGCGCGCGAAGCGCTTTCCCGCGGTGCTCCAATGGCGGGAAATATATTAAAAAGTTTAGTTTCTGTTATTGTTATTTGTTGTATTGCTGTTTCTTCGCCGCCGAGCGCTTCGGCTAAGCCGTTTGCGCTGAGTTTCCCGGCTGGCTGGTCGCTGGCGGGACTGGTTGGGAGTGTGGGGGCCAGGTCGGATGAGTCGGAGCGACCAGCGGCGGGGGTGAAGCCCTACACGGGGAGGAGGGTCGGGAATGATACCCTGAGGATGATCTACTACTTCGACCAGACGGTGGCTGTCGTGGAGCTGGGGCCGGAGAAGCTGTTGCTCAATTGTGAGCTCATTGAGACCCTGTAAGTATTCACGATTAAAAATAATAACAAAGTTTCAACTTGTTTCGAAGTATAATAATCTAGAATAGCTAAAAAGGTGCGAGTCCGGCAACTGCGACTCACGCTTGGCCGGTTTATTACTTGTTCCTTGTTTGTTAGTTGGACTTCAGAAACATTACATAAATTCATACTTACCTACTTAATTTTACTTTATACGTATGCAATTCGAATCAAATTGGTTGTAATATTATCTACTTAAAACCTCCAACAACTAAGACCCATATTACACCATCATATAGAATAGAATAGAATAGAAATAATTTATTCGTGGACACACAAAATATACAGTACAATTACAATTAACAGAAAAATTGCCAAGATTAAAGAAGTGCCACGAAATGGACTCATCTCAGCATAATGCTGGCGATTTCCAGCGCTGATCTTCCGATGAGCCCATCCGGTGAAAAAAAAAAGATCAAAGATCATAGATGTATATGCCTCCCTTTTCATAGATCTGTGATGATGATCTAGTGTAATATAGGCCTAACTGCCTATGTAGTTCAAGTTCATATGCACTTAATATTAAGAAATTTCCTGCATTACTTTAAATACCATATAATTTTAGGGTTTTTCGCAATAAGACCTTCAATTTGATATGTCATTAATTTCATAGACATTCCGCGCCATCTTTCGTGAATAGATCTGTACTACTAAACTAAACAAAAAAAAATATTAAAAAAAAATATTTTTTTTACTCAACTATTATTTTTAAGCAGAAACGTCTGCGACAGATACAAAATTTCTCAGAAGGAAAGGAAAAGTGAAAATTCATGACCTCGGATGGGACTCGAACCGGCGACTATGATATACCAGCTCATTGCTCTTCCTTTTTTTCTGATACTGTACTGAACCCAAAAATTTCAACATCTTAGTACAAAATATTGTCGCGATTGTTACTCATTGAAATTAAACACTTTAGAACGGATTAATCGCGTTTATTACCACGATGACCCTACGTTTCGAGCCCTTTACAGCACTCGTTTTCATATGCGATTTTTCCCCGTCCAAAAAAATGCGGGAAAAATTCGCATCCTCTCAGTCATCATCTTAACCCTGTGATGTGAAAACGAGTGCTGTAAAGGGCTCGACACGTAGGGTCATGGTGTTTATAAACGCGATTAATCCGTTCTAAAGTGTTTAATTTCAATATTAGTACAATCTAAGTAAAACTTTAGTCACCCGTTCGGAATACACATACACTCGCTGGATATTAGTAACACACTGAAAGGAGCAAAGTTGATGGACACCTCAATTGATGGCGCACAATCGGGACAATGCACGCGGATTGAATTGGATCCATTTGGGCGCTGACACCCGGTTACGAGCATTCTTAGTATCTATTCCTACATGAAATGGACTGGTCAAGCAAAATTTAATACGTAAGCCCACTAACCTAACCCGCCCCGGCTTCGCACGGGTTATTATTATACATATAAACCTTTCTTTGAATCATTAGCCGTATATATAAAAAAAAACCGCATCAAAATCCGTTTTTCTAGCACTTCTATCTGTAAATTAGATGACATGACAGCGATATTAAAAAAGTATAAGTACATTATAACGTTGTCTATGGTATTCCATGAGGACACAGCTCCTATGGATTTTCATACAATATATGAGCACTGTTGTTGTTTTTTTTTTTTATATAATGGGCACAACATCTTCCCTATTTTGCCACTTTTCTAGATATTACTTTTTACGCTATTTTAGCGGTCGTAGGAAAACTAGCGTATGCAACAGCTCATAATTAGTTCTTAAAACTCTCGGGTCTACGGCGACCCACAAGTTTTAAGAACCCTTATTATATCACTGTTGCATAAACTACTATAAGCATACATACATACAGCGGGAAGCGACTTTGTTTTATACTATGTAGTGATGGTCAGCTGATTCAGGGTATGGTCGTTGGTTGGTATGGTGTTTGAGAGCGTTGGTGGCCTAGTGGTAAGAGCTCGCGACTTTCAATCCGAAGGTTGCGGGTTCAGACCCCAGCTCGTACCAAGTTTTTCGGAAGTTATGTTTTTTTTTTTTTATACTACGACGGTGACAAACAAGCATACGGCCCGCCTGATGGTAAGCGGTCACCGTAGCCTATGGACGCCTGCAACTCCGGGGGACTTACACGCGCGTTGTCGACCCTATGTACCGGACTAATCCCAATAAGGCCTAGTTTACCCTCTGATAGGAAGGTCAGATCGGATGGCACTGATGGCAGTAGCTTTTGTAAAAACTAGCGCCTCGGCAAATCTTAGGATTAGTTTCCAAAGCTGACCCCAGGCTCCGTCGGTCCAAAAGAGGCCCGTGTGTGGCTCACAATACTATCAGTAAAGTTAATGGCGAATACTTCGCATTTATTCATCTAAGTAAGTCATTTAAAATTAACAATAACACTTATAAACCAGAAAAACTAGATACTATAAAAATAACGGGTTATCTCAATTATAACTTGTTTATAATTACAAATTAATGTAGTGGCTATATGATTATAATACCTACGTTATTTAATGAGATGAGAGAGGTATGGGCACAGCGGCTGCATATCGTTTAGTGTGGGGTACAGCACAACGAATGTCGTCTCGCTCAAATCTGGAGCAGAGCCCATCTGGGGAATACCTCAACCTTACAGAAAACCGCAGTTTAATAACACTAAACCCTACTCATAGTGTTGTGTTTCTCTTGGTGAGTAAGGTCGCCAGAGCTGCAAGAGGATTCACTGTGTTGACAGCTGGGGACCCACCGAGCAAAGCTCGCCCCTTTAGTTGTCAACACAGCGAATCCTCCTTTTTTTAAAGGGTCGGCAACGCGCATGTAGGCGCAGGGGTGTCCCGGAGTTGCAGGCATCCATAGGCTACGGTGACCGCTTACCATGAGGCGGGCTGTATGCTTGTTTGTTACCGTCGTAGTATAAAAAAATGATATAGTATAATTACATACTTGTGTGTTATATGTGCTTGTGTTTAAAGGTACCACTTTGTCCCTTTTTGATAAAGTTTATTTATTTCGCAATAAACTTCAGAAATTAGTCGTTGGTGTTTTATCGACTAGCGCCGAAGTGGCTCCTTTTGCTTATGATGATCACATACCTATTAGTAAGTAAAATAATCAGTTTAATTGAAGTTTTCTCGTACTTGTAGTTACAGCTTCCTGGCAATGCGAAGGATTGGTTCCTGTTAGTTTATTGCAGGGTTCGAAAGGATAATTATCAATGATAATTATGTTAGACTAAAGACGAAATGCTTTCATAAGGAAATTATACGCATAATGGCGAAATTGGCGGATGCAATTAATAAAAAAAATCTTTGCCAAATTAATAATTTCTGATACAAGTTTTTATCGCTGATTGTACCATAACATTGTATGGTCATCCAACCTTCATATACATGTGAAGTTTTAACTTATTCGCATAACAGGAAGTTATTCAAATTCAGTTTCCAAGATTGGACCCTAACACAGACAAACGTATATCGCAAGTTAAATAAAAGCTTGTAAAATGGTCTAAATTGTGTAGGCACCATATTATTATCTTAAACCTTGACAAGAATTCGACTTAGATTTACAACTGGTTCCTGACAATAGTGACAATTAGGAACCTACTGCACCTGAAGGTGTTTAACCTCCTTAATAGCAACATTAGTGTCTGAGCGAAACATGCTTTTATGCCTAAACCGAAACCGAAGGTTTGCTATTGATTCTGGTTTCGGCCGAAACCGTAACGAAACTTTTGATAAATGTGAACGCTGAACAAAATGTCAGTGAGACGTTTTTTTTTCAAATATATGAATAACGAAACATCTCTTTCCGATTACACTTTTCTCAGATTGAAATTTTAACATAAGTATCATAAATTCATAATTATGACATATTCCCAGCCGGGCCGAGCTCACACGACGACGTCGACCGAACGCGACCCGAAAGTACAATATGTAACCGCCTTATTCATAAAAATGTTAACAGAAGTTTTTGTTAAATTATGTTTTCTCCCATTCTGACAAACGCGATTGTCAAAGTGACAGGTAAGGACAAACAATCATTTAGCTAAACTGTTGAAGTGCGTTTATGAATAACGCCATAAGTTTCGGCGCGGCCGGCTGGTGTCTTGCCGAAACCGAACCTTTGGCCGAAACATGATTTTTAGGCCAAAATCGGCCGAAACCGAAACTTCGGCCGGACACTAACAGCACAGACTACATAATTCCTTTATGCTAACAGTAATAGTAACCCTCATTAACTTTAATGGAAGTACGAAACGACCGAACCATCAAACGTGGTCCCTACTCTGCAAATCGAGGAGTTTTTATCAGCAGTTCCTCTATAAAAATTGCGTTCAGAAAACAAATGCACATGTTAGATGCTAACATACCCAAATCAGTGTATCTGGGTGCGTAGCCAAGATGCTAATCGCTAAAGCTCAGTTGCGAACGAATCATGACTTGTACACTTGTACTATTATTTATTCTGTGCTTGTACGTAACCGTAGAAGTTAGCAATTGCGCGTTTCTAAAGTAAGCACACTTAATACCACGAGTTTGAATTCTACTGTAGAAATCTATAGTGGCTAGATTATACGTCAACGCACTGTCAGTGCATCTTGCTCGCACGTTACGTCGGAGGTTTGTTTTCAAAGTTCCTAGACGATTCAGTGCTGTTTTAGTAAATTGGTAATTATTTAAGTAGTGGTTTTTTGTTCACATCGAGTTTTTTATAGAAATATTTAATGCTTATACGGAAAATATGTAACCAGCTTGCCTACCATGGAAAATTGGCCTTGACGGGAAAACCTTTTGTCACTCCAAAGATGGAGATACAAATCCGCAATCGTTCGATTTTCGTGGTAGTATAAAAAAAAATGTTTTCGGTTAGCATGAAAGTCGGCAATGAATTTTCAGTGTTTTGGGTTGAAACTGTTGAAAGAAGCCAATTTAGGGCATTTTTAGAAAAAAGCGTATCATTTTGAAGAAAATGGGTCCTTGATTTTCCATACAAAATAATTAGTCAGTTTCGTAACGGCCCATACAAAATGTATGAAAAAATGCATTACGAAACTGACCAAACAAAGAAATTGGTAAACTTTTTTCTTAAAATGCCCAGGTAGGCTGGTATTCGTATCATTAATTTCTAAAAATCATATAATAAAGGACACTCTATTAGAGAGTGGCGGAGCGTCAAACGTTCTTTGGGCAAGCCGGAGCTGTATTGGCCTACGTTTTCTTTGAGTTTTAAGAAAAAATGTGCTACATAGGCTCACGCAAGGGAAGCCGGCAGGAATCGAGTTCTATGAACGCCCCACAGCTACCCAATGCTACCTTTAGGTACCCATTTCTAAAATTAAGACAACATTCATTAAAATGTATAAAATCGATATACTTAATGTAATGCTCCGATCGCGTGAAAAAGTTTATGTATTAGGTACCAATCGAAGTTGTCAGACGATAAATTGTGAATGTCTCACGCAAGCATTTTATACTGCAATTGTACGAGTACATTGATTTAGATTTTATTTGCATTTTTTTACAAGTCTATTGAATGATATTGGTAGTTTATTATTCATAGATAATATACTTAAAGAACAGTTGTTTTTATCCTGAACTCTGAAGGTAATGTACCATTGTGATTTTCCATATAAGTACTAAATAGTGTATTAAGGGCGGTAACACTTCACAGTCCACACTGAGCAGCGGCTGCGTGCGGCGTGGGGTGCAAACTGTGTGATTGTGATGATAAACGTTTTCATCACACTTCCTCGTAATAAATGTTATTACACTCAGACGATGCGCTATGTAAATCCTCTACATGTCATATTTGTTTCTAACCTAATACTCGTCAAATTTTGAGTTCAGCAGGTTCGATAGTTATATCAGTACATTCTTACTATTTTACATCGAATAGCATTAATTATAGCTTGGTTTTACGGCCCATTTGCTGACATGCGCAACCTACATTCTATGAATTATATAATTTTTATTGTCACTGCACATTGTCATTATAAGTGCATTAAAGATAAGCATTATCGCCAAACGTGTGTTTAGTTATATTGATATTATTCCTGACATATTGGTACCTGTTCATTCTGCATCATTCTGACATACGAACCTAGGTACATATTGAGAGTACCTACAAGTCTACAGGCGCGGGACTAAATCGGCTCTAACCGCTCTTGCTGCGTCGGGCTTCTAACAGACTCTCGTTAGTAATCCTGTCCTCCCTAGATGCAAAATGTACTACTCTTCTGACGACCCAGTATCTTTTTGAAAATAGCCAAGTCATGGGAGGTGTACGGCTCCCTATATGTACTTAGTATTTATGTGCTACCCATCAATCCGTTGTTGACAAATTTAATCATGTCCATCCTCGGGCCTTGTAACCGATGTGTACTCGATTGGAATGGGATATAGCTTATTATAGTGACATTAGTCACAATATTGTTAGCTACGAAACATCCAATCAACAGTTAATGACCTTCGGATTTTTTTTATTATTTTAAAGCGAGGCTGGATTTTGTAATTGCAATTTTCAGCTTACGTTTGTTTGAAGATGTTCGTCTAATATTTGTTTGATTTTACATATACATTGAAAATCATATAATATAATTTAAACTATCGTGAGTCATACTGACATTAAATTGCACCCGATGCCCCGATGCCCGGATGTATTATGTACTTATTTGATTATTATTTTTTGTTTTTTGTTCACATTGCTATTGACAATTCTTACTGGGAGATATATAACTCTAAACCATACAACCCTATTATTCCGCCTACATGTATTTGACATTTCGATTCATTGTTATTACTATTCGATATTTTTGATTTGTAAGTATTGACATACTTACTGTTGATTTTTATTATTAGATTAAATTGTATTACACTCATGACGATCCTCCTTATTGGGAGACACAATTTCATTATTATTGTTAATTATTATTATTATACTTTAATTAATTCGTGTTTGTGACGATCATGATGGAAATTCGTATAAATTTATTGAAATGTAAACTTATAATGTAATTATCTTTCATGAAATAAAAATCTATCTATCTATCTATCTATCTATTATTATGCGTTATGCCCGAACCGCGAAGGTAACAATACCACTCTGTCCGACGATGACTTCCCGATGCAGTCGAAACATGTCACGCCTATTGTGATAAATATACAAGAGTTTTAACCGTTGCAAATTGCATGGGCAATTTATGAATGAATTCATTCATAAACTGCCCATGCAATTCTGAACGCGATAGTACATTGAAAATACTATGTAGTTTGTATGAAAAAATGAAAACCTGCAGAGTAAACCTACATAATTTTAAATAGAAAACTCCCGTGAGTATTAGACATATTAATATACTTAGACCGGGTTACTCACGTCTATAAAGCGCAATCGCGGCAAGCGCTTCTCACTCATGATTATGGGGCGCGGACCGTCCCGAAACATGTCGAGCTATTTTCGACTTTATAGACGTGAGTAACCCGGTCTAAGTATATTAAACCTACATAATTTCTAAAAGTTGTTAGGTAAGAAATCTACGATTTTTTTTTGCTCCTGTTATGGGGCCCACGCGGTATATGTTAAAGTTCAGCTGATTCGACCGAAATAGGTATATATATTAGGCGAAACGAAAGTTGCATAGTTTTTTTTTGCAGCGTTATTTTCCGCGATAGTAAATATTGTATAATATTGACAATATGCGGGACCTGCATGTACACTTTACAAGTGATGTTGACTCTACACGCTACATCATTATAATAGAGTGCAATCATTGAAAGTACCGTGGTGGTTATATCTAAGTAGATACGATCGCATAGCTGGTATTTTATCTGTTTGTGGTAGCGATTGAAGGCAAATTCGACTCGTTTTACAGATGTCTCGTGATACAGCGCTCAAAGCTGTTTTTGGAAAACCTAGATATATTTTTAAATAAGTTTCTAAACTGTGTATAGAAACTGAAAGTTCTGCTGAACCTTTGATTTCAAATATATACTCGTAGATTTTGTCCACGTATTATTAATTAATTAATTAAGTTCGAGTATGTGCGGTTTATTTCTGCATTTTTTTATGTATATTTCTTTTATTTTGTTGTGCCAATGCAACGTAATGAACGAATGCACGTAAATTTCAAAAGTCTACCTTATACGGTTCATAAGATGCCCTAAGACAGAGAAACCTTTATTCCTTAGGATCTAAAACTACGGTCTTTAAAAATTCACAATATGTATAGGTATATGTATCTTCGTCTTGCTCCTAACACTACTCTGGTAGAAGCCAGACATACTTTAGACTCTGGTAGAGGACATACTTTAGAAACGCTCTGTAGTAACGCCTCCGGCTACTTACACATAGGTATCATAAAAATAAGTTTATTTTCTTTTGGGTAAGGCCCTCTAAAATATTTCGTTGTGTTCTGCCAGAAATATAAATGTTACATTTTAACTATAAAACTCTCGTGAAACTCGAACGTATTAAATAATATTTAAAACGGGTCACTCACGTAATTTAGTAGATTTTCGCTCGACATGTTTCGTTCTTTATACGAAAACGTCATCAGGAGCGACCACTCGCGACAGAGGCAAGTCGTACACTTGTGACCCGTTTTAAATATTATTTTATATGTTACGAACTTGTTTACTGCTAGTTTGATGATCGTGATTGGTCAAGATCCTGTGCGACTGCTGAGTCAAGCCACCGGGTCCGCTTATAGCTGCGCCTGCGGCGGACTTCCCTGCGCGCGCGCACGGTGACGCTAATGATTGCTGCAAGGAAGCCGGCTGGGGGCCGCTCGCGTGGGTTCATGGGCAAGCATTTAATTTGTTATTCAAAATCTAATAAAATTGCACTTTGTTTAGATTAGGAAATAAAGAAGGCTGATGACTGACAGATCAGGGTGCGTAGCCAAGATGCCAATCGCTCACGCTCAGTCGCTAACGAAACGCAACTGTCATTGTCACACTAATAAGGAAGAGTGATAGAGAGAGGTAGCTGCGATACGTTATTAAGCGTGAACGATTGGCATCTTGGCTACGCACCCCGGGACAATCTGTCAGTTTCTAAAGAAAGCGTCACGTGAACTCCGAGGGCTCCGAGCTATCACGTGATTCTTTTTATAGAAACTGTCATGTCGTCCCGGATCGGATCGGATTGTTGTGAGTCATCTTTTATGAAGCGTTTTTTAAGCGACTAAAGAAAAGTTTGAAAGGCACGTATGCTGTATAGGCAGGTGATTTTACTCTTTTACTATTAAATTCCATCAACACAACTGAGTATCTCACCTAAAACATTTTTTTTGCATCAAATAAATGGCACACGACGCAAGTTATCTTAAAATATATTTGGTACATAAATAAATAAATGCTTTGTAGGCAGGGTCACTACCAACTAGGCTAGGAGGCCGTTATCATTATCTACGAGTGAACTATACGAGAGTTAGTTGCTAGTTGCCAATGGCTATTAGCAATTTAAATCTCTAGGATGTGTTTGTTATGGAGTGTCTTTACACAGGGATTCCTTGGATGTAACCCAATGGGGGCTACTGTTTAGTTATTGACCAGGCGGCGCCACTCATGTGAGTCATGAAACATGAAAGAATTGTCAAAGTTTAAAAGTTTTCCGCCAGACCCATGACGTTCCATTAGCGCCTTAATTGATTTGCGGTAAGCCCCATTGGAGTTGCAAGTTCATACCTACCCTAAAATACGATACCAACACTCATTTGGCCCCTTAGCATAACTTGTCCAAAACGCGCCTCTTCATAGGTACTCTCCTCTTCTTCTGCTTAATTCTTGACAGAGTGGTCGTGGTCATCATGATATTGTGACCTGAGTGACACGATTTACAATTCTTTGCCATTCTTCTCTGACAGCGGCTCTGCGAGTGCCCACATGTAATGGCCCATCTATCGCTGCTTTCACCTGGTCTGTCCATCTCATAGGGGATCTACCGCGAGCTCGGGTCCCCACAACTTTACCCTGCACGATAGGTACAAATCATATGTAATATTGCTTTTAAAATTGTATGAGCAGTTTATGAATGAATTAATTTATAATGATAAATATCCTCATAATCTTAAGGAGCACGGTCCTAAGGACTGACTTGAAGTTTGATTACTATCCCAAGAGATAGCTTTTTCAGGACTAATTAGTTCAATGAAATTGAAAAAGAAAAACAATTGAAACAGAGTTGCATTTTTTTTGTTGCATTTGATTTTAAAGAAACTCAACCTTATTTTCTATTCTTTTGTTTTCTTATTAAATTTTTTGTTTGTTGGGCCGCGGAAGGCTAAGACGGCTTGGTATCTATCGCTAATTTCCATATTTTACGCTACGAGCTAGCTATACATAGAGATACCGTGTCACGCCATACTTTGACAAAATAAACGAGACGTCCGTCATAGGTTTATGTGAAAAACCGGATTAGGAAGTGATGGGTTGATCAGTAACAGCTGAGTCAGCCAGGCTCGGCCGTGCAGAGTGACATGACTCAGTGACCTTTCATAATTCCCGCTACTCATTTTACTTTTGCACCTTTTGTCCTTCTGTTTTTCCTTGTCGTTTGTCGCCAAATCATCTCACAAAAACAGTCTAATAGGCTTTGTAGTCAACTAGGGACCCTTATAATTTCGCCATGTCTGTCCGTCTGTCTGTCCGCGGGTAAGCTCAGTGACCGTTAGCGCTAGAGTGCTTAAATTTGGTACAAATATACATATCAGTCACGCCAACGAAGTGGTAAAATATAAAGTGGGAAAAAAATTTTTTTAGGGTACGCGTAAAATGGGCGATGTTTTTTTTTTCATTTGAACCTTAGGGTTTGAGGTATCGTTCGATAGATACATATTTAAAAAAAACATAGGGATTTTCTAAAAACATTTTTAAAAAGTGAATATTTTCGGAAATAATCCCTCTAAATTTTAAACCGCAAGTCCAAAAATATGAAAAAATTTATGACAATAGAGCTAAGAAGACTTTCATGGAATATTATTTTGTACTTGGTCAGTTGAGCCATTTTTGATTTTTTGCAAAAAACGTATCTTCCCAATTAAAAGGGCGTAAAAGTAGTAAGAGCTGCCACGATAGGTACTCCTTTTTTATTGTTCTGAGCATGGTATTGGTACCTATCTATTAAATCTCTTTTTAAATTCGCCTATTGTGACACACGGTAAAGTCGGTAAACTACGTAACCCTACACCGAGCATGGCCCGACATGCTCTTAATTGGCCGGTTTTCTTTTTCTCAACTTCACTTTACTAGTACCTAATAAAGTTGATTAAGCCACATGTAACTACTTATTAT
Organism: Lathronympha strigana; assembly: GCA_949128165.1. Lineage (NCBI taxonomy): Eukaryota > Metazoa > Arthropoda > Insecta > Lepidoptera > Tortricidae > Lathronympha > Lathronympha strigana. The sequence continues at coordinate 21,860,702 of OX421912.1, forward strand.
GTACTTATGTTATGTATGCGTTAAAATAATACCATAGGGGCAGTTCAGTTTGCGTAATTACCCGAAACGCGTAGTAATTGCGCTTGCCCGCTTTGTTTGTTCGCGTATTTGCTGTTTATTACCCATCTAGCACAGAAACGGCAATTTAATATATTATTGGTGGTATTATACCTAATTAATTTTAATGCATGAACTCGCCAAGACGTCATATTACGATTTTAAGCTAACATGGTCATTTGCATTTAACTAATATCTAAAACGGGATAATTACCATGTATGTTTGTTTAATTGAACACCCGATATTTCGGCACTGTTGCAAGCGGAGTAAAGTGACGAGCTGCGAGATTTTAGTTGTGATCTACCCACACGCCATAGCGATCTACCCTCTACATACACGCCATAGCGTTTTAGATATTAGTTATATATACAATGTCATGAGAAGATGGATTTAAGGTTAAGTAGTCATCTTAGAAAGCTAGAGCTGCAAATAAAAATATTTAGCTTCAATAATTCTTACTGAAAATACAAGTGTGTCGGTCAAGACCGTCGGTAAAGGGCAATTAATGGAGCTGGTTCACACTTGGGCCACGTCACTGGTCATTAAAGATGTATTCGGCTGCCGAAGGTCCGCTGCGTCTAAGCCTTGCCTAGTAGGTATAGTACGTGACCAACATTAATATAACATGGGTACGCTGCGTCTTTTGCAGCAAGAAAATAATGCTAAAATTGTAGGGCCACTTGCACCACCCCGGGTTAGCCACATAAACCGGAGTTAATTATTTTTTAGATAATATTTAAAACGGGTCACTCATGTAATTAAGTAGATTTTCGACTAAATTACGTGAGCCATATTATTTAATATGTTCGATTTTCACGAGAGTTTTATAATGAGTTTTTGTTTGGAATTTGATTGTTTATCTCCGTGTTAGCGGCTAACCCTGAGTGCATGTGAGCTTTAGTAACTGAAAACCAATGAATATTATAGAGTACGTGCGGTAACAGAAGAGTACGCATAGATTTACAAACAACAACTCTTCTCTTTCCGTATAGACTCAACACTAAAACCATGAATGGAATATTTAAGGATCTCACACTAGCACGGGACGGGACGGGGCGGGACGGGAAAATTTGTCAAGCTCTATAGAAAGAATCACGTGATAGTTCGGAGCCCTCGGATGTCACGTGACGCTTTCTATAGAAATTGACAGATTTTCCCACAAAACAGAGAGACTAGTCTCTCTGTTTTGTGGATTTTCCCGTCCCGCCCCGTCCCGTCCCGTGTAAGTCATCCTTTAACATTATTTACTCTCTGATTATTTGATTAAGTGTTACAGTTACAGTCAAATTTAGATAATTTCGATAACAAATCACATCAAGCACTTTAAGGATTTTATAATACGTATAGAACTATAGATGGGTACATTTTCAGCTATCTGATATATGATAGCGACTTGGTTTTTTTTTACTATACCCGTCGGTACCAAACAAGCTAAGCTAACAACCGGGATGGAAAGCGGTCACGGTAGGCTATGGACTCCTGCAACACCAGGAATTGTTGAATTTTAAACTGCATTTAATAATATAATATTTTCTTGTAATAAATACCTACTTCGCACCTTCACATTTCTAAATTTGCATGCCACGATATGGCGGAATGTACATGGAACACCTTTTTCTATCTACCTGTAACTGTTTATAACCTGCATTCATGCAAATAAATGTATTTCATTTCATTTTTCATTTTCATTTCAGGGGTGTCACAAACTTATGCACTAATTTTCTGAAGAAACCCAACAGTAGTCCTACGGGAAAACTTCGAACGTACAAAAAAGTTCACTCTGCCCAGGCTGTCTGTTTAAAATCAGATATTTTATGACTTTAATGATGTGTTTTGATTATCGAGGATCTTTATTATCGACTATAATACATACCTAACTTAAAGTGATTTAGTAATTAACTAATTATCACGCGAGTCTCGACCGTGTGTGTATTTTAATGTTTATTTATGAGAGTTAAGCACATTAGCTTTGTTCTTATTCATTTCATAATCATAATTACAGTTTTTTGTCTGTTTCACAAACAAACGAAATAGTTCCGTTAAAAAAAAAATGCTAATAATATGCAATGTTTTTCAATAGGTTTTCCGAGTTTTGTATTGTATGTAAAGCTTGTGTACGAAATATGAATAAAATAAATATGATGGTAAAGGCCAAGGTCGCAGCTGGTGGGTGCCACACTGCTGAAAAATTCATAAAACGAAGCAAATCGATATATCGGAAGCAATAGGATGCCTTATTGAAGACCAATTAATGTCGTATCGTATAGGTAGCCATTTTGTAATCATGGATACTTGTCCTGATCTATGGCTATAAATTAACTTATAATTGTGATTTAACAATACCGGTATTATTTTGGTTAGTAGTGAAGTACCGAAATACTTTGCTTATTAAATTATACATCGTGTAACTAAAGTCCCGTACAGCCGATCAAAAATGCACATATCTTCATATGTATGATCGAGTGCTACATATATGTAGAGCAAAAAATGTTCTTCTAACAACTAAACTTAATCCATACTGCATGTCCAAAGACACTAATATTAGCTGTGGTTACCTTTAATTAGATAGGCATCTACCTCTTATTATATGTAAGTTTCAATTGTAATAATGATGTATTATCTGTTGGTGATCCTAAATAAATAAATATAAAAATATAATATAACAAAATATTATTTCTAGGGTTCCGTAGTCAACAAGGATGGACATATTGGACATACAGACATGGCGAAACTATAATCGCCATGTCTGTCTGTCCGTCTGTCTGCAGTTTAGCTCAGTCACAATTCGTAGTAGAAAGCTGTAAATGGTTATGAATATACATATCAATCATGCCGACAAAGTGGTAAAATAAAAAGTAAGTAGAAATACTTTAATTATAAGGGAAACCCTTTTTAAGTACCCCTTACTTACACTTAGCATGGCCCGACATACTCCTGGCCGGTTTTTTCGAATTTAAAATACAGGATGAAAACTGTGAGTCAAATTTAAACTCTGATAAAGTCGCGGGTGACGTTTAATTTTGATGATTGAGAGGATCTACTGACCACTTATAAATAAATAATAAATATTATGGGACAATCTTACACAACTACACAAGTCGACCTAGTCCCACGGCAAGCTCAATAAGGCTTGTGTTCTGGGTACTAGATGACGATACATATAAATAATAAGGCTTGTGTTACGGGTACTCAGACAACGATATATATAATATACAAATACATAAATACATAGAAAACATCCATGACTCAGGAACCAATATCTGTGTTCATCACACAAATAAACGCCCTTACTGGGATTCGAACCCAGGACCATCGGCTTAGCAGGCAGGGTCACATACAATAATAATAATAGGGTCACATATAATAGATAGATACATACATATAAATACTTAAATACATAGAAAACATCCATAACTCAGGAACAAATATTCGTGATATTCACACAAATAAATGCCCTGACCAGGATTCGAACCCCGGACCGCCTGCTTCGTAGGCAGGGTCACTACCAACTAGGCTAGGAGGCCGTTAAACTTATAGACAGGCTAGACAGAATAAAGAACATTAAACGCTCTCGTATCCTACCAATATCCTGTATAAACAGGAGCACACTGCAGTGCGGTAGATAATGCTCGTACAACCCCACTTAGCAATAAAATGTACGCTGCAGATACCGCACACGCCGCAGCCATCCCGATGCTGCAGTAGTTGGTACCTGTGACGTCAGTGGCCCAGAAGCGTTGGAGGCCCAGCGGTAACGTGCGACTCTCTAACCGAAGGACGCGGGTTCAAACCCGGGCTTGTATCAATAAGTTTGTTGAAATATACGAAATATCGATGAAGGAAATCATCGTGGGCATCGTCCGGGTTAATCCCGATAAGGCCTAGTTTACCCTCTGGGTTGGAAGGTCAGATGGTAGTCGCTTTCGTAAAACTAACGCCAAATCTTGGGATTTGTTGTCAAAGCGGACCCCAGGCTCCCTGAGCCGGCATAAGCCGGGAAAACGCTAGAAAGAAGGTGACATATAAGCATACGGCTCGCCCGATGGAAAGCGGTCACCGTAGCCTATGGATACCTGCAACTCCAGGGGTGTCACGAGCGCGTTGCCAACCCATTAAAAACTTGTACTAAAATATATGGACTATAGGACTTAATTGCCTGAGCTTAAAGGTCGTGTATATATATTTTCGGCACTTTGGTTGTATTCATATTCATAGATGTGTGGCTGACTGTATCTACCCTCCTTTATTCAAGAACCCCTATACAGCGGCCCCTCAGAGCGTAATTGATATACTTATCTCTTATTCCTTAAAAGTAAAGACAAAGTTAAATGTAATCAAAATTAACTAACAGATTTGTTTTCTACGGACACTAAATATTAACACGAAGAAGAGATAACCAATATGAAATACTTTTTGTTTTCTTACCCAGAAATGAGTGAAATGACACTCACATGATACGACTCGCATTGTTTCGCACGCGACTGATTTCATCGGAACCGATAAAGCAGACGTGCGACGACAATGCAGTTTCTGCTGTTATTACACTTATTACTCTGATTGAACCAAGATACCTTATTTAAGATAACATAAAATGACAGACTTTTATATCTTTCACATATAAAAATATTCATTGGTATGCATTTCCCTTTTAAACTGAGCCTTTACCAATTCGCCTTTGTTTATTGTTACCAAACCGCAAGTGCTACCTGCCTGCATAAATAAGGTTCGGTCACGTTAAGCGTTTCTTGAATTACGACTCTATGGCTTTGGCAATAAGATTCAATATGAATTAATTGAGAAAACAACATGTGGTGGTCCTTAGGATTTACCTAAGATAAATATGGCTCGTGCGTAAGATGTAATGTATTTTTATTCTTTTTTCTTAAGGAATAGAGTTGATAATGGCAAAACAGTTAAGTGTAGTTCCGATTTTTTGCATATTCGGCGCCGGCGCCTCATAGACAGGTAATGCCATTGTTGAATACAATTGCTTCGGTGTACAATCGGTAAGGGCTCAGCTGAAAAGAGACCAAGTTATACATCAACCTCTTACACAAACCGATGCACTTCCACAATAAACTCAAGGCTTGAGAAAGAATGAAAATGGATAAAATAATAATCGGAAGCTCTAGGAAATATAGCTACGTCAGTTTCTTATGCGATATTATAGCAGCCTGTATGCCTTGATATCAGAATTCTACTAAACATTTGTGCTACTCTTTCCCAATATGGCAAATCCACACATCGTAAACGCATTATTCCAAAAAGTGAATTAAAGACAGAGATAAAAGTGATGCCCATACACGTCTTTTAAGTAAGTACGGTTTGTCGGAACGGTTAATCAATTTATTAATGGTTTGTTTCCAAGTTTCCTACTAAATAAGGAAATATGCATGCCTCAGTAGTTCCACAAAAACAAAGCAAGAAAACATACCTGCGGCGCTCATTATGTTTCCGACATTTCCGAGTAACTTTTCAACATTTTTCAAATTATTCGGTCAAATCTCGACTTAAACTTCTAAGAAATTGCAATAGCATACCTACATTGCATAATGCATTCCGAAAAAGTTCTATCTTCGCGCAACAATATCAGACAATAATCTTATTTGTAGAGCCATAAGAGAGCCATAAGAGATATTTTTGCACATGGCTGTTCATATCCTACCGAATAAATTAGGAGGAATGTGCTACATATTTTCACCTCGCCGCCTTAAATTTCATTTTGCCCGTTTTCGCCACTAAACGTGAAATCTTAACAAATTTATGTGACGCAAAGTGACGTTGCGAGGACGTTAAATTATGCTAAATTTCTCCAGCAAAATTGCAGTTAACTTTTTGCCGTGACGTTGCAATATTCTAGAGAATGCAACGGTTAACCGTTTTTGTATGAAAAAAACCTTGATTTCGGTTAAAACCGAGTTTTTTTTGCACAAAAAATAACCAATGGAATCCTTTGTTGACTGGCAATGGCTGTCATTTCCTATACTTACTTTTAAAGTCTGGTATTTGGATTGTCGTTTGTTACTCAAGATGCCGATGGCGTATCTAGAATATTTTTTAGTTTTTTGTTTGCAAAATGTTGTTTAGTGTGTAATATTGATAGCTAATTGTGCAGTAAACTAACGAAGCAGTAGGTATACCGCTAATGAAGAATTAATCCTGAAACGAGTTCAGTCACTCCTTTATAGTCATCAACCGGCAATCCCGGGATCTTAGCCCCCTGAGAAACTATTTTTAAGTTTTATAGCTATAAACTTAACATATAGCGAGTCCAATTACCTACCCAAAAACGTCGCCCAAGTGGCAATATACTATTATATTTATATAATATACTGAAATATTGATAATACGTGACACTGGCAAAACTGTCCACTCTCGGACAAAGCGATCAACATCGATGCATCATAGCTTGGTGAGAATCTAGTTATCAGTGCTATCACCCTATTTTTATTGATTCCCATTAACTTTAAGGGGAGATTCTTCAGGTTAAATCAATATTACAGTTTTTGAGATATTCAATAAATTTTATTAGCTGAACCACTGTAAAGCAGGTGCAGGGTTACTCAATAATCTTGTACTATTTAAGCTGTGTTTTGGCACGCGCTGTCATGTCTAAAGTATTTCAATTCATTATAATTTCGCCTTAAGGATGACTCACACCAATCCGATCCGATCCGGGACGATCTGTCAGTTTCTATAGAAAGAATCACGTGATAGCTCGGAGCCCTCGGAGGTCACGTGACGTTTTCTATAGAAACTGACAGATTGTCCCGGATCGGATCGGATGAGTATGAGTCATCCTTTAGTCTTCGACCTTCGTCCCCTAATCGCGGATGTTTCCCCAGGAATTTCCCCAGGCGATGCTACAACAAGCATTTGAGCTCCAAAACAATAATCCACTCGCTTGTGTGACCAACACTTAACTGAACATCTTTATTGCAACGGGCATACGGTTTACCGGTCAGAAGTAGCTGTTTGTACTGTTGCGATAGGAATTGAACAGTGATTCGCGAAAGATACTCACATTACGTGCACGACAATGCATCGTACGATGGATCGAGTGACCGTTGCCAACGCAATTGTTAGCCCATCAACGAGTGAGACTTAACTAGTTTAGGTATAGGTATAGGTAGTGTATGTTCGTAATGCCTGTGCCTTGGGATCGACTTGGGATACCGGTATTTTTTCTATACAAAAAGAAGAATATTGTTTTCGTTCTTTGACGACGGTGTTACTTACCTAAATAAAAGATTGAGTTCTAGATAAACAGCATAAAACATTGGGCTACGTATATGGAGGTTTTACCAAAAACTGGTTGCGATCCCTGCCTGCGACTTCGTTCAAATGTTTTGCTTGTCATCCGTAAGGTACTTCTTCCGCTGTCATCAACTCATCATACTGAATCCTCTTGGAGCTCTGGCGAACTTACTCACCAACAGAAACACAACACTATGAGTAGGGTCTAGCGTTATTAAACTGTGGTATTATACAGTTGCCGTCAGATAATACTGACCGGGCAAGGTGCTGAAAAATAGAGCCATGATCAAACATTTTTGATTTAAAACTTTGACCGCTCAAGTATATAATTACGCAGGTAGGTACATATGCAAAAGCTATGTCAGAGACGCATTTTAGCAAATATTTGCAAAACAAAGTGTGCGTCACATCACATCACTCAGAACGAAAGCAAACTTTTTTAAAAACATACTAAAATCCTAAAAACAAATGACTACCGATTGTTTTTGCTCAAAGATCGAGACCTTGTCAATAATGTAACCGAAGTAATTATTCATCATCTCATCATAAATACTTAATATAATATACTAGGTACTTAAATATTTTTTCAATACAGTTGCTCAAAAAGTGCCCTTTTTTTGGCTGTTTTGCGTGCGCAAAGTTTGTTTTTGCGAACTAGTGCTTTTTACTTTTCCAATCTTTTTAAATTTAGTTGTGTTCCAATTCATGACTGCTTACCAAAGAGTATTATTGTTCGTTAGCTTTACCGAGCCGTAATAAAACTAAATACCTACTATTAACGCAATAATATTAAAGATATTGATATTTCATATTTCAATAATTACTTCTTCATCATACTAATGATCATTCATTAAAAATATTAACATTGAAAACAGTTCTTATAAATCTGTGTGTATGAAACGGAACAGAGCCTACGAAACGTCAGTCAAAGTAGAGGCGTTTTTCAATTAGGTAAACATGTTCGAAGGGCCTCTAAGACATGACGATACGATTTGTCACATGCGATTTATTATTTTGTTAATGAGAAATAATGGTTATGATATTGAAAATGAGTAAGTAAGTAAAGATAAGATAAATATTTTGAAGATGTTCTTGATAGTTTAGTTACAATAGTGTTACGGAAGTAATAAAAAACTTCCAAATTCGTTCTTATGTATTTAATTTTTTTTCAATACAGTTGCTCAAAAAGTGCCCTTTTTTTGGCTGTTTTGCGTGCGCAAAGTTTGTTTTTGCGAACTAGTGCTTTTTACTTTTCCAATCTTTTTAAATTTAGTTGTGTTCCAATTCATGACTGCTTACCAAAGAGTATTATTGTTCGTTAGCTTTACCGAGCCGTAATAAAACTAAATACCTACTATTAACGCAATAATATTAAAGATATTGATATTTCATATTTCAATAATTACTTCTTCATCATACTAATGATCATTCATTAAAAATATTAACATTGAAAACAGTTCTTATAAATCTGTGTGTATGAAACGGAACAGAGCCTACGAAACGTCAGTCAAAGTAGAGGCGTTTTTCAATTAGGTAAACATGTTCGAAGGGCCTCTAAGACATGACGATACGATTTGTCACATGCGATTTATTATTTTGTTAATGAGAAATAATGGTTATGATATTGAAAATGAGTAAGTAAGTAAAGATAAGATAAATATTTTGAAGATGTTCTTGATAGTTTAGTTACAATAGTGTTACGGAAGTAATAAAAAACTTCCAAATTCGTTCTTATGTATTTAATTTTTTTTCGCATCTGTATTGAAAAACGTCGTTCGATACACGTGCGGACATGTCATTTTTCACTCATCCCGAGTATTGCCACTCGCCTACGGCTCGTGTCAAGATACCTCGGGACTCGTGAAGTAATGACATACTTTCCGCACTAGCATCGAAATGTACTATTTCGCATCTGTATTGAAAAACGTCGTTCGATACACGTGCGGACATGTCATTTTTCACTCATCCCGAGTATTGCCACTCGCCTACGGCTCGTGTCAAGATACCTCGGGACTCGTGAAGTAATGACATACTTTCCGCACTAGCATCGAAATGTACTATTTCATACCTGTTTGTTGTTTCATACCTGTGGGGCGCCTTGCTTGAATAACAATTAGGTCCTGTTGTGACCATCTAGATGCACGACTTTATTTTGGTCTGCAATTTTCCCAAGATTGCATCTTATTTGTGCAGCAAGGGGGTGGTAGGATTCGTCGTTTACCACGACTTAGAGCAGATCTAGATAGACTGCTTTTATGATAAAATCGACAAACCAATTCAATCTCGATATAAATCAACAACCTCTCACCACTATTCTTATTTTCCATACGCACCTTTAACTGCCTACACTGCGAATTGAGAGAGATATATTGCTTTTATACTTTAATTTATTGGATAAGTGGTATTTTCGAGTCCAATTGTGCCATCGACATTTTGAAATAACCATTTTGATCCGTTTTGCGACGGCATAAAGTCTATGAAATGAGAGTGAAATGTGTTGCTGTCTATACCATCGATTACCATGTTATCTGATAGGATTACTTTGCTAGTTGGGACTGTTTGTATCTCGAGGAAGGGGTAGCACTTCCAACGTGACTGGGGGTCATCCGCGTAACCTTCGCCGACCCGTCATGTGACTTGCACGCTTTCTCAGCGATCTCTAATATTACTTTACGTGTTTATTTTCAAATGAGGTAGTAGTACTAGTAGTCGCATTGACCTGTTTGCGTGGCGATGGGCAGCTGTGTGTTATGAATGTCTGAGGTTTTGTTAGGAGATGGGTGACAGCCCGTCCAGTACTTGACCATTACTATTTCTTTTGTTTTTATCTGTATTATATTGTTGTTGTGTGAGTGTTGTTACTCGGCGTACTGGTGAATTATAAATAATGCTGTTGTAATATATTTGTAAATAAATAAATAGATAATGGACAATGTAATGGGACGCTAAATGCAAAAAATCCACATTAAGTCGTTTATACTTTTGGGAGCGCTTTTTAAGATTGACACCGGTTATTATCTGTTAAATATTGAGGTTTTAAAATTAATATCTCTATGGAATAGGTAGTTATTTCGTTCCTACTTGCGGACCTCCTTTCACACAATTCTTGATAGTCAAGTTCATCATGCTCGATGCCTTTCTCGGAAGCATGTAAATCTTAATACAAGCGGAAGTCTCTGTTTAACTTCTTTTATTGGACTTATGCAACAACTTGACTTGACTTGTATTACAAGTTACAAGTTTTTAAGAAACGGTGGTCTGGGGCGTTACCATTACGTCTTACACTTAACGCGATTCAGTTGACCACTTAAACTGAGTCGCTTCCATACAACTAGGCCTGAACTAAACCTTAACTGAATCGCGTTAAGACGTCATGGTAAAGCGCTTGATCTGCTCAATCATTATTTTTAGAGTCGGATATATTTAATTTGGTTTCGAAGGAGTGAGCCTGGGTCGTACACCAGTCTTTCAATTCAATTCAATTTTATTCCATATAAAACAATATACATTGTGTTTGAATTTTTAACCTACTTAAATCTATAAGTTAGCCTATTTAATTTATACATTAAATACATTTTCACTTCATAGTTAAATACATTGAAAACATTGACAAAAAAAACTAAATAGGTACATAATTACGAGTATGACTAATATCTTTCATCGTCAAAAATTAAGCATTATATCATAATACTCGTACAATATAAAATCATATATATAAGCAGAACGTTAATAAGAAAATAGCTTGGTAACCTGCCGAATGTTGTGCTATCCTCAGGTTTGTTTTAAAGGTAAGTACAAACAAGTTGCATTTATGATATACTACCCGAACTAAATGTGCCTAATTTTTATTGTGATTTATATCGCTCAAAAGTAAAACCAAAAACTTGAGTTGATCAAAACTGTGGGCATTGTTTCGGGAACATAGGTAGGTAAATCCGCACAATTCTGTACCGACGAACCATGGGTATGACAACATGGGTGTGACCTAAACGAATGCAACTGCTAAATAGACTGACCTACTGACTTTCAAAATACTGCTAAAGGTGCTAACTGCAGTTAACAATGCTCAACAAATTGCAACAAATTGCATAAAATATAGGAACTACATTTTTTGAAACATTGTATCTAGACGTCACGAAGCCATCTGTTAATATAAATAAAATTTTAACGCTCCAGATTTCATAAAAATTTACTTTTATAAAGAAAATAATTTATTTATTTATACGCGCACATAAGGTTGTATTATGCGCCAACAAACTGTTCTGCAGTTTGGCGAAATTCCTGAGAAATGTGTTTTATTGTGTATTTTAGTAAATATTAAAAAAACTTATAAAACAGATCGGCATTATATTAAAGATTATACGAAGAAAACGGACAGGCTTTGAAGGTAGATACAATTTCACATAAACATTCTTCAATTGAGTGGAACTCTACTTCGAAAGGATTTTTCGAATTTCAGCCCCTAGAAGGTTGAAAGTTCAAAACGACGACGACGATCGGGTAGCCCAGTGGTTAGGGCGTCTGCCGCGAAAGCAGGAGGTCGCTGGTTCGATCCCAGCCCTTGGTCACTTTTTCTTTAGTATATGACATCTCTTTCAATTTATAGTTCAAAACGAGTTTATTTATTACTTAATTTATTTATTTACTCCTTATTGCACAAAAGAAAATACAAACGTACAACAGGCGAACTTAGTGCTATAAGGCATTCTCTACCAGTCAACCAGACGTCAGTTCAACGTCGTAGACAAAGTCATCTGAGGAGCCGAGATCTCCATAATCCCGTATGTAAGAAGCAATTTCATCATATGTAATGGTCTACGATTCTAAGCCCTTGACAATGATACCACTTATGGGCCTTATGGCACTTATCCAAGCCTCTCGAATGGGGCTATTCTCAGCAGTAATACTGTCATATAATGGAGTTTGACTTAGCTAAGTTTCCTAGATTTTAATAGCATAGAATGCGAAAATGTTAAGAAAACGTTTAAAATATCAATTTAAACTTTGACACTTCGTTTGCTAGGACGAGATAACTTGGTTTGACTCTAGTCGTGAGTAGAGTTTGTGGCTATAGCTTAAGGTTTAAGTCTGAGGGTTGATACTTGATAGGTGCTGGGAATAACCATAGAGTCAGACTAGAAAATGAAACCTGTCGAGAAAAAGCATGCTTGCTACTGACATATCGTTTTGTAATAGGTACCTATAATATATACTTAAATTGAAATTGGAAAGAGTCCTTCAATTGGCCTTCCCGGTAAAATTTAAAGTTTGGGTTAGGAACAAAATATAAATAATTCAAATCGGATGATAAAGCTAAGAATTACCAAGCAATTCTACTATGCCAACCGTGGTCTTCATCGTCAGATCTACTGCACCAAATTGATAGTTATTGGAACCAAATCACCAGTCATGTGTCTTTCAAATCTGAGGAGTTCCCTCAATTCCTCAAATCCTCATTAGAAATTAATTTTGAAAAAATATGGAACCAATATGGACTTCTAATCAAAAACCATTTTTTTTAATTTGTCAAGATATTACGGAGTTCTAATTCTGAGGTAAGTGAGGTAGGTACCAAACATAAAAAAAACACAGAAATTGATAACCTCGCCGGACCAAATTTTACTACATCGGTAAATTAGTAGGCATATTGGTAATAAGTAACATTGGTACATTATACAAACGTGTAACATATACGTACATTAACATACAATAGGATTTTTCCAAGATGACTCTTCGTTTAAACGTATTTACAACAATACAAGTTTCAGGGATTTATTTATTATCGTCTTTAAAGTCCAGAGTGGTCATTAACATTCTAGAAGAGTCGGGTCGCGTGAGGAGGGCTGGCCACTGATTGGATCATTGAACAAATTGCCGCGTCGGCATCGGCGCGAGCGCAGGATCACGTTATGCAATATACCACAAACCACCTTAGGCCCACATGCACCACCCGGGGTTAGCCACATAAGCCGGAGTTAAGCGTTTTTTGTATGGGATTTGACAGCTTAACTCCGGGTAACCGGCTAACCCTGGGTGGTGCAAGTGGGCCTTAGCTGTCAGAAAAACCACTAAACTTAGGTGTTTAACCAGAGACTTACATATTATAGATACAAAAACTTATAATCGCATTATGCAAAAAATCACATCCCGCCCTAGCTGTGGATGCTTAAGTAGATAATGTAAACAAAAAAATACGTTACCCATGGGTGTCCGCCCGCACCTATATTACCGTAATATTGGCCGTTTAGTCTGGCCAACAAAATTGTCAGTAACTTTAAAAAAAAATAACTACATATATCCATTTATTTTACGGTTGGCATTACAAGCGAAAGATAAAGACGGTATGATTTGCTCTGACCATGCAAATTCATCTATCCATGACGCGGTCTGTCCTTTGCGTACCTATGCCTACCGCCCTAAAGTATTGTAGGTACCTGTATATTACGACGCATTCCGGCTATTTTTAGCGTGAAAATGTCCATAAAGATCATATAAAGATGTATGGATACGAGTGGAAGTAGAATAAATATTTGCTTAGTGAGAAATTAAGGAGGTCATCATGTCATCGACTACTTAACAAGTCTGCCATGACTGTGCAGCATAAATTATGTAAAAAACGTCTAATTTTGCATTCAAAATTATGTAAACCTTATGTAAGAAGACAACTTAATCATTTAACTGTATACGAACTAATGTTTTTTATGGTAGTTACGACCACTACGTTTATTTTTATTTATTATCACTATGGCAGTCACGTTCCAACAAGTTTGTAAATGGGAAAGTGACACATAGCATGATAGCCAATAAAATGGTAACCATAGCTAGTATGATACCATTCATTGGAGTTCTCCATGATCTGTTGTTTCTTCGCATGCTTGCCGACAGTTGTGTCAGAGATTGGTCCGACACGTCACGGGAAATCATTAGCCGTACAATAGAGCGAGCGTGGTTCCTTATTGTTGAGGTCGTTCACAAATTGCTCTTTCGCGAACTATTAGTTGGTACACGTGAGCCCACCATTGCGATTGCGTGGCGAGCGAAATTCGCGTTCCTGTATCTTTTTCCTCTAAGGCAATATGATAGAGATAGAGGATACTGAAACTTTTGGTATTTACAGTAAACTCCTAGGGAGCGAGTCGTAGCCTCAGGAATACCTTTGGTTCCCTAAAGTTTTTACGGATTTGGAGATCATGAAACACTGGTTAGGATAGTTATTTTAGTAGTCAACTCATACGCACCAGCGCCTTATAGAGCACCTACGCGACTTACACAAGCTATTAATAAACCATGCTGTCTATCCATATGTTATAATTTCAGGAAAATGTCCTTTTTCCTGAAAGAAAGGATTGAATCACATTTATGATACTTTTGATTTTTTGTGTTTTTTATATGATTAAAACTTTCAATCCGAAGGGGGTTGATACGGCTCGTATCGTCGTACCAATGAGTTCTTCGGAACATATATACGAAATTCCATTTGATAATTAAGTATTAATCGCTTTTCGGTGAAGGAAACTGGACGGAGCACTAAGGCCTAGTTTACCCACTGGGTTGGAAGGTCAGATGGCAGTCGCTTTCCTAAAACTAACGCCTACGCTAAATCTTGGGATTTGTTGCCAAAGCGGACCCCAGGCTCCCTGAGTCGTGTCGTGGGATAAGCCGGGAAAAAAAAAGAAGATCATGAGTTGGTTTTCAATGAACCTTGTATTTTGAGCTTTGTAAAAACGATACCTATATAGATACTAGATAACAGTTCACGTTAATAATTGTTACATTGTATACTTGTAGTTACTTGATTGCCACCTCTCTACGCTTGACTATTTTAAGGGAAGAAGAAATTAGTTTCCGATATTTAAAATTCCATATTGTCTAGTCTAAAAGATAAAGTAAAGTAAGCTTATAATGTGTCACATGTCAAAGGTGAATCGATATTTCTTAACGACTTAAGTACATTACATTTATAGCCTACTACTACTATAGCCATGTATAGCCACCGAAATGAAGACATGAATTACAAAATACAGACGTACTTTTTTATACTATGACGGTGACAAACAAGCATACGGCCCGGCTGATGGTAAGCGGTCACCGAAGCCTATGGACGCCTGCAACTCCAGGGGTGTTACATGCGCGTTGCCGACCCTTTAAAAAAAGGAGGACTCGCTGTGTTGACAGCTAAAGGGGCAAGCTTTGCTCCGTGGGTCCCCGGCTGTCAACACAGTGAATCCTCTTGGAACTCTGGCGACCTTACTCACCGACAGAAACACAACACTATGAGTAGGGTCTAGTGTTATTAAACTGCGGTTTTCTGTAAGGTGCAGGTACTTCCCCAGATGGGCTCTGCTCCAGATTTGAGCGAGACGACATTCGTTGTGCTGTGCCCTACCACAAAAACGATGTGCATCCGCTGTGCCCATACCTCTCTTAACTTCTGTTAACTTAATTATTTATACCTACTTACCTACCTGCTATTGCTGTCAACACCTGTCTACAGATGTAGTACATCAAGTTTTTTACTAATTACTAAAAGTACCGAGGTCGATCGAAGTAGCATTATTGCTAGACTGACAAATACGAGGGTTGTGATTTTTTCATACCAAGACGAACGAATCATCAACGATCGTGTTCTCCAGTGTCAAATTACTAGTCGTCACAGTACGCTTATCGCATGCCAATTACCACATTGCGACGCATTGAAGAGCTCAGCCACTGTTTACCAACACAGTGCAGCACACAGTGGGAAAGTGTTGGCAGACCTAACTTTGTCTCATCCTGTGTCAACAGTCGAAATCGAAATCTTAAAGTACATTACTAACCCAATGAAACCATCGTGGTCTATAATACCTTCTCCAATCTCGAATAACGATAGTCTACGTATCGCAGTGCGCTCATCGCAGGGCAATTAACACATAATGGAGAGCTCATTCACTGTTCACCAATCTGTGCGTGATGGGAAAGTGTTTGCAACCTAACTTTGTTCTGACTTGGTGTCACTTTCCTTGAAGGACCAAATGCTTATTTTATTGTTGTTAGTACACTGACATAGTAGTGAAACGCTCATGTTATTTAATACTCCAGCCTCTGCAAATGGTCGACGTATCATAGTGCGCTCATCGCATGGCAATTAGCACATTGCGACACATTGGAGAGCGCAGCCACTGTTTACCAATCTGTGCACACAGTAGGAAAGTGTTGGCAAATCTAACTTTGTATGTCCTGAGTTCGTCCTACTTTCTTTTAGATTCGAAATAATGGGGCTCAGTCATTAATATAACAATTGAAGAAATTCGGCAAAAAAGTGATGGTTTTATTAGTACATTATTGTGTATTAACGGGCGGTAAACAAGACATTGCGAACGAATGTCAATTTAAGCGTTGGACAGCATCCTTCGAAAAACAACCCTTCCAATTATAAATTCAGTTATGCGAGCCAACTTAAAAACAAAAATTTGTTAATAATTAATTGAATTACTTAAACTAACACCTCTTATTGCGAGATTCGTAAAATTTGAGAGTTATGCTGGCAACAATCTATTACGAAATGTATAATCTGGCACAAGGATGACTACTGAGCGTGGCGTACCCTCACTGCCACTTAAATTTGGTGTCTAGGTAAATTCATTATGGATTCTAAGATCTAGTTTGCCGTAATGTTAAGGCTTTAGACAGGTTGGTTGCGAGGTTAGCTAGTATTTTATGGTTGATGGCTGTTTACGTCGGTCAAGACTGCTCAAATATAAATACCTTAATTATAAAGAGAGTCAAATACTGATATAATTTAAACTATCATGAGTCATACTGATATTAAATTGTAACGATTCAAATTTACGTATAATTATCACAATAGGCGTGACATGTTTCGACTGCATCGGGCAGTCATCGTCGGACAGACGGAGTTGTGTTGTCACCTTCGCGGCTCGAGCATCACACAATCACTCACTCAATCACTGGTTTGGGTAATACAGGGATCAATGTGTCCGGTACATGTAATCAATGTCACCAGTATTGGAAGCCGTGTGTTTAAAGATCACCGTCAGGGTCTGGCTCCCATCAATATCTGGGGGGTTACCACAATCGCTTATTTCGATTCAGTTTAGTTAGGATACCATATAACTGAGCACAGTTAAGGACCTACAATGAATCACTTTAGGCGATCGTAATAAGGCCCCTGGCCTTTATATATCGGCCTCCCTATGTTGTCAATCAAGCTCCTTCAGCTCCGGTAACCTACCTCAGAGCAGTGTGATCACGAATGTTATTTAATTGTTCCAAAATTATGAAATTATCCAGTCAAGCAGCTATATGTTTATTATAGTCGCTTCGCAGCAGGGATAAAAGGCCTTTTAGAATGGTGAGAAAGTTAATTTATAAATTGTTATATCAATATCAATCTGTAAATTGATAATCATACATCAATTTTGATAATCAAAAGGAAAATAAAAAATAACCATACATAGGTATGTACCTACATGTCGCTCAGTCAGTGAGTATGTAGGTACTTTAGTTGATTGGCAAGCGGAGATCGATGAATTGATTGCCATTGAGTCTTTATTACCCTTTGGTTTGTTCAATAGGTAACTGTGTTACATATAAGTCTACAAATTAGATTGGTGATTCACACAGTTACTGTCTTTCCAGCACTGGTATTAGCCGAATAAAATGTTTCTTAAAACATGTCCTCAAGAACCTAGAAGATTTGATTTCCAATTGGTTATAAAAGATGATTTGGAATCATCATCACATTGAATAATAAGTGTGCACTCTTTGACGTAGGCCTCTTCCCCTTCCATTTTTGGCGATTTTGCGTCAGACTAATCCAGTCTCGACTTCCGTGCTGTTGAATGCTTTAGGATCAAAAACTATCCGATGTCCAGGCCCCTCCTGTGGACTGCCCTAAAGTTAAAAGGCTGATTTTGTTATTTAACCATTACACACATACACATGAATGGGCATTCCTCAAATTAACCTGTATGGAAATCATTACTAGGTACTTACATGCCCTCTATCTGTTAAGTATTGTCCACAGGAAAGAAAACTATCATGTATTACGAGTGAACTTAAATTTAAGGGCTATTAAGAAATATTTTCTTAATTTTTGGTAGTCCACATTGGAAAGTTTTGGACCTTTTTAACCCTGCATTGCGTTGAATGGTAACGTTATAAATCCAGAGTATTTATATGTCCACTCTGGGTCTAAATTCAATAATTTTCATTTGGAAAATCTCAGTTTAATAAATATGTCAAACTAAGAACGCGTAAAGTTTACTAGTAAATACACTCAAATGTGTCGAAGATGGAAAAAGAAGACCTATCGTAGCTTTCATATGCGTTAAACATGGACAATAGAATCTACACGATACTAGGGCCTAATAGTAACTAGCACCAACACCAAGCTCTACAATTCTCACGGCACTTAGTAAAGTAAAGAGTACCTAATTACACCGTAGACTGTTACAGCTTTCTCGAAATAACAATGGTAGTGCCGCGTGGACTTTCTACCAGGCACCAGCCTTCTCTCCGGCACGCTTCACTTCATGGGGTCGTGTTACATGTGAGTTTCTATTAGGACTTTATAATTAATAAAATAATAGCCGAGGCCATTATTAGACTTTTATGATGGGTCTTCATCATTTTATTGGCTATAGATGGTGAAATCGAACCTTAATAGAACAATTTAAGTATGATGTGCGTTTTAATGCGAAGACAGAAAAGGAATTATTTATTAAAAAAACAATCTGCACCCCTCTTTCTCCCCATCGTAGGTTAGAGTCTCTCTCGACTTCGCGTCATTTTGTAACGGCGACCCTCAAGTTTAGCTTTAAATGCATTTGATAGTTAAACATAACTACTATCAAATGCATTTAATGTAGTTCAAAATTATTAAATGCCTTTGTCAAATGACAATAATTTACGTTAAGTAGATTAACTTCTAAATCCTCCTATATTACACTGTAAATCATCTTAAAAGGGTATTTTTAGGAAAACCAAATCTTTTTTCGGATAGCTAATAGCTAGAAGATGTGGTTTTCCTACAAATACCCTTTTAAGATTATTTAACAGCTACCAAGTATTGAACTACGAACTGAAGCTATCAAGATGTGTTCGATCGAAACTGGTTTCTATTTAACCCTTTGACCGCCGTTGTCACCTATACAAGACAACGATAGTACGATACACTAACGCCGTCGTCTTGTATACAAGACAAAGTTTCAACCGCTTACTAAATGGTAAAATAATAGAATTTAAAAATTATTTTGTACTCGTGTCAACTTGTTGACCCTTTGTTTTTTCATACATTTACTTTTTAAGCAGGTATATGAATCCATTGTTTCATAATAAAGGATTTAAAAAATATGCTTATAATTTCTACATTTTTCCGTGTCACTGTCGCCGTTGGCATGTATAAAAGACAGCTAGGGATGGGAAAGTTCAATTGATGTGCAAGTTTTTAAAATGAATATGTTTTCACGAATCTGGTTTTATTTAAGCGTTCAAACATTTAATTGCCAATTATTGTCATTGTTGGTAACTACTCGTAGTAAGTAGGTATATGTAGAAAAAAAAGGCATAATAATGGATAAAGTTTAGGCAGCTTCAGTAAATTGTCCATTGCGGTTTATTTGCCGAATAAATTATTGACCGCAGTGACAGCGGAGGTCTACATTTTAACTCGATATATATATATATAACCGATATATACAGTATGTATCACAACGAAGAGCAAACCTTAAAACTGGTTGACGGGGAACTCGAGTACAATGTAATGACGTGCATTTCACGTGCCTAAATACATGTTTTATGGCATAAAATTACTAAATGAATTACTCGAAGACCATATTTTTGCAGTCGGTTAATGGTTTTTGTAACATCCTATAGGGTTTGTTTACGTTTTTGATTTTTGACAGTGCATGCGTATTGCGTACTGTTGATATGTAGCTAGGGGCAACTAATTAACATTAACCCTTTGACCGCCGTTGTCACCTATACAAGACAACGATAGTACGATACACTAACGCCGTCGTCTTGTATACAAGACAAAGTTTCAACCGCTTACTAAATGGTAAAATAATAGAATTTAAAAATTATTTTGTACTCGTGTCAACTTGTTGACCCTTTGTTTTTTCATACATTTACTTTTTAAGCAGGTATATGAATCCATTGTTTCATAATAAAGGATTTAAAAAATATGCTTATAATTTCTACATTTTTCCGTGTCACTGTCGCCGTTGGCATGTATAAAAGACAGCTAGGGATGGGAAAGTTCAATTGATGTGCAAGTTTTTAAAATGAATATGTTTTCACGAATCTGGTTTTATTTAAGCGTTCAAACATTTAATTGCCAATTATTGTCATTGTTGGTAACTACTCGTAGTAAGTAGGTATATGTAGAAAAAAAAAGGCATAATAATGGATAAAGTTTAGGCAGCTTCTTCAGTAAATTGTCCATTGCGGTTTATTTGCCGAATAAATTATTGACCGCAGTGACAGCGGAGGTCTACATTTTAACTCGATATATATATATATATATATATATATATATATATATATATATATATATATATATAACCGATATATACAGTATGTATCACAACGAAGAGCAAACCTTAAAACTGGTTGACGGGGAACTCGAGTACAATGTAATGACGTGCATTTCACGTGCCTAAATACATGTTTTATGGCATAAAATTACTAAATGAATTACTCGAAGACCATATTTTTGCAGTCGGTTAATGGTTTTTGTAACATCCTATAGGGTTTGTTTACGTTTTTGATTTTTGACAGTGCATGCGTATTGCGTACTGTTGATATGTAGCTAGGGGCAACTAATTAACATTAACGTTGTTATGTCAATACACATGCGCTTTGAGTTCTGTTTATAAGTAACCTAGGTAATTATTTTAATAATGGCTGTAGTCATAGGCAACGCGCAAGCGCTTTGTTAACTATTTGTTTGTAACTAGGTAAAAATCCAAACTTCAACAAGGTTTGACGCCTGTCTGTCAGTTGGTAATTTAAGAAATGTCATTTATAAGATTGTAAACAAATAATACAGGGGAGGTGCAACACAATAATAATAAATGTATATTTTTATACCTCACGTAAAACCTGTCGTATTTTTGATGAATTAGGTAAGTACCATGCTCATATTTATGATCTAAACATTAACGGGTTTCTTGTTTTGCCTTTCATTCTGATACATACTGTATATATATATATATATTATTAAATCCACCTGTTAGTTTTCTCCGAAAACCCTCCGGTAAGTATGTAAATTTATCGAGACACGATGCGCGTTCCTAATCTTATGGTTTATAAAGTTTACGTACCGACAAGCGCTTATGCCGTTGACTCAGACGCTATTATTACTTAACTCGCGCGTAAACAGTATTTGTCAGTCGGAACTAAAGACGTGCCCTGCGCGCCGTTGACATGTATAGAAGACTACTCGTACAGACTAGTGCGGTGATATTACTTCATGATTCGATAATGTTTAGTTGTTGTTTTTCATGATAAAGTCCTTTATTTTCAACATTTTCTTGTATAGTAAATCTGTTTAGTTTAGAAATTTTGAGAGAAATCTAAGTTTGGAAATAAAAAAAGGCAAATTGAGAAGAATTCCACCTTTAATTATGAATATCGATATCACTATTTGCAATCCCTAAACTTTTTATTAGTTGTTTACTTAAAATTTGCTCTGGCGTGTGAGTGAGCGTCTTGGCGAACAGGGTCCGGCGGCCAAAAGGTTAACGTTGTTATGTCAATACACATGCGCTTTGAGTTCTGTTTATAAGTAACCTAGGTAATTATTTTAATAATGGCTGTAGTCATAGGCAACGCGCAAGCGCTTTGTTAACTATTTGTTTGTAACTAGGTAAAAATCCAAACTTCAACAAGGTTTGACGCCTGTCTGTCAGTTGGTAATTTAAGAAATGTCATTTATAAGATTGTAAACAAATAATACAGGGGAGGTGCAACACAATAATAATAAATGTATATTTTTATAGCTCACGTAAAACCTGTCGTATTTTTGATGAATTAGGTAAGTACCATGCTCATATTTATGATCTAAACATTAACGGGTTTCTTGTTTTGCCTTTCATTCTGATACATACTGTATATATATATATATTATTAAATCCACCTGTTAGTTTTCTCCGAAAACCCTCCGGTAAGTATGTAAATTTATCGAGACACGATGCGCGTCCCTAATCTTATGGTTTATAAAGTTTACGTACCGACAAGCGCTTATGCCGTTGACTCAGACGCTATTATTACTTAACTCGCGCGTAAACAGTATTTGTCAGTCGGAACTAAAGACGTGCCCTGCGCGCCGTTGACATGTATAGAAGACTACTCGTACAGACTAGTGCGGTGATATTACTTCATGATTCGATAATGTTTAGTTGTTGTTTTTCATGATAAAGTCCTTTATTTTCAACATTTTCTTGTATAGTAAATCTGTTTAGTTTAGAAATTTTGAGAGAAATCTAAGTTTGGAAATAAAAAAAGGCAAATTGAGAAGAATTCCACCTTTAATTATGAATATCGATATCACTATTTGCAATCCCTAAAGTTTTTATTAGTTGTTTACTTAAAATTTGCTCTGGCGTGTGAGTGAGCGTCTTGGCGAACAGGGTCCGGCGGCCAAAAGGATAAGCAAGTATGACCCGATTCGAAGTATTGTCAAAATCAATTCGCCCGGATGGTTCCATAAATGCGTGCGCGCCGCCTACTGTGCGTAGGCGCAGATCTTTATTATCTGAAGGTGGACAAATTTTCCATTACTTGCGTATATGATAGCAACGGTAACATACAACATAGATAATAGATCCACTATTATTTTTAAGATGCAAGCTCGGGATATGATGAAAAATTCGGGGCTACAGGTGTGGTCTCGGTAAGTTAAAAAATAAATTTATGTTTGGGGTCAATCTCACAAAGATGGACCTAGCTCCAAACTAAGCAAACTTGTACTATGGTTACAAGACGACGATATACGCCCCACCGCTGGGCACAGCCCTCTCCTTGTTCTCTCCATTTAACGCAAAATAAACTTGTCTGACATTTCGTGTACGTTACAAAAATATTCTGTCGATTTTTGCGGCGAGAGGGCGAAGTAAAGTATGGCTATTTGTACTTAGTAATAGAACTGCAGTCCATACAATGATATACTACTTTTGTTTTTTTTTTTGAATAAATAAGTCCCGCCGAGTTTCTTGCCGGTAATAATCTTCTCGAGCTGTGGTGTAGGGTTAGAAGTAGAACCGGTAGTAGCTTTTTTTTGACGTTCATAAGTTAATTGTAATGTGCCTAAATTGAAAAATAAAGATATATTTATCATTTATTTATTTTCTGCATATTATTTTGGCACAGGGCAAATAGTAGCGATGACGTCTTGGGAATCAAAATGTATACTTAAGGTAAGTATTTCCCGTTCACCTAGAATCACGCGATTCGGCAAAAAAACAAGAGCTTGTAGCACAAGTACCTACAGGAGAAAATCCAAAAACCGTATAATTGCCGCACACTAAGAGTTCCGTGACAACTATTTTTAAGTGCCTAAGGTCATAAATGGGGGGAGAGGATCCTTTGCGCGGAACCCTCGGTGGGCGAGTCCAGCTCGCACTTGGCCGGTTTTTGCTTGCAAAGATAAAAAAATGCAATTGTAAAGCAGCCCTGCTCACTGGCTCACTTTTTCTGTAAGTAATATTTTTCAATTTATAATAACAAAATGGACACGGATAATGGTCTCTAATTATGACATTGTCGGAAGTTCTACTCGGGTTACATACCTATTGCTTGACATAATTTGTAAGAAGCGACGGCGACGTAGGTAGTATACCGAGAAAGCAGGGTTTGTAGATTTCAAAGAGAATGCTAATTACCAAGGAAAGTAGAAGACAGGAGGATTCACCTACAAAACCGCCCTTAAAAATCACTTTTAAAATCGAAGAGCGCAGAGCCTACCTTAGCTTTTACCTAGTTAACCCTTAGATGCATGATGATATTGATGATGCATTTGTGACACAGAAACGAGACAAGTGACAATCAAGTTCTCTTGGAATGTAAACATTGTCATATCGTCGTACGTTCGTAACTTCAAATTAATTTAGTTGTCGCTTCGGACGTTTTAGGATCAATATGGATAATTCATGGATTTAAGGGTTAAAACAAGCACGTGTACTTTACACATAGGTACCTACATTTATCACGTGTCACAAGAAGTTGTAGGTACTGGTTAGTTCAAAAATCTCGCGTCTATTTAAACCGACATTTGACAGCAACGTATTCCTTGTAATGTAGAAATATAAACTCAAAAACTTACACATTGAGCTCTATGTAATACACAGGAGACATGCTACAATTAATTTCCTTGAATTCCTTGTAATTGAAAAAAACTATCACGTTTACGTTACTACCATCAGATAAGGCAAATAGAGTTCACACTCACAGCTCTAATTGGCTTTCTGTTTATAGCTATCGTCACAATCATAACTTTACTACATATGTACTGTCACGTCTATAAATATCTATACGCTACGGAACTTATTCCAGGGGAAAAAGGTTCAAAATTGAATACAGATGTATATATATATTTATGGAGCCGACCGTACGTATAAACAAAAGAAAATGGAAAAAGAGAATGTGCAATATTAGTGCAATATTGAAACTACAATATCCAAAATGGTACAGTCACCAGCAATAGTATATGATGCTATGAAGGCCGCAAAAATATGTGACACGCTCTTATGGCGGTACAAACAAGACTGTGTCAGATTATTTTGCAGCCTTCATAGAGTCCTATACTATTGCTGGTGACTGCACAACGAAACACACGAATCGAGAACCTCTCCTATTGCAATTTTGAAGTCGGTTGAAAAGTTATGGTCCAAAGGAAGGCGAACTTCTCCTTGTAAGGGATTTCTTGCAAAGAAATAATCATCAATCATCATTTACAGGTACACAACCATGTACTCTCTGAACAAAGTCTCTCCTAGCGACGTCATCCTGACGCATGAGGGGCCTTTAGTAGCTCTTTATGCATACCATAAGTTGCATTAAACAGTATTCGATAGCGACTGAAAGTATGTCCGTCTCGATCCTACCATTACTCTGGCAGTGTACCATGAATTGTTTCCTTACCATGGTAAGGACACCGGAGCGAAACGGACCCCAGAACGCCGCAGTCACCAATGGTAAGCACACAGTATCGGCAATGATACCCCTACATCAGCACAGCGCTTTCTCGGCTAAAATATTACAGATTTCGTGTGCCGAGTGTTCTATTCTACGCCATTTAATTCAGCTGTTAACATTACAGCTACAATGTTGTGCGCTAGTTTGCCTGTCTTATTATTTTGTATGCCGTACAAACAGTTATGTCAGAGATAGGCAAATGTGCCGTAAGACAGTTCCGGCACGCGAACGAAAGTTTCTTTAATTTAATTATGCATAACGAATAAGACTGATGGTAGCGGATCGGAAGTATTAGTCGATGAACATGGGCAGAGAACTGATAAACCGTTTAAGGTTTCAAAGTCATGAAGCACCTTGAAGTTCAAGAAAGTTTTCAGAAAAAAGTGTACTATTTCCTTTTTTTGAAAATATAGGGAGTTTTGGGATTTTATAACCAGAATCACGAGTACTTACGATTTAAGGGCGCGGTATATAAATTTGCCCGATTCAGCTGAAATTTTTGCCATGAGTTTTCATTGGTACAAAAACATTTTTATATGTTTTAATACAAAAATTGAAAGGTCATTTTAATTGAAATAGAATAAATGAAAAACTTTTTCAAAATTGTTGTCAGTTTTCGAAAGAGAGAAAAAGAGTGTCCCTTTTTTTGTCAGTTTCGTAACGCATTTTTTCATACATTTTTATGGACTGTTACGAAACTGACTCATTTTTTTTAATGAAAAACCGAAGAACCATTTTCTTATAATGGTACAATTTTTCTGAAAATGCACATTAATAACGACTATAATGTTACTTTTGCTATTCGCTATTTGTTATATTTATTTGCGTGTTTATTTTTGCGGCGGGAGGGTAGGAACGGTAATTGCATGCAAAAAATACGCAAGTAGGTACAGTCAAGTGCAAAAATATGGTTCGAAATAATCGACTCATAAATATGGTACTACGCTCTTATTACACCGGCATAAGGTGCTATGGGACATATTTTTGAGTAAGATGTGCACGACCATATTTTTACACTTGACTGTATAACGGGTTGGCACTAATTGACTAGCACGTTTGGCGGAATAGCGAAATAACATTATTATCGTTATTAATATGGAATTCCGCAAAGTAACGCGTTCAATAAATTTATTAGGCTATAATTTTTAAGTATAAACGTCTCTGCAAATGGTACCATGTTTTTCAAAAAGAAAGCACCCCGTAAGGCGAATATAAGGGATGGTGACGAAATTCGGGGTCATGGGTCTCAGTAGCTCAGTTGGAAGCGATGAGCTGGTATCTCAGAGTCGCGAGTTCGAGTGCCACCCGAGGTCATGTTTTTTCTACTTTTCCTTTATTTCAACCTCTTAGAGTTGAACGACAAGTACCTGTACCATGAGTTGCTGTAGAACGACACTCGCTAGCGACTGCGCGATTCGAAAGTAGGTGCATCTTGCTTGTTTGTAACTGTGTGCTTTGTGCTTACCATGAGCTGCATTCGATTGCGACTGCGGCATTCGACAGTACGTCCGTCTCGCTCCTGCCAGAGGAGTGGTAGGAGCGAGACGGACATACTTTCGAATGCCGCATTCGCAATCGAAAACAACTCATGGTACGCACATTTACCACGAGTTTGACATTTACTGTAGAAATCTATATTCGCTAGCGTCTACGCCAACGCACTGTTAATTGGTAGGAGCGAGATGGAAATACTATCGCGCGGTCGCTATCGAATACGTGGCCGTATTCGATAACGGTTCGGGGGTATGTCCGTCTCGCTCCTGCCAGTGTGTCCTTAGGTCCTTACCATGAGTTTGTACGTAGGAGCGAGACGGACATACTTACGAGTGCCGCAGTCGCTATCGACTCGTGGCTATCTAAAACTAATGGTGTGCACAAAGTTTGTATCGTTTTTAGTGACACAGAGATATTTTCTTTGACTTCGTCGTGGGAGTTGTGCATGTGTCAGTAATCCAATGAACTGGATCCCCATTATTGAATTAATACAATTCCAACCTGTGGAAGCCGACCGATATGAAGCGAATTAAACCCAAGGTCCATACAACACACTGCAGTTTAGTTGATAACGAATATCTACATATCGGAAATATTGTCATTCATAAACATATTTTAAATATGTCTATGATGTAAAAGTATAAGCAGGTAGATAGTTCACATTATGGAACTTCCTAACAATGTAAACAAACCGCCGCCATATTGGTCGTAATAACCTAACTTTTAAGTTTTTAATGAAATCTCCAAGATTAACTTATTATCTTATGTTTTGTATGTTACGATAATACGACCGTATCAGTAGTGAATGGTTTCAGTGGTGTTTGATGAGGTAGTGTAAAAATACAAGCTAAAACAGTGACAAAACATGTGATGCCTTTTGTTTACATTGTTAGGAAGTTTCATTGACAGCAATTTTAGTTAAATAAGTAATGGAAAAGCAATTATATTAATTGAAATTAAACACTTAAGGATTTCACGCATTCCCTCATTCATCATCATAAACCTGTGAAAACGAGTGATGTAAAGGGCTCGAAACGTAGGGTCACAGTGTTAATAAACGCGATTAATCCGTTCTAAAGTGTTTAATTTCAATGAACAACAATCGCGGAAACAGAAAACAATACTATTTTATTAAATTAGACGTCAACCAGAAAATTTGTGTTTTTGTGGCTCTGAAGAGACGCGTATCAAATGAGTATTACCGCGAGTCGAAATACCGGGGCGCTTATGGAACGTGGGTCCTGCGGGAACATTTCAAACGTCACTTTGACATTTCTCTCATACTGACACAGGACCCACGCATGAGTGGCGCCGCCTGGTGAGCGACAATACGGTAGCTCTCATTGCTGTGTACGTAAAATGTGTCACGTTCTTATGGCAATACAAATAAGATTATGTCAGATAGTTTTGCGGTCTTCATATTGGAAGATACTATTATTATAGCAGGTGACCTGGAACTAATTATTCTTTGCCTCATTTTGTAGTATAGGCGGCGTCACAAGTTCAAGTGACGTTCGAGGCAATTTCCAATTTGCCTTCATTCATTCACCTGTAATCTGAACTCGTCTGAGCTCCTACATTTCTCAAAACATATTTAACTTGACCCCTGAAAACCGCTTCATGCAAAATGCACCGACAAATATTAGCATAAACTTCAAGCTGATAAGGCGTTCTTTGAAAAAGCAACAGTGAAATGGTTATTTTTAAATGTATTATGTGTACTGCTAGTTGCTACTATGTTTTTGTCCAACTGTGTTTGTTTCCGAGGAGAGTTACTTTTTTAGAATGCCCTTCAGCCGACTTCGTTTGTCGAACTAGGTACATTTGATAACTGTTTTTGATTACTGAATTATATTATAACATATCAAATAAAATATCCGGTTCGAAGGACCACTTTGTTAATAGAAGTGAATACACGTTGCTACGATACCAAACCTTTAAAACCTTTTATTTGATATACTGTTAGCTTACCTAGAATCTGTGTAAAACTCTCGTTATCTAGTTTGCGTTAGTAACAGCGACATCTATGGACAAATTTGAACAACAAACTAAACAGCATGTATTTTTAATATAATCTCAATCCATAACCACCCGTTAGTTTTATTATTATAAAACTAACATCATCATAAACATCAGGCGTCCCTCCCTATTCGGTTCGGGGGTTTAGGAATTCGCAAAATTTCCAGTGTGGCATCCCCAGCCTTTTTAGCATCCACTCATAGCACAGCCGGTCTCATAGGAAATATTTTAAGGGCTTTGCCCACAAACTATGAGATCGCAAGCTTTGAGGATGCTAAAAATGCTTTTAAAATTGCCTGCCCGGGCAAAGACTTTCCAGACAACCCAAAATCACAAAGGAGTTGGGATAATGTTTACTGCGATTTAACTTACAATACTCTTTTAAATAACTCTTCAGGTGCAGATCGCGCGAGGCTTTTGGCGGTCGGATCCCGGGAAGCTGGTTACTGGCTTCATGCCCATCCTTCGCCCAATACTGGTACTTTCTTGGATCCGGCCTCCCTTAGACTGGCGACTGGTTTGCGACTGGGGGTTTCGGTGTGTGCGCCACACTCATGTCCTTGTGGCACAGACGTGGACCGACTGGGACACCTTGGATTGTGTTGTAAAAAAAGTGCAGGCCGTTTTTCGAGACATGCATCTCTTAATGATATAATCCGTCGGTCTCTTGCCACCATCAACGTGCCTGCTCTCCTTGAGCCGACTGGCATTTTCAGGGATGATGGCAAGAGACCTGATGGGGTGTCCTTGGTTCCTTGGAGTTTGGGACGGATGCTAGTGTGGGATGCTACCTGTGTAGACACGCTGGCGCCGTCCCATCTCCAACGAACTAATGTAAAAGCGGACGGAGCGGCTGAATGCGCCGAAATTTTAAAACGTAATAAATATAAGAGCCTGGGCAGAGAGTACCTTTTTGTACCATTCGGGGTCGAAACTCTTGGTCCATGGGGTCCCAGCGCACGCAAATTTTTCGTAGAAATCGCGAAACGTCTGGTTGATGTTACTGGTGACCGAAGAGCTGGTGGCTTCCTCGCACAACGTATCAGCATTGCGATACAACGAGGAAATGCCGCCAGCATCCTAGGTACAATGCCTCAAGGACCTACTTTAGATTTAAGGTAGGTAGAGGTAGGTAGTTAGGTAATTTACACTTACTGTATATATTTCGAGAATAAATGATTTTAATATTATTATAAATAAACTGATATTGCAAGGTAATTTTAAGTTAGCCTTAACCACAGAAGCGTAGGTATGAAACATCCATGCTGGGTTGGCGAGCGCCGGCCACCAGCGATTTTACTTAATGCTCTTCTAGAGCATAAACAGCGATTTTATGTCGCCTAGTCTCCACTTAAAGTCAAACTTTTCGAGCAAAAGAAGTGAAAAGTAAGTTTGGGTAATGTTTCATTTAAGTCCAACGATTTAAAGTGAAATAAAACCTAGTCTTTTCTTCCTCACAATCGAAGTCAAAAGCATAGTGTATACCTACCTCAGGCATAAAAATGCCCATTTTATCCGCGAGTATACTACATATACATCTAGAGAGCAAAATATTGAAGAAAGCTCCGCGTTGTTCTATAATGTATGTAAAAAATACATTATTATTCATTATATCATTCATATAGGTTGCATATTGGAGGAGGAAATACACCGCCGATATTCAACTTTTTGTATGAAGCAAGCGCAGTGGGGATATTGGGGTATATCAATTAGCTAGTGGAACGTGAGCCCGGCGGGAATATTTCAAACGTCACTTTGACAATTATTTCATATGTATAGGCACAACGCGCATGAGTGGCGCCGCCTGGCGAACAACAATAGGTACGGAACAACATTAATCTCATGCTCCCATTTCCTCTTAGGAATCAAAATGGAGGACTTTTCGCTAAATACCAAAGTCGCGTTTTTAAATCTTTTTAAACTTCATTAATGTACGTTATGTTGTTTTTGTTGTTGTTTTTACAGTAAACGCTTGTTCGTGATGGTTCGCATGTGCACGCAAACATTATCTAAACGGGGATCGCCAAATGCGTTTAATTTAAATCAATGACGAATAAACATGACAACGATTGGCAGCTGCTGTTGTTTTTTAAGTTCTGTATGTCTTTAATACATTTATTTATTGGCATAAATCAGACAAAACTTCGAAGAAATATGCTCGTCGCCACCCATACCCGGCTCGACAAAAAAATCTCGTATTTTGACGTTCAATCGCGAGGTATTTTGTCTCTTAAAGTGCACTTGCGCTACGGGTTGATCAAGTATCCCGCGTGGAACTATCATACGAGAAAATTGTATCGCTTTGACATACATATGCTCGCTCGGTGACCCGTGCGCATCTTATACTACGGATTTGCGAGAAAGATCGAGATTCGAGAAAGCTCTATGTCGCGGGTTTTGTCGTCCCGCGCGCAATATGTGCTACTACCGTGCAGAGCGTAGAT
The DNA here is from genome assembly GCA_949128165.1 of Lathronympha strigana. Lineage (NCBI taxonomy): Eukaryota > Metazoa > Arthropoda > Insecta > Lepidoptera > Tortricidae > Lathronympha > Lathronympha strigana. The sequence goes on from OX421912.1 coordinate 21,892,172, forward strand.
GTCGGGCGGTGAAAGTGACCTGGCAGCGGTTAATCGGCGCGTGCGCTGACGTAACGAACGTCATCCCGGTAATGAGACAATGACCTTAGCATTGTCCGCTATGTGATATAACGTCGACTGGTAGACTTAACTCGTTTTACTAGTACAGAGGAATCGTAAATGTAAATTTCGTTGTTTACGTACTATCGCGTTCAGAATTGCATGGACAGTTTATGAATGAAATTTCATAAATTGCCTATGCACTTTTGAACGTGTGTGTACTTCTCTCTCCATATGACTGTGAGGATAAAAATATACCTACATATAATAGCGGTAGGCCCCAAATTGTTTGGCTAGTATAACTGCAGCGATGTGAGTGAATTCAGGGTATTAGACACAGATGTGTCTGCGGATATACCTAGGCAGATCTTTAAAAAAATAACATAAGTAGGTACATGTTATAGTGAACATGTAGTGAACAAAGATGAGGCATATAGGTACGTATGAAATTGCTTGGTCACGGTTTTCTGAAAAGTATAATGCAGCAGATTTGGCAAACACGGCGACACAATTCCGTTTTGGCGATACACAAAAATCCGGTTGTCAAGATGCAATCGAAACGAGATGAATCGTTCAGAATGCTTGCTCGACACGGTTGTCTTTTGGAGTAGCAATACCTTGACGATTTTTTGTGTCAACTCTGTCGTCTGCCCACTAACATAAGATTATGTAAATACTAAATAGCATAAATTGCAAAAATAATTTCGACTATCAATTATGAAGAAAATTTTCGTGTTAATTTCTTACACACAGACACATTACAGACATATTGCACAGACATACATCTCGTGCGATAGCAACTTAAGATCTCACTCTCCAAAACCTGCTATTATCATCATCATCAATATTATCATCATTTCTGCCGAAAGACGTGCACTACTGGATAAAGGTCTCCCCAAAGATTTGTACAATATTCGACCGAGTGCATTAAAGGGTTGCCCGCAATCTTAATCAGATTGCCGGTCCATCTATTCCTTGGACTTGTGACCAAGGTGGTGCGAGGTGAACAGTATATTCATAATAGATGCTACTATTGCAGGTGACTGTAATCACCACTTGAAAACCTATTTAGCCCATCGGCCGTCATTTCAACGATCAATGTACCCAGCACAGTCACTTTAGTTTAACAACCTCTGGTAGCCTGATAATGATAATGTTAAATGATTATATCTCTTTAATTCCAGTGACGAGGAGGACACAGAACGTCTACTACGCCAGCTCGGCCGTATCAACCGCCCCCTAGCCATCACCTTCCCGCAGATGATCAAGCTGATGGGCCAGTGTCAGCAGGTAACGCCACGGCTGCGAAAAAAGGTAACTAACGCTTTAATCTCCTATAACATTCTCATTAAGGCTAGGTACCTCAAATGTATGGCGCAGAAGACACAGGACGCCTACTAGGCCATTAACAGATCTCTAGCCATCACCTTCCCGGAGATGATCAAGCTGACAGAGGGCAGTGTCACCAGGTAACGCCACGGGTTCGACTGTTGAATCTACGCTTTACTCCTGCTAAAAATAACATTCTCATTCCTATTTCAACTGAATGACGTAGGTAATATAGTTTGATGAGGAAGATACAGAGCGCATACTACGGCAGATCAAGCTGACTACTTATAGGACTAATTAAATTCTTTCACAATGCATGCAGTAGGAGCTACCGTATTGTCGCTCACCAGGCGGCGCCACTCATGCGTGGGTCCTGTGTCAATATGAAAGAATTGTCAAAGTAACGTTTGAAATGGTCCCGCAGGACCCACGTCCCACTAGCGCCCGTAGCGGAAAATCGACTCGCGGTAATCCTCATTGCATGCATGTAGCTATTAAATAGCGAATGAACAATTTTTAGCTTTTTTAGTAGGCACTTATCTAGTTTTAGAAGTGCTTAAGAAAAATAACAATAGTAAGGTAGGTTCTTGTTCAACGAAATCGATGATTTACCTTATCATGTTGACCGAAAACTAGAGTTAAAACTGTCAAATGGGATTTCAAGTTTTTATATTCAGTCGAATATCTTTGTCTTGAAGCTTTATGTCGTCATCCAATATGGAGGGCCCTATTACAATTGATCTTTGCATACAATATTTCATCGCACGTACATTTCGATTTACCCTCACAATCATTTCAGGTGCAGGGAGTAGCGGCGCACCCGCACACGACGTCACGGGGGGAGACGTGGCGGGAGGGAGGGGCGGCGCGAGCGCGTCTGGACAACGGCGGTGCTCACGCAGGGCTGCTGGGCGGTAGCCCGCTCACGCTGCTGCAGGGAATCATACCTGGTGGGTATATATCACTGTAGGGGAGGGAGGCTGTATCTCGCGAGAAAAACAACTGCCATTGTCTAATCCGAGCCGAGCAGTTACAAAATTACAGGTGTCTTTCTCCGCGAGATACTGCCGCTGCGCTCTAGTGCTAGGGCTACTGGATAAAGGCGACCACGCAGGGCTGCTGGGCTGGGTGGCTACCCACTCACGCTGCTGCAAAGACCTGAAAAAAGGTCCACGTCTTTCTTATGTCACAGAGGGCCAACACACGTTGGCGCAGGTAAGCAGAGCGGGTGTAGGCATCCGTGTGCACCATGCGAGTTTCAGCAGGGGGGTATCACTCAGCGACACAAAATCATCCACCCATGGGTGGCATTAACTGCAAGGGTTAACAACGCGCATTACCTCACGGGTGCGTTCAGATATATTTATATTTCAAACACCGCATACTAGTTTATAGTTTATACTAAGACAAATGAATACCAATACTAATAAAATAATCTAAAAAATAATAATATTTTGTTCTGTTTTATATGTTTATACATATCAACATATGTATAAACATATGCACACCTCACAGCATGGTGATAACCCTAATGTTAATGTCATCTGACGTTTGCATACTTGTCTTGTCAAGCTAAACGTCAAATGTACTTTAGTACTATTACTTATTCTGTGGTTTCTATTAGGCGCACGCGTCCGCGCCACTTAGCGCTGCTCAGTGCCGGTACCATGAGTTTCTGTAGAATGACAATCGCTAACGACTGCGCGATTCAAAAGTATTTGCATCTCACTCGTTCTTTTAACTGGTGCGAATGAGTTTAAAATACTTTATTCCCGCACTTACTATAGACTCGTGGCTACGTAAAAGCTCGTGGTAAAGAATATAAAGTACTATATTTCGATGCTTGCATCGGTTCCGTCAGTTCCGTGTACCTGCGGGACCGTACGGAACATTATGTCGGTCTATGTATACCTACCTAACAAAAACCTGCATCACTCTTTCATAGTGATTGATAAACCTTATTATAAAACTAAACAATTTAAACTTTACGCAGGTTTAATCGTTTTTATAGTTATGGACACAATCTTATGAGGTTATGATAAATTCTTATTGCACACTTGTTAGATTTCAACATGAGCTGATTTGAATAGATCATAAGATCATGGACAACCGCAGAGTGTGGTCACAGGCCATATTCAAATGCGGTCGATAATTTCATCATATTACTGACACGAACCACGACTAAGTAGGTACATAATGAATGTCATATGGTATAATCTGCCCATGCCCAATAATAAATAAACCCATGAGTTTCTACAGAAAACGTCTTGTCGTAGTCGTCTCTCACTCTGGAGTCTACTCTACTAGAACAAAATGGGAGCTACCGTATTGACGCTCACCAGGCGGCGCCACTGATGCGTGGGTCCTGTGTCAATATGAGAGAATTGTCAAAGTGACGTTTGAAATGTCCCCGCGGGACCCACGTTCCACTAGCGCCCCTAGCGGAAAATCGACTCGCGGTAATCCTAATTGAGCGTTATGTATGTATGTTTGTACGAATATAACTCGAGCCTCGTTGATTGCAATATTGTAAAATTTGACAGGTCGTCAATTAGATACAATTATATTTATGAGCCAAATCGGTCATGGGTTGCTAAGGATTACGAGTTCATGTTCAGGGTGACCTGCTGACCTGGTAATATTCAGGTACCTATATTTCAAATTAAAAGTAACTATGTTTTTTTCAGGCACAAAATGGTGCGGCACTGGTGACATAGCAGCCGACTACCATGACCTGGGCGCCGACCGGCGGCTCGACCGCTGCTGCCGCTCGCACGACCTCTGCCCCACCAAGGTCCGCGCCTTCTCCCGCCGATACAACCTCACCAACAACTCACTATACAGCAAATCCCACTGCACGTGCGACGACATGCTCTTCGACTGTCTAAAACACACCAACACGTCGGCTTCCCATCTCATGGGACACATCTATTTTAACATCGTCCAAGTGCCGTGTCTCGAAGACGCGCCGAATGGGCGAAAGTTCAGAAACGCCAAGCAAGGCTTCTAGCGTATCAGCGCCATCTAGTGACGGGTTTGCATTTTAAGGACTGTAAATATTTTTAACTGTGATACGCCTGTGCCTTTACGAATGCCCTGGTGGCGTGTGGTGGCGCTACATTTAATGTTGGTCAAGTTGTGTCTTGCGTATTGCCTAAAGTAAGGTGACGTCAATGCCATCTATTTGAAACTCGAGAAACTAAAAACTGCGTCCACGCCGGGCTAAGACACCATAGAGAAGGAGCTGTATTTACATTATCACCGTGCGTTTACATGCTCGGGCTCTCGGCCGAATGTTTCGGCCATGTTAGTACACGATGATTCGAGACAGACTATATAGAGAAAACTTAAGCCAGACCAGAGACAATTTCAGGCAGTTTGGTTGAGTTAAAAGGTGTCTTAAATATTTTCACTTCGGGTAAAGCTATTTAAAAAGTGTCTTAAATAGTTTCAATAACCAAAGCTATTTAAAACACCGTTTAACTCACCGAAACTACCTGAAAAAGCTTAAATTGTCTATGGTCTGGCTTAAATTTTATCTATATAGTCTGTCTCGAATGAGCGTGTACTAGGGTGGGCCGAATCATTCGGCCGAGAGCCCGAGTATGTAAAAGCACCATCAAATATCTTTGACCATAGATCTATATGCCTACTTTTTCTTTAACATGAAGAAAAATGGCGGCATATAAACTATTATCAGATTTATGATCCTATTATGGTATAGTGTAATATATGGGCCTAACCTACAAGAGGTAGAGTCAGTCTATGCTAAGTTTCCTAGTTTTTGATAGCACAGACTGTGAAAGTGTTAAGTAAACGTCATAATTTCATAGAAGTTTGACGTTTAAAATAACACTTTCAAGTTTGACAGTTCATTTGCTGAGAAAAGATAACGTGGTTTGACTCTAGTTTAAAACTGTGAGTTTATTGTCTGGGTTTGGACGCACCAACAAACAAATGAAGGACTACCCATATATATTTTAGCCGGTATTAGATTAGAGTATTTCCTTATGTACGAATAGGGTATTGTAAAGCAAGTTAGATAAAGGAGTGGATGTGAGTGGCAGGGTAAACGAGAAATAGCGAAGTCTAATACCGGTATTAAATAGACGGTGGTTTAACGAATGTATTAATTATTATGGCAATTTTATTGTAAATCATTGGTTTTCAAGTGATATTTTCTATTCTAGCTTAATAAACAAATAAAATACAAATTAAAGAAAAACTTACTTGAAAAGCGATCAATAGGCAATAGTATTTATTTGTAGTAAACCAGTTTGTGAACTACGAGCACCGATATGACGAATTAGTTTGAATGAACCGACAATTTCAAATTTATTTATTTAGTAGCACATATAATAGATCAAAGGTATTTTGTTATTATTAAATAAATGCGAATTAAATGTACCAAATAAAACTATTTATTTAAACTCTGTCTTTTTTTTACTGATTTCCTATGACTTTCCCCTACGAGTAAAAGGAAAGAGACCTTGGAGGTACTTAGGTATCTAAACCTTATTTAATATAAATTAACTGGGACAGAAAGGTTCTCGAGTAGCGACCTTCCACCGCAAGACAAGCGTGGGGAGAGCTCCAACAACGCGCACCGACGATCGGGTCAAAACTGAAGGGAAACGTTGTCGTTGGTTGTCATATGCCACCAGCACTACACGATCTGGAAAGCGTTGTGGAAATCCTTTAAGGAGGCCTTTGTCAAGTAGGCGTATGATAATGATGAATAATGATATACACAGAATGGCCCCAGTCTCAATGATGCTTTAACACCTGTAGGAAATTATTTAGTTAGGTACGAAATCTAATTTGATATTTAGGTAGGTACTAATTGTTTTTCAGTGAAAGACAACCTCATTAGGAAAGCGCACGGTATGCACATTGTAGGTACCTATAGGTAAGTTCAAGTAGGTACCTACGCGCTGCTTCTACGGCCCATATTACACTAGATCATATCATATCTATGATCATAGAGCTACATAAATAGGGACGCATATATGTAGTACATATATGCGTCCCTATTTCTTCAGCTGGAGACAAAGGGAGGCATATAGATCTATGATCATAGAGAAGCGTTGGTGGGCAACGGAAAGCCGTGCGGTTTTCAATTCGAAGGTCGCAGGTTTAATTCCTGCCGGCTCGTACCAAATGAATTTCTCGGAACTCATGTATCATTTGATATTTCCAAATCGCTTTTCGGAGAGGGAAAATATCGCGAGGAAACCGGACTAATCGCAATAAGGCCTAGTTTATCCTCTTGGTTGGAAGAACAGATGGCAGTCGCTTTCGCAAAACTAGCGCCTACGCCAAATTTCGGGGTTAGTAGCTAAATAGGACCCCAGGTTCCTTGAGCCATGGCATAAGCCGGGAAAACGCTAGGAAAAAGAAGATATATGATCATAGATATGATAGTGTAAAATGGTTCTAAATTTCTAAAACTCCTATCTTTATTATACGGCAAAGATTCTTCGGTATATGTTCTGGCACCATTTAGGCGCTTATTACATCTAAATCATCTAATCTATTGACGGTAAGTAATTATAATTAAACTACACCATATTTCCGGTACCATTTCTACTGATCGTGGGTTTCCCTGCCCCTCCATCCCATAAATGTCCTAACATAGTTTGACAAGGAAAGGATCCTGTGCAGCTCGCCGGTCTGGGCAGACATCATCAGCATAACAGTTTGGAAAACTCGGTATTCTAAATATGTTAAAAAATAGAAGCTAAGCGACAGCGCACAGCGCACGGCCTAAGAAAAAAATTATTCAAAAGTTGGCTGCTGTCAACTGCCAGAAAACCGCTTACGTGGACTCTACCCAGAAACTTAGCAACTACGCTCGCATTGTATTGCGAATTGTTTTGTTTAGTTATACATACTACCCGACAAAAAAAAAGTGTATTTTATTTATAATTATGCACGTAGCACGTATTAGTAGTTTTGTTTAGTAGTTAAGTGTGCGCTCACCACTATTCTATAATATTGTATTTTGCATGAAACAAAGTTTTCTCGTGTAAGTGAATATTGTGTATTCTTATGAGAAAAATAAAGATCTTTAAACCTAAACCTAGTAAAATAAAAAAAAGCGAAATTGCGCATCCTTCGAGCAACACAGGCTTACAACACGTTCCTTGCGTTGCTCGAAGTGCGTATCACATGTCTGTGCGATAGAGATAGAGGTGTACAAACCATTGTTCGCGATAACCTCACAACGTTGCAATATTCAGATCCGCACACTTTTATATTATTGTATGATATGGAAATTACCATTTAATTTTTCCTTGAAAATAAGGTAATAGAATTATTTATTTATTTTTCATTATTTTCGACAAATGCAATTTGTGAGTCGTTTTTATAAAACGTAATGCTGTATGAATAACAAACCTTAGTCCGTGTGCAGTGCAAAGATATAAAAAAGCCGGAAACGTCACTCAAGAGAAAACGTCAAATACCATCAAATACGTGAATATTTTTCATCTCGACTAATTGTCTTACCTTTGTTTTCTTATGTACGATCCGTTAATTAGGTTCTATGATGCTCAAAATGCGATGATCTCAGTGGTTTAGTTAACTAGTACTTGAGAGCAGTGACTCGCAGGATGTCGGACGACACGAACGACGTATCGAAAGGTGTGTTTGCGAGATAGTTTACACAGAGTTCAGGATGTCTTGTGTTCAGCTGGAGGCTGAATAGTGTTTCTGTTTCAAGTGGAGGCCGGCAGCGGGGTGGAGGACACGGTTCGTCGCGGCCTGGAGGAGGAGTTTAATGTCCAGCGCGCCAGAATGAAAGAACTTTTCTTGCAGAAGGAAGGTTCGTAGCCGTCGAGGCGCGGGTCATATTGCCCCGCTAATAACGTTTATTTTGATAGCTCGTCCTTGTTTGGTGCATGTTTCCAAGTTTCTGATCTTGTGATGTTTCTGTCTATTAACAGTTTTTGTTTTGTTATGACATTTGTGTAGGCTAGCTCGTAGTATGCCATACCTCGGGGTTTCCCCGGATTTGTCCTAGTTTGGAATTTTTTTAAATTGTCCAAGGTAAACCCGGACATTTTGGGGTTTAAGGCAATCCGTAGCAAAATAATTTATTTGTAAATTAAAAATTATTCCTTTAGTGTCTGAGGGTGAGAATGAGATTTTTAGTTAAACATCTGGTATTTTTAACTTTTTGCCTGGTTTCGGCAATGTCCGAGATGGCAGCCCTAGCTTGTATTAATATTTAGTCATAGTAGCCTATATTAAGTTTGCAGAATGTTTGCCTAGATTTAGTCATGTAACAGATCATTCACACAACATAACTAGTAACAATTCCTTATAGGTTTACTATTAGACGCTAAACTGTGCTGGTAACACTATAACAAACTGATGCTTGCTAGTATAAAAGCCTTAATAACCATAGCGCAAGACCCACTATTCTAAACTTTTAATTTTTTATGTTGTACTGTCGGAGTTGTAGCATATAGAGTTATGTAGTTCAAAAACCACAGTTATAGTAGTCTAACTGGTAGAATATTAACGCTATTCTCCCTTTAGACCTAAGATATGTCCATGTTCTGTGTCATATGGCAAATGTATACTATGTGTATGTGCTGTAACAATATTTTTGTTGGGAATTTTCATCAGTTAATCAATGGTTATACAGAGCTTTAACTGATAACAATTTATGTGGTGGAGGATATTGTTATTGTGGATCTGGTTCAAACAAATAATATTATAATTTATAAATACATTTTATAGGGCCTCTAAAAAGAGATAAGCTGGCGCCTCATTCATTTATCATGTGACCAGAGGGCTGGCAGCTATTTCCTCCAGTGGATTAGCTTAGCTATCAAAAGAGGCAACGCTGCCAATCTTCTGGGCACCATAAACCATGAAGGTGACCTGGGGGGTATGTTTTATTTGTAGGTGATGATGGTGCATCAAAAATATTCGTAGTATTAATAGGCTTGGTCATACATTGCTGTAAATAACAAAATTATTAAATAATATTGAAAACGGGTCACTCACCTAATTAAGTAAATTTTCATTACGAAGATTGTCATTAGTACTATGTGATGACTGTTTAAAATTATTACTGAATATGTTTGAGTTTCATAAGAGTTTTATAACAAACATATTATTTTATAAAGTAAAGAGAGTATGATGCTCAACATAATTGTTTTAAAGAAGTTTGAAATTTCATAAAAAATATTGGAAAATAAAAATATTTTTTGAAATTTTACCAAACGTACAGTCGAAACATTCAATATGTTTAGTTTATTTCAAAACTAGGCCAACTCCAAGGTAATTAATTCATCATCATCATCATCATCATCTCAGCCGAAAGACGTCCACTGCTGGACATAGGCCTCCCCCAAAGATTTCCACAATGACCGGTCCTGCGCCACCCGCATCCAGCGGACTCCTGCGACCTTCACCAGGTCATCAGTCCACCTTGCGGGGGGCCTACCCACGCTGCGCCTTCCGGTACGCGGTCGCCACTCGAGAACCTTTCCGCCCCAACGGCCGTCGGTTCTACGTGCAATGTGCCCCGCCCACTGCCACTTAAGTTTAGCGATTCGGAGAGCTATATCGGTTACTTTGGTTCTGCTGCGGATGGTCTCATTCCTGATACGATCTCGCAGAGAGACTCCTAGCATAGCTCTCTCCATTGCCCTTTGGGTGACTTTGAGCCTTTGAGGCTTGAGGTAATTAATTAGTCATACTTTTTTGTTTATAATACTGCAAGTAGAGAATTGAAAATATACAGATTAAATTCTTTTGCATGTTTTCATTTTGGATTACTGCACAGGAATGTATATAAAAAAATCATTTGATATGTAATCAAATATAAGTAGAATTGATTGTGTAATCTGTTCTATTTTTTGTAGACTAGCTTATTTAGGTTTTAATGAAGTAATCAATAATTCTGAAATTAAATACTACAAAGTACATTTTGTATCTGCATTATGGAGTTGCAAATACTCTTTCCATTTTAGAAATTTTGCTTATTTAACAAAGAACTACAATATTACAATACTTACTTATACTTTACAATAGACTGTAAAAATCTATTAAGTTGTCTGTTATAAAAAAAAGTCATATACTTACCTACACGTATTTTTTTTGTACGTCAAATAAGAAAATTACAGTGCATCCAAATCTCGCGTGACGTCTCAATTAGGTACAATTTTTACCTAATAGTGACGTAACAAGGCCCTACCCCGGAACTTTGATGTCTTTTATTTTCGTTAGGGCTTGTGCACAAATCACGCGAGGTTCTAAAGTCAAAACTCACCAAAGATCACGTTGGGGGGTGGGGGGGCCAAGGAGACCTCACGTGTATTTTTCTATATTGAACATAACCAAGAAAAACTCTCGGCCAAAAAGGGCTTAGATTCTCGGCTCTGCCCGAACCTTCCGTCTTGACACTTTTTGCGATTTTTGGGGGTACTCACCTGTATTTTAAGCCAATTATAAAGTGTATCGTCATCCTAATGCAAGTGATGACTATTTTTTCTCACATTTTGGCTTAAATGTATTGTTTAATTGGTGGCTATATTAAACAAGAGAGTAAATTTGATTATGTAATATTTTTGTGGAAAACGTGTGCTTTTTCCCTATATATTATAAAATCTCGGTCTCGATCTCGGCCGAGAATATAATTTCTCCGGTCTTTTTATAAGTTTTGGAATAATACCAAAGTAGCTGGTGCTTGCGACATCGTCGGCCCAATATCTTTATAAATTGTAGCCTATGTGTTATTCTGATGTATAAGCTATATTATTGTAAAGTTTCATGAAAATCCATTCAGTAGGTTTTACGTGAAAGAGTAACAAACATACTTACAAGCGTTTAAATATTATAAAGCTTCCCTATATTTTTATTCATATAAGTTACTTACCTTTATCTTCATGCAAGTTCATGTTTCCAGAGGAGCTCCGGGCGCAACAGCTGGAGCGTGAGCAGCTGCAGTCCGAGGTGCTGGGACTTCGCGAGGAGCTCACCCAGCTGCAAACGTTGTCGGAGAACCAGAAGTCGCACATCCTGAACCTGGAGCTCATCGTGAACGGTGAGTAGCAGCTGAGACAGCTGCAGTCCGAGGTGCTGGGACTTCGCGAGGAGCTCACTCAGCTGCAAACGTTGTCGGAGAACCAGAAGTCGCACATCCTGAACCTGGACCTCATCAACGGTGAGTAGCAGCTGGAACAGCTGCATCCTCCACCTCGTCGCGGCTGACAGTCAGAATGGCGGGTGTAATTTAGCTTGCAATTTAATGTTATTAATTTAAAATTTCGTTCATATTAAAAAATAATTTCTGCATATTCATTTGTGCCATAAACCGGCGACGAGCGCCTTTTGAGGTTACATGTTTTCTCTAGGGACAAAATGTAAAAATACTCCGAACCACAAATGAAAACGCAGAAATACTTTTTGAATATGAAGGTACCAATCAGGCACTAAATTTTATATTCATAACGTTCACTAAAAATAGTAATTGCAAGCTAAAATCATTGCAAAATAAAATACACTCGCCAATTTGACTGTCATAATGGCGGGTGTAACTGATTTTCGTAATAACTTTAACTAACGTGGGGGTACAATTTTTTACATATTAGATAGTGCCATTTAGGTACTAAATTTTGGTATATTTCTTTCTTTATATTTGTTTACGTACACCCGCCATTCTACAAAAATCACATTCCAAACAGAGAAATTTCTCTAAAAAATATTTAATGGATAAAGGTCGATCCTGTTTATGTATATTTTACGTACATAGAGAATAACCCTTTTTTATTGAGTTATGGAGCATACAAAAATAATGATTATTTTATCTGATACACTAGCGTACTGAAGTAATTAACAGCATTAATTAACGTATGTGGTTTATTAAATGATCGTGATAATGATAACATTTATTGAATCCACAACGGGATTTATTGAACGATCCCGTTGGTCGTTATTCATATTCAGTGCCTCATGTGTCAGTACTAATTGTGTTCACGACAATGCTGCCGTCGTTCTGCCTTCTCTGGGGATCAGATAGTAAGTAAACGGTGGAAAATGACAACGAAGTATTAAAAACTTTACCAAAGTGAGCGTCTCGGTTTTGTATGTTCGTGTGTCCGCACCTCGCACGTCTCAGGTGATTTTAGGACAAAAGTGTAAACGGGTTCGATAAATGATAAAATGATAAATATCTTTATTTTTCAATTTCGGCACATTACAATGCACATATGAACGTCAAAAAAAAGCTACTACCGGTTCTATCCCTACACCACAGCTCGAGAAGATTATTACCGGCACGAAACTCGGCGGGACTTACATTACAAAAGTAGTAAAAATATTAACAATATATGGTTCTACAAGAAACCATATCAAAAGAAAACAATGAAACAGAAAGAACACACATAAAAAATAAACAAAATAAAACAAAATTTAAAGGTTTTACACGATACACAAGCATTTGATATTATTTATTTCGTGAACTGTGTCCTTTGCTCTGTAAGCAGTAGTGTAGTAACATTCAATTTTTTTTTTCTTTATTGTAAGAGCTTTGTCACTGGGTGACGATGTCGCTCTGTATGTACTTACCTAACTAAATGTTACAATTATTTATGTCTTCTACTTAAACCTACTTTAACTAACTTATACATTAAGTTTGCAGCATCGGATAACGGTTGAGATAACATGTAGTTACACCCGCCAATTTTAAGAAAATTCTCATCCGTAATCTCTGCGTACCGACTCGTTGCGGACACACTCCATCAAGATATGATATATGTCTTCGTCCACATCACACATTTTTTTGTTGGTTTCGTTACAGTTCGTTCAGATTAATTCGTAGTTAATTTAACACATTAATGAGGAATTTCAAAAATTGGGATTGTCCGTGAGTATTAAGTGTTTTCAAGACAGGGACAGAATAATTTGTACGGTAAGATCGCATTGCCGTCTCCCTTCCGTGTAGGAAGCCGCTGTGCTCGCAGAGTTGTAGTCAACGATCAACGTTGTTAACAGAGACGGTGTCGGCGTCCTCAGCCGTGTCGGAGGAGGCGCGGCAGCTGCGCGTGCGCTGCAGCGAGCTGGAGCACCAGCTGCGGTTGCAGCAGCAACAGCAGCATCAGCAGGTAACCGACGTTTCTTTATGGTTTAACATGATACAAAAACGAGTCAAGTGACAGTCGAGTTCCCTTGAAATGTAGACTTTGTCATATCGTCGTAAGTTCTTAATTTAATAAATAAATGTTATAGGACATTCTTACACAAATTGACTAAGTCCCGCAGTACGCTCAAGAAGGCTTGTGTTACGGGTACTTAGACAACGAAAATGAATTTGGTTGTCACTTGGGATGTTTTACAATCAATATTGATAATTAATACATTTAAGAGTCAAAAAATATCTAGATATAATTAACCAGAGCGTGTGATATTGTAAAATGCCACAACATCCTATAGTGAGTTTATTCCACAAATAAGCTTTAGAGAATGATATGAATTACAGTTTTAGTTTAGCCCAATGGTTGACCGGTAGAGAATGTTTTAAGGCGTTAAGTCCGGCATTTGTACTTTCATGTCAGTGTGCAATATAGTTTAAATAAATGTACACACGCAGACGCAGTCATTCAGCCAATGAAATTGTGTTTATTTTAAAATTTTCACGTCATAGATCATGAAAGTAGAGATGGTCAGTTTAACCGTTTTAGATTTTTTTGTAAAAAGTGATAGTGTCTTAGTTATGTGAGTCTTAACAGCTGAAGATACTCCATTTTGATAGTTATGATCATTGTACCTCCTAAACCCCTTTTAGGTTCATTATTGTGATGGACGGTTAACTACAGAACCCTACACTGAGCATGCCCTTGGCCGGTATTACCTTTGCAAGCTCTATCTATGGGCATTTTCAAAAATAGGGTACTTACCATTTCCTTTTTTTTAATATAGAAAGTTGTGGGTTTTTTATAATCAGAACCACGAGTACTATTGATTTAAAAAAAGAAAAACAGTGTCCCGTTTTTTTGGTCAGTTTCGTAACGCAGTTTTTCATACATTTTGTATGAGCCGTTACAAAACTGACATTTTTTGTATGGAAAATCGAGGACCCATTTTTAAAATGGTGCAATTTTTTCTAAAAATAATTTATATATGCCAGTATGTAGTAAGGGTACCTTTTTGTGGACTGTTGAGGCACTGTTGAGTGGAGACTGCTACCGACTGCTACCGACTGCTGACTCAACCAATTATCCGCACGAGTTGTTATCGGGCCGGCTGCACGTATCCCTTATCAGTACATGCTACACGCGTTATCGCTGGTACTGGCACACACCGAATGTTAATTAGGAAGGCTCATTAAAAAGTGTGATAATATGTTAGCTAGTACTTAGGTATTAAGGCGTTTTCTCATAACTGATATGACAAGATTTCAGCGCTCATTTGGTTAAATCACCTTTTTGGATTAAATATTTGCAATTTGCGCACGTCTATAAACGTGGCCTGAATAAGGAAGAAGAATAGAAAATATGTTTAGCCGATTTTTTTTTTGTATTCAGGGGGTATTTTCAGAAAAAAGGGCACCATTTTAATGAAAACGGGTCCTCGATTTTCCATACAAAAAAAATTGACAGTTTTGTAACGGCCCATACAAAATGTATAAAAAATGTGTTACGAAACTGACCAAAAAAACGGGACACTGTTTTTCTTTTTTAAATCAATAGTAGTCGTGATTCTGATTATAAAACACCAAAAACTTCCTATATTTTCAAAAAAAAGGAAACGGTACCCTATTTTTGAAAATGCCCTGGGTATGATTTTATGCTGGCGTTTTCTAATATTTTTAAAATTAAAACTGGGGTAAAAGTCATCCTGATAAACAAATTCTTATATTAAAAAAAAGTTTTCATATTTTTTTGTAAGCAAGCTAAACGGTTATTTGTTAACACTTATACAATACAATACAATACAAATACTCTTTATTGCACACCTCAAATGAAGCAAATACAGAGAATACAGCGAACAAAAGAAGAGGCAAACAACAGGCGGTCTTATCGCTAAAAAGCGATCTCTTCCAGACAACCTTTAGACAACACTTATGTACTTGTTCTTATTTTCTTAAGCCATTGTTTTTGTTTCCCTTTTACTATTCATAGTCGGTCCCTATAAGGCCTAGTTTCGAATTGTTACTAACATAAATTTTCCTGTAATTAATGGAACTATAGGTCGGTTTGTAATTTTATAAGTTACTAGCGACCCGCCCCGGCTTCGCACGGGTTCTTATTAAACATATAAACCTTCCTCTTGAATCACTCTAACTATTAAAAACCGCATCAAAATCCAATGCGTAGTTTTAAAGATTTAAGCATACATACATACATACAGACAGCGGGAAGCGCCTTTGTTTTATACTATGTAGTGATTACACATCTGTATATGACTGTTTGTTTCCTAAAGAATAAAAAAAAACAATCTTAAATCTAAAGAAATATTTAGCACTTATTTCAATTTTAATTTTGTAAATATTATATTTGAAAAATAATATGTTTCGTCTATTGCGCAAACCCACATAATTCTGTTTTTGTGTATTTAAATGAAGGGTTGGTATCAGTGTGCACCAACCTTACGCTTATCGTCGCCGAAATACGAGCGACACTTCGACAAATGTGTACATACAGGCTGATTGATATACGTACAAGGCCTATTTCGATTTATAAAAAAACGAATCAAAACATTTATTACATTTAATAAATGATTTGATTAGTGCTTTACAATGGTATAGATGTCATATACTAAAGAAAAATACCAACACCGACGAAGGCCAATCCGAGGATCGAACTCGGGTCTTCACACAAATCAAAAAATATTAAATAAAATAATTTGAATTGTGTCAACAAAAAGTTTAAAAATAAGTTATTCAAAATTAGTGTACGGTTGGCATAATATAATCAACATAAACATGAATTCACATGTAATATTCATAAGTTTCGAGATGTATATTCATATTTATACACGTAACTATAGGGAGTTTCTACTTCCTAGGGTCTCCCGGCTTACGCCACGGCTCTTTGGCGAAGGTGCTAGTTTTACGAAAGCGACTGCCATCTGACTTTCCAACCCAAAGGGTAAACTAGGCCATATTGGGATTAAGTACTTCACCGAAAAACGATTGGTAAATATCAAATCCCATAAAAATATATATAAAAAGACACAATGCTAAAGCCGGTTTAAAAAAATTTTGGTCAGTATCGGGTGTCTATAGAACTCCATTTTTACCGTCTTGCCTATTTCTACTACACTACCGCTAATAATTATTGTTTCTTTATCTGCCTAGAAAATGTATTTATTTCCTCGCAAATGTGATGAAAAACATTGTACGTATCACGGGCGGTACAAGAATTACGAACTCGTGCTAAAATTAAGCCCTCGTCTTCGACTCGGGATTAAATTCACACTCGTTCGTAATTTCTTGTTTACCGCCTTTAATACACAATGTAGGTACTATTACTACTACTACAAAAGACACTAATCACAATCTGCAATAATATATTCAGTAGTTTGTCGGGCTTAAATAAAGAAACATTTTATTTATTTATTTAACTAAACCTACATGACTATTAGAACAAAATGATTATTAAAAATTCAAACAGACCAAGAAATTCGTCCTGTACATACGAGTAGCTACTAAGTGTTAGTTTCATTTCGTTCGCGGAGCATTACAATCGTCTCGATGTTTGCGATAATCGTTTTTTTTTCCTTTTGTGTTAATAATGTAACATAGTCTATGGTAACCGCCTACCATGAGACCCGTTGTATGCTTTTTTACCATCCTCGTGATATGAACTAAACGAATATATTTTCGGTCGACGTAAATAATGAATAGATTAAAAAAAAACACGTGTAATAATCCTAATGTACAATTTACGAGTATACTACATACTGAACTGTGTTCGCACTAATATGGTTTTTTCACTTTCACTTGCGGTATTAAAATAAGATATGCATTACAAAATGAAGTGTAGTGAACACAAGAACAATATTATAAATAATAGATTTATTAGCGGAAATAGAATTGTAGCATTTTACAAAGAAATCCATATGTTTTGCGTGTGCCGGTTATGAAGTTTTAATTAATTCCTTATCATAAATCGTGAATCTCGTCTTATCGTTAAAGGGGCGGATATGGATAATAACATTTCCTTTGTATTGTTTTAAAGTCTCTTTCATAAAGAAAACTATTGGAAAAATATTTTATTGTGATGTGTTTTTAAAAGAATATAAATTTGGTGTGTCTTGAAAGTTATTGACTGTTATTTAGTTCGCGACGAAGTGCTAAATCGTGGCGTTACCGAGTTGTTTTAACTTATAGTGCATATATTTGCCTCTACGTTAACGCAAACGTATATAAGAAAATTTACTGGCCACATACAGTAATTCGAACATGTCTATATCAAATGAGTGACATTTGATTGATATTTAGTAAGGGTTTGTCTGAGCGAGATCTCGCGAGATCGGCATGTCGACGCAGTTCAGCGAGATCTCGCTCATGGAGGACTTGAGCGAGGGCATTGACCGAGCGCGAGCTATTTGGCAGGACGTGAGCATCGCGCCGGCGACGCTGGTGCGCTCGCTCGCTCGCCGGCTCGTCGACAGCGAGGAACAGCCTAAAAAGGTAGCTTTTCATTTTCATACTAATTCTTCGAGGTTAGCATAGCGTTGAAAAAGCCTGGAAGAAATCCGATTACTTCTCAGATGACTCGTTTTTTTCGGATTCTTTCGGAAAAATCAATGAAAGCTTCCGCTCTAATTTTCAAGTCTATAAGGTCTCTCTAATAAGGTCTAACCTAACCACCTACAATATGGCTACATCGATGACATTGAGGAAGAAACAATTGAAATAGACGAAAGGAGTGATAGTGACAGTATTTATTTCTTAAAAAACCCGAAAACTTCGAATAAAAACGATTGTAATCAATTGAAAGGTTTGTGTTTGGTGTTTTTAGTTATAAGATTGTATACCTAATGTTGTTTCAAATAAACAAAGTTCATTTCATTAAATCACGAAAAAACATTCGATTTTTTCCGGCATTTTCAACGCGAGGTTAGCACATGACGACAAGCAAGTTGTGTCACTTGTGTTGCCCTTGACTTGATTAGCCAATGGTAGCTATCATTGTCCCGCCCGGCGGGTTGTCCGGTATCTAAGCAATGTTCACGAGCGCCCGCCAGTCACTGAATGTGTTACATGTATGAGTTTCTTTTGCCAGTCACTGGTTGGGACGAAGGTTTTCCCAAGGGGGAACTTTATAAAAACATTTTCCATGTCGCCTAATCAGCATAATATCAAAGAATTACTATTTTTGAAATAGGTAGAGTGTAGCGTTGAAAATTCCGGAAAAACACGAATGTTTTTTTCGTGATTTAATGAAACTTTTGTTTATTTTACGAAATTTCAAGTTTTTTAAAGAAATTAATGATGTCATTGTCACTACTTACATCTGTTTTAATTGTTTCTTCCATAATTTCATCGATGTAGGCCTATTTTAGATGTAAATTAGACCTAATGTACATTGATTTAGAGTTGAAAATTAAAGCGGAAACTCATAGATTTGTTTCGATAGAATCCGGAAAAAACGGACGTTTTCCATACTTTTTCAACTCTAGTAGAGTGTATAGGTATACCTCTTGCATATTTTATAACTAACACAGTATTCGTGTTTCATACTGCATTTCATGTTCATATTGGAATACTTCCAGCCTACGGAAGATGGCGACCTGCAACGGTGTGAGATCGAGATCTCTCAGCTCAAGAACAAACTGCGGGACACCGACGCTCAACTACAAGAAGTTCTTGTAAGTCACACATACATACATATTCACCGGCTGACATACCCATTGGGCAAGCCGGAGCTAATTTAGGTGTTTCGTACCTCAACACGAACAAATGGAATAGGATAACTTTGTTGTCCGTCCGTCTGTCTGTCAAGAACCCTTCATCCCAGCAACGCGTAGAGGTAGCAAGTTGAAATTAATGCCAAATATACTAAAATGGCTTTTACTTAAAGTTACTTAAAGCTTACTTTAAAGTTAAGTTTTACTTAAAGTAAAAGCCATGTCGTATCAAAAGGTCAAAGCGCTGGCGTAGGACAGAGAGAGCTGGAAGATACTCCACCGACAAGAGTGAAAAACTCTTAAGTTTATGATGATGATGATACTAAAATACTAGATGCTTAGCCGTGGCGCTGGTTTTCAGGACACCCGGGGGAAAAAACAGAATTACAATTGTGTGTTAACAATAAGATTATATTTTTCAGAAAACCAGAACAAACCATCCCGCGCCAGCGCAGGCGAGTGGAGACTCGCGAACAGACCCTGGTTAGTATAACGAAATAGACCGATTTCCGGTTTAATGTATTTTATAAAGTGACAGACAAAATTTTTATTGTGATATATTACCTATATATTTGTGGTGTCTCCTCTGGCAGCTGCTGTCAATTCCCCGTGTCGCGCCACAACACTAATACCACAGCGTAAGGATGTACTCTATACAGTGGGTTAACTCCGCCGATCTCTGGGTCATCGATGGGGGGCGCGCGGGGAAGGAGGCGGGGAGGAGATGCCGCCGAATTTCTATGAAAATTCGGCGGTCTATTTTAAGGGGTGTAAAATGGAAATTAGTTTGCCAATCAGACTGTAATCTTTCGCATAGTTTTTGACAACCCTGAGCCTCAGCGCGACCACCGAGCCGAGCTGCTGGCCGTGTATGAAGTTACCTCACTGTATGGAATACATCCCTACGCTGTGCTAATACTACTAATTTGTTTACTAGACGGGGGACGCGCCTGTGACATGTGCGCCAACTACGAGAAACAGTTGGTCCACGAGCAGCGAGAGGCCGCTGCGGCTAAAGACAAGGCGGCCATGTTGGAGCATGCTTTAAAAGTGGTGAGTACTGTAGTGTCATGGTTCACTAGATGGCGCGCCTGTGACATGTGCACCAACTACGAACAGTTGGTCCACAAGCAACTAGATCAATTGTTTGTTAGCACCTACTTATTAAAGAAACTTTCGATTAACTTTTGAAATTGAAAGGTTAATTGCCTTATGGCATTAAGTCTGCCTATTGTACGTCAAGATTTTCTTTTGTGCAATAAAGGTGAAATAAATAAACTGAAGATTTTTTTTAATACTACGACGGTGACAAACAAGCATACGGCCCGCCTGATGGTAAGCAGTCACCGTAACCTATGGACGCCTGCAACTCTAGGGGTGTTCCATGCGCGTTGCCGACCCTTAAAAAAGGAGGATTCGCTGTGTTGACAGCTAAAGGGGCAAGCTTTGCCCCGTGGGTCCCCAGCTGTCAACACAGTGGATCCTCTTGGAGCTCTGGCGACCTTACTCACCAACAGAAACACAACACTATGAATAGGGTCTAGCGTTATTAAACTGCGGTGTTCTGTAAGGTGGAGGTACTTCCCCAGATGGGCTCTGCTCCAGATTTGAGCGAGACGACATTCGTTGTGCTGTGCCCTATCACACTAAACGATATGCATCCGCTGTGTTCATACCTTTCTAAAAAAAAATGTTTTATCGCTAAAGAAGTTGTTATACTTACCAATTATATATAATTTACCGTAAAACGGTCCTACTTTGCTCCAAAATTTGCTCCACATTTTTGAAATCACTCAACTATTTTAAAATTTTATGTAAAACAACATATTGATACAGAACAACGATTCTGGCATTATGCGGCACTTGCAGTATAAAATCATTCTGTTTTGAGAGGAATATATGAACTTGAACATAGGAGCAAACTTAAGCTAGTCTTTGTCTAACTTTGCCCCTAAATGATATTTGTTAGTTGGAGCAATTTCACCTCTTTATCTATAATTTTGCTCCCTACAAATTTTACGTGAGTATAACTACACCATTAATGATATTAGAAAAAAAAACCGGCTCTGTAGCTAATCCCGATTATGTTTTAAGTAGGTAATCAATTGCAATAATTTCTTTTTTACCTACAACAAGAGAATGAGACGAAAAAAACTTGGAGTATTGTTACCCAATGGGGAGCAAAGTAGGACCGTTTTACGGTAGCCGATTTTGTAACAGAGGTGTTTTTCTCCAGGCGACGGAAGAGCTAGAAGGCGCCCGTTCAATCCACGATGAGACCATTCGCTCGTGGCACTCCGAGCGGAGCTCCAGCACCGCCTTACTAGAAGAACTGAAGACCTCAGTAGAGTCCGCAAAGACGGCGTTGGAGGCCCGCGCGACCTCCGCTCAGCAAGCCTCACAGCGGGCTTTGGAACAAGTCACCACATTGACCGTAGAAAGAGAGGAGTTGCAGAGAAAACTAGACAGGTATGATCAATTATTATTCCGCAGCCATTTACTAAGGCCCGACCGAGATCTCGGCCAAAAAGGGCCGAGATTCAGGGTCTTGGCCGAACCTTCCATCTTGATACTTTTTGCAATTTTGGTGGGTATATTAAGCAATTATAGTACCGTATTATCGTACGTAATGCAAATTATAACTTTTTTCTCAAGCATTGACTGTAAATGTTGTGTTTTAGTGATGGCTATATTAAACAACAGTTTAATTCTTGACTAATACATGTTTTTTTTGTGGAAAATGCGCGTTTTTCGTATTTATTATAAAATCTCGGTCTCGGCCGAGAACTCAATTTAATCTCCGAGATAAAAAAGAAGTCTCGGTCGGACCTTACCGTTTACACCCCAGCAGTATCGAATGGCGCAATAAACAAGACCATATCAGATTTTCTGCTCTTCGGTCGACAAGCAACTAATTGCAGGCCGCTACGCTAAACAAGTCCGCCGCTTGCCGACTGCGTCGAGCAGAAAAAATATGTACGGATCTTGTCCAGTAAATAAGAAAGCCTACAGTAATGTAGGAAACTATAGATCTATAACAATTTAAGCTAAAGTAAAGTGCTATCATAGCACTTAACTTATTTACTAATATGTTTTATAAGACTATTTGTTTCTCAATGATAGTAGTTTATGCAACAGTGATATAATAAGAACCAATTATGAGCTGTTGCATACGCTAGTTTTTCTACGACAGCTAAAATAGCGTAAAAAGCAAAATGTACAAAAGTGGCAGAATAGAGAAGATGTTGTGTGCCCACTATAGAAATAAATAAAAAAAACAACAACAGTGCTCATATATTGTATGAAAATCCATAGGAGCAATGTTCTTATGGCATACCATAGACAACGTTATAATGTCTTTTTTAATATCGATCGCTGTTAGTCATCTTGTTTTTTTTTTATACTACGATGGTGACAAACAAGCATACGGCCCGCCTGATGGTAAGCGGTCACCGTAGCCTATGGACGCCTGCAACACCTGGGGTGTTATTTGCGCGTTGCCGACCCTTTAAAAAAAGGAGGATTCACTGTGTTGACAGCTAAACGGGCCAAGGGCTTTGCTCCGTGGGTCCTCAGCTGTCAACACAGCGAATCCTCAGCCTTGTTGACAGATAGAAGTGCTGGAGTAGAAAAAAAATAAAATAAAATCGCCTCAGATAAAACAGGTGCGTTGATACTGTTTTTGTACAATCTAGTATTGTTCCAGCCTGGAGCGGGACAATGCGATGCTGGTGGGGCGCTTCACGAAGAAGGCCGAGGAGATGCAGAACGAGTTCATTGACCTGCCCGACAGCGTCGACGTGAGTTGCCCCTATTATATCTGGATTCTGGAAATGGCAATCATGCCAGTATTCATTAACATACTGAATTTCGGAAGAGTTCATCTATGCTGTTTCCTAGATTTTGATAGCACACAATGTGAAAATGTTAAGTAAACGACATAATTTAATAGTAGTTTGACGTTTATAATAACACGTCTTTAAAGTCTGACGGTTAATTTGCTCGGCAGAGATAACGTGTTTTGACTCCAGCTTAGTTAGGGCTGCCATCCATCCGGATTTCCCCGGATTGGTCCAACCCGGGGAGCGTCAAGGCTGAATTTTTATTATTGTCTGGGGAAGGAAACCTGGTCATTTTTGGGTTCAGATCTGTACGTAAAAGAAAGGCCGGATAATCATATCACAAAACCCAACTTCCTTTTCAGTCTAAAGTAGCACCTTATATACAAATCTGGGAAAAATCTTAACACCGCGATGTAGACAATGTAAGGGATATTATTAGCAACATCTATGAGGAAATTGGGGCAACTTCATTTTGAGTACCCCAATTAGACAAGGTCAATTTCTAAGAGCAAAGGAATATATTTTAAATTAAAAATTGTTTTCTTTAGAATCCGGGATTTTAAACTTTTTGTCCGGTTTCGACAAAGTTCGAGGTGGCATCCCAGAGCCACAAGTTTGAATTAAACTTCGGTGCTATGGTTACTTCCTTATAATTCAAATCTCTTTTCTATTTCTATTTTTTTCCGTTGTTGCGGTAGGTATCTAAAAATACGTGAATTTTTGATATCTAGTGTAAATCAAAGTCAATGATGTCCAGTCTTTACTGCGTATTCATTTCACTATATTTAAATCCAAAAAAACACAGAGAGATTGAATGCTAATGCCACAGCGTAAGGATGTATTCTATACAGTGGGTTAACTCCGCCGATTTCTGGGTCATCGATGGGGGGCGCGGGGAAGGAGGCGCCGAATTTTCATACAAATTCGTCGGTCTATTTTAAGGGGTGTAAAATGGAATTAGTTTGCCAATCAGACTGTAATCTTTCGTATAGTTTTTGACAACTAAGCCTCAGCACGAGCACCGAGCCGAGCCGCTGGCCGTGTATGAAGTTACCTCACTGTATGGAATACATCACTACGCTGTGCTAATGCTCCCCAACGAAAGGCATACAACACGATACGTGTACAGTATAACAACGTTCTCAGAATGCTGTTGAAGCGGCCAAAGCACTGCAGTGCCTCTGGTATGTTCGCAGAGGCAAGAGTAGACGATTTTTTTGCAATTAGGCGGAAAAGAATTGGCTCTCTGCTAAAACGTGCGGTAGCAGCAACGGCATGCTGAGGACGTTGGCAGAGCGACTCGACTGCCCGCTCACTAAATACCGGGTCGATGTGATGATTGGGAGGGACAAATAGTCTCTCACTGATTTATACACATATGTACCCTTCAATATGATAAGTAGGTTATAGTTAGTTTGTAGTTTTATTAACATAGACATCAAGGTAGATAATAAGTTTTGTACTAAAACCCTATGGTAGTTGTAGTAGTCCGAAATAAACGTTTTTTTTTGACCGAGTGAGCAAAGCGAGCGAAGCTTCTCCGTTTCAGCTTCGGCAAAAATGCTTTCGTGTGTCCGTCCATTTGTTCTCCTCTACAGGTCGCATTTATCAACCACTTGTGAGATTTTGTAAGCAAGTTTGTTAACGACATACAAATTTTTCGTCGATTCAGTTTTTGGAAATTTTCAAAATGGCGGGAATCGGTGCAAAGGTCTTAAGCGCCAAAGATTCCAAAGGCGCTTACGACTTTTGTGCCAATATCAGTACCATCTCGCGAGGTCTACAGCTCACGGAGCCACTAGTTTTATTATTTAATGCTGTGTTGGTTGAACCAGGAGCTGCAACTAAACACGCTAGAACTTCGCGAGAAGTTGATCTGCGTGCAGATCGGGCGCGAGGAGGCGCTGGCGGCGGAGCGCGAGCTGCGCGCGCAGCTGCTGGAGCAGGGCGCGCACTTCCACCGCCAGGAGGCCGAGCTGCAGGAGGCCAGGAGTGCCCTGCAGCACACCAGGTATGCCGGTTCCAGGAGCTCCACACTGGGCGTAGTTGGCGTGCTAATCTGCGTCCAGAAGATATCGTGTAATACAGTGTTGTCAAGCAGTAAACGCTTTTTTTTCTAAATGTGATCTTTGCGCCATAATTAAATAAAAAGAAATAAATAAATATTATAGGACATTCTTACACAAATTGACTAAGTCCCGCAGTAAGCTCAAGAAGGCTTGTGTTACGGGTGCTCAAACAACGATATATATAATATACAAATACATAAATACATAGAAGTACAATTGATAATGACCCTGCCTGCTAAGCCGATGGTCCTGGGTTCGAATCCCGGTATGGGCATTTATTTGTGTGATGAATACAGATATTTGTTCCTGAGTCATGGATGTTCTCAGGAACAAATATCTGTGTTCATCACACAAATAAATGCCCATACCGGGATACGAACCCAGGACCATCGGCTTAGCAGGTAGGGTCACTACCAACTACGCCAACCGGTCTTCAACATAATTTTTCAGTTTATCACGGTTTTACTGACGGAATTGCCTTGACACTCTATTTATTTATTTATTTAAACTTTATTGCACATAAAACAAAGTACAAAAGGCGGACTTAATGCCAGAAGGCATTCTCTACCAGTCAACCATCAGGCCAAACAGATACAAATATTTAGGTGCGGTAACAGCATAAAGCGAAAGGTTAAACAGCAATCGATATATTAACAAATACGTTCACAAATTCGTACATATACAAACATACCTACATACAACATCAATATACATATAATACAAAACATACACTGACTCTATTGGTCATGTAATGATCGTGTAAACGTGGTCGCTCTGAGAGGAGGGGGTTTTTTTGCGCGCGAGAAGTCTGACCGGGACATACGTGCCCCGCAGACGCAAAATCGATAATATAAGTAACATTGTGCTGTATTAGTAGATTACATACCAAGGCCGTTTAAGTGGGAAATGTCTCGAATCCCATGTAATTGTTGGCCGAGGCGAAGCCGAGGTCGACTAACATGTGATCCGAGGCTTTCCCATTTACCGGCCGAGGTTTGTATACTATTTTTCAGGCGGCAATTTAGTTTTGCGTAAAGTGGCGCTTACCGGCCGGAGGGCTGAAAAATATTTTACATTACACTTGCTCGTAATGGATGTTATCACACGCGAAAGATGCGGTCTGCATATTCTTTACGACCTACGGCTGTAAGTAAGCGATACACTTACTGGAAAACAACGTTATAATTTCACGATACTTTGTATGCTTACAATGGGCCTCATAAGAAGGCTCAAAGTCACCCAAAGGGCAATGGAGAGAGCTATGCTAGGAGTCTCTCTGCGAGATCGTATCAGAAATGAGACCATCCGCAGCAGAACCAAAGTAACCGATATAGCTCTCCGAATCGCTAAACTTAAGTGGCAGTGGGCGGGGCACATTGCACGTAGAACCGATGGCCGTTGGGGCGGAAAGGTTCTCGAGTGGCCACCGCGTACCGGAAGGCGCAGCGTGGGTAGGCCCCCCGCAAGGTGGACTGATGACCTGGTGAAGGTCGCAGAAATCCGCTGGATGCGGGTGGCGCAGGACCGGTCATTGTGGAAATCTTTGGGGGAGGCCTATGTCCAGCAGTAGACGTCTTTCGGCTGAAATGATGATGATGATGATGATGATTGTATGCCTAAAGCAATGATGAAAAACATTGTGTGCAACGGTCAGTACAAAAATTACGAACTCGTGCTAAAATTAAGAAGAAGAATTCACACTCTCGTAATTTCTTATTTTCTACCCAATTAGCACACAATGTACTATTTTATAATTGTCTCGCAATCTTTATAATACTCTATATGCCTCGACTGACTACAGATACGCTATGTAATATTTATATTTTGTTAACTGCGCTATTTTATACATTATAATTGAATCATTACTAACAATTTGCTTCCAGCATCATTTATACTTTTCAATGTTCATCATTTCAAGTATCGAGCGTGTTTTTAAATGCAATACAGTGTAAAGTGATTTTAGTTTCTATGGAGTAAGTAATTTCATATTTACAATAGTCTATATCACAGTTATATTAAGTAAAAAACAGTTATTTATAAATAATATGCTTTTATCACCTTTGCTTATTATGCATGAATGCAGGGATCCATTTCTCGAAACGGTATTTTTTATTTATTGTTGTCCAAAAAAATCATTTATTGCTAAATTTATCCGGTTTCTACGAGAATCTAAAAAAATCTATACATTTTTCAAATTTTCCATTGCACCACCGCCAAAATAAATCTGTGAAAAAATGGTGGCGTAATGGAAAAACACTATTGGGACACTTTTTATCTCCTACCAGGATTGAAAGAACTCTCGATTCTGTAAAGAAACCGCGTGATTTTTTTTTAGATTAGAAAAAAATAATTTTTTGGAGAACAAAAAATAAATACGCGCTTTTTCCAGCAAACTGTCAAATCGTATGGATTTCCATGACCACACACTAATAATATTAGTCTCATGCCTTTCTAAAAATGAGTCCCACAACATGATATCTCTTTTTTGTGTAAATGTATAAGTTAATTGATGAAAATAGTAGCAATTTAGAGTGAGTTTTTATTTTTATTCACAGGGTTGACAAACTAGACTCCGGAGAGCTAGCACCGGACTGGACCATGATTGACTAAAGACGCATGGAAAGTCTAAACATCACGCGTGGATCCCCTAGTCTTCGAATAGTTTTTGTATGCATAATTCTATTTGGCATAACCAGTATAGTCATAATTGGTTTTACGCATAAACTGTTATGGCATAGTCGAGTTTAGCATAATTTAATTCGTCCGAATATTCGGACACAGTCCGAACCAAACTTAACTTACCTTACTTAGTTAGTATGCGAATATATTTTCGGCCAAAATAGTATTCGATTTATTGTGTATTATGCCAAATTATGTTTTTGCTACATTAAGATTCGGCGATAATCGATTATGCCAAAAGCGTTTCGGACAAAACAAATTATGCCAAATAGATGGCACCCATCACACATTACCTTTGCAATAAACCTTTAGATTAAGTACCTAATTTAAGTTCAATATAATTAAGTGAAGTGGTAGTTAGGAAGTTAAACGTGCCTTCAGATATTATGATAAATATTTGATATAATTTTAGCCTCAGTATTCTACAGTGCGACGGAAAAGGGTATACATAAATAAAGCTAACACCAGGTCTCTTGTCAAATATCATTATTTTCGCGAAGTAAAAAACACAGTCAAACAGTGAACTTACTGTTTACATTTATGCGACAGAATGAGTTGCACAATATGGGTGAATCAAGTATTTCTTGTTATTCTGTGCCGTCAGCCAGGGGACAAATGCAGCACAGTTTGTTAGAACAAACGTTGTAGTATGTTCTACTGACATGCTTGGTAGATGGCCCATCATGGAAAGGGAATATAACTAGCAAAAAAATCATGTTTTCTAATTTTTAAAGGCGTAAAATTATTTTAAAAGTGACTCCGGAGACCATTTTAATTAGTGACAAGAAATAGTTCATTAACCCATATACAATGTTGCCTGCTAAAGAACAGTCATTCTTCCATAAATCTCTACATTTTTCGGTCGCACTGTACTGGCCGTTCCTAGTGTTCAGCTTCCAAGAGCGGGATCTCACAAAACTAAGTCTTATGAATAAAGTCAAATAGAAGAATCGAATAGCGAGGTATAAGACGATCTCCTATTTTTTTGTTCAAAGTACTTTTTGTGTCTGAACATAAATTTTAACACCCGGCGAACAAAGCTGGGTGGTATAAATGAATCTGTATCAGAATCGCTACAGTTTTCTGTCCTATTTACGTTTTGTCATAATGATCATTTGTCCTAAATTCAAATGCCCTATTTTTTATCGTTTTTGTTTTTTATATAGTCACACTACTAATAGTTATGTTATGAGATATAAAGGTTTTGGACAAAAATCTGGGAATTCGTCGATCGGGCTGTGAAGGTTATAGTACCTTAATGTGATGGGGTTGAAGCAACCGCTGATAATATTAGTCATTTCGATAATAATAACAGTGAGATGTGAAGTATTAAATACTTTCACTGCCATTCATAATTATAACAATCACAATCAACGCTGGTCAATAATACTTTTTTTATATTCAATTTTGCTAGTTTTAGATTGAATATTTTAGGTTAGACAATAGTGAGAGCTTTTTGCATTTCTGTACTTAGGTGCTGTAGTTTTAAACGCTTTTTTTGTGTTTTTTTATTATATATTATACAACGATACTTAAAATGTGTGATGTGTTTTATTTTGTGTTTACCAAAGATAATAGGGGCGTGAAGAAAGAAGCGTGCCCCCAGTCTGATCACGAATTGGTTTTATGGCCAATTCCGGAATTCGAGAACTGCCCATACAAAACAATAGGCTATATGCACTTGAAATAGATAAATGTTTTTGTAACTCGGTCGATGTTTCTTAGTTTTATTTATTTGTGCTTTATTTATATTATCGATTTCTATAATATTATTTTTGTTCAAATTTCGAACACATCTGACACAAGAAAATTTGATTTGACCTCTATTCTAATTTTCTAATATCAGTCGAGATGACGTTTAGTTTGAAACGAATTATCAATTGCATACAATGACGCACGCAAGTCGCACGGTATTTTGATATCGAACGATATGAAAATTAAGGCCAACTCTAGTTTGTCTCTGAATTTGAAAAATATAAATGTCAAAAGTTGAATGTCAGAAGTTTTTATTCCTGAAAGTCGCAATGACGGTCGATATATATGCGCTTTGAACGCATCATGGAGAGTCATTATATGTGTCTATATAAAGCAGTGTATATAATTGTAAATAATTAGGCATTAAAACACTCGTGGGATGTTATTATGAAACTCGGCTGACGCCTCGTTTTATAAACCCACACTCGAGTTTTGATGCCTTTCATATACAATCACATAAACTAATATTATGAATTTTAGTGCCATAAAACAGTGATTTCAATAGTCACCCAGGGGACCGTCACCATGGCAACCAGTGGCAAGAAATAGTTGATCAACCCTTTGAAGCGTTTGAAGGTTATCACTCAATAGGCAATATATATAATCAAGAATAGGAATTTAGATCGAGAGACTTCAAAGCTGCAGTGAAATTGTACCATATGTCATAAAAGACATGGCAATAGATGAGGACGAGAAGGGAAAAACAAAAAATAAATGATAAATATAGAGCGCTTCAAATACGTTACCTCTTCAAGGTGTGCTAAAAATTTCCTTCTATCTGTCCCGTCTTCTTGTTCAAAATTCTACTCAAAATCTTTCACTTTTCAGGCTGTGCTCCTGTGGAATTCTTTACCCACTGATGTTAGGTGTGCTCAGTCCCTTTTTACTTTTAAAGATAAATTAAAAAAGTATTATTTGTCCCTTTCATAGTTCCGTGTGTGCTATAACCTTGTCCATTATTATTTGCTGTACTGCTGTTTAGTATATTTGTATGTACGTATGTATATAAGTATGCTTCTATGTATGTTTACATTATAATTTAGTGTATGTAAGTTTATGCCTTAGTGTTATATGGATTTAACTTACTGATTTCTCGGTATATGTTCCTACTTAGTCCGTAACTTAAATCGCTTCACCTACTTATATTATATTATTTTATTTCTCTAAATTTCTCCACCACCCAAAGGTTGTCTGGAAGAGATCGCTTCTTAGCGATAAGACCGCCTGTTGTGTGCCAATTATTTTTTATCTTGTATAACAGTTTTTCTTTGTATGTGTATTTATCATTATTGGTGAGCAATAAAGAATATATTATTATTATTATTATTAAATATCTTTTCTTTTTTTATCTTTCTTTTTTTAACCCTTAAATGCATGATGATCGATTTATGACACAGAAACGAGACAAGTGACGATCAATTTCTTGTCATATCGTCGTAAGTTCTTAATTTGAAATGAATTTGGCTGTCACTTAGGATGTTTTAGGATCAATATTGATAATTCATGCATTTACAAACAACATAGACTACAAAACTTTCTTTGATATGAAGTCTCCGTTAGTTTTTATTCACATTTACCATCCAGATTTTCCATTTACGTTTAAAAAAATCGGTTGTCTGTAAAGTCGGTTTACTGACGATAGTTGAACGTGACAACGTCATAAGAAAATACTGACCTTTATCGCCGCAATTATCGTTGCTATAAACAATTGACACCACATTCACTTTTCACTGCACTTCATACTTGACGAAAACATGTAAATGTATTATTGTATAGCAGCTGTCCACGCGGACGCATCGCTCGACGCTCACTCAAGTAGGAGAGAGACAGATGTCGAACGCGGAGGCCGATTGTGCTTCTTTGTCGCTCGTTCCGCGCTCTCGCTTGCACTTCAAGCCTTAAATGGAACGCCTCATGCGGCGTTACCTCGGTAACGCCGCATGAGTCATGTGTTTTCGTGCGTGCCGCCGGCTCCATCGAATTATAAGACGTTGTCACGTCAAAACTGTGTACAAGGAAATAAGTGATTGCTGCTTTCTTCCACTTGCTTCAAAGCGCTAAACCTTGTTTTTTTTGCACAGAGAGGAGCTGGACCGGCTAGCGACAGAGCGCGAACAGCTGCAAGAGCTGGGCGGGAAACTGCGGACATCCACCGACCAGATAGCGGCGCTCCTAGATGATAAGGTTGGTTATTCTAATAGTAGTTCTACTCCAGCACTTCTATCTGTCAATTAGATGACTGACAGCGATATTTAAAAAGTATACATTATAACGTCTATGGTATTCTATAAGAACACTGCTTATAGGGATTGTCATACAATATATGAGCACTGTTGTTGTTTTTTTAAATTTCTTCTACATTCTTGATTTCTAGATTTCCACACCTTTCTAGATTTACCTTTTTTCGCTATTTTAGCTGTCGTAGAAAAACTAGCGTATGCAATAGTTCATAATTGGTTTTTAAAATCTCGGATCTATTATTAGTAAAGCGCGACTCTCAAGTTTGAAGGACCCTTATTATATCACTGTTGCATAATAGTAGTTTATGCAACAGTGATATAATAAGAGTTTAAGAACCAATTATGAGCTGTTGCATACGCTAGTTTTTCTACGACAGCTAAAATAGCGTAAAAAGCAAAATCTAGAAACGTGGCAGAATAGGGAAGATGTTGTGCCCACTACAGAAATTAAAAAAAAACAACAACAGTGCTCATATATTGTATGAAAATCCATAGGAGCAGTGTTCTTATAGAATACCACAGACAACGTTATAATGTATACTTTTTAAATATCGCTGTCAGTCATCTAATTGACAGATAGAACTGCTGGAGTAGAAAAACTACTATTATGCAACAGTGATATAATAAGGGTTTTTAGAACTAGCAAAAATATAAAAAAGCAAAATCTCGAATTTGGCAGAATGTGGATCATGTCGTACTAGAAATAAATAAAAACAACAGTTCTAATATATTGTATGATTTCCATAGGAGCAGTGATCTTATAGAATACCATAGACAGCGTTGTACGAGTAATGTATACTTTTTAAATATCGCTGTCAGTCATATAATTGACAGATAGAAGTGCTGGAGTAGATAAAGTTATTCATGTTCTCGTGCGAACGCTACGGTTATGAAATTCCAATACCTTGTAAAACTAATATATTGTAGACGTGATCGGTTGGTTCAGTTGATTGGGAGTTTTAGCCAAAACACTATATATTCTTCATAAGCTATATAAGACATAAGAGAACTATTGTCTATTAATATACTTAGATCGGGTTACTCACGGAACGGTCCGCGTCCCATAATCATGAGTGAGAAACACTTGCGGCGATTGCTCTGTGTGTGCGCACACTGTGCGGCAAGCGCTTCTCACTCATGATTATGGGACGCGTACCGTCCCGAAACATGTCGAGCTATTTTCAACTTCATAGACGTGAGTAACCCGATCTAAGTATATTAATATGTCTAATACTCACGGGAGTTTTTTATTTAAAAAAACTATTGTCTGTTAGTGTATCCATTACCAATGACTAACCCGCACTTTGTCGGTATATTTTTGGTCAAAGATTGATTGTGATTCATCAATCCATTATCAATTACTAAGTTGGGTATACAATACAATACAATAACTCTTTATTGCACCTCAAAACAACAAAAATAACACAAACTGGTATAGATTACACATGAAAAGGAGGCAAACAACAGGCGGTCTTATCGCTAAAGAGCGATCTCTTCCACACAACCTTTAGGTAGAGGAGACACTACACTAAGAAAAGTATACATACAGTAGGTGGTGCAAAACTGGAAAAAGTATATTCGGTTTATTTTTGGTCAAAGATTGATTGTAACATTGTCATCAGAAACGCTTGCTAGACGAGCGCACGGAGCTGCGCGGGCGCGTGTCCTCGCTGCAACAAGAACTGGACAACAGCGAGAAGGTGCAACAAGACTTCGTGCGCCTCTCGCAGTCCCTGCAGGTACGTATTTGTTTAACTAAGCGAGGAAATAGGTTAATACTACATTACCTAACTAGTGCGGTTAAACAAAGAAAGGCCGAGATCGCAGATGTTTGCGACCCGAGCTGCAAGCGAGGGACGTAAATATGCGATCAAGGACTTTATTTATTACCTCACGTGTTAGGTACATCATTTTAAGTCTACACTTGGGCAGAAATCGGCTTTTTCCGTGCGCGTAGCGTGCGGAAAAAGGCACTTTATGGCCAGGTGTGGCATAATAGTACATTACGATGCAAGTGCGAAATGGAGGGAATCCGCAATGAGAAAATTAAAACACAACCGACGGAAGTGTTTTAAATGGACACGCGTTGCAAATCTAGTTATTCGCACGTGTATCGTACAGCGTTTTACAGTACATATGGCGTATTGAATTTTTGAGGTAGGCACATAAAGTGCTCATTATCGCACTAGTGCGGTAAGATCACTTTATGTGCCTACCTCAAAAATTCATAAGACCATATGTACTGTAAAACGTTTTATGCCACACCTGGCCATAAAGTGCCTTTTCCGCACGCTACGCGTACGGAAAAAGCCGATTTCTGCCCAAGTGTAGGCATAAAATGATGTACCTAACACGTGAGGTAACAAATAAAGTCCTTGATCGCATATTTACGTCTTTCGCTTGCAGCTCGGGTCGCAAACATCTGCGATCTCGGCCTTTCTTTGTTTAACCGCACTAGTTAGGTAATGTACTATTACAGTACACATGGTGCTACTTTACCGCCCTAGGGCGATAATGAGCACTTTACGTGCTTGCGTCGAATATACAAACAAAGCGCCATATGTCAAACAAACGTCGTACAATACATGTGTGAATAGGTAATTCGCAACTCGTGTCGATTTAAAACACTCCCTACGGTCGTGTTTTAATTTATCGCCACTCATTACAAATTTCCTATTTTGCACTTGTTTCGTAATATCCGCAATGTACTATTGTTTAACCCTCTGCAATGGATTGTCAGGTGCAACTGCAGCGTATCCGCGAGGCGGACACGGAGGTGCGGTGGCAGCACGACGAGGACGTGGCCGAGTGCCCCACGTGCCACGTGCAGCTCCCCAATAGCAAGAAAAAGGTACCGTCTACGTTCCCTTTGTGTTTATCTGAAGCTTATACGCTTTGTCTATTACGGCCAACGAATTACAGTATGAGGTTGTTTGGAAACCGAATTAGTTCATGAAATTCATAATGTAGGTTTTTTATATACTACGACGGTGACAAACAAGCATACGGCCCGCTTGATGGTAAGCGGTTACCGTAGCCTGTGGACGCCTGCAACTCCAAGGGTTTTACATACGCGATGCCGACCCTTTAAAAAAAAAGGTGGATTCGCTGTGTTGACAGGTAAAGGGGCAAGCTTTGCTCCGTGGGTCTCCAGCTGTCAACACAGTGAATCCTCTTGGAGCTTGAAATGTAGGTAATGTCATCGTAACCTATACTTATTTACCTAAGATGCCTCTTAGCATAACTTGCCTAAGTAAGTCAATTTTTCACACCACCTATTCATAAAAGGGTTTTTTCTGTTCAAGTTAGGAGGGATTAAAGTGGCACTTTTCTGTTCAAGGAGTACATTTTTACATTTTCGGGCATTAACTAGTGGCATCGTGGTGTTGATATGATGTTGTTTTCGGTTATTACAGGTTTTGTTTATTTCCTCTTAGTTGGTATGAAAAGCAGTGTGTCACACGGTATCAAAATTATTTTGGTCTTGGGCGTTAACGGTTGAGTCCCTCATTACGCTCAGGATTCTACTTTAAAATCTCCCTACGTTCGGAATTATATTGTAGAATCCATCGCTTCGTTCGGCATTCAATGTACGCCCTCGCCGGAAATATATCATTTTGATCCCTTGTAAACACAATCTACTATTGTCAATAGCTCTTTTTTAGAAAACATCCATAATGTTTTCTGTTTATGGGCTTTTCAAAAATAGTGTACCATATTTTTTTTTTTTTATATAGGAAGTTTCCTGTTTTAGGACCAGAATCACGAGTACTATTGATTTAAAAAAAGAAAAAGAGTGTCCCGTTGTTTTGGTCAGTTTCGTAACGCATTTTTTCATATATTTTGTATGGGCCGTTACAAAACTGCCAATTTTTTTTTTGTATGGAAAATCGAGGACCCGTTTTCATTAAAATGGTGCACTTTTTTCTGAAAATCCCCATATACGTCTGTCCATTTTATATATCGTCGTGTAGTACCCATAATAAAAGCGTTATGGACGTGGGGCTAAGGCTGGATTTGACCAAACTTTTTAACCAAGAGTAACGCTTACTCTTGGATATTAATGTCAAAATCCCATGGTAATTTGACGTTACTATCGGAGAGTAAGCGTTATTCTCGGAATAAAAATTTGGTAAAACGCAGCCTTAGTCGATTTGCGTAAAAATAGTGTTATAACATTGTAGGTGCACTGCCGGCACTGCGGGCGCATATTCTGCGCGTCGTGCACCGCGCACACCGTGCCGTCCGGCCCGCGCCGGCTGCCGGCGCGCGTCTGCGCCGTGTGCCGCACGCTGCTGCAGCCCGACACCGCGCCCTACTTCAGCACCGCGCCCCCCCACTCACCCGACTAGCGGGACCACACACCCCACCGATCCCACGACACAAACCACAGCGTAGGGATGTATTCCATACAGTGAGGTAACTTCATACACGGCCAGCGGCTCGGCTCGGTGGCCGTGCTGAGGCTCAGGGAGTCTGATTGGCAAACCAATTTCCATTTTACACCCCTTAAAATAGACCGACGAATTTGTATGAAAATTCGGCGGCGTCTCCTTCCCCGCGCGCCCCCCATCGATGACCCAGAAATCAACGGAGTTAACCCACTGTATACTACATCCTTACGCTGTGCAAAAACACTCACTCAGGAGCGTACCCAACATACCAATCTCTCTCAGTCGCTAACGAAAAGCAACTGTAATTGTCACACTAATAAGGAAGAGTGGAAAGGTAGCTACGATACGTTATTAAGCGTGTACGTTTGGCATCTTGGCTACGCACGCGGGTGCTCTAAATTGTCGCCGAAAATCATTATGCCGAATATCACTTCCCAATTTTATCGTAGAATTTAATTTCGCCGAAAGATCAGTTGCCGACTGTACCTAATGTGTCGCAAACGTATCTTGCAAAAACACATAAAACTAAAATAAAATGAATGTTAAAGCTGGTAGCGTTTCCTCGCTGTATTGCAATACTAATGCGCTGGGCGAGGAAGCTGTTAGCTCTATGGTCGCCGGTAGCGTCCACAAGCCTCTTTGAAATATCCTTAGTGGGCGTGGGCGCTCGAACCCCATGGGCCGAAGGTCTCGACGCCGAACGGAACAAAGTTGTAATATTTTGCATAATATTATCATAATCCAACCTAACCTAACCTAGTTGTCAAATAAAAAAGTAAATGTTGCTATACGATGATTAACTTCACCGGCGAAAGTTTATTGGCAAGTGATATTCGGCATAATGAAATTAGGAGAAAAGGATACCCTAAAAACTATTCATGCAAAGACCACTCATCAACTTCTTTAACCTAGCAACATATACTGACCAACATATATTGGCAACAACATATATTGGTCATCATATGCTAAGTAAATGGATTCCGCATAATCTAAAAAGCTAATTCTAACCCACTATCGCGTGTTACCACCTAATAATCCCATTTATCCTACTACGAACATTGAACGACGTGCTTTCCATATCATGGCTATCATGGGTATGCATACTCTTCAATGCTATTTGAAGTTTTGCTATGGGGAAAATCTACGTCACTTCAATTAACCTAAAAGTTCCACTTATAATTACAATACGAACATTTAGTTTTACATTAAATCTATAGTCAATAAATAAAACTATAAAACCAACATCCTTGCTTCAAAATAGTGTAAATATTGTACTATAGAAGTAATTAGCAATTTTACCGGTAAAGTACTTCTAAATACTTCGTGATCGGCAGATGGTTTTTATATATTTGAATTTCTACCTTAATCCAAACAGAATTTAATTGATTATATTCAGTAGGATGCTCCCAATACAGCCTTTATGATTACAATAGTAAGGTAGAAAATCAAATAGTAAAATTGTTGGAAGTGGTCGCTTTCTTCTCATCTTTTCTGAACTGTGAGATTGGAAATGTACTAGCTGATACAGTTATGGTGTCTTAAAGAATTCTAGACTGTAAATAGAATAAACCTAACGTGTAATTAAAATAGTTTGGTATTTTTGTTGTTTAAATGTGTTGCATCAATGAAATTGTACATGTATTGAGTATATAAATGTTGAAGTATTTATTTAAGTCTTGTTTGTCTACAAACAGTTGTAAATTTACTTTTTAGGGCAGATAGAGGTGATTGACATCATTGTTACCGTGCCTTACATCTTGGGGATGTCAACATTTTGTATTCATTAACATAAATACACGCTCTATACACCACTCAGACCACATGAGCTTAAGCGAGCTAATATAATCCGTATAATAGAGTTTTGTGATCGACTCTTATATGTATAATCGTTTTTAGCTTCGCAGACAAGAAATATATAGTTTTTTTTATACTCGTAATTTGTGCAACAACATAAAAATATCTTAGCAAATTCGCTTTCTTTAGACTAGACTAAACAAGACGGATATATTCAAAATTCAAAAATTTATCCTCCAAGGGCACTTTTACAAGTCAATAAGCATTACATTAAAGCATTTGCATGTACATGTAAACATTTACAATATATAGTGACAATAAAAGTATAATCTAAATACTGATAATTGAACAGCCAATACCTTGGTAAACAATATTAAAATAAATGTACTATGTACGAGAGATATATAGTCTCCATAATTAATAATAAATTAAGTTTGTTCATGTAAATGGTCCCCAATGTCAAAGTAAATGAGGCAACGAGGGTAAGATGCTATCAAATTGTTGACTCATTTATACCTCTGTCGAAAGTTCGCCATGGTGATACTGCCTTTACACATTTTGTTGTACTTCTAAAGATAGCGAATTTGCCCCTATAATCCCTCTTTTTTGTAATATCATATTTAACATTTGTTTTAAACAATGTCTGAAAAAAGCATCGTCAACACCAAATGTACGTGTTTTATTATAAATTGAAAGAGATTTCATATACTACTGGGCAGTACAGTAGTAACCTAGTGGTTAGGGCGTCTGCCGCGAAAGCAGGAGGTCGCTGGTTCGATCCCAGCCCTGCTCACCGGGGACCTTGCTCACTTTTTCCGTAGTATATGACATCTCTTTCAATTTATAATTTATATATAGTAGTGTGCCTACTTAATACATGAATCAAATCATTTATTATAAATAATAAATGATTTAATTCATGCTTTACAATCGTGTCTTATTTTTATTTTTTTATCTTCGAATCACTGTTCTTCAGATGTTTATAAGTCATGCGAGTGACGGGTAGTTGGAAATGTGGCTGTTGCTTATTTACCGATATGTTTAGTTATAATTTATTGCTGTAATATAAAACGTTCTATTGTACATAATAGAGGTCGATAAGAATTAATGCAGTTTTTCATTTTCTCCCGATCTACCATTTGAAAACATAATGTCATATCATCATAATATGTACTGTCTAAGGCTGCGTTTTACCAAATTTTTATTCCATGAATAACGCTTACTCTCAGATAGTAACGTCAAATTACTATGGGATTTTGACGTTAGTATCCAAGACTAAGCGTTACTCTCGGTTAAAAAGTTTGGTCAAATCCAGCCTTAATCTTATAAATAAGGGAGCTATTCAACCAAAGTTCAAGTTTCAATAATAAATAAAACAATATGTATTAGAAAATTGTGTGTATGTATGTCATAACTTAAACCTAGTAATGAAATGTCAATAAATGAATTATCTATGTGTTCTAATCCTCGTACTTCTCCAGGCTGAGGGTGATGACGTCACTGACCAGGCAGTCCGCAGGCTGGAAAGATAATTATGGTTTAATGCATTATGTTAGGTTTATTTTATTAACATCACAATATCTTGAACATCTTAGTTTATTAACGCTAGTTTATAATATCTAGTTAATACCAAAATGAGTCTGAAGTAAAACGAATATGCATACTCGCGATTCGAGTGTATCCCACCTACACAAGTTGGTATTATTGGTAAACTTTTCAGAACTTTGAGTTAACATTGCATAGCCTGTTTATTGAGCCCTTTGGTGAAATGTTTTGAATTTCCCAACGGGCTTAATTCCCATTCCCAAATGTTTTGAACAACTGCCTCAGGGGGCACCTTTATAACTCCTCTTGAAGAGATATGACGATGGTCTGCAGACTTTTAGCCTTCGGATGAAGGAAGCAACCTAGCCGATATTGGTGTGTGGCTAAGATCACACTGGGCCTACGCTAGCTGACGCGGGTGCACGGAGCGGGTGCACGCGGCGGGTGGATTTAGTATGGCGCACCCGCTCCGTGGGCCCGCTTCACTCAGCGGTGTTCATACAATATCTTATTAGAAGGGCCGTTCCAGGTAATCCGCGTCATCTAGCGTAGGCCCTTAGCTAGAAAACTCCCGTGAGTATCAGACATATTAAAATTCTCATAGCGGGTTACTCACGTAAAAAAAAAAATAGCTCGACATGTTTCGGAACAGTCCGTGTTTCATGAGTCATGCGTCTAGCCGCGGCGGCTGCTTTACGCACACTGCGAGCCCCAGCGGTCAGCTCTCGACTCCTGTCGAGCTATTTTCGACTTTATTGACGTGAGTAACCCGCTATGAGAATTTTAATAGGCCCTTACCCATTTATTTCTCTTACCTCTGAACAAATGCCGACGAGCGCGTCAGCACACCCGTAGAACTCCTCTTTGAGCGAGATGACGATGGTCTGCAGCGAGCCCTTCTTGCTGCGGATGTAGGAGGCCACCTTGCCGATGTTGGTGTTGTCGAGCGCGGCGTCAATCTCATCGAGCAGGAAGAACGGAGCTGGTTGGTAGCTGTAGACAAACATTTTCAAGACTTCAAAATCCCAGAAGGAAGGTTCTCAATGAGGAAAACCGAATTGATTTTCCGCTAGGGGCGCTAATGGAGCGTGAACATATCAAACGTCTGTGACAATTCTTATACTGACACAGGAGCCACGCATGAGTGGCGCCGCCTGGTGAGCGACAATACCGTAGCTCCGATTAATG
Organism: Lathronympha strigana; assembly: GCA_949128165.1. Lineage (NCBI taxonomy): Eukaryota > Metazoa > Arthropoda > Insecta > Lepidoptera > Tortricidae > Lathronympha > Lathronympha strigana. Next base: position 21,932,920 of record OX421912.1, read on the forward strand.
TGATTTATTGAGTCGATCGTTATTTTGGGGAAGTGTTATAATAATTACAACTAATATTGCTTTGCTTTTGCTCGCAATAATAAATTGCTAGTCATTTGATATTTACTAATCGCTTTTCGGTAAAGGAAAACATGGTAAGTAAATCCAATAAAGCCTATTTGGCTCTGGGTTGGAAGGTCAGATGGCAGTCACTTTCGTAAAACTAGCGCCTACGCCAAATCTTGAGATTAGTTGCCAAAATGGACCCCAGGCTCTCTGAGTCGTGGCATAAGCCGAGAAAACGCTAGGAAGAAGAATAGTCCTACTTTGTAAATGATGATTGGTTTTGCTTCTACGAGTATATGCCCGACTTGGTAAGGTTTCATGCCCTCAATTGAGCATTTCTTTTTTTGTCCATTTTTTATTGTGATATTTCTAGGGAATGGATATGTGTGGGAATGGAACGTAAGGAGATAGGGTGAAACGGAACGCAAGCGAGAGTGAGGGACGGAAGGAGTGAGTGAAAGGGACGGGGAGAACAATTCTAATGGTGGAGCGTGAACGTGCAACAATTTGTAATAATTCAATATAATAGTCTTTTTGCAGTTAATTAAAGTCAGTGTCAGTTTAAATTGATTTTTATTTAGAGGCCCATCAATATCCCACATAATTTTGGGGGCTCGTCCGGGATAGCCTCTAAAATCTGCAAAAGAAGTACGGTGGCACGTGGTCGCGCTAAAAGTGCCTGCGCAAGGTGGCGGCGGCACTAAGGGTTGTTCTTCATTTTCATGAAGACGAAGACGACGAAGGAAATCATTACTGTAGTTAATGAACGACGAAGAGAAAAGTATTTTCAACATCTTCAATACGGAGATCGTACACGGCAAAATGGCGGCCGAATCAAGTCACTTCAACTGGAGCCACATGGCTGATGGTATCAGCAATTTCAGCGGTGACGACAAAGCGCACACTGCATCAAAGTGGGCGCAAGATATAGAAGATAATGCCGAAATATTCGAGTGGACTGAAGCACAGAAGCTGGTGGTGGCGCGCAGGTCGTTGGTGGGCACGGCGGCGTTGTGGCTACAATCTGAAAAAACTTTTAAAAAATATGACGAGCTGAAGGCAGCACTTCTAAAAGAATTCCCAGAAGCCGTTAACACGAAGGAGATGCACGAAATTATGTCCAACCGAAGGAAGAAAAGAGAAGAATCGTACTATCAGTACATGCTGGTGATGAAGGAGTTGGGGAAACGCGCACGATTTCCCGACTATGTGGCCATCCAATATATAATCGACGGGATCACCGATTATGAACCCAACAAAACGATCCTATACGGGGCCACTACTTATCCCGTGCTTAAAGAAAGGTTGCTTCTATACGAAAAAATCAAGACGAAGTCGAAAAAAGAAGATAAAGAAGTGAAACCTAACAAGCTAGAAAAAGAAAGTAAGCGCATTGCATCATCGTCGACAGGCCATAAACGGTGCTATAAATGTGGTGACAACGATCATTTGGCGATAACATGCACTAAGGGGGTAAAATGTTATTTTTGCAATGATTTCGGACATATAAGTAGTCAGTGTCCTTCGAAATCCAACGAGCGCGGCGGTGCCGGGAGTGCGGATCCGTCGGTAAAACAGTTTCGCATAAGCGGCCTCGGAGCGAGAGCGAGTCAGCAAGCTACTTCGTCGGTAAAGCAGTCTGCGACGGCGGATACTCGTACTCGGCGGCAGTCGGCCATGTTCGGAACACTGGCCAATGGCGAACCGGACGTCAACATGGCGGAAGACAGTTGCCGGCGAGATGTAAACATTGCAACAAACGACGATGTTACGACGGATTCTATTGAGAATAAGCCGATGAAATTAATTAGTTTGATTGGACTGGATATGACCGCGTTAATAGACTCAGGCAGTGCGTTTAATCTCATAAACAAAAGTGCGTTCGACGAACTTAAAGTGGAAATGGGTGATGACGATCTTGCGTTCGTGGGACTCGGAATGAAAGAAGTGCGTTCCTACGGAAAGTTCTACGGGACTATGACTATCGACAATGAGTGTTATAATAATATTATATTCCATGTTGTACCTGACGGTTGTATGCCATACGAGGTTATAATAGGGCGGGAATTTCTGAACGGTGTGACTATGGTTATGCGTAATGGGTCCGTAAAGTTCTTGCGTGAGGATGAAGGATGGTTGATGCGTGTGGATTGTGTGAGTGAGGTGGTTGCTGTTTCAGATGTACGTGATGCTACCGTTAAGGAAGAGGTCGAGCGGCTGGTCACTGAATACAATCCCGTGCAGACGAAGGAGGCGCCAATCGAGCTCAAAATCATTCTCAAGGATGATATCCCCGTGGCGCAACGGCCCAGAAGGCTGTCCATATCGGAGCAGAAGATCGTAGAGCAGCAGGTTGATGAGTGGGTTCAAAATGGCATAGTACAGGTTAGTTTTTCTGAGTATAGTAGCCCGTTAGTACTAGTAAAAAAGAAAGATGGTTCGACGAGGGTGTGTGTCGACTACAGACTGTTAAACAAAAAGATGCTTAAAGATGAATTTCCCTTGCCGCTGATAGAGGATTTGATCGACAGGTTGAGAGACGCTAAGGTGTTCAGCGTGCTGGATCTTAAAAATGGATTCTTCCATTTGAGAATGAGTAAGGAGTCTGTGCCCTATACATCATTTGTGACCCATCACGGGCAATGGGAATTCCTGAAGGCCCCGTTCGGGTTATCAGTTAGTCCAAAGTATTTTATGAGGTTTATAACCATTATATTTAAGGATCTTATGCAGGAGGGTATAATGATGGTATTTATAGATGATATTATAATTCCAGCCCAGACGGAGCAAGATGCATTACTAAGACTGCGGCGAGTATTGGAGGTTGCTGCTGAGTATGGACTAGAAATTAACTGGAAGAAGGCCAAGCTGATATGCCGAGAGATTGAGTACCTAGGCCATCTGGTTAAGGAAGGGCAAGTACAGCCAAGTCCAGAGAAGGTGGAAGCAGTAGCGCGATACCCCGAGCCTAAGAATGTCAAGCAGATTCAAAGCTTCATCGGGTTAACTTCATATTTTAGGAAGTATATAAGAGATTATGCACAGATTGCAAGACCTTTAACAGATTTAATGAAAAAAGATGCAAAGTTTGTATTTGGCCCAGAGCAGCAAGAAGCATTCCATATTTTAAAGCAGAAGTTAATAAGTGAGCCAGTACTCAAGATTTTCAACCCGAGGCTGTATACTGAACTTCACACAGATGCGTCGAGCCAGGCTCTGGCAGGTATACTCATGCAGAGAAGCGAAGATGGTGAACTGCACCCAGTATACTACAGAAGTAGACGCACAAGTGAAGCAGAGAGTAGATTTTCAAGTTATGAACTGGAAGCTCTCGCAGTAGTGGAAAGTGTAAAGAAATTCCATCACTACCTGTTTGGTAGGCATTTTAAGATTGTGACAGATTGTCAAGCTTTTGAGCTTACTTTGAAAAAGAAGGACTTGACGCCAAAAGTAGCAAGATGGGTGTTACTACTGGACCAGTATGACTATGAGATTGAACATCGAGCGGGCACCAAGATGCCGCATGCAGATGCGCTTGCAGAAACCCATATGTGGCTACAGTAGTAAGTCTACACGAGAAGATTGGTCAAGCTCAAGAGAGAGATGAAGAGCTCAATGCTATTAAACAGCTGATTTTGAAAGATGGACAGTACAACGATTTTTATTTGGAACATGACATACTATACAAAGGAGAGCAGCGGCAGCTGGTAGTGCCTAAGGTGATGGAGAAAGAAGTTCTAAAGAAAGTACATAGTAATGGTCATTTTGCTTTGAGAAAGATGAAAGCAGCCATATGCAAGGATTATTACATAAGAAACATAGATAGAAAAATAGAAGAAGTAATTGCAAGTTGCATACCATGTTTATTGGCAACTAGAAAAGAAGGAAAGCAAGAAGGCTTCCTGAATCCTATTGTAAAAGAAGGAACTCCGCTGCATACCCTGCATTTGGATCACATAGGACCCTTGACAGAAACAAAGAAGCTTTATAATCACATACTTACTGTAGTGGACGCATTTACGAAGTTCGTGTGGCTCTACCCGACAAAGTCGACGTCCAGCGCAGAAGTATTAAGCAAGCTGCAGCTACAGCAGCAGACGTTCGGTAACCCCACACGTATCATAACCGATAGAGGTACGGCGTTTACTAGCGGAGCATTTCAGAAGTACTGTGAAGATGAGGGAATCCAGCATGTGATGATTACCACTGGAATAGCAAGGGCTAACGGCCAAGTGGAGAGGATCCACCGTATTTTGACGCCTATGCTAACGAAGCTATGCATAGAGGATCAATCAACGTGGTACAAACACGTCGGACGAGTACAGAGAGCTATAAACAGTACCTACCAGAGAAGTATAGATACTTCACCGTTTCAACTGTTGACTGGTACCAAGATGAAGTGCAAGGAAGATGTAGAGATCTTGAACATGTTACAACAAGAAACCATATCCCAGTTTGATGAAGAAAGAGATAGTTTGAGACAGAAGGCTAAAGAACAAATACAGAAGATCCAAGAGGAGAATAGGAAAAGTTTTAATAAGAAAAGGAAGGCGAGTTCTAAGTACGAGGTAGGCGATCTGGTCGCAATAAAGCGGACGCAGTTCGGGCCAGGGCTTAAGCTAAAGCCGAAGTTCCTTGGACCTTACAAGGTTATAAAGGTAAAACGTAATGACCGATATGACGTTGAGAAGTTATCCAGCAGCACGGAGGGATCTAATAAGACAGCTACATCTGCGGACTTCATGAAGAGATGGCCTGAGGAGGACAGCGACTAAGTACAGGTAAAGCCTAACACTTCCACTGTTTAATGAATGATGTATGAAAGTGTCCTTATCCTCAATCACTAAATTGTATGGGTTAAATGACGGACCTTTAGCGTATTAACCTGATCTCATGTAAGAAATTCCTGGTTCCTAAATGTTAGCTTAAGATACTTATTTCTTTTGGTGTTATGTTTAATTACATTTTTTAAAGAGACTTACTAGTGTAAGAATATGTCTATTTCGTTAAAGATGTCAGCTGTTGCCTAAATGTTAAAATGTATGTACCATGATGTTGTGTAGAGTTTACTAAGTTTCAATAGTTGTTTTATATACCGTACTAAAATGCTCAATTTGTTTTGATGAGGCAGAATGTACTCCTAAATAATAATAGATGTTATATTAAAGAGCATGGTACATGACCGGTATAAGTAGTATTAAGATAGAGCTAAGTAAATAAATTGTAAGCATGCATTTACCTTTACTACGTTGTATGAATGAGAGTATATCTGAGGGCAGATATAATACGCAGGACAGCCGAGAATGTGGGAATGGAACGTAAGGAGATAGGGTGAAACGGAACGCAAGCGAGAGTGAGGGACGGAAGGAGTGAGTGAAAGGGACGGGGAGAACAATTCTAATGGTGGAGCGTGAACGTGCAACAATTTGTAATAATTCAATATAATAGTCTTTTTGCAGTTAATTAAAGTCAGTGTCAGTTTAAATTGATTTTTATTTAGAGGCCCATCAATATCCCACATATGTTACCACTAATCAGAATCACGAGCTGCTTCCATCCCAATAGGAGGAAAAAGTGACCAGAAATTTCTATACATTTTTGTTGCCCCATACAAACTATATGGAGAATAGTAGTAATACGATAGGAAAAAATCTTTACAGACACTTTTTTGTCTTATTAGGATAGAAAGAGCTTGTGAAGAGTTTCTGAGTTGAAATATCACAATATTTACAAAATATATAACAAAAAAAAGAAACGCTCAGTAAGTGCGATCCTCGTCTCTTTGATTTGGTTTGGAGAGTGTCAGGAATAATATAATTTAAACTTTCGTGAGTCATACTGATATCATAGTCGGACAGATAGAGTGGTGTTGTCACCTTCGCGGCTCGGGCATCACTGCCTCAGACCGGCGTAGGTAACGGGTCGCGCGCGACGAAGCAGGCTGAGACGTGAGTGTTAACCGTTGCAATTCAATAATAGTGTCAGGAATCTTCCTTGTGTCGCAGTTGTAATAACACCGTCCAAGCATGGTTCCGCCGGGTTCCACTGACCTGTGTATGGCGAACAAGAGCGCCAGCGCGGCGACAGTCTTCTCCCCGCCGGAGAGGTTGGACATGGGCTGGAACCGCTTCCCGGGCGCCACGCAGTTGTAGTTGACGCCGTCCAAGTATGGTTCTTCCGGGTTCTCGGGCCCGAGGAACGCCTGTGCCGATTGGTTCATCGCCAGCGCCTACAAACAAACATGTTATACAAAAGCCACCTAACATATTAGTGCGTTTGTCGACAATACTACACGAATTTTTACGTTAGCAGGGTATCCACATTCTGGAAATTCAGGGAAAAGATTAACCTTTTAACCGCTACGTCCAAAAGGGTGATAAAGTGCATTGCAGGTGCATCGCCAAGCAATAAATAAACATTGGCAAACCCATCTTCGTCGTTCCCTCACGACTGATCGTGACCAATAACTATGTCCCTCCATTTATCGCGAACTCATACTTAATGTGAAGACATGGCGTGGTCGTGTACTGAAGGGTTAGCATGGTTGCCATTTTATCGACTATCACGCTATGCGTCACTTTCGCACTTACATATTTGTTAGAACGTGACAGCTACGGTGATAAACAATAAAAACCCGACTATCATAGACCAGCTGATATGATATAAAGTCAATGACGAAAAGGTTAAATTAGTGCCATATTTGAAGGTTTGTACTTCTACACTGCTAGATATAAAGTTGAGATGATACTTTGCCAAGTCCTTCTCTTACATATGGTTAAAGTAACTGTTTTCTTGCAGTCTACTTTTAATAATAACACAGATATGAAGATAATATATTTGTCTCTTATACGAAAAGCTACAAACTGATTAGAACACCACGCATTAACCCTTCGAATGCCTTGGCCCGTATCCGTCACAAGCCGTTTGGACTTTAAATGTAAAGTTCAAGGTCATTGTTTCAACAGCAAAAATTGACAATGGCGTTAAAGGGGTTAAACAACCGACGCTCGGCCCCCCCGGCCGATAATTGTTTACCTTGTAGATGGCGTCGATCTCGTTGGCCACGTGCTCGAAGCAGTCCATGAACTTGTCGTGGCGCTCCTTCTTCACCTTCTCGAAGGCGAGCTTGGCGCGGTGGGCCCGCTTGCGGGGACCACGAACGTATTGGTTACCTTGTAGATGGCGTCGATCTCGTTGGCCACGTGCTCGAAGCAGTCCATGAACTTGTCGTGGCGCTCCTTCTTCACCTTCTCGAAGGCGAGCTTGGCGCGGTGGGCCCGCTTGCGGGGACCACGAACGTATTGGTTACCTTGTAGATGGCGTCGATCTCGTTGGCCACGTGCTCGAAGCAGTCCATGAACTTGTCGTGGCGCTCCTTCTTCACCTTCTCGAAGGCGAGCTTGGCGCGGTGGGCCCGCTTGCGGGCGACCACGAACGTATTGGTTACCTTGTAGATGGCGTCGATCTCGTTGGCCACGTGCTCGAAGCAGTCCATGAACTTGTCGTGGCGCTCCTTCTTCACCTTCTCGAAGGCGAGCTTGGCGCGGTGGGCCCGCTTGCGGGGACCACGAACGTATTGGTTACCTTGTAGATGGCGTCGATCTCGTTGGCCACGTGCTCGAAGCAGTCCATGAACTTGTCGTGGCGCTCCTTCTTCACCTTCTCGAAGGCGAGCTTGGCGCGGTGGGCCCGCTTGCGGGGACCACGAACGTATTGGTTACCTTGTAGATGGCGTCGATCTCGTTGGCCACGTGCTCGAAGCAGTCCATGAACTTGTCGTGGCGCTCCTTCTTCACCTTCTCGAAGGCGAGCTTGGCGCGGTGGGCCCGCTTGCGGGGACCACGAACGTATTGGTTACCTTGTAGATGGCGTCGATCTCGTTGGCCACGTGCTCGAAGCAGTCCATGAACTTGTCGTGGCGCTCCTTCTTCACCTTCTCGAAGGCGAGCTTGGCGCGGTGGGCCCGCTTGCGGGGACCACGAACGTATTGGTTACCTTGTAGATGGCGTCGATCTCGTTGGCCACGTGCTCGAAGCAGTCCATGAACTTGTCGTGGCGCTCCTTCTTCACCTTCTCGAAGGCGAGCTTGGCGCGGTGGGCCCGCTTGCGGGGACCACGAACGTATTGGTTACCTTGTAGATGGCGTCGATCTCGTTGGCCACGTGCTCGAAGCAGTCCATGAACTTGTCGTGGCGCTCCTTCTTCACCTTCTCGAAGGCGAGCTTGGCGCGGTGGGCCCGCTTGCGGGGACCACGAACGTATTGGTTACCTTGTAGATGGCGTCGATCTCGTTGGCCACGTGCTCGAAGCAGTCCATGAACTTGTCGTGGCGCTCCTTCTTCACCTTCTCGAAGGCGAGCTTGGCGCGGTGGGCCCGCTTGCGGGGACCACGAACGTATTGGTTACCTTGTAGATGGCGTCGATCTCGTTGGCCACGTGCTCGAAGCAGTCCATGAACTTGTCGTGGCGCTCCTTCTTCACCTTCTCGAAGGCGAGCTTGGCGCGGTGGGCCCGCTTGCGGGGACCACGAACGTATTGGTTACCTTGTAGATGGCGTCGATCTCGTTGGCCACGTGCTCGAAGCAGTCCATGAACTTGTCGTGGCGCTCCTTCTTCACCTTCTCGAAGGCGAGCTTGGCGCGGTGGGCCCGCTTGCGGGGACCACGAACGTATTGGTTACCTTGTAGATGGCGTCGATCTCGTTGGCCACGTGCTCGAAGCAGTCCATGAACTTGTCGTGGCGCTCCTTCTTCACCTTCTCGAAGGCGAGCTTGGCGCGGTGGGCCCGCTTGCGGGGACCACGAACGTATTGGTTACCTTGTAGATGGCGTCGATCTCGTTGGCCACGTGCTCGAAGCAGTCCATGAACTTGTCGTGGCGCTCCTTCTTCACCTTCTCGAAGGCGAGCTTGGCGCGGTGGGCCCGCTTGCGGGGACCACGAACGTATTGGTTACCTTGTAGATGGCGTCGATCTCGTTGGCCACGTGCTCGAAGCAGTCCATGAACTTGTCGTGGCGCTCCTTCTTCACCTTCTCGAAGGCGAGCTTGGCGCGGTGGGCCCGCTTGCGGGGACCACGAACGTATTGGTTACCTTGTAGATGGCGTCGATCTCGTTGGCCACGTGCTCGAAGCAGTCCATGAACTTGTCGTGGCGCTCCTTCTTCACCTTCTCGAAGGCGAGCTTGGCGCGGTGGGCCCGCTTGCGGGGACCACGAACGTATTGGTTACCTTGTAGATGGCGTCGATCTCGTTGGCCACGTGCTCGAAGCAGTCCATGAACTTGTCGTGGCGCTCCTTCTTCACCTTCTCGAAGGCGAGCTTGGCGCGGTGGGCCCGCTTGCGGGGACCACGAACGTATTGGTTACCTTGTAGATGGCGTCGATCTCGTTGGCCACGTGCTCGAAGCAGTCCATGAACTTGTCGTGGCGCTCCTTCTTCACCTTCTCGAAGGCGAGCTTGGCGCGGTGGGCCCGCTTGCGGGCGACCACGAACGTATTGGTTACCTTGTAGATGGCGTCGATCTCGTTGGCCACGTGCTCGAAGCAGTCCATGAACTTGTCGTGGCGCTCCTTCTTCACCTTCTCGAAGGCGAGCTTGGCGCGGTGGGCCCGCTTGCGGGGACCACGAACGTATTGGTTACCTTGTAGATGGCGTCGATCTCGTTGGCCACGTGCTCGAAGCAGTCCATGAACTTGTCGTGGCGCTCCTTCTTCACCTTCTCGAAGGCGAGCTTGGCGCGGTGGGCCCGCTTGCGGGGACCACGAACGTATTGGTTACCTTGTAGATGGCGTCGATCTCGTTGGCCACGTGCTCGAAGCAGTCCATGAACTTGTCGTGGCGCTCCTTCTTCACCTTCTCGAAGGCGAGCTTGGCGCGGTGGGCCCGCTTGCGGGGACCACGAACGTATTGGTTACCTTGTAGATGGCGTCGATCTCGTTGGCCACGTGCTCGAAGCAGTCCATGAACTTGTCGTGGCGCTCCTTCTTCACCTTCTCGAAGGCGAGCTTGGCGCGGTGGGCCCGCTTGCGGGGACCACGAACGTATTGGTTACCTTGTAGATGGCGTCGATCTCGTTGGCCACGTGCTCGAAGCAGTCCATGAACTTGTCGTGGCGCTCCTTCTTCACCTTCTCGAAGGCGAGCTTGGCGCGGTGGGCCCGCTTGCGGGGACCACGAACGTATTGGTTACCTTGTAGATGGCGTCGATCTCGTTGGCCACGTGCTCGAAGCAGTCCATGAACTTGTCGTGGCGCTCCTTCTTCACCTTCTCGAAGGCGAGCTTGGCGCGGTGGGCCCGCTTGCGGGGACCACGAACGTATTGGTTACCTTGTAGATGGCGTCGATCTCGTTGGCCACGTGCTCGAAGCAGTCCATGAACTTGTCGTGGCGCTCCTTCTTCACCTTCTCGAAGGCGAGCTTGGCGCGGTGGGCCCGCTTGCGGGGACCACGAACGTATTGGTTACCTTGTAGATGGCGTCGATCTCGTTGGCCACGTGCTCGAAGCAGTCCATGAACTTGTCGTGGCGCTCCTTCTTCACCTTCTCGAAGGCGAGCTTGGCGCGGTGGGCCCGCTTGCGGGGACCACGAACGTATTGGTTACCTTGTAGATGGCGTCGATCTCGTTGGCCACGTGCTCGAAGCAGTCCATGAACTTGTCGTGGCGCTCCTTCTTCACCTTCTCGAAGGCGAGCTTGGCGCGGTGGGCCCGCTTGCGGGGACCACGAACGTATTGGTTACCTTGTAGATGGCGTCGATCTCGTTGGCCACGTGCTCGAAGCAGTCCATGAACTTGTCGTGGCGCTCCTTCTTCACCTTCTCGAAGGCGAGCTTGGCGCGGTGGGCCCGCTTGCGGGGACCACGAACGTATTGGTTACCTTGTAGATGGCGTCGATCTCGTTGGCCACGTGCTCGAAGCAGTCCATGAACTTGTCGTGGCGCTCCTTCTTCACCTTCTCGAAGGCGAGCTTGGCGCGGTGGGCCCGCTTGCGGGGACCACGAACGTATTGGTTACCTTGTAGATGGCGTCGATCTCGTTGGCCACGTGCTCGAAGCAGTCCATGAACTTGTCGTGGCGCTCCTTCTTCACCTTCTCGAAGGCGAGCTTGGCGCGGTGGGCCCGCTTGCGGGGACCACGAACGTATTGGTTACCTTGTAGATGGCGTCGATCTCGTTGGCCACGTGCTCGAAGCAGTCCATGAACTTGTCGTGGCGCTCCTTCTTCACCTTCTCGAAGGCGAGCTTGGCGCGGTGGGCCCGCTTGCGGGGACCACGAACGTATTGGTTACCTTGTAGATGGCGTCGATCTCGTTGGCCACGTGCTCGAAGCAGTCCATGAACTTGTCGTGGCGCTCCTTCTTCACCTTCTCGAAGGCGAGCTTGGCGCGGTGGGCCCGCTTGCGGGCGACCACGAACGTATTGGTTACCTTGTAGATGGCGTCGATCTCGTTGGCCACGTGCTCGAAGCAGTCCATGAACTTGTCGTGGCGCTCCTTCTTCACCTTCTCGAAGGCGAGCTTGGCGCGGTGGGCCCGCTTGCGGGCGACCACGAACGTATTGGTTACCTTGTAGATGGCGTCGATCTCGTTGGCCACGTGCTCGAAGCAGTCCATGAACTTGTCGTGGCGCTCCTTCTTCACCTTCTCGAAGGCGAGCTTGGCGCGGTGGGCCCGCTTGCGGGCGACCACGAACGTATTGGTTACCTTGTAGATGGCGTCGATCTCGTTGGCCACGTGCTCGAAGCAGTCCATGAACTTGTCGTGGCGCTCCTTCTTCACCTTCTCGAAGGCGAGCTTGGCGCGGTGGGCCCGCTTGCGGGGACCACGAACGTATTGGTTACCTTGTAGATGGCGTCGATCTCGTTGGCCACGTGCTCGAAGCAGTCCATGAACTTGTCGTGGCGCTCCTTCTTCACCTTCTCGAAGGCGAGCTTGGCGCGGTGGGCCCGCTTGCGGGCGACCACGAACGTATTGGTTACCTTGTAGATGGCGTCGATCTCGTTGGCCACGTGCTCGAAGCAGTCCATGAACTTGTCGTGGCGCTCCTTCTTCACCTTCTCGAAGGCGAGCTTGGCGCGGTGGGCCCGCTTGCGGGGACCACGAACGTATTGGTTACCTTGTAGATGGCGTCGATCTCGTTGGCCACGTGCTCGAAGCAGTCCATGAACTTGTCGTGGCGCTCCTTCTTCACCTTCTCGAAGGCGAGCTTGGCGCGGTGGGCCCGCTTGCGGGGACCACGAACGTATTGGTTACCTTGTAGATGGCGTCGATCTCGTTGGCCACGTGCTCGAAGCAGTCCATGAACTTGTCGTGGCGCTCCTTCTTCACCTTCTCGAAGGCGAGCTTGGCGCGGTGGGCCCGCTTGCGGGCGACCACGAACGTATTGGTTACCTTGTAGATGGCGTCGATCTCGTTGGCCACGTGCTCGAAGCAGTCCATGAACTTGTCGTGGCGCTCCTTCTTCACCTTCTCGAAGGCGAGCTTGGCGCGGTGGGCCCGCTTGCGGGGACCACGAACGTATTGGTTACCTTGTAGATGGCGTCGATCTCGTTGGCCACGTGCTCGAAGCAGTCCATGAACTTGTCGTGGCGCTCCTTCTTCACCTTCTCGAAGGCGAGCTTGGCGCGGTGGGCCCGCTTGCGGGGACCACGAACGTATTGGTTACCTTGTAGATGGCGTCGATCTCGTTGGCCACGTGCTCGAAGCAGTCCATGAACTTGTCGTGGCGCTCCTTCTTCACCTTCTCGAAGGCGAGCTTGGCGCGGTGGGCCCGCTTGCGGGGACCACGAACGTATTGGTTACCTTGTAGATGGCGTCGATCTCGTTGGCCACGTGCTCGAAGCAGTCCATGAACTTGTCGTGGCGCTCCTTCTTCACCTTCTCGAAGGCGAGCTTGGCGCGGTGGGCCCGCTTGCGGGGACCACGAACGTATTGGTTACCTTGTAGATGGCGTCGATCTCGTTGGCCACGTGCTCGAAGCAGTCCATGAACTTGTCGTGGCGCTCCTTCTTCACCTTCTCGAAGGCGAGCTTGGCGCGGTGGGCCCGCTTGCGGGCGACCACGAACGTATTGGTTACCTTGTAGATGGCGTCGATCTCGTTGGCCACGTGCTCGAAGCAGTCCATGAACTTGTCGTGGCGCTCCTTCTTCACCTTCTCGAAGGCGAGCTTGGCGCGGTGGGCCCGCTTGCGGGGACCACGAACGTATTGGTTACCTTGTAGATGGCGTCGATCTCGTTGGCCACGTGCTCGAAGCAGTCCATGAACTTGTCGTGGCGCTCCTTCTTCACCTTCTCGAAGGCGAGCTTGGCGCGGTGGGCCCGCTTGCGGGGACCACGAACGTATTGGTTACCTTGTAGATGGCGTCGATCTCGTTGGCCACGTGCTCGAAGCAGTCCATGAACTTGTCGTGGCGCTCCTTCTTCACCTTCTCGAAGGCGAGCTTGGCGCGGTGGGCCCGCTTGCGGGGACCACGAACGTATTGGTTACCTTGTAGATGGCGTCGATCTCGTTGGCCACGTGCTCGAAGCAGTCCATGAACTTGTCGTGGCGCTCCTTCTTCACCTTCTCGAAGGCGAGCTTGGCGCGGTGGGCCCGCTTGCGGGCGACCACGAACGCCTCGTTCGTCGCGTTCACCTTCTCGCGGACCTCGTTCAACTTCTGCATAGCCTGGGAACGTTCAAGTCTATTAGATTATATCTCTAATTTAAAGCACTCATTAAATAAATAACAATTCTCGGGGGAGCCTCACCCCTAGAGAACGCGTCCCAGGTGGCGGATAGGGAAACGCTCGGTAGTCATGCAGGGTAGGGGTGAAATAAAATAGCCCCCGCGGACCAACAGGCCGGAGACGGAAACTCCGTTATCAAACCCCACGTGCAGGCTCCTTTGGCATCTGGAGTAGAGGCTGTATGTGTGCTGCATACCTAGGTTGGGGTACTCAGTAGGGAAGGCGGCGAAAGAACTTCTAAATTTAGAGGTCAACGGTGGCTCCCAAACCCTCCAGGAGGGCTACAACCTTGGCGACAGGTGGTAACCGGCCGTAAAACCATAAACCAACCAAACTTCTCCTAATTATCATGAAAGTCAGAAAAAGGAATAAAGATATAAATGTTAGGGCGTCCCCCTTAAGCGACGTGAGGATTGCGAAAGCCAGGAATGTTAGGGCGTCCCCCTCAAGCGACGGCCATTGCCTAAAAGCATCAGACAACAACAACTGTTCGCGGACTACACGAAGACTTAGGATAGCGACATGGAATGTGGGATCCCTCACTGGCCGCAGTCAAGAACTCGCGGAAACGCTGAAAAGGCGAAATATAAACATATGCTGTGTACAGGAAACGCGTTGGAAGGGTTCCCAATCCAGAAATCTTGGTCTGGGCTATCAGCTAATCTACCACGGAGTAAACAATAAACAAAACGGTGTCGGCATAGTGCTCGACTCTAGTCTCAGTAAAAGGATAATTAACATCGAGAGAAAAAGCGATCGCCTCATAGCTGTCAAGTTGGCAATGGATAACCAGCCCATAGTAAATATCATCTGTGTATATGCACCACAGGTTGGCTGTAAAGAGCAAGAGAAGGACTCGTTCTGGGACGATTTGGATGAAATCACTCTTAAAATTCCATTGGAAGAAACAAGACTTGTCATTGGAAACCTAAATGGACACGTAGGAGTATCATCCAATACGTATAAAGCTGTTCATGGAGGCTTTGGATATGGTAACCCAAACAAAGAAGGAGAACATATCCTGGAGTATGCATCGAGGCACGATTTGACAATTGTTAATACCCTATTCAAAAAGAAACAGGAACACTTAATTACATACCAGAGTGGAGGGAAAAAAACCCAAATTGATTATATTTTGGTGGACAGTAGAATGAAAAAGTGCTTCAGAGACTGTAAAGTCATCCCTGGCGAAGCATTAACATCCCAGCATAGAATACTGGTTGCAAACATTTTGCCAAAAGGAAGCAACCCTTAGACTAGGTGTAGCTAAGGGAGGCTTAAGTACAGGAAAAGACCCCACCTGGTGGAACGAAGAAGTTAAAGCAAATGTGCGGAATAAGAAAAAGCTTTTTAAGATATGGCAAATGTCAGAGTTAGATGAAGATCGGGAAAAGTACAGACAAGCAAAGTCTATAACAAAAAGAACAGTTGCACAGGCGAGGGCTACTGCACGGGATACATTTTATAGTAAGATTGAAACGGCAAAAACAGACACAGAGATATTTAAAATTGCAAAGTCAAGACACGCAGCAAAAAAGGACATAAAAACTAATAAATTTATTAAAGATAAAGCACAAAACTTATTAACAACTGACGGGGAAATAACGCACAGATGGTTTGAATATTATAGAGAACTCATGAACGAGGAATTCCCGAGTGAAGACCTACACCCCACAGAACCAACGGAAGGTCCCATAAAAGAGATAGGGGTTGAGGAAGTAAAGGTCGCAGTTGCAAGGATGAAAAACCACAAAGCCACCGGGCCTGATCAAATTCCAGCAGATGTCTGGAAACGCTTAGGACCAATAGGCATAGAATGGCTTACCAAACTCTTCAACATGATACTTGCTACCAACAAAATACCGGACTCCTGGCGTCTGAGTCATCTCGTCCCATTCTTCAAAAATAAAGGCGATGTTACTGAATGTGGAAACTACAGGGGCATCAAATTGACGTCGCATACCTTGAAAATATGGGAACGTATTTTAAACCATCGCATACAGGCAATCGTTTCTTTGTCACCAAATCAATTCGGGTTTACACCCTCAAGGTCTACAACTGATGCCATCCAAGCACTCAGGATTATTATCGATAAATACCGAGTGAACAAAGAAGACCTACATCTTATATTCATTGACCTGGAGAAAGCTTTTGACAGGGTACCAAGAAGACTCGTATGGCAAGCTCTGAGGGCGCAACATCTACCAGAACGATACGTAACGCTTATCCAAGACATGTATGAACATGTGTCCACCAAAGTCAAAAGCCCAGCTGGTGTGAGCGAGGCATTTGAAGTAGGCGTTGGAGTTCATCAGGGCTCGGCCCTTAGCCCTCTTCTCTTCAACCTTGTCATGGATCTGGTCACAAAGAATATCCAAGCACCGCTACCCTGGAATCTTCTTTATGCGGATGATATCCTCCTTATATCCAATACAGCAAAGGAGGCGGAAGCCACATTACGCCTATGGGTTGATACTTTGGAAAAAGCAGGTCTTAAAGTCAGTAGAACTAAAACTGAACACCTAGAATGTCGATTTAGCAAAAATATTCAAACGACAACAGTTCACTACCCAAACCAGAACCCGGTACCTAAAGTATCTCAGTTTAAATATCTTGGCTCAGTTGTAACAGAGTGCGGCACAGTTGAGACTGACGTGGCTCATAGGATTAATGTCGGCTGGCAAAAGTGGCGTTGCCTAACAGGAGTACTCTGCGACCCTCGAATGCCAATTCGCACTAAGGGAAAAGTTTACAAAACCGCTGTCAGGCCGGCACTGCTGTATGGAGCAGAATGTTGGCCAGTGAAAGAGACAAATGTACAAAAGCTCCACACAACAGAAATGAAGATGCTCCGATGGTCGGGGGCGGTAACAAGACTTGACAAGGTTAGAAACGAGCACATTCGTGGAACCTTCAAGGTAGCCCCTATTCAGGAAAAGCTGAAGGAATGTCGTTTACGATGGTTTGGGCACGTCATGCGGAGAGATGATGACTATGTAGGAAAGAGAGCACTTCACCTGCCTGAAAAAGCGAGAGGCAGAGGCCGGCCCCCTTTGACGTGGTGGACCAGTATGACAAGCCTGTTAACGAAGGAGGAGCTTCCTGACCCGACAACCCTAGACAGAATGTCATCATCATCATTTCAGCCGAAAGACGTCCACTGCTGGACATAGGCCTCCCCCAAAGATTTCCACAATGACCGGTCCTGCGCCACCCGCACCCAGCGGACTCCTGCGACCTTTACCAGGTCATCAGTCCACCTTGCGGGGGGCCTACCCACGCTGCGCCTTCCGGTACGCGGTCGTATCAGAATGTCATGGCGCAGGAAAATTAGGAGAGCCGACCCCACCTAATGTGGGAATGAGCAAAGGAAAAGAAGAAGATTAAATAAATAACAAATAACTTACCCTCATGTTAGGTGCCTGTATCTTGTCCACGGTAGCCTGCAGGTTGTTGATGGCCTTCTGCAGCTTGTCCCCTTTGCGTTTCACTTCGTCCGCCTCTTCCAACTCCTTGAGGGATTCCGACAGCGAGCGGTAGTTCACGCGAATGCTGCAACAAATATCATGCACATTATTTCTTGACGCGGTTTATATAAATTCAAATTCAAATTATTTATTTCAGACAGGTCGTTCATATACACATACAATAGAGAAATAAAAATAAAAATTTAAAAATTAACTTAAGTGCCGTTAAGGTGCTAACAAATTAGCTACCCATATTTTAACAGATGATAGTATAACTTTCACTCGATTCCTGGAGTTAATTTAAATATGAAACATTATAGATTGAACCATGTTTTTTTTTGTTGAGAAAACTGGAAAACAAATTTGCTATGTAAACACTTCTTCTTCTTATAATTTAAAATTTGATTTGATTTTTATTCTTATATTGTTTTTTTTTAAAGGTTCATGTTAATTAAATGTCTGTTTACGTATAAGTATAGACCAGTAAACGGTGTTTGCGTATGTCTGCAATCTGGTATCGGAACCAGGCTCATGAATATGCACGACTAATTCGCTTTAAATTGGGTTATCATTCAACTTTAAATAAATAAATATTATTATGGGACAATCTTACACAAATCGACGTGCCACGGTAAGCTCAACAAGCATAATATACAGATATATATAAATACTTAAATACATAGAAAACATCTATAACTCAGGAACAAATATTCGTGATAAACCCGGGACCTCCTGCTTCGTAGGCAGGGTCACTACCAACTAGGCTAGGAGGCCATTTAATCTAAATTTAAAAGTCAGTCCGAGCGTGGTCTTACATTTGTAAGTCGTACGGAAACGGTTGAGTATCTTACCTGGCATCCCTGTTATACTGCTGAGTCGTGGACATGGACGATGGGTCCGACTCATTGTCTCCTATCTCTTCCAGGCTGCCTTGCAGCAGCGGTATCACTATGTCGTCAATCTAGAGAAGAGGAAAGATTATCAACTGAGCATGAGTAAAATATCACTGTATTAGGGGCGGAGAAATGCCAGGCCATCATTTGAAAGTGAAAATCGTTAATAATTAGATTGTTAATAACGAAATAATTTATATGAAGTGCAACTCCTAAGATAGTATGAAGTATTGGTATTGCAAAAAAAATAGTTTTAATAAATATATTATTATGTAGTATCTAATTCTTACAGAGCTTGTTTTGCAAGGTGTTTGATTCATGCAATATTGTATAAAATAAAGTTTATTTATGCATCTTCATCGAACATATTTAAAAAAAACGTAAATTTGCTTTAGCTAAATGTATTTTTTATTCAAAAAAAGATATATGAAAGTGGCAAATTTCTATTTATTCCTTAGACCTCTCCATACCTATGTGTTGCAAAAAGAGTCTTCCAACACATAGGTATGTTTAACTTACATAACGGTTTAATATAATTTTGATTATTAAGCCTCAAGTATTCACATCTTCGAGCAAAAATTACGAAACAGAAACGTACATAAATTCAATTCGAATTGAAATTATCTTTCGTAATATGCTAAAAAAACTAACAGGATTCTTGTTAGTTACTCCAATATAGTATCAAAAAGTTGCGCAAAATCTTAAAAAAAGATTACCGGCCCCTTAAGCAAAATTTGCTGCATTCGATATCCAATACGTCGGAGCGGCCATGGTTCTGACAAATGTCATAACATGTCTCTGCTCTCAAGGACTCAATTGCTTGTTCAGATATTTTTGAGCCCTTTGGCCGCTCCTTTACATATTATTTTTTAAACAGGACATTCTTACACAAATTGACTAAGCCCCGCTGTAAGCTCAATAAGGCATGTTTTACGGGTAACTCAGACAACGATATATATAATATACAAATACATAGAAAACATCCATGACTCAGGACAAATTATCTGTGTTGATCACACAAATTAATACCCTTACCGGGATTCGAACCCAGGACCATCGTCTTAGCAAGCATGGTCGCTACCAACTACGCCAACCGGTCGTCAAATGGCGATGACATCTGATGGCGACTGTGTGAACAATTTAAGATAACTCCTCAGCAAGAGCCCATAAATTCGTCCACCCTGTATAATAATACCTTGCACTGCCGCAGTATGTTGTGGCGCTCGCTACGCTTGCTCTCGATGCGCGACTCGATGCTGGTGATCTGTTTCTGCACGCTCTGGATATCCTTTCCGATGGACGCCAGGTCTTTGCGAGCCTGTCAACAATATGTAAATTCTTCTTTAAATATAATATAAATATAAATATTTTTTTTTATGGGACAATCTTACACAAATCGACCTAGTCCCACGGTAAGCTCAATAAGGCTTGTATTGTGGGTACTAGGCGACGATATATATAATAGATAGATACATATAAATACTTAAATACATAGAAAACATCCATAACTCAGGAACAAATATTCGTGATAAACACACAAATGAATGCCCTGACCAGGATTCGAACCCGGGACCTCCTGCTTCGTAAGCAGGGTCACTACCAACTAGGCTAGGAGGCCGTTATCTTTAATATTTGGATAAACACAGGCTTATCCATTGTATCAGAGCTGTTCCTTGACTAATATTTAATAATAGATTATGCAAGTGATATAATAAGGTAATAATAGACCAGAGAGTTTTTAGAACCAATTATGAGCTGTTGCATACGCTAGTTTTTCTACGACAGCTAAAAAAACTAAATCTCGAAAAGTGGCAGAATATGGAAGATGTCGTGTGACTAAAGAAATAAAAAAACTCAATACTGCTCATATATTGTATGATAATTCATAGAAGCATGGTTTAGCAGTGTCCTTTAGTTAACGTTATAATGTATACTTTTTAATATCGCTGTTAGTCATCTAATGAGGATTACCGCGGGTCGATATTCCGCTAGGGGCGCTAGTGGAAACTGGGTCCTGCGGGAACATCCCAAGCGTCACTTTGACAATTCTCTCATATTGACACAGGACCAACGCATGAGTGGCGCCGCCTGGTGAGCAACAATACGGTAGCTCCCATTGACAGATAGAAGTGCTGGAGTAGAAAAAATATGGTCAAACCACGTTATCTCTTCCATGCAAATGAATTGTCAAACTTGTGTTATTTTTAACGTCAAACTTCTATGACATTATGACGTTTACTTAACACTGGCAAAGTCTGTGCTATTAAAATCTAGGAAACAGTATAGTCAGACTATCATTCGGTAGAATAGGTGCAAAAAATTGAGGGAAACACGTTTTATGTCCGCTTCTTGTTCAATCTCAACCGGCCAGTCCACGTCGGCCCTCTGCTTTGCCTCGGCCTGCCTTGTGTACGGGTGTGCCACAGGGCAGTATGGGACCTGTACATACCTTGTTGACTTCCTCCTCGGCCTTGTCATGGCGCGACCTGGCTTCTCCGCGGTCGGCCTTGAGCGCCTCGGCTCGTTGCAGCTCGCGGTCCACGTCGGCCCTCTGCTTCGCCTCGGCCTGCCGCCCGGCCTCTAGCTCGTCTTCGCCGTCTTGCACGGTTCGCTCCCAGCGGGTTACGTTCTCTGTGAAATAGAAATAGAGTAGAAGCGATTGAGTAAGCATATTGGACGCCTTATCCAATGGTTACTTTTATGTATTGAAATTTAGATTTCATTATATCTTGGAGTGACAGAATGTCGGCAAACGGTCGATCTAAATCTAAGGCAACTTGCACCAAGTGGAATTTTGACAGCTTATCTCCGGATTAGCGGCTAACCCTGAGTAGTGCGAGTTGGTCTTAGCGCCACCAGGGTTAGCGAATAACCCGACTGTAATTGTCAAATTCCATATGAAATAAAGACTGAACTCTAGATAAGTTGGCTATCCCGTTGACGCAAGCGGCCCTTGGTAAGTCAAATGTGACATCTGTATCTCGAACAGTTAAATTAAAAGTCAGCACGGATATCTTCGAGGTCTGACGCAGGGTTCATTGTCTCATCTATTGTCTTGTAGAATTTTATTTGTCATAAATTTGCAGAATAATTTATGGCAGAGGTAACGTTGCCTGCATGTGAAGGATATGTGGGACAGAGATACAACATGTTGCCTGCTCACTCTGCGTGTCCCGGGAGCGCTCGAACTCCAGGTTGGAGGCGATGCGGTCGATCTGCGCCTCGAACTGCCTGCATGTGAAGGATATGTGGGACAGAGATACAACATGTTGCCTGCTCACTCTGCGTGTCCCGGGAGCGCTCGAACTCCAGGTTGGAGGCGATGCGGTCGATCTGCGCCTCGAACTGCCTGCATGTGAAGGATATGTGGGACAGAGATACAACATGTTGCCTGCTCACTCTGCGTGTCCCGGGAGCGCTCGAACTCCAGGTTGGAGGCGATGCGGTCGATCTGCGCCTCGAACTGCCTGCATGTGAAGGATATGTCGGACAGAGATACAACATGTTGCCTGCTCACTCTGCGTGTCCCGGGAGCGCTCGAACTCCAGGTTGGAGGCGATGCGGTCGATCTGCGCCTCGAACTGCCTGCATGTGAAGGATATGTCGGACAGAGATACAACATGTTGCCTGCTCACTCTGCGTGTCCCGGGAGCGCTCGAACTCCAGGTTGGAGGCGATGCGGTCGATCTGCGCCTCGAACTGCCTGCATGTGAAGGATATGTGGGACAGAGATACAACATGTTGCCTGCTCACTCTGCGTGTCCCGGGAGCGCTCGAACTCCAGGTTGGAGGCGATGCGGTCGATCTGCGCCTCGAACTGCCTGCATGTGAAGGATATGTGGGACAGAGATACAACATGTTGCCTGCTCACTCTGCGTGTCCCGGGAGCGCTCGAACTCCAGGTTGGAGGCGATGCGGTCGATCTGCGCCTCGAACTGCCTGCATGTGAAGGATATGTGGGACAGAGATACAACATGTTGCCTGCTCACTCTGCGTGTCCCGGGAGCGCTCGAACTCCAGGTTGGAGGCGATGCGGTCGATCTGCGCCTCGAACTGCCTGCATGTGAAGGATATGTGGGACAGAGATACAACATGTTGCCTGCTCACTCTGCGTGTCCCGGGAGCGCTCGAACTCCAGGTTGGAGGCGATGCGGTCGATCTGCGCCTCGAACTGCCTGCATGTGAAGGATATGTCGGACAGAGATACAACATGTTGCCTGCTCACTCTGCGTGTCCCGGGAGCGCTCGAACTCCAGGTTGGAGGCGATGCGGTCGATCTGCGCCTCGAACTGCCTGCATGTGAAGGATATGTCGGACAGAGATACAACATGTTGCCTGCTCACTCTGCGTGTCCCGGGAGCGCTCGAACTCCAGGTTGGAGGCGATGCGGTCGATCTGCGCCTCGAACTGCCTGCATGTGAAGGATATGTGGGACAGAGATACAACATGTTGCCTGCTCACTCTGCGTGTCCCGGGAGCGCTCGAACTCCAGGTTGGAGGCGATGCGGTCGATCTGCGCCTCGAACTGCCTGCATGTGAAGGATATGTGGGACAGAGATACAACATGTTGCCTGCTCACTCTGCGTGTCCCGGGAGCGCTCGAACTCCAGGTTGGAGGCGATGCGGTCGATCTGCGCCTCGAACTGCCTGCATGTGAAGGATATGTGGGACAGAGATACAACATGTTGCCTGCTCACTCTGCGTGTCCCGGGAGCGCTCGAACTCCAGGTTGGAGGCGATGCGGTCGATCTGCGCCTCGAACTGCCTGCATGTGAAGGATATGTCGGACAGAGATACAACATGTTGCCTGCTCACTCTGCGTGTCCCGGGAGCGCTCGAACTCCAGGTTGGAGGCGATGCGGTCGATCTGCGCCTCGAACTGCCTGCATGTGAAGGATATGTCGGACAGAGATACAACATGTTGCCTGCTCACTCTGCGTGTCCCGGGAGCGCTCGAACTCCAGGTTGGAGGCGATGCGGTCGATCTGCGCCTCGAACTGCCTGCATGTGAAGGATATGTGGGACAGAGATACAACATGTTGCCTGCTCACTCTGCGTGTCCCGGGAGCGCTCGAACTCCAGGTTGGAGGCGATGCGGTCGATCTGCGCCTCGAACTGCCTGCATGTGAAGGATATGTGGGACAGAGATACAACATGTTGCCTGCTCACTCTGCGTGTCCCGGGAGCGCTCGAACTCCAGGTTGGAGGCGATGCGGTCGATCTGCGCCTCGAACTGCCTGCATGTGAAGGATATGTGGGACAGAGATACAACATGTTGCCTGCTCACTCTGCGTGTCCCGGGAGCGCTCGAACTCCAGGTTGGAGGCGATGCGGTCGATCTGCGCCTCGAACTGCCTGCATGTGAAGGATATGTGGGACAGAGATACAACATGTTGCCTGCTCACTCTGCGTGTCCCGGGAGCGCTCGAACTCCAGGTTGGAGGCGATGCGGTCGATCTGCGCCTCGAACTGCCTGCATGTGAAGGATATGTGGGACAGAGATACAACATGTTGCCTGCTCACTCTGCGTGTCCCGGGAGCGCTCGAACTCCAGGTTGGAGGCGATGCGGTCGATCTGCGCCTCGAACTGCCTGCATGTGAAGGATATGTGGGACAGAGATACAACATGTTGCCTGCTCACTCTGCGTGTCCCGGGAGCGCTCGAACTCCAGGTTGGAGGCGATGCGGTCGATCTGCGCCTCGAACTGCCGGCATGTGAAGGATATGTGGGACAGAGATACAACATGTTGCCTGCTCACTCTGCGTGTCCCGGGAGCGCTCGAACTCCAGGTTGGAGGCGATGCGGTCGATCTGCGCCTCGAACTGCCTGCATGTGAAGGATATGTGGGACAGAGATACAACATGTTGCCTGCTCACTCTGCGTGTCCCGGGAGCGCTCGAACTCCAGGTTGGAGGCGATGCGGTCGATCTGCGCCTCGAACTCCATGCGCCGCTTGGCGCGCTCCTGCTGCGCGCGCAGCTCTCGCTCCTCGTACTGCCTGCATGTTCAAAACAAACATTCATGAGCTACTCGGAAACATTATCAAACCTTAAAGGCTTTCAACACTCATGCGTGAATCACAGCGCGAAGAGAACCGAAGAATTTACTATCATTAAGCGCTTTCACACAGAGCGATCCGCCTCGTGAGGGAATTGCCGCGAATACGACGCTGTGGGGACGGGCCTCGCACGCGGCATACGCTCACATCGCCTGCTGCTGGGCGAGGCAGTTTATTCGGGCAAGGTGGCGGCCCTCGAACAGACTTTATTGCCTCGAGCAGATGGATGAGTAAATATGTCGAAAATATGTAACTTATTATACTGTTTTAATTGATTTATAATATTTTAGACCAATGACATTAATTTGACAATTGTATTATCAATATTTAACTAAGTACTTAATTACTTCCACGATCCTTATTATTATTAATTTTTTTTACTTGTGTAAATAATTAATTGAAATGTAACGATGTACAATTAATAAGAATAAATGATCTATCTAAGGTGTCAACACAGCTGATCGAGCGCACGCGGCAGTCGTATGCGTTACATATACCATTTGCTTCGCGCGGCAATTTCCTCGCTATGCTGCTCGCTCTGTGTGGACGCGCCTATTGCCTCCTGATTGATTCAGCTTTTATAAGTGTCTTATAGGCTATACATGGAGGGAACAAAACTTCTATCTATAGGCAATACTGTGAAGTTATCAGGGTATCATATTTTTTTCACTTATCTTGCTCGAAAAATTCAACTTTAAGTCATTTTAAGTCATTGCATCGTTGCACTCGGACTAAATAAATAGCCTCGGCTAAAATGAATTACTTTATGCCCGCCCTTGTCATACAATCTACTTCTTTGTATCGTACATCGTATAAAAGAACACCAAAATTACACCAGCAAAGACTGCCTAAGCGGACCGAACTGCTTATATAGAAAACAACTCAAAACAATTTACAGCGAAGATGACAACTGTATAACAGTTTTTTTCTTCCCTGCTAGGAGGGATCAAAGTGACACTTTTCTGTTCAAAGACTACACATTTTTACGTTTTCAGGCATAATCTAATGGCATTATGGTGTTGGTAAGGTTGGCGTTTTCGGTTATTACAGGTTCTGTTTAGTTTCCTCTTAATTGATATAAAAAGTGTGTCCCACTCCCACGGTATTAAAATTATTTTCCTGATTCAATGATCCAACTAAAAAAAACTTCGCTCGGTTGGGGATCCAAATGTAATAAAGAAAGTATACTTTGCTCTTTGTTAGTCAATACTTACTAACATACTGCATTTCTTCCTGGGGTGGCACTGTTAAAACTATACTAATACACCTGGAAAGAGCACAGAGAGCGGTTCTAAAGGTAGCTACTTTCCGTCCATTTTTATACCCCACTCAACTTCTTTATAGATCTTGTAAAGTACTAACTGTTCGCCAATTGTTTATATTAAGCACAGCCCTTAAGCAACACACTGAAATTTTATTCAATCCTGTAGATAGTAACAAAAGATGCAAAAATCTGATGTGTATTCAAACAGTACAACGAAGGCACGCTTTTTTATCTAGGTTTTTTGTTTTTTTAGGCCCTTTCTTGTACAATAGGTTAAATGCACAATTAGACTTATACTCATTATCATTAAGTTATTTTTGTTGTAAGAATACTCTACGACATGCGCTGCAAAATATGACGTGCGATGATACAGAGAACCTATTAATGGTAGTGAAATAGTAACAATTGTACTTTTTTAAATCTTAAGAATCAACTTGTTTTTGTTAAGGACTGTACCGGCTGTATAACGATAAGTTTATTGACTTTGTCCTTGTGACGTCACTTGCCGCGACGTCACCGCGGGGAGCGGGGCGCGGGGCGCGGCCGGCAGCACGCGGCCGGCCACCCACCGCGCGCCGCAGCTATAAAACCCCGATGCGCCGCGACGCGAGCAGTATTTTAATCTTCTCGGCTAGGTTAGGGGTAGCGAACCAGCAATAAAACTCCCAGTAGCTAGTTTTCTTACACACACCTCAGATTTGGTTGGACCCGGTCCAACCGATCTCTCTGGAGCGCAAACTCAGAAGGAGTATTCCAGAGTAGTAAATATCGTGTGATGTCGTGGAAGGGTCCTGGATTTTCCCCAGGCTACCATCCCACTTCACAGTCCGTACGCTCCAAAGCTCAGTGCATGGAGCCCCTGCCAGGTTCAAAAAAAAAAAAAAAAAAAAAAAAAAAAAAAAAGACGCGAGCAGCAGTCGATGCTCTCAGCCCGCGCTGAGAACATCGACTGCCTCCCCCAGCCCGGTGTGGCGGTGTGTGTCTAACGCATTCGCCCCGGATTGGAACCCCGGTCCTTTATAGGCCGTGTGTGTTTAACGCATGGTGCCGAAGGACGCTCCCACCCTTCCTACCGCGATCCGGCTTGCCCGAGGCCGTGTGTGTAGAACGCATTGAACCGGCAAGCCATCCCGACCGTTCCCCCGCGAACGAGCTCGCACCAGGCCGTGTGTGTCTAACGTATGGTGCCGGCGAGCTCATCCTACCTACATTCCTTACACCCTTTCCCCCTCAGGGGGAACGTATCACCAACTCCTGGGCCCGGGCTCCGCGACCGCGTAGACTTAACCCTAGTACTCATTTATTAAGTACTAACCTTTCATATCAATAAAGGGCATAAAAGACCCATACTTATATTGTAGTAACTGAGTGTTTAACTTCACCCTATCCTCCAAACCCTAAGTTAGTCTGGAAACCCTCGCACAACCCTTCAGGTCGAGGGATATGTATGGCTGCCCTCACGGCAACCATCACATCCTATTTACCATTTTAAGTGAATAATTTATAGCTAATTTTAACTATATCCCTCTCCATCGCCTGAAATACAGGAATTCCTAGTTCAGGCAATTGTAAATCACCTGGTCTAATTATAATTATTTAGTATTTACCCTGTACAATGCTTATTACATTAAAATATTTGATTTGATAACTAGAATCCATCGCTTCATTCGGGATTCAACGTAGTGACACAATCTACTATATATTATCTATATTTCAAAGTAAAGATTACCGTATGTTGGCGACGCCGATGTCGCGACAGAACCGGCGGAACACGACGTCTTCGACGTTGTTCATGTTCTCCTTCACTTCCTGGATCTTGGCGTCGCGCGCGGCGATCGTGCGCTCGATGGCTTCGATTTGAGGCTGCGAAGCAAAACAAATTTATTTTTCAGTCCTCCGGCCGGTAAGCGCCACTTTACGCAAAACTAAATTGCCGCCTGCCGGCTCCGTCGGACAGAAAAATAGTATACAAACCTCGGCCGGTAAATGGGAAAGCCTCGAATCACATGTTAGTCGACAATTACATGGAATCCGGGGAATTTCCCACTTAAACGGCCTTGGTATGTAATCTACTATTTCTCAAACATGATCGTAAATGTATGCATTTATGTCACGAAATGAAGACATGAAGTTCCTTGTTTACGGCTCCCCCGATTTACTTCTTGGCCGGCGGCCGTGAAGTAATTTATGGCGTAAGTATGAACGAAACATTATTGTCCGCTATATTGACAAAGGAAAAATTGCATACAGCCAACGACCACTAGATACTTGCGACATTAAAAAAAACTAATTCTATGTTTCTATGTATATTTATGTGCAGTTAAACATGGTGCTCGAATAGCTAATTCAAATTGCATATTTAAAAAATAATAAGGTGGCAAATTAAACATTTTTTTCCTTATTAACCTATTTACCTAGTAGTTGTTTTATATTTAATATTTCCTTACAATGTTTGAGAAAAGCACTATACAAGCCTCGGCCGGAAGAGAGATTGCAGGACTTGTTTAATCCGTCTACCACAATATTCGTCCTGCAATCTCTTACTTCACGGCCTCTGCAGTAATGTGCTATTAAAACACGAACGTTGCACATTCATATCCAGGGCCCTTTTTCATGCCGATTTCGTCATAATGACGTATATAAAGACACGGGATGTTTTAATACGAAATGAGTTAATGACAGATAAAGTCTATCAACGTTCGATTCTAACGTCGAACGTTGAACGAACGAAAAAATTATGTATTCTGTAGGTTTTCACTCCTTCATACTAACTAAATAGTATTTCCAATGTCTCTTCAAAAGTGTCAGAATTCGCAGTACATTGCGTCTTCTAACAAACTTTAAAGTATAATAAAAATCAAAACACAAGTTACCTTTAAAAGTCGCTGAACAAACGTTGTTCAGTTTGGGGAGTTACTCTACAAATTCTTCTGCACTTCATGTTATGGACCACACACGGTAGACAGAAAGAATAATAGCGTCTTCTTTTACGCTAATTATTTCATATTAAATAAAGTGATATCTTTTTTTCTTTGCTACTGATAAAATGTGTTTTCCAGGCTATACTTAACGAAATGAAATGAAATTTATTATTAAGGTCAATCATGTCACAAAGTTAACAATAATAATCACAATTATTTAAAAACATTCGAGAATATTAGATATACTCACAATATATTTGTAATAAAACTTACAACATTAAAGGTAGTTTCAGAAAATCATCATAAGTGTAAAATAATTCTTCCAATAGCCATTTTTTCAGTCTTATTTTGAAAGCCGCGGTGGAAGTTGCATTTCTTACAGTTTCGGGCAGGCGGTTGTAAATAGACGGTCCAGAAACGTACACGGATCGCTCTGACTTAGCAAGCCTGTGGGCTTCGGTGACCAGCCTATTGTGTTGTCTAACTTTATTCAAATATACTTATACACATAGGATACATTATACAAGTAAATCTTACCCCGAAGTTGTCCATAGCCCGTTCCAGCTCCGCAAGTTCTGCGTCCAGTTGCTTGATTTGCTTCAGCTGCAACAAAAAAAGGCATGTGTTAAATGCGCAGAAATGTTGACGGTAGTTTTTGTAAGATACATCGACATGAGGAATAGTAGTTTATGTGACTTTATATAATGGGTTTATGAAACGAGGCGTCTGCCGAGAGCAAAACATTAATGCATAATTATTTCCAGTCACATACACTGGTTTATATACTCACATATCATGAGCTATCGATGTTGCGTTCAAGTTGCATATTTGGCCGCTATTACGACTTTGATGAATGAGAATTTTCAATTTTTTTTTATTCAAAGACTAAGTAGAGTCGGCAGAGGTCAAATCAAATTTCCTTGTTTTTCAGAGACGTTCGAAATATGAATATAATAATATTATCGAATATTGTCTTCTGATACCGCGATTGTTATTCATTGAAATTAAACACTTTAGGTCGGATTAATCGCGTTTATTAACACCATGACACTACGTTTCGAGCCCTTTACAGCACTCGTTTTCACAGGGTTAAGATGACTCAAACCCTCATAATTTGTGAGAATTTCTCACAATATCTTTGCGCAACCAGGCTTTTCTGTTAGCTTCTTGTACTTATACTGAGAGAGATGCTTCTCTTCCCGTTGTTTCTTAAGGGGCTATATTTCACTGTTTTTTAAGTGAATAGGCTTTGTTCAGCTCCAAGCACAACGCTTGAAAAAAATATATAATGTAGCTAGGTATTTGGTCTACATTTGGTTCTACTAAATATTCGAAAAACATAATACATCAAGAGAAAAAAAAACCGTAAACCCTTTTTTTCTACCTTAAATCTGTATCTACTCCCTTATCATGCGTCGTAAGTACAAGAAACTAAGACAAGCAGTGTATATTCATGTTTACTTTAAACGCATCTACTGATTTTTGGATAGGTTTTGTACTTTTCGAGAAAAAGCTTATTACACGCATTTTTCCGAAAACGCCGGCTCGAGATGCCTGCGCGGGCGACGGGGGCCAGTCGTGTAAGATGGCACTAGTAGTTTATAGGGTTGCAGTACTAGTACAAGCAGCTCTTCCTAGGTGGAGGTGGTCATATATACAATACAATACGTCAATAAGCATACTTATTGACGTATTGTATAACCGGTGAGGAAAGGAAGCGGGAGAGGAAGAAAGCTCAAATCGCCGAGGTCATTGGGATAGGGGACGGCCTTAAGCAAAAGTCCGTGAGAATTCAGAAGTTAATTAGAAACTCACCGTGGTATCGCGATCGCTCTGCGCATACTTCAGCCTGGCCTCGAGCCCACGTATCTGCGAGTCCACCGTCGTCAGCTCCGACTCCTTGCGCGACTTCTTCATGCTCTCCCTCAACTCTTCCGTCAGTTTCTCCTTCTTGGCCTTGAGTTGGGAGAGGTGCTTCTCGTCCCAACGCTTGGCCTTGCGCGCCAGGTCGAGGGAACCGCCGGAGATGATGCCGGACTTCTGGTAGAATGTGCCGTCCAACGCCAATGCCTGAGTCACAGAAAATAGTTTTTATATGAATGACGATAATTATAAAATTGTGGAAACTTATCATGTGATATTTTAGCAACGTTTTTGTCCAATAATGACAGGTGACAAGTGACAATAGTGTCTTATTATACTTAGGGCCACTTGCACCACCCGCTTAACTCAAGGTTAGTGGGCTGTCAACTGTCAAATTCAATATAAAATGGTGGTGCCATTTTCGGTGGTGCAAGTGCCCCTTAGTAATCTATAATTTCTTACAAATAAAAATCTATGATTATACATTTTTTGTGTTTTTTTTTATATAAACATGGTAAATATCTCGTTTTAAATAGTAATTATTATTATTATAAACTAATTTGCTGAACTAGAATGAATGAAATGTGCAGTAAAATACTATCTATCTCAATATTTCAGAAATCTTCGCAGTTTACAAAGGTTAGGTCGACAGATTAGAAAAATCCCATTGTTAGCTTAAGCACATAGTATTTCAGGACTAATACGACCTTCAAGAAAAGAGCGTACTCCCATTTTAAAGGCCAGTAACTCACTTCCAACCACCCTGGTGTTGCGTGTGTCCATGATAACATCAGATGACTCGTCTGCCCGTTTGCCTCAACAAAGCAAGCTACGATACCTGTTCGAGCACTTGCTAACTCTCACATTTACTTGATAGATTCTTGATATTAGTTTGGAACACGAAAGACGATTTCTTGAGATAAAATTGATTTATTTAACTTGATATGTGTGCACACTTATAGATTAGCGAACGTGAATAAAAAGGTGAAAATAATAAGTAATTACTAGGCTAATTGCGAAACTTTATACAAACATAACGCTAATAGTGCAACTGAATGTTTTGACGAATGTGCAAATTACTTGTACAATACCACTTACATCGTATCGGCTGTTCTTGCTACGGTCCAAGTCGTAGGCGACCCGAGAAGCGTCCTCAGGAGTCTCGCAGACCAGCGCGTTGTTGGTGACGAACAGCACGGCGCGGTGGATGGCGGGCGGCTCGAAGCGGAGCACGTCGAACAGCAGCTTCACGTTCTTCGGCTCGCGGATGTCTCTGATAGAGAAGTATTGAGGATAAATAATAAATATTATGGGGCAATCTTACACAAAAAACGACCTAGACCCACGGTAAGCTCAATAAGGCATGTGTTGTGGGTACTAGACGACGATATATATAATAAATAGATACATATTGTCACGTTACGTATTCTCCCGTAACTGACGTTAAAGAGGATACGTAACTTAGAGTAAGGAAAGAAAGAAAAAGAAAGAAAGTTAGGGTTAGGGTTCTTTATTTTCAGCCGGTAAACATAAGGTCACTATGGCGGTAAGTACGGAGTGAAGCTGAAGTAGGTTCGGGCAGGATGTAGAAGAAGAGTCAGTCAGCAGCGGGCGAAGTAGTTCCGGAAGGCGTGAGTTCCAAGACAGGTTACCAGGAATAGTATTAGCAGGTGAAGGTAGTTTCGGGCGGCGTATGTACGCCTGCACCGAAATGGGACACCAGAAGTGATGTCTTCAGGCCCGATGTTCGTCAGGCGTAGAGAACCTCGGGCGGCGTTGATTCGCCTGCACCGAGTGCCGTCAATAGGCTATATGCACTTGAAATAGATAAGGCTTATATTTTTTTCTCAGAAACTATATTGGTTCAGCATTATATCCCTATCAAAATTTCTTAATTTTATTTTATTTTAGCTGTGAAAATAATTATTGAAAAGTGCAAAAAAATGTGTGAAATTACAAACGGTTAAAACGCTGTGACGTCGAGTGTGACGTCATTGGATAGTGGTGTCTGTACACCAAGCCAAGAACGCGAATGAACAGAGAGCCGCTGTATGTAATCTCGCGTCTCGGTTTCTCAAATGTTTGGTGTACAGCCGGCACAGAAGCAGATCCAGATCCAGATATCCAGATCATTAAAAAAAAAGCATGCGAATCGTGAATCGTCTGTGTCAAATTGTATATACATGTTCTCGTATGGAATTTCCTTCATAAGATATCTAGTGTTTCTCGTTCTGCTACTCATATTTTTGCATTTTGGCACAATCCAATACATATCCCATCTTTAAAGCGGTTTTATGACTTGTATGTCGTTTTCCATTGTAAATGTAAACACAATCGGCTGAACAATACAAGACTAATTAAATAATAAACATTTTTTAGGTTATGTTGGGCCGATCAAACACGTTCATAAATCATAATCTTAATTCACATCAATTGATCTGAGAAATTTATTATATCTGAAAAAATCAGGATACGTGTGAGCAATATCTAAATTGTACGTAATTTTATGCATTATTAATTCACAATATAATTGTAATTATGCATCGTAATCTGCATGCCTACCACGAACATCGAAAATTGGCATTGACGGGAAACCTCTTTGTCACTCTAATATGCAAGTGTGACAGAGACGGAGGTATAAATTCGCAATTTTTGATTTTCGTGGTATAGGCCCTGATTCAGACTGTGTGCCGGCCTTAGATGAGAAATGACGTCACGGCTCAGCTTGTCGGAATGGCGGGCGTTTCAAACGCCCGTTTTTATTTGGAGTTTCTGAAATAAGATTTATCTACTAAATTTTAGTTATTATGCGCTGAAATTTATTTTACAGTATTTTTATGATAAAAGCTATCATCCAACAGTATTTAAAAAAATAGTGAATATTCCCTATTGAAGATACTCGTAGATGTCAGTAAGGCCGACAAGCAGCAGTAGGATAGCTTCCTCGTAGATTTAATTCTCAGGAGAATATTTTAAGAGGGCCAGGAAGGGAGGTCGCTTGAGAGTGCGGGGCCTGCCTAGACCCCGCACAGGCCTCAATTTTCGAAACTGCTCTAGACTAGAGCTGACGAAAGACTCCCTTCTGTAGACGGCTACCGGGGTTTTATACCCCAGCTCGAGAATTTAGAATTGTTAAATTTAAATTTAAATATTTACAAAGTACCAGTATTAAATATCAAACAAACTTATTTAAATGTAGAAAACCTAAACTGCATGGTAAGAAATTTAGAAATTGACAATTTACGACAAAGTATGTAACCATGGATACTTATAAATAGATATATCAAAAAGTGTAAACAAACGGGAAAATATGAGTAATTATGATAAATTTCACAAAAATAAGCAGTTATCCTTGAAAAGGAAGAACGTTATACATATAAGCCGGTTAGCCGCTAGGAGATTTTAGGTCAAACCAGTGTGTGAAAGATTTTACGTATTGAAGTTAATAACAGGATTCTTTCAGATCTTCAAAATGCAGCTTAATCAACTATAAAATAGCATAAACATACAGTGAACTGAAAGATAAGTGCAAGGAATAGAGCTAGAAAGACGCTCAATGAATCCGAAGCTTACAAGAAACATAAGGTAATGCTACAATATAAATACTTAAATACATAGAAAACATCCATAACTAAGGAACAAATATTCGTGATAAACACACAAATAAATGCCCTGACCAGGATTGGAACCCGGGACCTCCTGCTTCGTAGGCAGGGTCACTTCCAACTAAACTAGGAGGCCGTTATATATTGAGGATACGGTCAAGTTGTCGGGTAGACGCAAAGAGGCTATACAGAGCGAGACGCTTCGCGAATTGCCGCTCAAAACAGTGCAGTCTAGACTGTCTAGACTGTGTCTTGGAAGAATAATAAGTATAGAAACAAAATCACCGCTCAAAACGTGTACCCAACAAAATGGTTTAAGTCTGGTATTTTGTGTGAAAATGTTAAAAAGTGTTTCATTTATTTCGTAGAAAACTATATACTGAACAAGAAAAAAAACATTTTATTATGATTAAATAGCAATAAGGTCGAAAACTAGAAAGATGTTTGGAGCTCGCTCATCAAAAAATGGTAAAACAGCTGTTAGAAAATGGTGGATATTTGAAAAACTGACAACAATTTTGGTACACTTTTTCATTTATTCCATTCAAATTTAAAATTATCACTCAATTTTTGTATACAACATGTACAAATGTTTTTATAACTATGAAAACTCATGGCAAAAAGGTGAGCTGACTCGGACAAATTTATATACCGGGCTCTTAAGAACTGCGAAGCGAGACTTGTGTATTTTTATATGTAACGTTGGATGTGACTACACTTACCGGAGCCTCTCTCTCAGCGGCTTGGCCTGAATGTAATCCAACGGCAAGAACGTCTCCGGCTCCAGCATCCTCTCCTTCAGCACCTGGATGCAGCGGCGGGCCGTCTTCTCCGTGTCCACCACGATGGCCTCCATGTACTTGCCTAGTACTTTGGTGATGGCCACGTTGTAGCGCTTGTGTGTGGGTTGACACATGTTGATCATGCGGTCATACTGTGGAAAATACATTTAATAAATCATAAATTGAAAGAGATGTCATATACTACAGAAAAAAGTGACCAAGGGCCCCAGTGCCCAGCGCTGGGATGGAACTAGGAGGAATTTATATATAGTGTGACTACTTAAAAACATTATTTACTATATTTAATAAATTATTTAATTCATGCTATACAATTGTATTGAATAAATCATAAAATTCACTAATTTAATGTTGGTGTCTAATTAAACCACGCGTGAACATAAAACAAAGTCGCTTCCCGCTGTATGTATGTATGCTTAAATCTTTAAAACTACGCAACGGATTCTGAAGCGGTTGTTTAATAATAACCGTGGGAAGCCGGGGCGGGTCGCTATTTTTTATTTATTCCACGACGGTGGCAAACATGCATACGGCCCGCCTGATGGAAAGCGGTCACCGTAGCCTATGGACGCCTGCACCTCTAGGGGGTCACATGCACGTTACCGACCCATTAAAATCTTGTACACTCCTTTTTTGAAGAACCCCATACTGTAATATTTTGGGAAAACCTCAGCAGCTCATTCCACAGCCGCGGGAGGAAATTCCTTTGAAACCGCACCAATAACGCCAACCGGTCGTCAAATATTGCACGGGTATCAAGAGTCTTAAAGCAATGCTTACCACGCCAGGTATCTCCCGCTTGAAGTTCTCGACGATCTCCTGCTTCTTCTTGCGCCGCGCCTCCTCGTGCTTGTCGACGCGCGCGTCCCCGAGCTGCGAGGCGACGTCCTCCAGGGCAGTCTGCAGCTCGTCGGCGCGGCTGCGGCATGACCCCACATCCGCCTAAAATACAATTAGGATTATCAGCCAGCATAATCATATTGCGTATGAGTCATGTATCGTGACGTGAATTATATTTTTTTCCCCTCATTAGCTCGGAAAGCGCTGTTATGTCCTTTAAAACTAGCGTGGAAAAACGCATTTTATCCACATGTGGGGCAAAGTAATCTAATTCCTATCACTTACCACCAGTCCAGTATAAGTGAGTCCTATATGCCCATAGTAAATATACGCAATCGGAGGTCATAGATAGATAGATAGATAGATTTTTATTTCATGAAAGATAATTACATTATAAGTTTACATTTCAATAAATTTATACGAATTTCCATCATGATCGTCACAAACACGAATTAATTAAAGTATAATAATAATAATTAACAATAATAATGAAATTGTGTCTCCCAATAAGGATCGTCATGAGTGTAATATCTAATAATAAAAAACAACAGTAAGTATGTCAATACTTACACATCAAAAATATCGAATAGTAATAACAATGAATCGAAATGTCAAATACATGTAGGCGGAATAATAGGGTTGTATAGTTTAGAGTTATATCTCCCAGTAAGAATTGTCAATAGCAATGTGAACAAAAAACAAAAAATAATAATCAAATAAGTACATACATTTCCCAATAAAGGATGATCATAATAATAGTAGAAAACAATGTCAATTTAAACTAAAATCAATATAATACATTAAAATCAATAATCATAATTTTAGTGCCATGTACTCATTTGTTGAGTACAGAGGGTTATTCAACAAAAGGTTTCTCACTTTGCGCCTGAATGTTTCGTCACATGGCTCGTTTCTTATTTCGGCAGGTAGATGCTCGAAATAAGTAGGTCCGATGACACGAGGGTTCTTATTTGATAGTGCCATGCGACGAGGAACGGTTCTAAGGCGGCCGGTTGAACGCAGCAGTTTTCCTGGACAGTCGACTCGCGAAAACTGAGATTGTTCATTCCTTACAAACATTAGCACATCAAACAGGTATTGTGAGTAGTGAGTCATTATACGCTGCGAAATAAAGATCTCCTTACAGGGATGTCTTCGTTTGACTCCAACAAGTGTACGGATTGCTCGTTTCTGCACTATTAGGACTCTTCCAGCATCTGTGGAGTTACCCCAGATGAGCGTGCCGTATGCCATTATCGAGTGGAAATGAGCAAAGTACACCTGTTTGAGAGCTTCACTTGAGATTAGCGGTTTCAGTTTTCGCAACGCAAAGACAGCACTACCCAATCGGTCGCAAACACTGTCGACATGGCACTTCCAATTTAAATTAGAGTCAACCGTAAACCCAAGGAACCCACTTTCATTACACAGTGGCATCGGACAGTTGGCCAAACACGGTGGTAGCGGGACTCTCCGACCAGAGAACAGCATTATATTTGATTTTGAGCAGTTGAGTAATAGTCCATTTGCTGAAAACCAGGACTGTAGCTGGTTACAAGCATCACCAATTTTTACACTTAGCTGGTCGTAAGATTCCGCATTTACTACCACAGTTGTGTCATCCGCAAACAGAACGGACAAACCAGCTACAATATTTGACGGCAAGTCACTCGTGCAATCTCATTTTTACGGCACCAAGTTTCGCTAAATCCTATTACGTGCGGTGTTTCTATGCTTGTTAATAAGTCTATTAGTGATGTTTTACCTGTAATAGATCTAGCGTTCTGGTGAATAATAACAAACTTGGATTGTACTACGTTGTTGTTACATAATGTTTTGCTAGCGAGTTTTTTGCCTGCACGACATTAAACAGACGGATTGCCACACCACTGGGCCAGTTCTTAACGTCTCGCACGGTCTTCTGGTTTTCAGCTGGCACTTCAAGACGGAACGAAGCGTATTTACCTCTGGTAACCACAAGCCGCTCGCACACAGGGTTCAGAACACCTAATCGCTGCACATGTCGGATTACGTCATCAGTTTTGGTGCCCTCACAGAGATTAAACACGTGAAGACTTATGGCTCTGGGACCAGCAGCACGAAGGCCTGAACTGCCACGCTCACTTGACGTGATGTTGGAGGAAATGGAACTCGAAGGTTGCGGCGCTGGTGCAGCTGCCGTAGGACGGGGCACCAGTTGATTCGGCGACGTTCGTTGGTCAGACACAGCAGCCACTGGCAATTTGGATGGATGGGTTTTCAAATGGGCTGTTTGCTTTCTCGACTTGGTACATTGGGAAGTAACCTCTTCAACTACAAGTGGGCCACTTTGCAACTGCTGGGACATGTTGTCAACCGCGAGATGCCGTAAACCTCGGCGCAATTTGGATTGTGGCTCAGATGTTTCCGCCGTTGGCACGGGTGCCGGTCACACCTTAAATTGGTCATGTGATCATGTCTTATCCCGCACTTGGCAAGCTGTTGGCAATATCTAAGTACCAGGAGCGTACCTACTCCATGACAAATTTTGAAATTGATTCTTGATGGTTTCTTCAATTAATAAAAAATAAATTAATAAATAACTATTATCAGTTTAACATACATACATTTTTGTTTTCCAAATTCAAACAAAAACAAATGAGCGTTGTGCAGGGAAGAACAACTAATTACGTGTCTGAATAGCCAAGATTTCAAGGAAACGGGCTGAGTTACGAATGCACCTGTCATGTGTGAATATTGGTGGAGGGTAGATTTTAGTTTCCCGCGCGCAGTATTTTAATCAACTGACAATTAATAATCATGAATCTACATCGCAATCCCTAAAGTTTTCTATCCTATTTTTGCGTTCCCTAATATTGTTATTAGGACATGAGTTTTGGGCAAATGATTGTCATGACAATTGTTTTCCCTAACACCGTTTTCACATACTTTTCTAACAGCGATTCGGTTCTGTGTGAAGTCGTTTGTGGGCAATAATTCTATTGGAGCAAATCGTTAGGACAATTGATCGTTAGGTATGATCATTAGGACAAAACAGTTAAAGCGAGTGATTTTAGGACAAACGATATTAGGGCTTTCGAAGACCCATATAATAATGCACTGCAGATGGATAACTAGTGTAACAGAACTCTCCTTACAGTTGAAGCTCTTAATAAATAATAAATAAATATTACAGGACAATTTTACACAAATCAATCTAGACCCATGGTAAGCTCAATAAGGCTTGTGATGTGGGTACTAGACGATATATACATATAACAGATAGATGCATATAAAAACTAAAATACATAGAAAACATCCATAACCCAGGAGCAAATATTCGTGATAAACACACAAATAAATGCCCCGACCAGGATTCGAACCCGGGCCGTTGAATGGAGATCTTGATTCTTGATTGAAACATACCTGTAACTCGGCTCGGAGTCGACGCTGTTCCTCGAGCGCTTGCTCGGAGCTTCGGATGTGTTCGTTCAGTTTCTCGACGCGCTTCATAGCTTCATTTCTTTCGTGTCCCTGCAAATAACAAGAAAAATTTCTGTGCAATTCACTTTTGCTGCGGTCGGGTAGCCTAGTGGTTACCAGTTTGGCGGTGGTGGTCTGCCGCGAAAACAGGAGCTGGTTCGTTCCCAGCCCTGGACAATGGCGGCCTAGGTCATTATCAGGGTTCTGTACGTCAAGAGACAAAACGGGACCCTTATACTTTGTTGTCCGTCTGTCTGACAAGTGTCCCTAACTAAACCTCTACGTTAACGAAATCAAAAGATACGGCCGTTTATGTCGCATTCCCCATACATTTGCAATGGTAATCAAAATGTATAGGGTACTTCCTGTTGACCTAGAATCACGAAATTTGGCAAAAAGCAAGAGCACAAGTACGGGATAAAATCCGAAAACCGTATAACTGCTGCGGACTGAGAATTCCGTTCCACCAGTATTTTTAATTTCATCTGTGACCTTAGGTACCTAAGGTCACAGATGGGTGGAGCATTCTTATTGCGGAACCCTCGGTGGGCGAGTCCGACACGCATTTGGCCGGTTTTCTGTACTATATGCCATCTCTTTCAATTTACAAAGGTACAGTGTTAAATTGCATAGTTTTTGAAAGTGGTGAAAGGGAATATAAATCCTAATCCAAAGTCCAAAGGAATAATACAGTAAAAAACGAAACAGCAATAGAAAGAAAGAAGAAAGAAAAATATTTATTGCATTATACCATACTATATACAGCACCAAACTATAGAAACTTAAACACTAAACACTTAAACTAAGTCACGCTAAATACACTAAAACCGATTTATTCAATATATTGGTGCCATTATAGTACTAGTGGCTGCAATTGGACGCCACTCAGCATGTGCCCTGGCATCATGGATGCCATGGCGCTGGTCTTCCGTGGAGACCAGGGGCGGAGTGTAGTTTAGTATATATATATATATATATATATATATATATATACACAAAAAAACCTTAAGGGGCTACCCGGCATATTTCACTGTTTTTAAAGTGAATAGGCTTTGTTCAGCTCCAAGCACAACGCTTGAAAAAAATATATAATGTAGCTAGGTATTTGGTCTACATTTGGTTCTACTAAATTGTCGAAAAACATAATACATCAAGAGAAAAAAAAATCCGTAAACCCTTTTTTCTACCTTAAATCTGTAACTCTCTTACTATGCGTCGTAAGTACAAGAAACTAAGACAAGCAGTATATATTTATGTTTACTTTAAACGCATCTACTGATTTTTGGATAGGTTTTGTACTTTTCGAGAAAAAGCTATTACACGCATTTTTCCGAAAACGCCGGCTCGAGATGCGTGCGCGGGCGACGGGGGCCAGTCGTGTAAGATGGCACTAGTAGTTTATGGGGTTGCGTCCTAGTACAAGCAGCTCTTCCTAATTGGCGACTTATGCTTATTGACGTATTGTATAACCGGTGAGGAAAGGAAGCGGGAGGGGAAGAAAGCTCAAATCGCCGAGGTCATTGGGATAGGGGACGGCCTTAATACAATACCTTTTGCCGGTGCTTATTCTCGAGGTCGCCCTTGCGCCGCAGCTCGTTGTCCAACCTATCCTGGTCGGACTTCTGCTCGCGGTTGACTGAGTCCAACTCCTGGAGGTAGCGAGCCGCCTGACGCGACGCCTCCATCTTCAGCTCCTCGTATTCTCGGATCTGTTGCAGATAACGGGTTAAATAAGGTTATATGAGAATGAAGTAGAACCAGGGGTTGTCAATCTGCGTTTTACGGTAACACAAAATCTTCCGCCTATGGGAGGCATAAACTGATAGGGTTCGCACAACGCACATAAGTGCGTTCAGATATATTTATATTTCACACCGCATACTAATTTATACTTAGACAAATTAATAGCAATACTAATAAATAATCAATAAAAACGTGTTTTTTGTTCTTATTTATATGTTTATACAAATGTTACCATACGCACCGGACAGCATGGTGTCAACCCTAGTGTTAATAATGTCGTCTTGACATTGTCATGCTTGACGCTAAACGTCAAATGTAGGAAAGAGAAGCTTCTGTACTTTAGTATTACTTATTCTGTGCTAGAACTCGCATTTGTTATCCATTGAATCGATTGTGGTTGTGTTACCTGTGCCTCCTCAAGATGCACATCAGCTCGCGCCGCCTGCGAGCCGGGCGCGGACTGCTCCCACGTCGCCCTCTCCTCCTCCACGGCTGCAGCTCTGCCTCCAGCTTGTGGTTGTGTTACCTGTGCCTCCTCAAGATGCACATCAGCTCGCGCCGCCTGCGAGCCGGGCGCGGACTGCTCCCACGTCGCCCTCTCCTCCTCCACGGCTGCAGCTCTGCCTCCAGCTTGTGGTTGTGTTACCTGTGCCTCCTCAAGATGCACATCAGCTCGCGCCGCCTGCGAGCCGGGCGCGGACTGCTCCCACGTCGCCCTCTCCTCCTCCACGGCTGCAGCTCTGCCTCCAGCTTGTGGTTGTGTTACCTGTGCCTCCTCAAGATGCACATCAGCTCGCGCCGCCTGCGAGCCGGGCGCGGACTGCTCCCACGTCGCCCTCTCCTCCTCCACGGCTGCAGCTCTGCCTCCAGCTTGTGGTTGTGTTACCTGTGCCTCCTCAAGATGCACATCAGCTCGCGCCGCCTGCGAGCCGGGCGCGGACTGCTCCCACGTCGCCCTCTCCTCCTCCACGGCTGCAGCTCTGCCTCCAGCTTGTGGTAGTGTTACCTGTGCCTCCTCAAGATGCACATCAGCTCGCGCCGCCTGCGAGCCGGGCGCGGACTGCTCCCACGTCGCCCTCTCCTCCTCCACGGCTGCAGCTCTGCCTCCAGCTTGTGGTAGTGTTACCTGTGCCTCCTCAAGATGCACATCAGCTCGCGCCGCCTGCGAGCCGGGCGCGGACTGCTCCCACGTCGCCCTCTCCTCCTCCACGGCTGCAGCTCCGCCTCCAGCTTGTGGTAGTGTTACCTGTGCCTCCTCAAGATGCACATCAGCTCGCGCCGCCTGCGAGCCGGGCGCGGACTGCTCCCACGTCGCCCTCTCCTCCTCCACGGCTGCAGCTCTGCCTCCAGCTTGTGGTAGTGTTACCTGTGCCTCCTCAAGATGCACATCAGCTCGCGCCGCCTGCGAGCCGGGCGCGGACTGCTCCCACGTCGCCCTCTCCTCCTCCACGGCTGCAGCTCTGCCTCCAGCTTGTGGTAGTGTTACCTGTGCCTCCTCAAGATGCACATCAGCTCGCGCCGCCTGCGAGCCGGGCGCGGACTGCTCCCACGTCGCCCTCTCCTCCTCCACGGCTGCAGCTCTGCCTCCAGCTTGTGGTTGTGTTACCTGTGCCTCCTCAAGATGCACATCAGCTCGCGCCGCCTGCGAGCCGGGCGCGGACTGCTCCCACGTCGCCCTCTCCTCCTCCACGGCTGCAGCTCTGCCTCCAGCTTGTGGTAGTGTTACCTGTGCCTCCTCAAGATGCACATCAGCTCGCGCCGCCTGCGAGCCGGGCGCGGACTGCTCCCACGTCGCCCTCTCCTCCTCCACGGCTGCAGCTCTGCCTCCAGCTTGTGGTTGTGTTACCTGTGCCTCCTCAAGATGCACATCAGCTCGCGCCGCCTGCGAGCCGGGCGCGGACTGCTCCCACGTCGCCCTCTCCTCCTCCACGGCTGCAGCTCTGCCTCCAGCTTGTGGTTGTGTTACCTGTGCCTCCTCAAGATGCACATCAGCTCGCGCCGCCTGCGAGCCGGGCGCGGACTGCTCCCACGTCGCCCTCTCCTCCTCCACGGCTGCAGCTCTGCCTCCAGCTTGTGGTAGTGTTACCTGTGCCTCCTCAAGATGCACATCAGCTCGCGCCGCCTGCGAGCCGGGCGCGGACTGCTCCCACGTCGCCCTCTCCTCCTCCACGGCTGCAGCTCTGCCTCCAGCTTGTGGTAGTGTTACCTGTGCCTCCTCAAGATGCACATCAGCTCGCGCCGCCTGCGAGCCGGGCGCGGACTGCTCCCACGTCGCCCTCTCCTCCTCCACGGCTGCAGCTCCGCCTCCAGCTTGTGGTAGTGTTACCTGTGCCTCCTCAAGATGCACATCAGCTCGCGCCGCCTGCGAGCCGGGCGCGGACTGCTCCCACGTCGCCCTCTCCTCCTCCACGGCTGCAGCTCCGCCTCCAGCTTGTGGTAGTGTTACCTGTGCCTCCTCAAGATGCACATCAGCTCGCGCCGCCTGCGAGCCGGGCGCGGACTGCTCCCACGTCGCCCTCTCCTCCTCCACGGCTGCAGCTCTGCCTCCAGCTTGTGGTAGTGTTACCTGTGCCTCCTCAAGATGCACATCAGCTCGCGCCGCCTGCGAGCCGGGCGCGGACTGCTCCCACGTCGCCCTCTCCTCCTCCACGGCTGCAGCTCTGCCTCCAGCTTGTGGTAGTGTTACCTGTGCCTCCTCAAGATGCACATCAGCTCGCGCCGCCTGCGAGCCGGGCGCGGACTGCTCCCACGTCGCCCTCTCCTCCTCCACGGCTGCAGCTCTGCCTCCAGCTTGTGGTAGTGTTACCTGTGCCTCCTCAAGATGCACATCAGCTCGCGCCGCCTGCGAGCCGGGCGCGGACTGCTCCCACGTCGCCCTCTCCTCCTCCACGGCTGCAGCTCTGCCTCCAGCTTGTGGTTGTGTTACCTGTGCCTCCTCAAGATGCACATCAGCTCGCGCCGCCTGCGAGCCGGGCGCGGACTGCTCCCACGTCGCCCTCTCCTCCTCCACGGCTGCAGCTCTGCCTCCAGCTTGTGGTAGTGTTACCTGTGCCTCCTCAAGATGCACATCAGCTCGCGCCGCCTGCGAGCCGGGCGCGGACTGCTCCCACGTCGCCCTCTCCTCCTCCACGGCTGCAGCTCTGCCTCCAGCTTGTGGTAGTGTTACCTGTGCCTCCTCAAGATGCACATCAGCTCGCGCCGCCTGCGAGCCGGGCGCGGACTGCTCCCACGTCGCCCTCTCCTCCTCCACGGCTGCAGCTCTGCCTCCAGCTTGTGGTTGTGTTACCTGTGCCTCCTCAAGATGCACATCAGCTCGCGCCGCCTGCGAGCCGGGCGCGGACTGCTCCCACGTCGCCCTCTCCTCCTCCACGGCTGCAGCTCTGCCTCCAGCTTGTGGTTGTGTTACCTGTGCCTCCTCAAGATGCACATCAGCTCGCGCCGCCTGCGAGCCGGGCGCGGACTGCTCCCACGTCGCCCTCTCCTCCTCCACGGCTGCAGCTCTGCCTCCAGCTTGTGGTAGTGTTACCTGT
This sequence comes from Lathronympha strigana, assembly GCA_949128165.1. Lineage (NCBI taxonomy): Eukaryota > Metazoa > Arthropoda > Insecta > Lepidoptera > Tortricidae > Lathronympha > Lathronympha strigana. The sequence goes on from OX421912.1 coordinate 21,977,135, forward strand.
GCCTCCTCAAGATGCACATCAGCTCGCGCCGCCTGCGAGCCGGGCGCGGACTGCTCCCACGTCGCCCTCTCCTCCTCCACGGCTGCAGCTCTGCCTCCAGCTTGTGGTAGTGTTACCTGTGCCTCCTCAAGATGCACATCAGCTCGCGCCGCCTGCGAGCCGGGCGCGGACTGCTCCCACGTCGCCCTCTCCTCCTCCACGGCTGCAGCTCTGCCTCCAGCTTGTGGTTGTGTTACCTGTGCCTCCTCAAGATGCACATCAGCTCGCGCCGCCTGCGAGCCGGGCGCGGACTGCTCCCACGTCGCCCTCTCCTCCTCCACGGCTGCAGCTCTGCCTCCAGCTTGTGGTAGTGTTACCTGTGCCTCCTCAAGATGCACATCAGCTCGCGCCGCCTGCGAGCCGGGCGCGGACTGCTCCCACGTCGCCCTCTCCTCCTCCACGGCTGCAGCTCTGCCTCCAGCTTGTGGTAGTGTTACCTGTGCCTCCTCAAGATGCACATCAGCTCGCGCCGCCTGCGAGCCGGGCGCGGACTGCTCCCACGTCGCCCTCTCCTCCTCCACGGCTGCAGCTCTGCCTCCAGCTTGTGGTAGTGTTACCTGTGCCTCCTCAAGATGCACATCAGCTCGCGCCGCCTGCGAGCCGGGCGCGGACTGCTCCCACGTCGCCCTCTCCTCCTCCACGGCTGCAGCTCTGCCTCCAGCTTGTGGTAGTGTTACCTGTGCCTCCTCAAGATGCACATCAGCTCGCGCCGCCTGCGAGCCGGGCGCGGACTGCTCCCACGTCGCCCTCTCCTCCTCCACGGCTGCAGCTCTGCCTCCAGCTTGTGGTAGTGTTACCTGTGCCTCCTCAAGATGCACATCAGCTCGCGCCGCCTGCGAGCCGGGCGCGGACTGCTCCCACGTCGCCCTCTCCTCCTCCACGGCGCGCAGCTCTGCCTCCAGCTTGCGTAGATCCGCCTAAACAAATTCAAATATATAAATCAATTATTTCGGTTAAATATGAGCCTATCAGCGCATGGGCCAGCAGGCCAAAAATTCGAAAATAGTATAACTTGGTGGTACTAAATTTCCTTTATACAGCAACTGCCGTGAAAAGGAAAATTAGTTCCTCCAAAACCAACCCATACATCCGCCATCTTGGCTTGGCCGCCATTTCTATTAGCTTTGAGATGTCCATCATGGTTTTTTAACGTCCTAATAAACATGTCTAACTGCTGTATAAAGGAAATTTGGTACCCCCAAGTTATACCGGTGTCTTGGCTGGCCCATGGACTATTTGTCAAACGCATCATATAAGGGCATTTTCAGAAAAAAGTACACCATTTTTTAACAAAATGGGTCCTCGATTTTCCTTGCAAAAAAAAATTTTAAGTTTCGTAACGGCTCATACAAATTGTATAAAAAAATACGTTACGAAACTGACCAAAAAAGGGACACTCTTTTTCTTTTTTTTTAAATCAATATTACTCGTGATTCTGGTTATAAAAAACCCAAAAACCTATATTTTCAAAGAAAAAAGGAATGGTACACTTTTTTTTGAGGATGCCCATATGCAAATTGATTAACACCAAATTTTTTCTGCCTCGTTTCCTCATTACTGAGGGCCGTGACCACTTAAGGCTGTTATTTTGCACACGGTCTTCTGCTTTCCGGATAGATGCCTGTATGGTTCCCGGGCAGACTTCCTTCACAGCATCAGACCACCGAGTCGGTTCCACGGCTCCTTTTTCCGGAGAGAACTGCCACAACTGTGAGTAGCGCCAAAGAAAAAGCCAGCCTTTTAGGGTGAAAATATAGTTTGACAAGCAAGCGAGCGGAGTAACAGTAGGATAGAGAGCATGATACTGTATTTTTCTTACGCTAGTATTACCATCCTGAAAAAGGGATGGATATAGTTGTTTTGTCCTACTGTTACTGCGCTCAGTTGCTTAACAGTCTTACCTGATGAGCCTCATGGGCCTTGCGGGCCTGCTCCAGAGTCTTCGCAGCGCTTTCTAACTTCTTCTGCGTGTGCGTTACTCTCTCCTTAGCTTTTATGAACGTGGGCCGCTTCTTGGATATCTCCGCTTCCTGAGGGCAAATAAGAGTGATGTAAAAGTAGGCTGTACTTACTTAACTACTAGACAGAGCATACAAGATAACTCGCATCACCGCAAATATGGAATCACGACCGCTGTTTTGCACCACATGTACGAAAATAAAATGTCGTGAAGTTTTTTAATTATTGTTTTGTTTTAGAGGTGAATAATATAGTATAAACTGGTGGTCGGTAGTCAAGTCATACATGAGCGGATGCGCATCTTTACCCTAGACAATTATATAGCTGCAGTAGGGCGCAGTGTACGCAGACCTGGAGATCACTGCTCCTAATCATATACGCACCCATCAGGCTAATGCACCCACGCACCGAGCAATACTATAAATAAATCATTTCTCAGGTACAATCCAAAATGCCGATATATTTTCTGATAACTGGAGCTTACAACAAAAAAAAAATCTTATCCTCAATAGCTATTATTGTAATTTGTAAATATTATTTCCTCGCACAGCGTATCAGGCGATACAACGAGGAAATGCCGCCAGCATCCTAGGTACCATGCCTCAAGGACCTATTTTAGTTTTAAGGTAGGGAGAGGTAGGTAGTTAGGTAAGTTATACTTACTGTATATAATTTGTATTTTGTATCACAATTAATAATTTCGATTCTTAATGACCTACCTACGTGTTTAGTAGTAGATTTACCACATGTAAATGTTTTTGCATTAGCTGTAAATTTACATGTTTATCTTCAATAATTTATCAAGTCAATCTTTTTGTAAAAGCCTCATAACATGGTGTCAGTGTAGTGTATGCGAACACACCATACAGCGATCAGAGTGACTGAAGTTTTAAAAAATGTGTTTAAAACTGACCACTTCTCTAATCTCCTGTTCTATCTTTGCCAGCTCTCTCTGCACAGTGCCCGACTCTTTCTTCTTCTCCTTGAGCGAGTCTTCTGCCTTCTGCCGCTTCTTCTCCACCTTGGTGAGCTCCGACTGCTTGTGCTGCAGGTCTTCCTCTAAGTTCTGGATCTCCTTCTCATTGTGGTAGAGGTGGAAGAGCTGGAGCTCCACTTTTTGTTCTTGCTGTAAGTTAAAAGATCATTTCAGCTTGTTTATGTTGTAAACAACTAATGACTAAAGACCTAAATGACCAGTTCATTTATTTATCAGACTGAGTGATATAACTCATGAATTGAGATTGAGAGGTATATACTTAGGCAGTTTTTTTTTTGTTGTCGTTTTTTTTCGCGTTAGATTTGGATGAAATTTGGTGGGTAGGTAGAGTTTCTTATTCTACGCTAGATAGATACAAAATCCCAATGTGCGAAAAAAAAATTGTACTAAATTTCCCACTGAGTTACTAAAATCTCATGCGATTTCGTAACTCCTTGCCAAACTTTGAATTTTGAATTTGAAAAAATTTACAAAATCACAAATAGAGTTAACAAAACATAAATATAGCATAATATTTTACCAGGAAATGGACTCGCTTCAGCATAATGGTTAACTGAAAGTGATCCCTCATAGGGATAAGTTCGCCTTTGTACTTTTCTGTTTATTCCATTTTGTTAATGTATATCCTGTTTTGTGCAATAAAGTGTTTACTTACTTAATGCTGACCAGAGGGTCAGCGCTGATCTTCCGGAGAGCCTATGAAGTTTTCAGGAACAATTTTTTAAACAACTTACCAGTTCCTCCTTAAGCCTGGTGTACTTCTCCGCTTCCTCCTTCTCGAACTTGGCCTCCTTCCTCTCGGCGGCCACCCCCTTCTTCTTCTGGTAGCTGAACTGGGCCTCCTCGTCGGCGCGGTTCACTTCCGCGCGGCACGCCTCGTATTGTTCTTTTAGGACTCCAGATCTAACAGGGGTAATTATTGGTGTTTATATCTAAATATATAAAAGAAGAAGCTGACTGACTGACTGACGGACTGACTGACTGACTGACATATCAACGCACAGCCCAAACGGCTGGTCTTATAGACTTCAAATATGGCACGTAGGTTCCTTTTATGGTGTAGGTGAGCTCTAAGGAAGGATTTTTCAAAATTCACCTCCTAAGGGGTTGAAACGGGGGTCCAAAGTTTGTATGGGGAAACAAGATTAGTTAGACTATTTTATCTGAAACTTCACAGGAGTATTCTTTAAGGTAAATGAGTAAACACATGTTTCAGGTTTTTTGAGAATTTAACCCCTGAAAGGGGTAAAAGGGGTGAAAAGTTGAAAAAATTAACATGCATATCGTTTATATGATTTTTCGGGTCGCTGATCACGAAAAAAGCAACGATTTGAAGATCCAATGTGGCGAATGTGAAATACCATCTCCCCCGTTGGTATGCGATGGGTGTGAAATGTGACCATATAAAATAAAGTACCTAAAGTAAAGTAAAATAAAATGAAATGAAATAAAACAAAACAAAAAAAAACAAAACAAAACAAAATAAAATTAAATCAAACAAATTGTATTAAATTAAATCAAATTAATTTAAATTCGATTAAATTAAATTACTCAGACAATTAATCTATATATATAAAAGAAGAAACTGACTGAATGACTGACTGATTGACTGACTGACTGACTGACTGACTGACTGAATGACATATCAACGCACAGCCCAAACCGCTGGTTCTTGAGATTCCAAATCTAGCACTTCGGTTCCTTATAAAGCGTAGGGGTGCCAAATAAAGGAGTTTTCAAAATTCATCTCCAAAGAGGGTCAAATGGGAGTACAAAGTTTGTATGGGAAAACAATATTAGTTCGATTATTTTATTCGAAACTTCACAGGAATTTTCCTAAAGATAAATGAGCAAAGATGTGTTTCAGGCTTTTTGAGTAATCAACCCCCAAAAAGGGGAAAAGGGGTAATATAGTAAAAACACAACATGGGTATCATTTTCCTGGTTTATTGGGTCAATGATTTCGAAAATAATAACAATTTCAACATCCAAAGAGGCGGACGTGAGATACCATCTCCCCTGATGGGGTGCGATGGGGTTGAAATCTCAAAATATCAATATGGGTGTCGTTTTTATGTTTATTTCTGGTTCTAGAGATTCCAAATTTTGTACGTAGGTTTCTTATAAGGTGAAGCGGTGCACAAAGATAGGATTTTTCAAAGTAGGAGTAAAATGATGATCCAAAGTTTGTAAAGGGGAAACAAGAATAGTTACGACTATTTTATTTGATATGGGTGTCGTTATCGGGTCGCTGATTCCGAAAACAACAACGATTTTCCAATCCAACTTGTATGACGGTTGAAAATGACGTTTAGTACGCGGGCGAAGCCGCGGGTTAAAGCTAGTAAGCTTATAAGTTTATATAATTGTGGGTTCAAATCCCGCTTGACGTGGAGAATTTTTCCATTTAGCTATTAAGCAGTGTAAACATAAAGAAAGATCATTATCAAGCAATGTTTGACAGGGCTACACCCAACAACAAATCTAAATAAATATGAAAGATTGTTCTTTAGATGAAGCTGAAATATTTATGGAATGTAAAAAATATTTGACAACTTACCCACTAATCTCTTCAAAAAGTGCAGTCCTTTCTTTAGGGTTTTTCATGGCGATGCTCTCAACAGCCCCTTGGAATACCAGGAAATTCTTGGCTTTCACATTGATGCCAAGCTGCTCGAGCTCCGCCAAGTAGTTGCTTGTTGACACAGACTGTAAGCAGACAAGTTATTTTATAATCTGGGGAAATGGGTGAAAAACTTTAACAAAACTTGATTGAAAGTTTTGCTGAAGTTTGATGACAAACTTCTTTTTTTTTATAGAAATCAAGATGTTGTCTATGTCTATGAATGATTTTACAGTTTCATAATTTTTCAAGGCAGAAGAATTTGTGGATAGACTTTGATGATAATGAAATTATTTAGCAAACAGGCTACAGGGACACATTAACACTATGGCACTTACTTGGCCATTAATTTTGTGGTCCGATGACTGTCCAATGACAGATCTCATAAATTGTTTCTCTGTCCCATCTTCCAGCTCAAACGTAGCCGTCACTGATGCACTAGAGAGAAAACAAAGAGAAACATTAAAATAAATAGATAAATCACCAACCATCATCAAAAGGGAATATATTTGCCAAAAAAAACATTTAACACCAAAAAGTGATATAATAAAAGTGTTTATATTCAAATGTGATCATTATACGCAACAAAAAGTCAGTTTCCTGCACTCTTATTGGTAACTGGATTGGACAGTCTTAACCAATATTAACTTAAGATTTTGATATAATTGTAAAAGTAGTTTAGGAGTTAATCAAACTGACTTTCTTGATACAGGTTTGTTGATGGAAGCGCCGTGAATGAGGTCGCTCAGGCGCTTCACACGCAGTAACGACGTCTTCTCCCCCATCACGAAACTGACGGCGTCCATGAAATTTGACTTTCCTATAGAAAACACCATATTCAATTAGCTTCATACATAACGTAATTACTATAAAAGAGCTTGGATACTACAAAATCTGCAGTTGTATAATGCAAATGATATTTACAAACGTAGTTTGTCACAAAATATACCTGAGCCATTAGGGCCAACCACGGCCGTGAAAGATTTCAGAGGTCCTATCCGGTGCTGGCCCCGATAGGACTTGAAATTCTCCATGTCTATATACTTGAGGAACGCTGGCATCTTGGAACATAAACAAATAGAAAACACAATTCACACAATTATAGCGCCAAACGGCCAAACATTGTCGACACACAATAATATATGTATTATGTCCACTGTATAGTGTATGTCAATCAATTTTTTTTTTTATCGGGTGAACCGCGTCAATTATTGCCAGTTGTAAAATTGGACGTGTTCCACTATATCTGCCCGGTACATGATATGGTGCCTCTACACGGTCGGCCGAATGTTTCACCCAAACAACAAACAAACTACTAAGGAACGAGGAACAAAACGAAGCGGAGCTGTCAAAGTTCAATTACACCAATTTTATTTATCGACTTGTGTTGTTTCTTGTTTATATATTGAAAATAAATTTATTCACGCGGCAATCCAATACCGGAGTCCGGTATGAATGCCGACCGCAGCCCGGAAAGCACAGTTGACTTGAGTGATTACGAGCAAGCCGTTCTGATGGACCCTATTGACCACGAGCGTTGTCGCTATCCATATTGTATTGTTTGGACTCCCATTCCGGTTTTAACGTAAGTATTTCAAGCATTTAACTCATATAGTTTGCTTTTTAAGTGAAATAGTTTTAATAGAGATAGTACTTAATATCTCCTGCAACTTATACGCTTTATGTTTAAATACATAAAAGAAACATACATTTCTGTAAGGGTAGCTTTACAATGCGGGTATTTGCGTTTTTCCTCTCACAAGCAAAATTTAACTGGTTCGAGCGAGAGTCAAAACGCAAACACCGGAAGCGGTGCCGGCATAACAATTTTACTTAATTAGTACTTGTTGTGATAATGATTAATGATAAATATTTTTATTTTTAATTTAACACATTACAATGCACTAATGAACTTCAAAAAAAAACTACTATGGGTTGGAACCCTACACCACAGCCCGGGAAGATTATTACCGGCAAGAAACTCGGCAGGACTTATTTTTTCAAAACAAATTACAAAAGTTGTAAAACTATTTACAATATGTGGTTCTACAAGAAACCATATTAAAAGAAAATAGTGAAACAGAAAGACCACAAATAAAAAAAATGGTTTAACACCATATACACAAGCATTTGATATGATTTCTTTTGTGAACTGTGTTCTCCACTCTGTAAACAGTAGTACATTAAATTTTATCTTTTGTTGGTTTTGTTACAGTTTCTGATATGGGCCATTCATGTTTGTCTGTAAAATAGTCATCTACTGTGAAGCCTTCCACATTAAAGATTTCAAATAACTCTTAAGAGCGGGATGCAATGCTTCATCCAGTAACTTGTTATAGAAATGAAAACATTGTCCAAAAAATGACATATACTTTACGGACATGACACTTCCTGATAGCTTGCTTATTGTTTCTAGTGTTATAGCTAGAGACAAGAAATTCTAGTGAGTGAATCTAAGTTTCTAATAACAAGAATAATATTCCCATAGATATATTGGGATGCTACTATTAATATATTAATTTCTTTCAATAGCTCCCTTACTGATCAATGTTTACCTAACTTATATATAAAACAAATGGCTCTTTTTTGTAATATGGCAAGGCAAATCTAATGCATTTAGTTTTCATTAAGTAGCAGATTTACTTTTAGCCTAAAGGGATCCACAGTAAACTAAGTTACTTAACATGAAATAAAACACTGTATTACAATTTTAAATGAAAATAAAGCAGCTATTTTCTTATTATATTTTTATAAGTAGCAGATTGTTAATAGTAAACCAGTTAAGTACATCAACTAGTGTGCTATTAATTATACTGTAATCAGAATATTTTGGGTCAACCTTAAATATGTGTTCTAGTTCTGAGTCTACAACTCGTTTTATCTACTTTCAGCTATCCCATTTTCTGCTAATTCGTCATGCTGCAACTAAAAATACAAATAAACATTTTTGAAATATATTATTTATTAATTTTATTATCATGATCAATAATTAGGTTCTTTATTTGTTTTCAATTCAATTCAATTCAATCATTTATTGATAAAATAAAATTTTACATGTCAATATAGGTACACATGCTTACAACTAGTTAAATAGTTATAAATGTTTGTTTGTTTGTGTTTGTATGTGTGTAGTTGTGTGTTTTAGATGGATGTTCCCGTTTCTGGGCCATATGGGAATCTGTACGTCCAGCGGTGTGATCCGTGACTTTGCTGGGCCATACTTTGTGTCCGAGGACCTGATGGCCTTTGGGAACCCTACAAAGTACTGGCAGCTGACACCCATGAGAGCACACAACGGGCAAGCTGGATGGGATTCAGCCGTCAATAAGGCTTCAGAAATTTATAAAAAGAGAATGGTTAGTGTATTAATAATTATGTTTTTATTTCTTCTAATCAATTAAGTATTTTTTTAAACATGAAAATATATATTCTATATCTATAGGTTGATGGGAATCACAAGTACCAACATTTTTTTTAATCAGCCTAAATTTGTAAATTTTGTATAAAATTTCCTTATACACTTTGTAACTTCTAAGTAAACATAAGCCAAAAAAATGTTTACAGAGATGGTGCAGTCATTTATCCATCTTCCTTCATAGATGTAAATAGTTTTCGACTTCATGGCTATAAACCATCTTATGAAAATAAAGTATCATGGGACCAACTCTTTACAACTCTAATCTCTACTCTCACAACTCTAATATAACAGACTCTAGTCTAGTGGGTCTGATAAAATATTTAAAAGAAAACTCAAGGTGTTGCTTGTAGAAAATGCTTACTACAGCATAGATGATTTTTCAAATCCCTATTTAAAATGTTAATGTTGACCCTACACTAAATAAAAGGGTAAATTTCTAATCTACATAGTGCTAATCACTGCATAGTATAAAACAAAGTAGCTTCCCGCTGTCTGTATCTATGTAAGTATTTATGCTTAAATCTTTAAAACTACGCAATGGATTTTGATGCAGTTTTTTTATAGATAAAGTGGTAATATACATGCATAATATTGTGCTAAAACACTGATAATATCCGAGCAAAGCCAGGGCCGGCTTGCTAAAATTTGTGTTTACTAATTAATATCTGTATCTGTAATGAGTTTCTATATAAGTGATTTTATGATTCCAGCATATCATATTCTATGATAACTGTCACTCACATGTGGCCATGGCGCTAAACATCATGAACTACGGGGGATGCAAGAATTGGAACATGGTGAAACTGGCCTTATACATGATACCCTATTCCAAATATGTCAGGTACATATATTATTATATATTTCATTACAAGTAATTAGCTTTAAAGTTTTTAAAGGGTCGGCAACGCGCATGTAACACCCCTGGAGTTGCAGGCGTTCATAGGCTACGGTGACCGCTTACCATCATGCGGGCCGTATGCTAGTTTGTCACCGTCGTAGTATAAAAAAAAATTACTTTGTTTACAAGGTCATTAACCACACACAAGTGCAAAGAATGGTGGAGAGTTTATAGAACTTCTTTATAGAAATGTATATGTCACCGTTAAATTGTGAACTCCCGACAGTTTATAATTTGACTAGGGATATTATAAACTAACCTAACCTATCCGCTTGTTTACTGGCTCGCGTTTACAATTTTACGGTGACATATTCGTCGACAGTGGGTTCGATTAGGGTAACGGCCAGGGATTTACATGGCGCTTACCCTAATTGAACCTACCTTCGACGATATGTATACATTTATGAATATTTCGTTTACGCAATTTCTTTCAACTTGCCTAATTTCTCTTTATGTTCTTTTACTTTGGCTCAACAAAAAAGGAAAACCATGGCCTGGCTTTACTACAAATAATTTTCATGCACTGCCACACAGACTAGACTACCACACTCATAACTCTTAAAAATTCATCATCATTTCAACTTGCTACCTCCCTGAGAAAGGGTCTTGACAGACAGACGGACGGATGGATGGACAACAAAGGGATCCTATAAGGGTTCCGTTTTTTCCTTTTGAGGTACGGAACCTTAAAAACAACAGTATTTTTCTATGGAGAAAATGAATGAATGAATGAATGAAGTTATTTATTCAAGACAACATAAGGTCCACATATTGTTAGTTCACCACAAATACCACTATCCAGTCCCGGCTTCCAGCTATTAAACCTTTAAGCTAAATTTACATACGTAGAACTAAAACAAATTGAAAAAGCCATTTATACCTTTATATTCTTTGTTATTCATTGAAATTAAACACTTTAGAACGGATTAATCGCGTTTATTAACACCATACGTTTCGAGCCCTTTACAGCACTCGTTTTCACGGGGTTAATAGTCATTTTTAATAGTCAAACTGAAAAACTACAAAATTAAACCAATCGACTTTTAATTAACCCAACATTGAAACTTACTGAAAAACCTCATGATACAAATTAGAATGTATTTACGACATTGTTAAAGTGCTATTTATTTTAATTGCCCCACAGTTACAAGGGCGCGGCCCCTATTGTTGTGCTGTCTGAGCGCCTACCACGAACCGCGAACGAAAGTATACCTCCCTTTCGCACTTGTGATTTCTCACTCAAGTGCGACAGAGAGGGGAAACTTCGTTCGTGGTTCGTGGTAGGCCTTCTGATTTAGTTGATAACTGATCACATTTACGTACTGCATCGTTTATTATTCATGTTTACCATTTACTGGAAACGTGTTTTCAATGGGTATTAAAATATAACGTAACATGGTAACACTCATATTTGAAAAATCGACATATTAACACGTTTATACAGGTTTACGTTTATCTAACTGGGAATGCCACCCGACCATCTCTAAAAAGAATTAGGATTATGAATAAAGTAAGGTTGACAACATAGTGATCGCACGTAACGCATACCAACTGTGTTCCTAGTCTACGGGGTTTTGCGGTGCTATCTACCTCAGCTGTCAAAATTGCGGCTGCAAGGCATTGCGGGTCAGGGGTCTACTGCCGCGGAGGAATCTTGATTGCTAAAAGACATTCGGGTCTTCCTTTCCTGGGGCTTACACAAGTGTTAAGGGTACTTCTTTTATATAGTATTCTGTATATCTCTATCTTCCTTATCTCTCTGTATACTGTATGATGAAAATCATTACTACATACATGCCCACATGTTGTCCACAGAAAAAAAACTAGACAGTTCATTTAAATACTCAAGTTTTCTCTCTTGCGTGGCGGGGGAATAGTTAACAGTTTGTGGGTGTTTTGTAATGACTTATACCACACCTGGCCATAAAGTGCCTTTTTCCGCACGCTACGCGTACGGAAAAAGCCGATTTCTGCCCAAGTGTAGGCATAAAATGATGTACCTAACACGTGAGATAATAAATAAAGCCCTTGATCGCATATTTACGTCCCTCGCTGCATCTGCGATCTCGGCCTTTCTTTGTTTTACCGCACTAGTTAGGTAATGTACTATTACAGTGCACATGGTGCTACATTACCGCACTAGTGCGATAATGAGCACTTTATGTGCGTGCGTCAAAAATTCAAAGAGCCATATGTACCTACTGTAAAACGTCGTACGATACATGTGCGAATAGGTATGTGGCGTCTCCTCCGGCAGCTGCTGTCAATTCCCCATGTCGCGCCACAACACTAATAGATGGCGCCACAATGGCCACTCCCATACAACGAGTGTCAACTTCTATGAAGCGCCATATCCTACATCGCGCTATCGATGTTTCTAACGATCGTAACATAAATATAAGTTCCAACCTTCTCTCATTGGACTTCTGTCTCCAGGCAGATGTTATGCCTGGGGACCGAATTCCTTTCGGTCCGTGATGGGATTTTATTCCTTTTAGTTCTTAGTTCCTGACTGACACAAACTTAAAGACAACATCCTCATGTTTTTTTTTTTCAGCGTCGGAGCCTTCGTGAAGACGTGGTTGCCCTTCGTAATTATACTCGTGTTCATCTGCGCGCTGGCTGCTTTTATATAGACACTGTCGTCTTATGTAAACTACAAAAATAACGTAATCAATAGGTTGGTATATGGTGATGATAATATATTGTTATAATATTTGCAAATATCTGGAGAGAATTTCAAGCATTTCCGCACTCTGTAAGGTACGGTCGGCTTCATAAATATATATGCAACTGTATTCAATTTTGACCGCAGTAATAAGTTCCAAAGTGTTAAATTTATAGACGTGACTGTACCTTCATATTTGAGACGACACGTTTTATCCCGTGTGTCTACGTACCGAGCCGGAGCCGTGCTGCATACGCATCCCTTGTCTACAAACGTTTCCCCGGCTAGTATGTAGCTAGGTTTTCCTTTCGGCAATGCGTCTGATGACTGTATTGTATGTGTGTACAAAATTTTGGTAAGGAAAAATTTTGTTACCAATGCCACTAGAGGGAGCTCTGCCCATTTGTAAGAACTATGAACATTAATTACTTCACGATGGGATATGCCCGTTTATATGTTTTACTAAATAATACTTTTATCCAATTTATCCTGTTTGGAGATCGCCGATTTATAGACAAAAATGTTTTTTACGATTAACTATTATGTAGGATGAGATATGAGATCCTATCCCATCCTATCCTAGAATTAATGGCGTGTGGTGCATATAATAAAAAATCATGTAGTAATTTTGCTACTTTGTAGCATTTATAAAATAAGATGCATTTTGTTTTGTAGGTATCTAAATTTTGTCGTAAGCACTTTTGATTTTTAAATAAAATGTAGCGTAATGTTATGTTGAACTTGCCGCACCTCGGTCTTAAGGCGCGTCCAGACAATCTACTGCGACTACGAAAAATCGAAACTCTATCGTGCATTCTGTCTGAATTCGCCTTTATGATAGTTATAATCTTGATAAGGTGTATTCGGGTAATTCCGAATGTCGGATAATTCCGAAAATGAACTTTAATACGATGGAAATATAGGTCAGAATTATCCGACATTCGGAATTACCCGAATACACCTTACGTATCCACTTTCTTGTGTTGTGTTAAAATGTGACAGCTATAACAAATTTACAAGCACTATGAGAATTGAGACTACAGATGAATATATTTTATGATTAATTTTTAGTTAAATTTTAGTTGTAATCACACCTGTTGAGCGGATGTTTGGACTATCACTGTCATGATTTGTCTTGCAATGAAAGTTTGATTAAATATTGTGTTAAAATATTGCATTTTTATTTCAATCTCTTATTTTTTAGGATACCCTAAGGATGATGATCGAAACATTACACTTTTACTAATAGAGTAAAAGCTAGCCCCAGATAAAGGTATAGGTTTGGAGAGCAACGTAACCTGGCTGCCGAGTTTTTTTACACTTTCTTTATTCCTGGCAGTTGTGTATTGGTGACTAGCTGGTGCCCGCAACTTCGTCTGCACAGTATCTTTGTAAATTGTACCCTATGTGTTGTTCTGATGTATAAGCTATATTGTAAAGTTTCATTAAATTCTATTCAGTAGTTTTTACGTGAAAGAGTAGCAAACATCCAGTTACAAACGTTCGCGTTTATAATATTAGTAGGAAGTAGGATGGTCAGATGGGACAAGAGAAAAAAGAGTGTGAACTGTGAAACAATGGCTACAATCCTTGGCTTGAAACTCAGTAGTAAATAAGTTAATCCTTATATTGATAAAATAATATTTATTTACATGCCATTAAATATACATTATCTTATATATTACAAGACTTATTTATTTCTAGGCTCTGGGTTTACAATTAAAGCCATTATCAAATTAGATAGATTCACAAAATTGACCTCTTCAAAAACTTAAAAAGGTATATGCAACAATTCATAAATTTTAACAATATCTTACATATTATTGGCCAACATCAAAATACTGTCGGCAGGTTTTTCTAAAGACAAATAGTGTATCATTCCAATATCATCACTATTAACAGTCATGACAAAATAGGTACTTGTTTGTTTTGGTAAGCCTGTTATGCCTTCATTACTTCAATGACCATTTTCTTGCACATATTTCCCTTGACTTAAACCATATTCCCCTGAACTTAAGAGTTTCTTATACAATCAAATGTAAAAATATAGGTGTTTCTTATTCAAAAACATGTTACATAGCATCTTATTCCAGTGTATTAGTGGCAGAGTGTTCATAGAGCTTGATTCCTGCCCACTTCCCTTGCATGAGCCAATCTAGCAGATTTTTCCTTCTTGACTTAAAGAAAAATCGGGCCAGGTCTGGTTTGCCTAAATAACATTTTGACACTCCACTACTGGAGTGTAGTACCATATTTGACATAAGTTTGTCTTAACATATTTTTGTAATTGAATGTACATATTGTCATACATGACTGAATTTCAAACAAAAAAACCCATATATTAGCAACTAAAAGGTACTGGCACATATTTCCATGAATTTTCACATTGTATTCATTGTAATAATCTTACATTTTCCCTGTTACTTTGTTAAAACTACCATTACTACTATGAAACACTTGTGTGACTCAAATATATTAAACAATATTATTATTTAAAATGGGACACTCAAATGATTGTTGTGAGTAGACACTCAGATGTCAAATTGTAAGAGTGATACATTTTGGATATTCCCTAATACTGGAAACACACAAGTATTATACATCTCATAATAAACAGAATTTAACACTCATTATTCATACATTTAGAGACTCATTATTGTAAAAATGAAAAGTTTTACCAACATATAACATTTCCCCTAAAACTTATATTACACAGCTGCTACTATATTTTATAACTCGAAGAAACTAATATTTCTGCAGATTATTTTGATGCATTCCTATGTAAATATTACAACATTTCTAACAAATAAATATCTAGGCAGTTTATTAACATACATGTTTAAATATTGATATTAAACACATATATTTATAATGATAGCAAATCATGCATTGCTTTCAGTTATGAAACCATTCATGTCTTGTTTTTTCATGTTAGTCTCTTTCATAATGACAATGAATACCCTAAGAATAAGAAGGTATCACAATGATGGATCTTTTCACAAAGGAAATTACTTCAAACAACGTACAGTTCTTGCAAGACTCATAACTTTACTAGCAGACACAGTAACCATAATTATTTGATTTAACATTCTTTCAATACACTCTTCTCCATTGAGAAGTCGTAGTTGTAACTGTTGATGTTCACTTTGTTCGTTAGGAATGCCAGGAGATCACTGATTTCAGTTGCGAATGCATCCTTATTGTTCGCCATTTGCAGTTCACGGCTAAGCGAAAAGGGGACTCCCTGTAGGTAGTGAAAGTTCTCTACAGTGGCATTCGGCACTGGGGCTGGTGGAGCTGGCCGAGAAGGAGCCACAGGATACCCTGGGAGCCCAGCGCCAGGTACACTTGGGTACAATCCTGCCCCTGGAGGTGATGGGTTTACTATGACGAATCCGTCGCTAACTTTAGGACCAGGTATGGGTGGAGTGTCGTCTTCTACCGGAGACGAGCGCCTTTTGCCAAATATAGATGAAAACATGTTGAGAGGAGTGTAATATAATTTTGTTTTCAGCTAACAATGCGATTACTCATCACAAGAACAACGTCGTAGTATCTTCACTTCACTTCACTGTCTTGTCCCTGTCCTGTCTGTGTCAATTTCAGTGCAATCGGAAAATCGTTCTGAAACAATAACATTTGTAAATTTTGTAGAGGCAAAGCGTGAAAAGGTTGCTATATTTTTCCTATTCTAGATAGCCACAATGTAATGACTGTAAAAATGTTAACCTTTTTTTTATTACGTGTGTTAAAAGAAGTTAAATATTTTAAAATGAAACAGATTGTTGTTTAAATATTTTAAAGATATTTTTACTTTTGGAACGGCTTCTCCAAAGTACGTTCGGATACATTTCTCAAATAGTAATGAATAATATTTGCGTTTACATGCTCGGGCTCTCGGCCGAATGTTTCGGCCATGTTAGTACACGATGATTCGAGACAGACTATATAGAGAAAACTTAAGACAGACCAGAGACAATTTAAGTACTTTTTCAGGTAGTTTGGTTGAGTTAAAAGGTGTCTTAAATAATTTCACTTCGGGTGAAGCTATTTAAAAAGTGTCTTAAATGGTTTCAATAACCAAAGCTATTTAAAACACAGTTTAACTCACTGAAACTACCTGAAAAAGCTTAAATTGTCTATGGTCTGGCTTAAACTTAATATATATAGTCTGTCTCGAATGAGCGTGTACTAGGGTGGGCCGAATCATTCGGCTGAGAGCCCGAGCATGTAAAAGCACCATCAAATAGTAATGAATAATATTATTATGGTTCAAACTAAAACCATAAAAAAATCGTAAATATTTAATTCCAGTAGTATTTTTTTATACATTTTATCAATTCAAGTGCTTTGAAAAGTATGAAAAACCTTTCAAAAAGATAAATTTTCTCAGCTGCGTTCCGTATAAGTTCCGTACATCTCTCGGAAATCATGGAATAATATTCATTTTGACTCATCGAAAGGAACGAACGATCCTATTGGTTTAATATTATCTGACATTTATTAGTTCTCCAATCAGAATCCTGTAAGAGAGTTTTGAACCAATCAGAATCAATTCATAAAAGTGCATTGAAAACAGGGCCTATACCACGAAAATCGAACGATTGCGGATTTGTATCTCCATCTCTGTCACACTTGCGTATTGGAGTGACAAAGAGGTTTTCCCGTCAATGCCAATTTTCGATGTTCGTGGTAGGCATGCAGCTTATTATAATTTTTGACAAGGAAAATTGAACTACGTCAAAATTTCTGGTCAAAACATTGAAAACATTCCAGCTTGTTTTGGAGGAATAGTTTTTCACGTGGTATAACCGAAATGTAAAAGTGCTAGCGTGTCTTCGCTGAGACGATGTTCAGAGTTCAGTGTGAAAGACTGGAATAGTGTTAATTATCGTTCTTGGAACTGATTACTGGAGTCCAGGTGGTCAGTATTGCATTGTCGTCTTTCTATTCGATTTTACTTTTAAAGCTATTAATTTGTCTATTCAGAGGTCTAATTATACTGTGTCAGACCTTGGGTGTAGCGTTATGAGTATTGATAAGGTTTCGACTTGGTATTTTGTGTGTGTTTTATTAGCTATATATCAGTAAGTTGGTCTCCTGATATTACATATATAATTACAGACCTCCCAGCATATAGTAATACGGATCTTGCTCCAAACAGTTAGTGAAATGTATCAAGTAGCAAAGATAAACGTTTGGACAGTGTGGTTGAGATAAAATGTGTTTACCAACAACAGTGATGACATTTTGGCCTCTACAGGTTTATAAACAATACTTTGGAAACTTTTTAGTTTTATAGTAAACACAGAAGAAATAAAATTTTCCAGTGTTTGCAAATAAAAGTCTGCTATAAAATTATAAATTGAAGCATGGGAGGCCTTATTTTAAGTGTACAAAACATATTTTCTCAGAATCCCGATCCAAGTTATTACAATAACATTCACTTATTTAATTTATGCAAAGTTATGTATAAGTTACATACTATGATAGCTGTTATACCATCTGTAGAATAATATTATTGATGTTTTGAATAATCTCAAAACATTATCTTACAAGAAACATTAAATCAACTTTTTTTAAATTTGTTTGATATGTCATGCCATTCTTTAATATTCATTATGATCAGGGTCACATGTAGGGTTGCCAACCGTAGTGTACAATTTTGCGGTATATTCGGGATCAACATGCGGGATTTGGCTATAAAATGCGGGACGCTGTCAACCGGCCCAAATATGTAAGGTGTATCGACTGTAGCGTTGAAAATTTTTTTTCATTATTTAATGAAACTTACGTTTATTTCAGAAATTTTCGTGTTTTTTAAGAAATATAAAATGTCACTCTTTTCGTCTGTTTTTATTGTTTCTTTCTCAATGTCATCGATGTGGCCCTTTTGTAGGTGTAAATTAGACCCAATATACGTTGATTTAGAGTTGAAGATTAGTGCGAAATTTATCATTAATTTTTTCCGAAAGAATCTGAAAAAAACGAGGCGGATGGGGAAAAAAACGGATTTTTCCAGACTTTTTCAACGCTAATCGACTGTCAACCTATTGAAAGGCCTACAAAATTACCAGGTTAACTTTCTTAAGAAGAAGAAACTTCTGCTATATAAATTCAGCCGATTTAGCTCAAGTTTTCGACATGAGTTTTTGCATTTACGTACAACAACATTTTAAATGGTTTAATTAAAAAAAAGATCATTTCAATTTGAATGAAATACTCATTCAATATTGTAGTCAGTTTTTGAAAAATCCATCACTTTGTTTTAATAATTTTTTGCTCAGCGAGCTTCAAACATCAACTAGCTGGTTTTTGACCTTATGCTATTGAATCTTCAGAAAACATTTATTTTTCTTGTTAAGTAAGTATATGTGGTATTCTACTGAATAAATGGAACACTTTTGAACATTTTCATACAAAATTATTAAGTTAAAGAAATGAAACATGTCGAGCTATCTTCGACTTTATAGACGTGAGTAACCCGGTCTAAGTATATTAAGTTAAAGAAATCTTAAGTTTGGTACATTTTGGTAGAAATACACGAACATTAGCCAAGTTTTCTGGCTAAACATTTACTTTTTTAGATAAATGATACACGAACATTAGCCAAGTTTTCTGGCTAAATATTTACTTTTTTAGATAAATGAAAAGACAATACCTATGTTATTATTTTTTTCGAAACAGCACTTTAATAAGCAACAATAAAATAAGCGGCGCGAACTCGGCGTCGCTAGTAGCTACGCTTGCAGAGCTGACGGAGAGCGGATATGTCGCTCTACGCTTTGAAAATATTTACAACTAGCTGATGCCCGCGACTTCGTCCGCGGATATATTTTTTTAGCCTATAACCTGACAAGAGATCCCCTTGACGTGCCAGTGAAGGTTGCATCCAAATCCATTCAGCCGTTTCTACGTGCTTGTATAAATAAACAGTCCGACAGACAAATACACTAAGAATTCTAAAAATCATTCAAATAAATAATGTACAGATTTTTAACCCTACTCTGCTTTGTTATATGTATAGATGGAAAGATATCGAGATATTGGGTGACTGAATAGCCCTTTGTAGGTATAGTTGCGATACTTGTGATCCCTTGGTATGCCTTTTTATTAAAATAGCGTTTGGTTACTGTATCGATGTATTTCAATCATCACCGGACTTTTAACATTTACTGCATATTACTCGTAGCATATAAAAACGTATATGTATGCTACGAGTAATATGCAATTTTGTTTAAAACTAAACAAAACATTAGAAAAGTATTTTTGATATGAACGGTTGCATTTACGAATATGCACCCATGTAGCAAAAGAAATAGGTTCTTTTTTCTTAATAAAAAAGCATTACGAGTAAGAGTTATAAGTAGTGAGCTAAATTACGTCTTAGATTAAATAATCTAGAATATAATAAAAACAGATTCACAGGCAAGCACTGACTCTGAGTCACGTTAATAAAACGTTCCTTTTTGTGCTTATTATCCAGTCTAGTCTGAAAACGGGACAATCGGCGTCCCGCGCGGCCCCTTTGCGGGACGAGTCGTCAAGACCCCAGAAACGGGACGTCCCGCGTATAGCGGGACGGTTGGCAACCCTAGTCACATGTTCCAGATAATCTATAAAAACCTTAAACAATTTTAAGCTAAAATGGTAATATGCATCATTGGGTGCTCAGTAAAACAAACATACATGGTATATATCCCGTTTTAGATTGTAGTTATATACACAAACCATGTTCCTTTATCTATAGAAAAAAAAGGTACACATTTATTGCACACTTGAACAATATTACAATGTAAATTACTGAGTATTAATAAACTACCCTAATAGTAGAAATAAACTACCTTAAAAAAAATACTACCTTAAAAATAATGTGTATTACATTATAAATATTTTGGTATAGTTACTGTTTCTAACTGTAGACCTATATATTGAATTGAAAATAGTGAAAGTATATTATAATTAGAATCTATATTACAGGGAAAGCAGCTTGGAATATGGCCGACAACCCAGGCCACTCCATACCAAAAATAGGTGAGTCCAGAAATTGATTTTCAGATGGAGCACCTAATACTTCTGAAGATTAACGCGTTTGGTGACAGTACGTCGACAGGCGGGGTAGATGTAGGCTTAACAATCCTTAACTTTGCCAATGTCAGCGAACGTGTTAAGGGCATTGACCCTGGTTAATACTGGTTAATAAGAAACCTTGGCCATGCCTGGAGTTTCTAGTGAGTTATGTGTACTAAAAAAGATCTACTTGTACAAAAAAAGAGACAATGTGGAGAAAATCTTCAAATTATCATGACAGAATTTAATCCTAACAAAAAAATTTTGCTGCCAAGCATAATGGCACACATTACCCCCACTAGATTGGCTCTTCTGGCATACACACAGCCATCATAGTTTTCTTTTCTTCTTTTATTTCTCGCCTTGCCTTAGTAATATTTTGTTCGTTTTCTAATAATTAATACTTCATTTATTCACTTCAGACTACACAGGTCCACAATAATATTATTATTTACAACAAATTTAAAATTATCATTAAAAAATCAATGTCAGGAGATATTTAATCATTTTTATGATGTACGGAAGTCTCGGTGGGCGAGTCTGACTCGCACTTGGCCGGTTTTTTTTTCTTAATTTTTTTTTTTAAGTTGTTCTGTGTCACTTTTGCATTTTTGTGTATTCATATAATGGCGTCTCTTTTCTCTACTTTGTTACTCTTTAAACGTTCGCGCGAAATCATACCTCTATGATGGTTTTTAATCTATCTATCTTGTCTCTTGTCATACTTGCATCACCTGACGGCGCCCAGAGGGCCAACCGCGAAGGAAGTTAGTCTTTATTGCACTCGCCTATGGAATAACAAGTGCGACAGAGATGCAAAACTCCGCAGTAGGCCCACACGCGGACACCGTAGCATCATACACCCTCGTTGGGAGCGAGACCCATTAAACACACGAATAATCGTTTTCCGCCTGAATCATTAATGCCAGCCTTTGTAACATTCAAGGCCGTTTCAACCGTCCCCCACATGCTTATGAGGCATGAGGATAAAAGCTTTTTAGGTTTATATTACGGTTCAGCTTCGAAAAAACCACTATTAAGGAAGGAGCTATTGGCGCGGGTGTACTTAAAGAGAGAATAAGTGGATGGGGGTACATTTATTTCACATTAAATATAATAAATGGAATAATGATTACGTTGTTATCGTAAAAACTATTTTTTTTTTGGTGAAAATGTGTTCTTTTTAACTTGTTTGGTCCGGTGCTCCGGTGGGATCAAAAGTAGTTCTCACTGAAAAAACCTGCTAAAATTGATTTTTAAGGCCTTTCCGAAAACAAGTTTTAATTAGGGTTTTCAGTAAAAATGAGGTTTCACGCTTAAAATAAGTATACAGCGTGTATTTTTAATATTACCTCAAATTTTAAGCAGACGTAGGCGTTAGCGCTATAAACCGATATTGCAATTAAAGCTTACTTTATAACTAGGTATTTTTATTCCTTATTAAATAATTCAGCAATCGCTATTTGGTCTTACAGACGTGACAATAGTCACAAGTGATAGCTTTTAACTGCTGTCAAATAAGTGTACGCAATTGACAACATTAAATTATTTTCACTGGTCTATTTATCGATGTAGTCAAAAGAGAACAGCAGTACAGATTGCATTATAAAATTGACTAAGAAATAAGTATGGACTCCTGTTCTGTTTGTATGCTGTATCGTAGAAATAACACACACGACGACGCCGTATAAAATAGAATAAAGCCGAAGTTTTATACATGAAATCGGGGTCGAATTTAAAAATACGGTTGGGTTTAGATTTTTAGTGGCTATTTGACCGCATTCAAAAATAGACCAGTGAAAAAATTTAATGTTGTCAATTACATTCCTGCTAGATAAGTAGATATATTTTCAGAAATTGATTATGCTTTAGTGTAAGGCCTGAGTGGACGCTCGAGCGGGGCGCAGCGGCGCGGGGCGTGCGGCGTTCATGTTAAACACATGTAAATGTATGGGAGCGTCCTGAATGCACGCTGCTCAAAGCACATAGGCGCTGCATGCCGCCCTGCCCGCCCCGCCGCATGCGCAGCCGCACGCTCAGCAGAAACTTTCGAAATTTACGTTTGGTTAAAGGTGTATACCATAAGCTTGTTGTATATTTAAAATATCACAGATGAAGTGAAAGGTGTTATACAACAAAAAACAACTAACGGGAATGAAACGCAACATTCTTCTTTCCATTATCATCCTTACATTTTTCCGTGAGTGTAGTCATTTCATTTTCAACGGAATCAATTAATATATTCCAAAAACATCATGTAATTATATTGCTTGTAACCACACCTTTCTTTCACAATAAAACAATAGGGAAGAAATATTCAATATTTGCAAATACTTCCAAGATCTCGGAATCTTCCACCGGGACGCCCCACCCCGCGTAGGCGTGTGTTGACATACCGTCTATTTCCAGCTCGCCCCGCCCACTCCCCACTACCCCCCAGCCTTGACCTTCCCGTAACCAAACAACCGCAGCCACAACAACGGTGATAATTGCTTGTTTATACTGTCAAGAGGTTATGGTGCCCTGGTAGGGATGAAGGGATTCTATAGGGTAGGCCCTAGCGCGCTCATCCCGAGTATTGCCACTCGCCTACAGCCCGTGTCAAGATACCTCGGGACTCGTAAAGTAATGGCATACTTTCCGCACTAGCATCGAAATGTACTTATAATACGACGTTCTTTTACTTTTAGTACTTTTACCAACCTTCGTTTTTAAGTGATATCATAATTTTAGTGACTTCTCAGTAAATAGTAGGTACCTATGTAATATCTGACATGTTTTCACTTAAACTCTGAAATAGCAACATACGGTAGGTATGAAATACAGTTACGTTATGTACCTACCTTTGAAATATCATTTAATATAATTTACCAAACTCTTTTCGGTAAAGGAAAATAACGCGAGCAAACTGAAGTAATCCCACTAAGGGCGAGAGACGGAAAGTAAGGGATTGACTGCCAAGGTGCTTGCCTAGCATAGCCGAGCTCAGGCAAGCCCTGTTGCCGCCGAGCCAGATATAGTGCTTTTCTCAAACATGCGCGGCCACCGGCGACCGGCGGCGTGTGGGTCGAGGTCCCCGGGGCCAGTCGGCCATTTTTCCCCTAGGAGTAAAATTAACCATACAAATTCTTTTATTGTCCGCTTGCGCGGCCTGCTGGAGCGCGGACGCAGCGATTAGAGAATTGATACTTTACGCCTTCTAGTTACTTGCGAATAGATATGAGCGCCGCGCCGGCGCGCCGCCGCCGCCGGTAAAAAATCTCGCGCCGCCGCCGCCGACGCCACCACCGGCGTGGAATCGGCGTGACCTTGATGAGGCATGCCGAAATTACACTTATTTTGGAACCTTAAAAATCAAATGTTTTTAATAGCTAAAATCGTTGTAAATGCCACCTTCCGATATGTTTTGACGGATATTATGTTTACCTATACTTTTTAATTAGTAGGTACATAATAAAACCAACTTTCTTCCCGACGATATTTTTTATACACGATCATTTTTAATCAGTGATCAGGTACTTTTTTTTCTAACTCAGTATGATGGAAATCACGTTTAAGTCGAAATTACACATCATCATCATCATCATCATATCAGCCATAAGACGTCCACTGCTGAACATAGGCCTCCCCTTTGGACCTCCATATGTACTGGTTGGAAGCGACCTGCATCCAGCGTCTCCCGGCTACCTTCATAAGGTCATCTGTCCATCTTATGGGTGGACGTCCTACGCTGCGTTTGCCAAGCCGTGGTCTCCACTCAAGCACTTTTCGACCCCATCGGCCATCTGCTCTGCGTGCAATGTGGCCTGCCCATTGCCACTTCAGCTTGCTAATCCGAAGGGCTATGTCGGTGACTTTAGTTCGTCTACGGATCTCCTCATTTCTCCGAAACTCCGAACATAGCCCTCTCCATAGCTCGTTGAGCGACCTTGAGGACTTTGAAGGACCACGTTTCGGCTCCGTAAGTCATCACTGGTAACACACATTGATTGAAAACTTTCGTCTTGAGGCACTGAGGTATGTCGGACGAAAAGACATTTGCGTAGTTTCCCGAACGCTGCCGAACTGAATTGGATTCGGCGGTTGACCTCTTTCTCGAAGTTGGACCTACCTAATTAGATTACTTGTCCTAGGTAGATGTACAAGTCAACAACTTCGAGAACCGAGCTTTCAACAGAGACTGGGATAGGCCTAACATTGGCATTTGACCTAATTTTCGTCTTGTCCATGTTCATTTTCAAGCCTACCCGTTGAGAAACTCGGTTGAGGTCATCGAGCATCGTGCTGAGTTGTTCCATCGACTTTGCCATGACTACAATGTCGTCGACAAATCGAAGGTGAGTGATGTTGATTCGCCGTTTATGTTGATGCCAAGTCCTTGCCATTCCAGAAGCTTGAAGGCGTCTTCCATTGCTGCAGTAAACAGTTTCGAAGAGATAAGGTCTCCCTGCCTTACGCCTCTTTGCAACGGAATCGCCTTCGTGCTCTGCTCCTGTACTCGAACCGACATTGTAGCGTTACTATACAACACTTCAACACTTCGATGTACCGATAGTCAATATGGCATTGCTGAAGAGACTCAAGCACTGCCCATATTTCCACCGAATCGAAGGCTTTCTCATGGTCCACAAACGCTAAGCATAGTGGCAAGTTATACTCTTCGGTCTTCTGTATAATTTGCCGTAGCGTAAGGATGTGGTCTATGGTACTATAGCCTCTTCGGAATCCGGCTTGTTCGGGAGGCTGGAAGTCATTAAGTTTGTGTTCGAGACGATTCGTGATGACCCTTGAAAACAGTTTATAAACATGGCTCAGAAGCGTGATGGGTCTGTAGTTCTTCAAAAGGCGTCACCTTGTTTGAAAAACAGCACCACCTCGCCTCTGTTCCATGCTTCAGGCGTTTTGGAGTTCTGGAGGACTTTAAGTACCGGTGTTCCACCCGCTCTCAGAAGCTCTGTGGTGATTCCGTTATTGCCCGACGCCTTGTTGTTCTTAAGCTGCTGTAGGGCCTTCCTAATCTCGTACAAACTGATGTCCGGGACATCTTCGGTATAGTGTCGGGACAGCCTTGCGACCGAAGTGTATAACTGTCCATAGAACCTCTCGATCTCACCTAAAACCTCTGCTTTTGTTGACGCTATGCTGCCGTCTTCCCGTTTCATTTTTGTCAGCTGGCTTTGCCCAACAGACTTGTCCTTTGCGAACACTTTGGAGCCTTGGTTTCGCTCAATAGTCTCTTTAACACGGTTAGTATTAAAGAGACGCAGATCGTGTCGCAAGGACTTAGATATACGTCTGTTGAGCTGCCTATGACTTAGCGTCATCCGGAGACTGCAGTTGTAGTGAGCGTCTTGTAGCTATGAGTTTTAAGATTTGCTCGGTCAATTTCTGAGGTCTATCTTTACGGCGGGGTCTAAAAACTTGGACCCTACCACGTGGACAGATTCCACTAGCCCGTCGTTAATCTCGTCAAATGAAACCAAGTTCTCTAGGCAAGAAAAGCGGTTAGAGAGCTCGAGTTGAAAGCTTTCGGGGTTTGAATGTGGGCTTGAGTGGGTCGGAGCGTAGACTTCATCAGGCTGGACCTTTCAAGTTTAATATTTATATTCAGCGAGCCCCTGACCATTCGGTGATCACTACTGGTTTTTATCCTGTTGATCACAGAAACATCACTTAATATACGTTTCTTGTCGGTCATGATGAAGTCTATCTCGTTTCTTGTGGAACCATCGGGACTCATCCAGGTCCATTTCCTTTGGGGTGACTTCTGGAAAAAAGAGTTCATCATAAAGAGTTCCTCTCTCTTCAGAAAATCGGCCAGCCTCTGTCCCCTAGGGTTCCGTTGCCCATAACCAAATTGCCCCACTCTCAACTCATCACCACCTTTCTTGTCCAACTTAGCGTTGAAGCGAAATTACACGGATTTTGTTAAATCATAATTTTAATTTTGTGATAAATTTTATCCTTAAATGGTCTCTTTCCATATTTATACATATGGTATGGTAGACGCACTGATACAACAAAGCGCCTGGACTACACAGTGGAAAGACAACCAGCCCTTTTACCGTATGTAAAGGGAGTGTCAGATAAGGTTGTTTAAGATTTTAAAGAAGTTCTCGGTGAAAACTATCTTCATCCCCTACAGAAAACTATCACAACATTTACGGACGCCGAAGGACAGTTTCTCACTTGACCGTCCAGTAGTTTACAAAATTTTGCCGTATAAAGAAGCACATACAAGCGTTTAAAAACAATGAACCCAGAAAATCGGCAGTTGCCGAACATCTTTTGGAGGCAGGAACAAATCACTGGATTGAGTCACATTATTTGACATTCGAATTTGTAAAATACTCAATTATTTTACGCATAGTTAAAGAAATTTGTTATATTATAACGTAATTTATTTTATTTATAAAAAGTTGTGGTTTTATTACTTTTAATCCTATAGACAAGTGCTATCAAGGCCACGCCGCCGATTCGCCGCCGCCGCCGATTGATTTTGACCGGCGCGCCGCCGCCGACTATTTGGCCATCGGCGCTCATATCTACTTGCGAACAAAATGCGACCATTTCTGAGCATATTAGAGCAAAGGCCTATGAATATGAACGCACGGCACGTTCCGCACGCTGTCCTTATAACGCGACGCCATTTAATTTGGCTTTTCAGAATAGATTCCGCAGATGTAACGATTGATTGTTTAGATCTGCCTACTTATTGTTTATACATCTTTAAAACGTAACGTATTGAGCCATTATGATGAACATTTAGTACTATGATTTGACAAAAAATGTTTCGATTAAAGTCTTATTTATATACTGTGATTAATACATATTCAAGAACTTGCACGCGAACTTGATACATTAGGCGCCAGGGACCCGACTATCGGGGTCACTGTTCGTAGCTTCGTAGGCGCGTTTCGCTACATATTGAGAAAACCGCGAGACTACGGAATCGGCTACGAGTGTAGCGTAGTAGGTGAGGTCCCTGTGCGTAGTCACTTACCTTTTGAAAGCGGGAAGACGCTGGGATAAACTTTGAGCGTAGCGCGTAGCACCCTCAGGCACTCAACGTGTTAAATACATGCGGCATTTGATCCGTTGTTTGAATTTCTTATATGTACAGTCAACCAATTGGAACGCTAGGACACTCTAGAACCATGTACAAATAAATAAATAATTAAATATTGTGGGACAATCTTACACAAATCAACCTTTTTTTTATGGGGAGGAAAAATCCGTTATGGACACTTCTGCACCGCAGGGACAGTGCAGAAGTTATGTCGGAGTCTCACCGACTAAAAAACCCCTCTTTTTCCTCTTCGACGCAATTAGGGTGGCTCTGGGATCTCGATAGAACTCGCCAGTGCCACCCTTGCGTCACGCCGCTGAGGGTTCCCCCTTGTTTTAGGACGATGGCAGTCCCTAGCTGCCATCGTCTACGACCCCGAGGACTCCTTTTAGTCGGCTCTTACGACAGGCAGGAGATACCGTAGCCGTATTCTAATGCCCGGGCTACAGGGCACACACAAATCAACCTAGTCCCACGGTAAGCTCAATAAGGCTTGTGTTGTGGGTACTAGACGACGATATATATATAATAGATAGATACATATAAATACTTAAATACATAGAAAACATCCATAACTCAGGAAGAAAATATTCGTGATAAACACACAAATAAATATGCAAGTGTGACAGAGATGGAAATACAAATCCGCAATCGTTCGATTTTCGTGGTATAGGTGCTGGTTCAGATTTTGGTACAAACTAGTGTGCTTACCGTGAGTTGTACGTGGCCGTATTCGATAGCGGCTGCGGCTTCGGGGTTAGATATATCCGTCTCGCTCCTGCCAGAGTAATAGTAGAGCGAGACGGACATACTTTGTTACTATCGAATACGACGATTGCCCAACGCAATCGAAACATGAAACGTAGGTAGTGATAAAAATTAAAGAGTTTAAACGTAGTTTCAATATTAATGCTAGTCTACCTGTTAGAGGTACAGTACAGTCACCGTCAATAAATATGTTTACACTTCGGAATCAGGAGAAAGTACTTACCAATTGATTATATATTTATGAAGCCGACTTAAGTTGTTCCGTCTCTATGTCGCTGTATAAATTAAATGTAGCGACCATAACAGTAGAAATGGCGAAAAGAAAACTGTATAATTTACAAAAAACATCAAAACAATAAGTACATTTGTCTAACAGAATAAACGATCAAAATAATGCCTAATGCGATTACAATTCGGACGAAAGCCGGCTAACCGGGGATTCCTGGAACCACGGGGCGGGGGAAGGGGAGGGTAGCTGGTGCTATTTATATGGAATCGATAGCGCCCCGGCCGTGGCCTTGGGCGCATCGATCCGTCAGCTGGGTGTGGAAGACGAGCCTCCAAGCTGGTGTTGCCATGTGCGACTGTTTCACGTTTTTCTCCAATCTACGGATTATACACAGAATAAGTAGTATGGAACGGACGCGCTCTACCCCGCCGCGAAAAAATATAGCAGCGGCAGTTAGGGAATGCAACCGGTAAATAATTTTGTATGAGAATTACCGGTAATTTACCGGTTAACCGTTATTTCTATATAAAAAAAATCGGTTTGCATTCCTTAGCGGCAGTTTGGAATCTGGGCGTCTTATTTTTTGTTGTACAATAATTCATTTTTGCCAAATTGGAATTTTTTATCTGACTTCTACTTGAAACGCGACCTTGTTCAATCCTGGTAGGAAAAAAAGTGACCTAAAACTTCCTTACATATTCAAACTTTTCAGCGCGCTACCGCCATAAAACCTGTGAAAAGATGGTGGCTATATGGGAAAATAACTTGGGACAGTTTTTTTCTCCTACTAGGATTGAAAGAGCTCACGATTCTGAATAGGAAACACATGAACCTTTCTAATTTTGCAAAAATCATTTTTGGACAGATAAAACTAAAATCGCCCATCTGTCCGAATCTCAGTTCGATTCGCAAGGCGACAACGGAACGTTTAAAATAAGCGACCGTCAAAATGATAGGACCAAAGTGATTTTTTTAATCATGCTCTTTTTAAAAATCACCGAAAGTCGTCAAGGAAAGTCTTATTTGTAGGTATCGGGGAAAAAATCATGTTCTTAATTAGTCGGCCACCATATTTATATTCCTTAGGGCGACTTGCGCCAATCAGGGTTAGTAAACTAACCCGAAGTTACCAGGCAAAGTCCATACCTACTATAAAACGTTTAACTCCGGTATAGTTGGATTAGCCCGGGTGGTGCATGAGGCGCTTACTCATCTTTTTTTACACCTGTTCTTAGAGCTTGATTTCCGCGTTTCCTATTTTTCTACCTGGCAACATTGGCCACGCTACCGCGGAGGGAATGCACGAGCACTCTTTAAATAAATGTTTACTCAAATGAATCTCTAGCTTATTAAACGGCACAATGACAAACGTCCACGTGTTTAGCTAGGGGGTAGCGCCCAGGTATCTTTCAGGATCTTTAGCCTAATTAAGCTATTTTTTCTAAAAGCCAAATCGACCTAACTTGTCTATTAATATATGTTTGACTCGCTGCCACTAGGATACCTGACTACAGTTATTTTTCAAGGTTTATTAAAAAAAAATACAGATTGATTACAGGTTGTGAAATTGTAAAACCTATCTCACGACCGGGACCTGTCAGGTTCTATATTCGTATATGTACAGGCGCACTGTATATATTTACGTAGGTATATCGTGCTCCTATCAGTTAATTAGTGTTTTGATGTTTTCTCCAAGGAAGAGTAAACAAACATTAAATGTGGCTTTAATTAACTTAATTAATATTGCATTTATGCGTCGTTCTATGAACTCATGATAGATAATTATGTTTATCTTCATCAGCTTAGCGCGGCTGGATAATATCTGAGAGGTATGGGCACAGGATGCATATCGTGTAGTGTGTGGTAGGGCACAGCACAACGAATGTCGTCTCGCTCAAATCTAGAGCAGAGCCCATCGAAAACATTATTATTTAGACCATCATCAAATTTAAGTGGTGCAGGGCTGGAATCGAACCAGCGACCTCCTGCTTTCAGTTATCGGGTAGCCCAGTGGTAATTGATTTGATTATAATAAATGATTTGATTCATGCTTTATGATTGTTAAGTTTATTTGTTTTGAGTGGTTCAGCACGGCACCACCAACCGGCGTCGCGGCACCAGGTTTTTGGGTACACATTTGGAACGGTAACTTCATTATTTGGGCTGGTTACGGTAGATATCCTCGGTCACTTATAAAATCACGGTTTAATGGTATTAAAATCCACTTAACCAAAATTTGGTTCGCTTTCGCTGTTTTGTGGCGTTTATTGGTTCGTGCAATTAAGCATGTTATAGTATTAAATTGCAACGGTTAACACTCACGTATTTTTATCACAATAGGCGTGACATGTTTAGACTGCATCGGGCAGTCACCCGTGATGCCCGAGCCGCGAAGGTGACAACACCACTCTGTCTGTCCGACGATGACTGCCCGATGTCGTCGAAACATGTCACGCCTTGTGATAAAAATACGTGAGTGTTAACCGTTGCAATTTAATATCAGTATGACTCACGAAAGTTTAAATTATATCATGTTATAGTAGTACATATTACAACGTTTCTTCTAACAAGGTGTGCCCTGTGTCTGTGGTCATTTGTCCGCTGGCTGATGGGACAGGATATCAACAAAGAATTGATACATCCAGTTATGTAACCTATTCAGCGTTCGTGATTAGCCCTGAATGCCTTACATACCTATTGAAGTTAGGGCTTGTGTGCAAATCTAAGTTCTAAATAGGGGGAGGGTGGTCACAAAACACTCACGAAAGATCGCGTTAGGGGGTGGGTGGTCTAAGGAGACCTCACGTATATTTTTTTGAACGAAACCAAGAACTTGACCGTTTTAACATTACAAATTAAAACTTTTTGCAGCATGAGGACTGCGGAGCGAGACTGTATTTTTACATGTAATGTTTTTGATGGGATTTAGATTAACGAATAAAAACCGGGCTAATCCCAAAAATCGTTCGGCTGTGGAATGAGCTCCCTGCCGCTGTTTTCCCAAAGGACTACAGTATGGGGTTCTTCAAAAAAGGAGTGTTAAAGTTTTTAAAGGGTCGGCAACGCGCATGTAACACCCCTGGAGTTGCAAGCGTCCATAGTCTACGGTGACCGCTTACCATCAGGCGGGCCGTATGCTTGTTTGTCACCGTCATAGTATTTAAAAAAAAGATCCGTATTACTCTTTGGGTTGGAAGATCAGATGGCACTGATGGCAGTCTCTTTCGTAAAACCTTTTACCTTCGTCGACTTGGGTTGCACAGGAGGACCCCTGGCTCCTTGAAGCACGGTGTCAACGAAATCGCCAGAAAGATGATGATCTCATCGCACGAATGACAAATGTAATACATACCTACTTAGTTACACAGTCGTAAATCGTTTAATCAATCGATCAGGTCAGGGCTCAGAAAGGCAGCGATAACTACAAACTTAGCTGGATTCTAACTACAAATGTCACATATTACTATAGAAATTACATTAGTAGTGCCGAAGTCCAATCATGTATGTAGCAAAGTGGATAATTTAGGCGAGCACTTTAATGGCCGCTCCACACAGCGGGCCATGATGGGCGATGATAAGGTAGTTATGATCAAGAGGGGTAACGTCATACTGCCATCCCTTTCTGCTGTATAGCTACGTTCTGTATAATGGCCCATGATGGCCCATTGTGTGGAACGGCCATAAGTTGGAATTGCAGGTCATTTTTCACGGGTCTGTCGGTCTGTCCGTCTGTCCGTCCGTCTGTCTGCGGTTTAGCCTACCGTTAATACTAGAAAGCTGTAATCTGATATGAATATACATATCAATCATGCCGACAAAGGGGGTTTCGTTTAAACCCTAAAGTGTGAAGTATTGAAAAAAAAGAATAAGAGTTTGCTAGAAACATTTTATTAAAAAGTGAATATTTTCGGAAATAATTGCTCCGGAGGTTAAAAAAAGTGCAACATAAAATAATCGAAGCTATGTAACAAAAAATACAAAGACCTGGGAATAAACCAACCTTAATTTTCTGCAAATATATATTTAATTAACCGTTTCCTATATTAATATATTTGGGCATATTTTTATTTTGATGTCGTTTTTTTTTCGCGTCAGATTTGAATGAAATTTGGTGGGTAGGTAGACTTCCTTATTCTACGCTAGATAAATACAAAATCTCAATGTGCGACAAAAATTTTGTTCTAAATTTCCCACTGAGTTACGAAAATTCCATACAATTTCGTAACTTACTGGAAAAAATTGTGGGACATGCTTTGAAATTGGTTATATCTTGAAGAGAATAAGGAACTCTACCTAGTAGGTAGAGTATCCACCAAATTTCATTCAAATCTGACGCGAAAAAAAAACGACAACAAAATAAAAATCCGCCCATTTAATTAATTATTTATTAAATAAAAGAAACAGCAAATCTGACTACGCAATAAACAACTGGTAGGTATAATCTATAGGTGTCGTTCGAAAATAACAATCCGCTTCATAATTACGCGGAAAACAATCCGTCGGGAAACGTGAGTCAAGTGTACCTGAGTTGTAGGTACGTGGTAAATTTCCTCGCCTTTATAATTTTTCCAATATTTGCACTAGAGACATTAACGTGATTAACAATGAAGACTGGTAATAACAATAGTACCAAGTTCTCGCTAGTTTTCAGTTGCATTTTTGTCAAGTACAACAAACTAAAAGTAACTTGCTAACAATATAATAAAAAAACCGTCCTATTATCGCCATAACCTAACTTTTATGTTTTTAATTAAAATCTTATGTTTTGTACGTTTACGATAATAACCGTTTCAGTAGTGAGTGGTTTCAGTGGTGTTTGATGAGGTAGTGTGAAAATACAAGGAGAAACAGTGACAAAACATGTGATGCCTTTTGTTTACATCGTTAGTAAGTTTGATTGACGCCGATTTTACAGAAACTACTGAAACGAATCGTATATTTTTCAGAACCAGATGATGTCATTAGGACTTGCAAATATTCGACTTTTTCAGATATTCGAATATTCGACTTTTTTTTTCAAGATATTCGAATAATATTCGAATATTTTGGAAAATGTAAGAAACTTAACTTAAAAGTGTTTGCAGGGTTCTGTATGTTATGCTTATGGTGTTAAACGAAGTGAAATAGTAAATGTAAAATAATGTAAGTCGCGTATAGATTTGGGATTTCATCATACTATGTACACATAATACATACATAACTACTTAACGCGAATTCGTTGCGTTCGCGACATTGTTTGTTAGTTTAGTTTTATTTATTTATTATTGAAAATTAGCATTATATTTTACATGTCAAGATAAAATAAAATGCATTCATAAGTTACAAGTTTAGTGCAAGCACATTGTAACATGTTTAGTATGCTTAGAGTTCTTTATAACCGTAGCCGATAGCGACTGCCCGATTCGATAGTGTTTGCATCTCGCTGCCGCCAGTTAAGAATAAGCAAGATGAAAATACTATCGAATCGCGCAGTTGGTCGACTATTACGGTTACGTAGTACTCGTGTGTCTACCTATAGATTTCGACACGTTATCTACAGTTAATCTATGGTTAACCATCTACAGTTGCATCACGGAACCCCTCCACCCGCAAGTGCGAGCAAGAAGGCCTACCACGAACCACGAACGAAGTTTCACCTCTCTGTCGCACTTGAGTGAGAAATCTCAAGTGCGAAAGGGAGGCATACTTTCGTTCGTGGTTCGTGGTAGGCGCTAAGATGCACTGACAGTGTCTTGTCGTCTCGCTCAAATCTGGAGCAGAGCCCATCTGGGGAAGTATCTCCACCTTATTGAAAACCGCAGTTTAATAACACTACACCCTACTCATAGTGCTGTGTTTCTGTTGGTGAGTAAGGTCGCCAGAGCTCCAAGAGGATGCACTGTGCTGACAGCTGGGGACCCACGGAGCAAAGCTTGCCCCTTTAGCTGTCAACACAGCGAATCCTCCTTTTTTTTAAAGGTCGGCAACGCGCATGTAAAACCCGTGGAGTTGCAGGCGTCCATACGATACGGTGACCGCTTGCCATCAGGCGGGCCGTAAGCTTGTTTATCACTAGCGCCCCTAGCGGAAAATCTACTCGCGGTAATCCTCGTTGGATGAATGTATATAGATTAACAGTCGTGCACTAGTAACTGCAGGGTAAATGCACTAGGTCACTACGTGAACTAGGTCTCCCGGGACCCAGGATCGAAGGCCGGGACGCGGAATTACAAACGCTTGCGGGGGTCTAGGTGCATTCATGTTGGTCGACAGAATTTTTGATTGCGATCTTTCAGTGTCGATGTTAAAATGTTCGGTGACCTACCTATTGGCCCGGGGTACGTGATCACATTAAAAAATACCCATAAAAATAGGTACCCATGTTAAAAAAGTGTGGGGTATTCATTGAAAAAAAAAGCCCTATAAAGTAGATTTGTCCGGCCGACATACCCGCTATGTAGCATGCCTACCACGAACATCGAAATTTGGCATTGACGGGAAAACCTCTTTGTCACTCCAATATGTAAGTGTGACAGAGGTGGAGATACAAATCCGCAATCGTTCGATTTTCGTGTTATAGGCCCAGATCTTATGGATTGCCGGGCGGGACGTATAATTTAGCCTAGCTAAAGTAGGACCACAAGAACTAAACTAATACAGATGTCAATTTACCTTACTTCTACACTGGTTCACCCGATAACTGTCACTCGGTTGAACTGAACTCTAGTTTATCCACCTGCCATTGCATACGCGACCTTGTTTACTCACCTTTAAGGTTTATATTCCAAAAGCGCAATATAGAGGATGAGGAGTCTTCTTCGTTGGATATGCGACCTAGTAATGTAAGTCATACGGTTGATATTTCGCTGAAGCCTAGAAGGAATAGTCTGGATGTAACCTGTGTTATTGACATCGTTAAGCGTCTCTTGTTCACTGGAAACTAATAGAAATGAAGCTCGGGTTGAATAAGGTTGTTGACACGTATTGAAGTTTATAATAAATCTTGTTAAAGGGAAAATTATCCATTTGATAAAAATAATTAAATGGTAAAAACTGTAACACATTGAAAAAAAAATTAAAGCCATCATCTTAACCCTGTGAAAAGGAGTGCTATAATTTGTATAATTGATTATAGATCTGTATATAAATGCCATAATTTGTGAAATATATAATATTTGGTTTTTGAAATATATATT
Source organism: Lathronympha strigana (assembly GCA_949128165.1). Lineage (NCBI taxonomy): Eukaryota > Metazoa > Arthropoda > Insecta > Lepidoptera > Tortricidae > Lathronympha > Lathronympha strigana. The sequence continues at coordinate 22,013,048 of OX421912.1, forward strand.
TGTGTATTTGTTTTTTTTCTCACCATAATTTGCTACCAAAGCAGCACGTTGGTTGATACACCAGGGGATTTTTAGTATTTTTAATAAACCTTAAAGTAGATTTTTTGGACCAAGCTTGTCTGTTAATTACCAGACAATAACGATCACTACTCATAACTGAGCTTTATTAGTTTTAACATAACATTTTTACTTAAACTCTACATGGCTGTACAAGACAAGATGCATTATTGCATAAATTGTCGATGGGAGTTTTTGTACAACAAATATCTTGAGAGTATCAAGATTTATCAAGAAATATCTACTTCTTGACCGCCTGTTGATTGCCTCTGTGGTAATCAAATGTTTTTACCTTATGAAAGTTTTTTTGTACTCAGATGTGCATAAAGAGTATTCTATCTATCTATCTTGTTTACATGGCTTTATTCTTATATTGATTAGATTTTAAGGATTTCCGAACGTCCACCAACTGTTTTAGTATAATATGTATTGTCTTCTGTTACCGCGATTGATATTCATTGAAATTAAACACCTTAGAACGGATTAATCGCGTTTTATAACACTGTGATTCTACGTTTCGAGCCCTTTACAGCACTTGTTTAATTTGTTTTTAGTAATTGTGTCACGAAGTCGCCGCGTTGGGATCAGAAGGACTTTAGAATGGAAGAGAAGAGGAACCCTTTTGGATGGTTATGAGAATTGAATGAATTACCTTGGTTATGTATCTTAATAGGGTTAACTATTGTAAACTTCATGGCGGGTTACCCTCATCTGGCAGAATATATAGGTACTGACAGAAATACACATCGCATAACACGTATCGCAGCAAAACTTTTAGCAGAAAATATAGTTAACTTGCCATAATAGTTATTTGGCATAATATTAATTTGGCAGAATGCAGAAAGTGGGCTAGGTTAGGGTTTTCTGCCAAAAAAAATCTGCGGAAAGATTAATTTTGCAAATCAATCGTATGCGAAAACCAGTATGCGGAAGGTGATTCAGCCAAACGGTACCTCTGCCATAAATTATTCTCGAATCGAATTTATGACAAATAAAATCCTACAAGACAATAGTGAACCCTTCTTGGCATTATTGGTTCAGTGTAGTAAGATTGTTAATTATCATTGACAATCTATGATGATTGTTAATAATCATTAGATTGTTAATGGTCTTTCAGTCACTTTTTGCCTACGTTTATAACAAGTAATAATCCTCGTGTAAGTACAGACCGGAAGAACAATAGCATATACCTATTAAACAGGTGGTAATCCTCAAGATAAACACGGCCCAATCATTAAAATTAACGTAATATTACAAATAATTCACGTCATAGTTATCTTTCTAATGTTTATCGCTATTTGGTGGGAAACCCGATTGCGATAACGCATGCGATGACGTTTTATGAAAATATCGAGTAAAAGTGAAAGTAAAACGTAAAAACTTTACGTGGTTTCACCACGTGTGTACCTGTACAGGGTGACTGGTAATTCGACCTATTCCTTGAAAGGAGTTACCTATTGTAAACATTATTATACAATTATAAAGCACGAATCAAATCATTTATTAAATGTAATAAATGTTTTGATTCATGTTTTTGTGTTTTTTACAACATAGAACGGATGCAGTTAACTTACCTTAATATACGCGACCACGACACATGAAACTGTGTCGAAATGTCGGTTTCTTCGGGAAGTTCTTGGCCATCGTACACCATAACAAGAAATGAACTCTTTATAATTTTGATTTACTTAATTTGTTAACTTAAATTTCATTTATTGTGTTAAAAAATGTAATTTGTAATTTTAGGATAGGTTTTTACTCATTGTTATTTTTTTTCTTGCTGTGCATGCATGTTTTGGACGGAATTCTTATTTTATACCTACCACATATAGCTGCTGTAATACCAGTCTTTGAGAAATTAACTTAATTTAAGCTATGGAATGTACCCTTAAAATTAAAGCAATCAACGCGCAACGCACGGTGTATTCACATTCACAACTCAAAGGGTGCATGGTGGATGTGTCAAACCTGGCTGTCATGGATTCAGTTTAATCTTAGCAATCCAGTATCTGTCAATATATATGTACACTTCAGTCAATAATTATATCTGGGTTTACATACAGGGTGACTGGTAATTCAACCTATTCCTTGAAAGGAATTCTTCTAGAGCTTATTTGCAATATTTTTGGCTCAGTCAATCAGGGGTCAAAACTTAATGGTTTTCGAGTTATTCAAGTTTTTAGTTTTTTTCGGAAAAATGCCACCTTGCGACCAAAGAATGCAAATTGTAAAAAAGTACAATAACACTTAAAACTTTCGCGTTTTGTTCACATTATTATAAATTATAGAACGGGTCGCGAATGCAGTTAGTTTCCCTCACGGAGGAGATACGACATGTTGCTTTTGAAGGCATCAATTATTTATTTAGTTAAAAAAAATATTGCATAATAAAATATACGGTTACAAAAGGTGGCCTTAATTAGGCATTAAGTAAGCATTCTCTATCAGTCAGTCTCTAGACCCATCAGGAGACGTAATTCCTTTATTGTTTACTGAACATAACTACTACTGTCTACTATGTACTTATGTAGTCATCTGTAGTTTTTGGTGTGACAATTATACGTAACTAGCAACCGCCTGGGCTTAGCATCGGTTATTATTACGAGTATACATATACATAAACCTTCCTCTTAAATCACTTTATCTATTAAACAAAACCGTATCAAAATCCGTTGCGTAGTTTTAAAGATTTAAGCATACATACATACATACAGACGGCGGGAGTACCTTCATTAAAACTCGAATGTTATTCTCTCCTGAACCGACACTGTTGTTGCTAATTCAAATTACAGTAGTTACGTAACCGGAATTATTATTAAATACCTCGCTTCAGTTCGAGTCGATCGGTTTTCGATGGCTTCAGTTATGCAACTATTACCTATTTATAGTATTTATACGTTTCCGCAACATAAATACATTACGCATTATTTGCACGGGTAACCGTGCCATGTCGAGACCCTGGTTATACTACACACGTGCATGGCAGCATATGACATAGTTAGGGTGCAATATGAAGTATTCGTATAAAGCTGTTCGGTATTCATTTTGATAACTTCTTTTACAATTTACGTGAGAGATTCACTTAAGGCACTGTTTTATGGTTTTTGACTGTCCTAGTTGTTTGCCCAACAGTACTAAAAGCTTTTCAATACAGCACAAGCACACATATAACACGCACCGTCTTGTGCTAACTGGGCAGGAATTGTGTCTTTTCAGTCGGCATCTTCGTTGCTGAAGGTCTTGTCTAGCTTGAAAGATTTGCTGCTTTATGAACCATGTTCTTCCAAGTGTTTCTGTCCTCGGCGGTCTTAATAGCTTGAGATATAGGCAAGCCGGTGATTGTTTTTATCAAGTCTGACCATCGGGTAGGCGATGGACCGCGTGCTCTTTTCCCATCAACCTGATCAACCACCATTAACTTTTCTAGACTATCCGGGTTTCTACGAGCGACATGTCCAAAATAACTTTTTGTTTAAACAAATCAAATCATCTAATGTAATATTTTTGATTTGATATATAAATCATAAATTGAAACAGATGTCATATACTAAAGAAAAAGACCAACACCAAGCATATAGCGGACAATCGTGTGGTTATATCAAGCTCCTTAAGAATGGACACGTTGGTACGACGCGCGGTCCAGGCAATTCGCAGCATACGCCTCCAACACCATATAGTGTAAAAACGAGAGAATATTGACGCATTTGAGATATCTCAAATGCGTCAATATTCTCTCGTTCTTTCTGCCTTATTTTCCAAGATTCGGCGCCATAGAAGATTGAGAAAACCAACGTACGCGCCTGACTTTTGTTTTAAGGGATATGTTGCGGTTGCAGGAATTGCAAGATACACTGATAGTTGGCGATGGTATCCTCAATTATCCTCGTATGAACTATGCTCCTAAAGACTGGTTATTATCCGTTGCCATCTGTGCCCGCCAAAGACGGATGATTTTATTTGTAAATAGGTATATAAACATAGGGACACCTGGTGTCTCATTGTTTTGCATTGATCGCCAAAGACTTGGATAGAAAAAATAATGTACTGAAAATTCTAAGTTACTGTGCGGATTAATTACACTGATACGCACTACCTTCGCAGTTAAGTGTTCATAAATATAGATAGCCAACTGATCGAAAAACAGTCCATATATATAATTTTGCGAAGTGGTAATGTCGGCTTTTTCGATGACTGCTTGCGGTGTTGTCATTGGCTGCGTGAGCGCGGGTCACAGAAAAGGGTTTCAACAAATTTAGGAATAATGTCATCTCTTTCACTTTTACCCGGTCTTTAGTAACGTGACATCTTGTAAAACATCGTGTACAATTTTTCGCTTTCGTCAAAGCACGGCATTACAAGCATATGTTTTTAAAATAAATCGTTTCCTATTTAAAGTAAATCGTTTTAAATAAATTTTAAAAGAAAGAGTGTACTTACTCGCTACAACACTTCTGGTATTGCAGATGTCCATGGAGGACTGTAACCGCTTACCATCAAATATTTCTTATGCTCGTTTGGGTCCTAGAAAAAACTTATCTAAAGCCCTTGCATCTTGTACGCAGTTAAAAAACGCATATAATGATTGAAATCGACTATTCATTCGTAATCTTATCACGATGATTAAATCATGATAAAATTATTAATACAATTTCTTAAATAATTCAATAATTATTAATTAGATTGCCAATAATACGTTGCGTATACACATAACTTACGTGCTAAAAACAGAAGTACTTACTTTAGTTACCTAAATGCAGGGCTTTATAAATATTATAATACTTGACCGCACTCGTTTCCTCCTCGTGCTGCTTGGCTGTTAGAATAGTAGATTACGTAAATGTCTCAGATCTCGTGTAATTATCGTCCGAAGCGAAGCTGAGGTCGACGAACATGTGATCGGAGGCTTTCTTATTGACTGGCCAAGGTCTGTACACTATTTTTCTGCTGGACGCAGTCGGTAAGCGGCGAATTTGTTTAGTGTAGCGGCCTGTAATTGGCTGCTTGCCGGCCGGAGGGCATAAAAACGATTTATGGTCCAGCATCAGAACCACTTTACCCATACCCCGTACACTTCGCTTCGCTTCGGAACTAATGACATACATCAACGGTACCTACGTAAGCGCTGGTGGTCAACGGTACGTGAGCATTTGTGGCCGAGCTAGGCTGAGAGCGAGTTTCAGTCTGTAGGGCTCGGATACAATATCTATTAGGATCGAAGAAGCTCGCGATTCTAAATAGACATCACATAAAAAAACTGTTTGGCTAACAACAAAAACTAAAAACGTTCAACTCTCAGTCTTATCAATCATGGTTTCAAAAAAAAATACATTGTATACAAAATACTAAACGACCTTAACCCTTAAATGCACGAATTAACAGTATTGATCCTAAAAAATCCTAAGTGACAACCAAATTCCTTTCAAATTAAGAACTTACAAAGAAACATGACAAAGTCTACATTCATAGAGAACTTGATTGTCACTGTGTCACAAATGCATCATCATGCATTTAAGGGTTAAACTTACAAAAGCTCAATAATTACCATGTCTCCACAAATAGCGATCACTATTAATATGTGCAAGGCGACAGGTTATGCGTTTTGCTCCCGAAATAGCCACAACCCTTACATAATTTGTTGTTGGTTGCGGGGCGCCAGGGCGCCACCCCCGGCCGCTCAGTCGGGAAGCGTACGGCGAGGGGGTCGCTCGTGTCCTTTGTCCAAGAGGGTTGATTTCGCGACTTGAAGCTGAAATTATTGGTATCGTTTGGGTTTACGATTATTTGAACTTGAGGTTTTGGACTGTGTGTGATGATGTGATGTGTGTCCTGTGCTGAACTGTCGACAGGATGCCCCTCACGCCGACGGCCCCTGCGGTGACGAAAGGTAGGTTTAGTTTAATTATTTGTAGGTATTTAATTACTTAAGAAGGCATGGGGACTGAATGTTTTCCTTGTATCTGAAAATAACTGAGATGGTTCTTAGTATGTACCTAATATAATTTAATGTTTGAAAATATATAAGTATTTACTATAAGTTTCGTAATAACATTCACGACATTTTTTCAGTCGATATAGTACATTTCGATGCTAGTGCGGAAAGTATGTCATTACTTCACGAGTGCCGAGGTATCTTGCCACGAGCCATAGGCGTGTGGCAATACTCGGGACGAGTGAAAATGACATATCCGCACGTGTATCGAACGACGTTTTTCAATACAGATGCGAAAAAAAAAACATAAGAACGAATTTCAATGATTTTTTATTTAATTTCTTTTATTGTCTATTCTAACTAAACTGGCAAGAACATCTTCAAAATGTTTATCTTATCTTCTTACTTTCTCATTTTCAATATCATAATAATTCATAATCATTATTTCTCAGTAACAAATTAATAAATTGCATGTGTCAAATCGTATCGTCCCTTAAACATGTTTACCTGATTGAAAAACACCTCTACTTTGACAGACGTTTCGTTGGCTGTTCCATTTCATACACACAGATTTATAAGAACTGTTTTCTATGTTATTTTTTTTAAATTAATGATCATTATTATGATGAAAGAGGTAAATAGTGAAATATGAAATATGAATATCTTTAATATTTTTGCCTTAATAGTAAAATCGGTTCTGCACCAATTTTTCTTCCAAGATGTTCAGCTTTTTAGCTGAAAATGTATGTACGTTTTCTTACGAAGTGACGCGATGTTCAATCCCGATTCCCATTCAGCATTTTTCCTAGATTTTTTACATAAAAGGAAAACTAATTACGCCAATAAAGTCGAAAATAGCTCGACATGTTTAAAAAAGTCCGTGTCCCTTAATCATGAGTGAGATGCGCTCACGAAGGTTGTTCTGCGCACACTCCGAAGTAATCTCCGACTTGCCTTCAAATATATAATAAATATATTTTTATCAAGCCGCAGCAGACTGTAATGTCGGCAATATTAAGAGTCTACCAGACATTAAATATTTTTCCAAATACAGCTTAAATAATACATTAATCAGTAAATATGTTGTAAAAATAAGCTATTTACTCTGTTATATATTGTCGCCAGGTAGTTTTTCTAGAACCTCTTATTGTTACTTTATTGACTTAGCTGTTTCGCGTCGCGACGCCGCTTACTGGCCCCCGACGGCCCCACTCGTTAATATATACCAGAGGTTACAGTTCGTATTATCCCAAGTAGTATTTCTATTTCATGTACTATGCCGGTTAACACCGGTTGAAGAGCATATATGAATATAAAATAGGTATGAAGCATTTCATCTACTTACATTGACTTATTAAAAGAAATGTGAGTCAGAATGACATTAGCGATCAATTTTGCATTGTTGATGATACATACCTAAGTACGATAAATGTTTCTTACAAAAAAGAGCTTACTAACGTAAGCAAAGAACAATAACCACGGGAAAAAACCCCGATTATATTGCGAAATTTGACGAAAGGATAAATAACTTCTGGAAAAAAAACACCGGGAAAACATTATATTGTGAAATTTGACGAAAGGATAAATAGCTTCTATTAAAAAACAACCACAGGGAAAAATAATATGTGCAAAAGCTAAGATTGGGAAATTTTTCGAATGGAAAAATCGCCACCAGTAAAATAAGATTTTCGGAAAATGATCTATACTCTCGTGTCAAATACATACACAGAACTATCGACACTGTTAAAGCTTAATGGGCTGTTGGCACTTAACGAAACGTCACGTTCGTTTGAACGTGACGTTTCGTTAAGTGCCAACACTATATGAAAAATCGCACACTTTTATGGCCTGATTGAGTATCCAGCCATTAAAGCTCTACACACCAGATTGTCAAATTACGTGATTAATTACGTGAGTGACCTTATTTAATATGTTCCAGTTTCACGAGAGTGTTATAGTTAAAATGACAAGATTGTCCATTGATAATTTAAAAGTAATGATCAGTGAAAACACTCATAGTGAGTTGCTTCCATGGGCGGCGATAGACGCTTACCATCGGGCGATACGTGTACTCGTTTGCCTTCTATTTCATTAAAAAAAGTGTGTTTACTTCACCACTTACACTTCAAGTGTTTTTTGATCTCAATTGCCTATCACTATGTCAGTATATTATGGTAAATTAACTGTATTCGCGATAGACCCGTTATGTTTTATAAGAACGAAAATCTTCAAGAAAGACGGATTGTAGGTGCCCTTTATTATAGCTGGGGCTGTACTAGCTAATAAATCTGTCACATCATAGAAATACGGCCAAAGATGTCACCTCACCATGTATCACACGGTTACAAGTTAACAACAATTACATTACGTCCGTGAAAGCGATCGCAATTGACCTTTTGGTAGCTACGGCCGCCCACCAGCCGCCCTTTGGCTCTTATCCTTATCGCTAGACGACGTGGGCTTGACAACACCGGTGTAACCTTTGTTAACCTTACCGCCTTCTGGGTTTGTGTTTGACCTTCTTGGAAAATTGGAAATGAAAATACGAAGAAAAGGCCACGTTTGTTGATGTTTTGGTAAATTACAAGTTGATTAAAAAACAAAACATTTATTTTCAAAATATATACAGTAAGTGTAACTTACCTAACTACCTACCTCTACCTACCTTAAATCTAAAATAGGTCCTTGAGGCATTGTACCTAGGATGCTGGCAGCATTTCCTCGTTGTATCGCAATGCTGATACGTTGTGCGAGGAAGCCACCAGCTCTTCGGTCAACAGTTGTGTTTTACTCCGACCTAGCTTCGGGTAAACGGGAGACCGGCGGGCTATATCTGCAGCACAAGGACGTTCTACACCAACACCTAACTGCAACTGGGATATCATGTGAGATGTGGGAGGATCTTACTACCAAGAGATCGGACTGGCGAGCTGCGATTAACACGGGTCTCCGGGACTACGAAAGTGCTCGCCTTGAAGATCTCAATGCCAAATGCCGACTACAAAATCTCGACCCAAGCCGTTCGCCCTTCTACATCTACGAGTATAACTACAACTTAAATGATGAGCTCTATTGCGTTGCGTATCTTGTTTCCGAACTTTCATGACAAAAGTTGGTTTTGCGAGTCGCGTTTGAGCCAATTCACGCAAAGAAACAGATGATGAATAGGTTTCTTTATAATTGTCCAGGTGTCGCCAGCGACGGCTACGTCTGGGAGGATATTATCATCATTAAACTAAAACTTGAGGATAATCTTGATATCCGCCACTCCCACCAGCCTGTCGGTCTATAAAGTTAGTAAAGCAAAGCTTCGTGTTAAATATCGGCTGCCATGCGGCCGATGCTTAGAGCCTTATTACACTTGGGCGATTTGAAATATATTTCTATACAAAACTTGTACGCGACGAACTCCATACAAAACTACATACAAACTGTTCGCCTCCATACAAAACTCGCTCGCAAATTGCAAGTGTGATAATGCCCTTATAGATCATTGCAAGCACGGACTTCTGTTCGAAGCGTGTCATATTTCAGCCGTTCCCGGGGAATCTGTTGGATCCTGATCCGATTTTTTTTTGAAAAATAGTGTCTACATAAAAGTGTTACTTAAAAATAAACTTGTTTGATCATTGAAAACAGCTCTCCAGGTCATACCCAATTCTGGCTACAAAACGGTCTAAAATCTGCAAAGGTAGCTAGAACTGTCTCAAATAATCGTTACTTCGGGAACCTATGAAAAACAAACCCCGAGTGGGTGGGTGTGCGTACCCTGTTCTCAGAAATAATAAAGCAACATAAGAAAAAGCCACGCTTGTCGAATAGATGATATCAGAATGCGTCAAAGGTCACCGTCGCGGCAAATCGCGTGAGGGGAATTATTGGGCAAAGGTGAACGGGTGGTTTGGAATAACGTTAGGCCTAGTCACCAGGCAAATTTATGGGTGAACTCACCATTGTTTGTTTAGGTAGGTATAACTATAATGGCGTAGGCTGTTCGGTAGTAAACCTGCCGACAATGCTGGAGGTTCTGAGTTCGATTAGCGTTGAGGGCACTTGTTGCGGTGTGTCAATTCAATTACTTATCGAATTGTATCTCGGTGTGTCCTGGAAAATTATTGTGATAAGGTTTGCCACCTTGCATTAAATTGAGTTATTTGTTATCTCTCCTGTTCGGAAAGTGTTATTTTCATGAGCAAATAACTGGGTGGAAAATAGCTTTTCCTACCCCTAGGGAGGCAACTATTTTTTTAAAGGCACAATGAGCAAACGAGAATAAGATTATGCTATTATAAAAAAGACCTAGTGTCTGTACATACCTCTATTCATTCATGGAGGTACATACACCTTTTGCTCTCTCTTTCTGTGTCTTAAAAAAGCTATTAAAATGTCAAAAATCATAGACAAGTGAATGATTGAAATGATTGAATAATGGGCTCTATGTAGTTTCTACGCTAACAAATTGATTTTATGAAATGTACTTGTTGTCTTTTACTTTGCTTATAGTCGAAATAAAAGGTAGGGTATTTTTCTCGAGTGAAAGCACCCATTTCACCCTAGAACTTTTAGCTCTCTCACTTCGTTCCAGCGCCAAAGTATCTAAGATCTAATGGATCACGTTAAACCCTTAGTTAACAATCTACTATTTCAACTGCATTACAAACACACGCAACACGAAAACAATATTTAGATAATGCAATTCGTCAGTGCTATATCCGCATCGCAAGCTTCGTCAGATCAATTGTGATTATAAAATAAAATAACTTTTTCACTAAAACTTCTCAAATTACCTAATATACTGGCTACATGGACGTCAAAGCGGGAAGTCAACTGATTTTAGATTTCATTGCGTTACTCCTGAGTCACGCTGTCGTCGTCAGTGAAGTTTTCAAAACGAATTTTCCGGCGGCGACAAAACAGATCAGCTCATTTACAAAATATATCAAGGATTAAGACAAGTTTATTGGCGACTGACCGAGTGAGTAAGCACTTTTCTGTATATTTAGTTCGCATTGACGCAAAGACACAGTCTGGTACCCAGGGGTTGCCCGGGTGAATCACCAGCGATGGCGACAGAGGACTGAATTTACAGAGCAACAGTCTCATATATTATTGCTCGTGGCGTTGGGAGGTTAGATCACAATAATATGAGCGTGTTACTCTGTAAGTTCACCCGGAAACAGAAATAACAGCTGGTGCCCAGGCGCAGGCGGACTACTTCGATCGATCATTGATCTGTCCGGAGCGTAGAAATAGACGCAACGACAGGTTCGTGGAAATTTAAAAAGAAAGCTGTACATGTAGATAAAAATACTAAAAACAAATACACATATTTCATATAGGTAAATACTTCACAGGTTTTACAGTGACTCGTTTTATCAGTTCGACAAAAAAAGAAAATGAATGAAAGGTCAGGAAACCCGGTCAACAGTAAAACGTGCTAAATTGTTCCCGACTGCAGTGCAAATGTTTGTGGGTGTCTCTGTGCTAATTTTTCAGGCACGTTTCCAGAGAACGATGAAATTTTTTGGTCATTTAGCTTGGCTAGAACCGTCAAACTTCGAAAGGCTCATGGTTGGTTGCGTTAAAGGAAAGAGCAGAAGGGCAGGGCTCCTACACGAGCGGATGCGATCCGCGATGCCTCAAACATTAACATCCAGGGAGTGATTCATCTGGCCCAAAACAAAAGGGTGTGGAAAGCCGTGGTGAGGAACTGCGCCCCTGATTATCACGACCCACAACTTTGAGGAACCGACTGAGAAGAAGCGCTACATGTATCTGAAGCAACAGAATTACGTCGTGTGAAGTAATCGGCTGTATTGTGTTGCGTATCGATTACAATACCAGCTAGACGCCAATGACGAAGAATGCAAACGTCGCGATCCTTGACTCGAGTTCAAGTTCGCCGCGCCGCACGCGATTTTACGCAATACTTGTTAATAGCACGCCGCTCTTATCGTAGTTTACTTTTTTTTGAGGTAATATAATAGTGACATACTTAACGATAGTCTAGAATTGGCCTATTAGGTAGAATTTATGGAATTGATCAGCTCATGATGTCATTAATAGACATGGCTACTATTGGCGCGGGTGGAATGAGAACTTGCAGTAGATACGAGTACCTAACAGTTGCATGCTATTTGACAGACGTCCAGTGTCAGATACCGATATCACATGCGGATCTAACCCGGGACTTCCGATTGATACATACTCAAGATGGAAGATGGTGAGGGCGTCTCTGGAATAGGTTTTTGTTCTCTGTCTACTAAATGTTGTTTAATGTGTAATATTCATGGCTGCGTTAGTTTAGAAGTGTACAGCTAATGAAGAATTAATCCTGAAACGCGTTTAATCATTATTTAGTCATTACCCGGTTGTCCGAGATCTCGGCCACCTGACGCTATTGTACGTCTAGCTATAAATTGTACAATTAGCGAGGCGAGCTACCGAACATCGTCGCCCAAGTGTCATTGCCACTGTGGCAATATACTATACAATACGATATATTAGAGTGATATTTTTATATACTTTGACAGTAGCAACTAGACGCCATTATCGAAAAAAAGAAGGATCTAACCCGGCCAGTGCCACTAATAAATTCAATATTGGAATGTCAAATAGGAAAACTTAACATTTCGCTATCGGTTTCGCTTCCTCATTTCCAAAAATCTTCATGACTGCTATATAACAAAACCGAGAGTACTGGACCGGTAACACAAGTCTTGTTATTCATAGCAATAACGCCAATAACATTACACCAAATCATTTCACTCCACAATCCAGTTTAAAAATCGAATCCGACGGATCAATAAAGAGTTTCACTTTATAATTTTACTAGCGGCCCGCCCCGGCTTCGCACGGGTGCAATATATTTAAGGTACCTACTTAATTGGATAAGCATTAATGCTGTATTGCTTAAAATCGTTTCGTAAATAAGTCAATAAAAATGGTTATACTCGTATATTTGAGTTATCATCCCTAATAGATAGACATATACCATCGCGTATAGCATCGCGAGCTTTTTTGTAGAACTTTTTAAGGTGTACCATATTATAGTACATTACATTATTTTGTTCCATCTTGTAGGGTTCAGCCAGCGTTTGCAATGTAAGCGCAAAAATGTGTTTATTTACGACTTCACTTAGGAACCTCTAAATTATCAGTGTTTCGCTACTATATTATGCATGTTGTTCATTATATTGTTTAATTTGTTTTATGTAGGTAGATTTCTTAGCATAACCCCCCGCTTTCCCCACCCCGCCCGCGCAGCCCTCTTGTTAATTATGACACCTATGACAGACAATAAAAAGACATGCACCTAGCCGCGCGTGCTGTGCCGCCGCGACCCATGTGAATTCGGGATACGTACCTATACCTATAGAAGAAAGTGCCCTACGTTTTGTGTGGACTCCTGCCTCAGGAGAAAGTGAAAGGTATGTGCTGTCTTGACCATTGACTATTTCACCCCTGTAATCTGTGTGCCCACCTCGATCTTGAACATTTTGGTAGCAGAGCGTGGTTACATCCCCTCTCTAATTTAATATCTCATCCCCTTTAAAAAACTACATCGAGTTCCCCCTTTAAACCTTCTTTTCCAAATTTGTTAGATATTTAATTGTAAAATTGCATTCTGGAATACATTTCATAACCTCAAAATAACTGCATCTTGCAATTGTCGCGTCTTTGCATTCCGCTGGCAATAGGTACGGTAATTAGCGCCTTATCTCAAAGATTGACGGTCCTATTTTGCTTGTACGTCCTAGGTAGGTACGCCATAGCTAACATGTGGTTTTAAAATGAACTTAGATTAATTGTTAAAAACCTTTTCCTAATAAGTGATCTGATTAGTTTGCATTCCATAATCCTAGTAGGATTCGATATTATCTTAGTTTGAAATAAAGTTGAACTGTTAACGTAAATAAATACATTTTACTAAGAAACCGCTATTACCCATTTAGACCCGTGTGTGCAAGGTAACAAGATTCAAATTAGAGTGAGTTACGATATAGGTATTATTTGTTTTCCTGTTGTTAGGTGCTCCTTATCTCTTACGTTAAAATGGGCGAGGACAATGAAACAATTAGATCGACGTTGTTTACGGAAACTCCGGATTACAGAAAGTCTATCGGGAGTTTAAGATTAACTAGTGAGTGGATTTCGAATGCGCATTCACAACTTAATACAGCGGACCGCGCCCGCCTTATGGTTTATTTAAATGACTTGGACGAACAGTACAAGGAGTTTCGGGAGGCTAGTGCCCAGCTCCTTGGTGGTTTGGATCAGGCCATAGACGTCGAGGAATATACCTATGTCCAAGGCCTCATCAACACAGTGCGCGAGCAAGTTGTAGACATTAAGGTTAAACGTAACGAAATAGTCGCCCCTCTCGCCGCGAGTACCCCAATGCGTTCGGCGTCTGATCGCCCTACTGTTATCGCCTCTGATTTAGACCGCCCGCGGCCCCAGAAATTACCCGATCTACCCATCCCGCGATTTAACGGGAGATCCGACGCTTGGATTAGTTTCATTGACCAATTTGACAGTGTCGTTGACACTCGAATTGACTTGTTACCCACCCAAAAAATGCATTACTTAATGAGTGCCTTATCTGAGGAACCAAAACGTTTAGTGCAACATTTGAAAGTTGAAGCCGGTAATTATTGCGTAGCCCGTGACCTTCTTAGACGAAGATACCATAATACGCGAGTCCTCGCTGATACCTACATCGCCCAAATAATATCTTTGCCCGAAATAAGTTCTCGGTTGACTGGTCTAAGAGCCACATTCCTTAACCCTTTGCTTACGGCCTATCGCTGTTTAGAGCGACTCGAATTACCAGTGAAACATTGGTCATATATCCTTGTTCATATTTGTTTCGTGAAACTCCCAGCGGACTTAAAGTCGCGTTTTGAGCGCCGCCTTGGGGATGGTCAAAAGGAACTGCCTACCTTTGACAAGCTAATAGATTTCTTAGAAGATGAATGCCGGCATCACGATAACGTTGGAAATACCTCTCTAGTTGACGCAGCGCCCTCCTATTCTAAAACGGTTCAAGCACCGCGAGCCCCACGTCATGCCTTCGTCGTCGAATCCGACTCGCACGCGTCTAAGTGCCCCATGTGCTTGAGCCAATCCCATTATTTAAGAGAATGTCGAGACTTCCTAGATATGAGTCCCCGTGACCGGTCGAATTTCGTCAAAACAAATGGTCTGTGTTATAGATGTTTGGACAAACACTCTATTGCATCGTGTACACGTGACTACCGTTGTAGTACTTGTCGTCGCCCGACGCACCACACGCTCCTGTGTTTTAATGACCCACGAAACCCAGTTTATCCTCGTGAAAACCCGCAGAATCGGTCGGTTGCGTTTCGCCGCTCTCCGGAACCAGTAAGACCGAGCTCCCCCCACTCTCGCACGGGCGGGGGTGCTCGCTATTACAACATGAACCGTTATCCACCCCGCCCCACTTCACCGAAGTCACCTCGAGGTTCGCCCCCTCCATCTCCTTCACGTACATGGCACCGTGCCCCGACACACTCACCGACGCGATATGCTTCCCCACCCCCGCGTCGTGATGTGCGTTCCCCTATACTCACCTCGAGTAGAGATAGGCGTGTAACGTCACCACACTCTCCCCGGCCTGATACTTATCATGGCTCTCGCCATGAGAGCCAACGTTAACTAGACTGCCCCTCCCCCCTGCTCCCTACCCGTGCTTCAATCATTATTAATCCTGATTTGGTCATACTTGCCACTGCTATTATTCATGTTAAAACTTCTAACAATTATTTCGTTGAAGCACGGGCTTTGTTAGATAATGGTGCTCAGGGTTGTATGATTACTTGCAACCTAGCGGTAACCCGACTCAACTTACATTTACAACCCCCTACCTCGTCTCCAATGGTACTTTATGGCATTGGAAATATACCGGCACTGACTGTGCGTAGTTGTGTCCCTCTGAATTTCAAACCCGTGAACTCCCCTTACCCAGTTACTACGGTCACCACAACTATGGTCGTAGATACCATTGCCGGCACTCACCCTGATATAGAATTGCCACTTTCGGCCCGATCTGCAGCGCGATCGCTGCATCTCGCCGACCCTCTCTTTTATAAACCCGACCAAATAGATGTGCTACTAGGAGCTGATGTTTTCGGCTCCCTCTTGCTTTCAGAAGTTATCCATCTACAGCCATGTGGCTTGACGGCTATATCCACCATTTTTGGTTACATCTTATCTGGACCAGTAACAAACCTCCCTAGCCCAAGACCCCTTATGAGTGCCCTTTCGCTAACTCAAGTAGTTGAGCGGTTCTGGAAAATAGAGGAAGCCCCTGAGTCACCCCAACCAGACCCCCTAGATGTTGAATGTGAGATGTTGTTTAAAACCACAACAACCCGAAACTCTGATGGTACTTTCGTTACGAGATTACCCCTTTTGAGTGACCGTCCCTCTCTTGGTGAGAGTTTTGGCATAGCAGAAAAAAGATTCCTTAATTTAGAAAGGCGGCTACAAACCGATCCTTGCCTAAAGTCCAAATATATAGAGTTTATGCGCGAATATCAAAGGCTGAATCACATGTCAGTGTCCTCTGTGAACTTAAGCTCAGTAGAACATTTCTTTATCCCGCACCATGGAGTTTTTAAAACTAGTGACGGCGAAAAATCAAAAATTCGCGTAGTTTTCGATGGTAGTAGTAAAAGCTCAAACGGAATCTCCCTTAATCAATGTTTACACACAGGTCCAAAGTTACAGAGAGATATAACCCAAATACTCCTTAATTTTCGTAGACATGCTATCGTATTTGTTACTGATATCAGAATGATGTTCCGAATGTCTTGGATACATCCCGAGGATAGGCGATTTCAGTTGATTTTGTGGCGTGAGTCCCCTCTAGACCCTCTCCTTACTTATGAACTAAACACCAACACGTATGGCTTACGATCAAGTCCTTATATTGCGATTCGAGTTCTTATGGAATTGGCGGAACGGGAAAGATCTAAGTATCCACAAGCAGCAGCGGTACTCGAGTCAGATATATATGTAGATGATTGCTTGACCGGTGCTTCTACCCTTGAAGAAGCCCGTATTCTCAAAAGGGAGTTAGAAGCCTTAATGCGTGCAGGAGGATACGAATTGAGAAAATGGCTCTCGAATAAACCCGAACTGTTAGATGACCTCCCCACTGACCACCTGCAGCCGGTTCATACCATAAGAGATATTGAAAACCCCCAAACAGTAGCGGTCCTTGGTGTCCAGTTTAACCCTATGACTGATGCCTTTACTTATACAACATGTATAGACACCGATCAAGGTCAAACCAAACGAAAGGTGTTATCGCTTATAGCTCGTACCTTTGACCCCAGCGGTTGGATTTCGCCAATCGTTTTTAAAGCTAAGGTTTTTATTCAACGACTCTGGCTTTCGGGCCTTGATTGGGATGCTCCACTCACCCCAGAGCTAAATACCGAATGGCTCCGATTTACTGACGAATTGATGAAGACTATGCGCCAGATTTCTATACCTAGATGTGTCCTGCCCCCCGAACCTCAGTCCTATACCTTGCATGGTTTTAGTGACGCCTCCGAGGCCGGATTTGCTGCCGTGATCTACCTCCGCGCTGTGGATCAGCAAAATAATTGCTCCGTCCATTTGTTAATGTCCAAAACAAAGGTTGCCCCAGTTCGGACTCGTTTAACAATTCCAAAGTTGGAATTACAGGGAGCTGCGCTCCTGTCAAAATTAGTCCAACACGTTGCCTCCTGTCTGCAGAAGTCATTAGTGTTAGACGCCATCTATACCTGGACGGATAGCCAAGTTACTCTTGCCTGGCTCAAGGCTTCACCACATGAACTTCAAACTTTTGAAGCTAATCGCGTTTCTCAGATTAAAAATGCCGTAATCCCTTCCATTTGGCGACATGTTCCCGGCGACCTAAATCCTGCTGACTGCGCTTCCCGGGGCTTATCCCCACGTGCGCTCCTTAACCATCCCCTCTGGTGGTGTCCAAAATGGCTGCTACAACCACCAGATAATTGGCCATCTAAGGACTTTTGTCCGATCGCACAGCTTCCTGGACTACGATGTCTCTTAGTCTCCAGTGTAAGTTGTATTCCATGTCCTGATTTCCTCTTAGACCGCTTCAGTTCATTCCAAAAACTGATTGGAGTTACCGGCACGGCTAGCACATGATTACGCGCGGGATAGCTCGCTCCGCGACAAAAGGCAGTCGCGCCTTTCAAATTTCTCTCTTTAGCTGTCATTTTCTCGATTTCGGTAGCACGAGTTGCAAGTGCGAGAAAGCAGTTCCATGCGGGAGAGCCATCCCGCGCGCGACTTAGCTTGTGTTGCTATATATAAATGGAACAAACTTTAATTTTGTGGCAACACTGAATCGGTATTAAAAAATCCAATGATGAGTGAATGGTAAGCCTTAAAAATGGAACATCACTAACCACGATAACTTTGTCTCGTTCTCGCAGTACAATGATTAAAGAGATAGCAAATATGACTTTTGAAGTCCGAAATGCCAATGTGCCAAAAGTCAAAATCTGAAGTCGCTTTGTTTATTTTATTGATCTACAAAATATGTAGTTGTTATTAATTTATTTCTTTGTCCGAAGAAAATATATCGTCTTACTGATGTTCCACGATTTGTGGAAATAATTGAGATTATCTTGCAAAGGATTTACCTATTAATAATAGAAACTTTCATCTGTCAATGGCTACGTACTACATACATGGACGACGAAGCAAAACTCGGAAAGAAAATAAAATTATACGTGTATCTATACTTTAACAGATTATTCAAAATATTGTTCCGCCTACACTAAAGAATGCCGGGCAAACTAAAAGGTCTGAGATAATAAGTATATAAAAGTATTCTAAGGCCGATATAAATTTGCCGAAATGAACATGGGATGAGCTTCATGTGCGGCGCGGCAGCCTGGACGTGCGGGACATGGCAGACAAAACGCAGGAGAGTAGGCTCTACGATAGTATTGCCTCGTATGAAGGAGACCTAACTACACTGGAAAAGTGCCTACTACAATTTTCCATCTCCGGTAAAAGAAGCAGAGGTAAACCCAAAACAAGATAGAACGACGTTATGCGTAAAGTGGAGACGTAAGGCATGGCAAGCTGACCATATTTCTGCAGTCTCAAAATTTCACAGTATATGGAGTTTGAACGAGTTTTGTGGAAAATATTGTTTCAAGTTTTGTAAATGTACATAATAGGCAAAAATAAAAAAAATATTTTTACGTAATGCATTGTTTTATTATATTATATTATAGTGCATGCTAGTATCATGCTAGTATCAATAAAAAATATTGGTTGCGTTTATGGAGCTCATCTTCCTCTTGCCTTGGGTAAGCTGTATGAAACAACTATTTGGTTCTGCTTCTACGAAGATATGCACTTTTCTATCGGATCGGGAGCCTGGAAATTAAATATGATATTGAATGGTAGTTTCTCGTTACTTACGTGTAAGTATTAAAACGCCTGAATTGGTACCTACATATTATCGATTAACTAGGTAGTGATCAACGTATATGTACATATAAGTACCCTAGGACCTTATTCAAATAAGTATTTCGTTAGGTAAGCGTGCGTTCATGCCTAGGTTAACAATTGCTAAAATTCATAGGTACCGGGGGGTGTCAACGTGGATGCCATGAGCTGCCTTTGTTTGGGTTATTGTGATCGTGTAATAATAGACATAGGGAAAAAAGTTATTCTGAAACAATCAATATTATAACACTTTTAAATTACCTAAATTCCCAACTTCGTAGGCAGATACATTTAGCTTGTCTTATAATGAAGACCTAAAAAAACTGTGTAATAAAAGCCCAGCCTTATTCTCATTTAGTTTGAACTTGTTGGAATAGTCTTGATCAACGTTTAAATTGGAGTAAATTAGACAAAACATCTAAGAAATATGCTTGTCGCCACCCACCCGGCTCGAAGACAATTCCTCGTATTTTGACATTAAATTGCGAGGTATTTTGTCTCTTAAAGTGCACTTGTGCTACGACTTGAGCAAGTATCCCGCGTGGAACTGTCAGTCGAAAAACTTGTGTCGCTTTGACATATGCTCGCGCGTCACCGGTGTCCCGCGCGCATCTTATGCTACGGATTCGCGGGAAAGATCGAGAAAGCTCTATGTCGCGGCTTTTGTCGTCCCGCGCGCATCATGTGCTAGCCGTGCGGGTTT
The DNA here is from genome assembly GCA_949128165.1 of Lathronympha strigana. Taxonomy (NCBI): domain Eukaryota; kingdom Metazoa; phylum Arthropoda; class Insecta; order Lepidoptera; family Tortricidae; genus Lathronympha; species Lathronympha strigana. The sequence continues at coordinate 22,033,249 of OX421912.1, forward strand.
ATGTTACGATTCTATAAAAATGCTCACCTTCCCCAGCACCGTGAAACTTCCCCCTTCTTGACTGCAACCGAACGAAAAAATGCACTTATGTTCCTCATTAGACTCGTACAACTGACCTCCTTTTCCACAGAAATAGATCTCCTTAAACGTGGACTAACCGTTCGTTCCCCTATTCAAAAATTGAACCCGTTCCTAGACAACACTGGACTAATCAGAGTGGGCGGTCGCATAAAACACTCTGACTTACCTTTCGATGCGCGCCATCCTTTACTTCTCCCTAAAACCGGTAATTTTATGAAAATATTAATTATGCACTATCATATTGAAAATTCTCATGCCCCACCTGGTGCCTTACACAGTATATTAGCCCGCGAGTTTTGGATTTTGTCAGTTCGACGATTAATAAATAATGTGATATTTAAATGTTTGCCTTGTTACCGCCTAAACGCAATCGCGAAACAGCCGTTCATGGGCGATCTCCCAAGAGACCGTGTCACTGCCACACGTGCGTTTAAGGGAGTCGGCACGGATTTTGCCGGCCCTTTTTTCACAAAGGTACAAGCTGTTCGCAACAGAAAGCTTGTAAAAACCTACCTATGTATCTTTGTGTGTCTTGCTACTAAAGCCGTCCACCTTGAGGTGGTGTCGGATTTAACTACCGAGGCGTTCCTTGCAGCACTTACCCGCTTCGCCTCCCGCCGCGGGCTGCCCTCGCTTATACGTTCGGACTGTGGACGAAACTATGTAGGCGCGGATAATCATCTCCGTGAAGTCCATAGTTTTTTAAATGCAAACAAATATACTATAGGTTCCGAGATGGCAAAACGAAATGTTACCTGGATATTCGATCCCCCGACCACTCCTCACTGGGGCGGTCTATTTGAAGCAGCTGTAAAATCAGCTAAAGCCCATTTGAAACGTGTTATTGGAGATACCCCCCTAACATATGAACAACTAACAACCGTGTTCACAAAAATCGAAGCGGTTTTAAATTCCAGGCCGCTGTGTCCCCTTTCACCTGACCCTAACGACCTTCAGGTTCTGACACCAGGACACCTGATTATAGGAGAACCTCTGACTGCCATTCCCGAATATCCGCTTCAGAATGTCAAAACGAATAAACTCACTCGCTTTCAACTAGTTCAACAGATGCTGCAGAATTTCTGGGCACGTTGGCAGACTCAATATTTATGTACCTTGCAAACAAGGCCTAAATGGGCATCCCATACTGAGCCCCCGGCCGTGGGCGAATTGGTTCTCCTCAGAGAAGACAACGTCCCTCCTTTAGAGTGGAGACGTGGCCGTATTATATCAATAAACCCAGGAAAAGACGGCGTCGTGCGTGTAGTACATGTCCGAACGGCTACCGGCGTACTAACCAGACCTACTAACCGGATTATTCGTTTACCCGTTGATAAACTTTAAATTAGCCTTATTCCAGAATGCAAGCATATTCATATTACATACTTAGTATTAAATTATTATTTCGTAAACATGGTTATGTTTAGGGCGGGGGTATGTTCATTATATTGTTTAATTTGTTTTATGTAGGTAGATTTCTTAGCATAACCCCCCGCTTTCCCCACCCCGCCCGCGCAGCCCTCTTGTTAATTATGACACCTATGACAGACAATAAAAAGACATGCACCTAGCCGCGCGTGCTGTGCCGCCGCGACCCATGTGAATTCGGGATACGTACCTATACCTATAGAAGAAAGTGCCCTACGTTTTGTGTGGACTCCTGCCTCAGGAGAAAGTGAAAGGTATGTGCTGTCTTGACCATTGACTATTTCACCCCTGTAATCTGTGTGCCCACCTCGATCTTGAACACATGTATTATACATATAAACCTTCCTCTTGAATCACTCTATCTAAGTTTTAATGATTTAAGCATACATACATACATACAGACAGCGGGAAGCGACTTTGTTTTATAACTATGTAGTGGATGAGTGGACCAAGTTTAAATCGTTCGTAACAAGCATGCTATTACAAGTCACATGATATTACGGCATGTAATCACTAATGTATGGCCCAATCATCGTCTTCGGAAATGCTGATTGATATATTAGGGGTTGACGCACGGAAATATTATTGGTTTTATGTCTATACAATGTCGGTTTCTATTATTAACCGCATGTAAGTCCACCCTGATCATAAACTACCACCACCTTGTATTCAGAGTTCACATTGTTTGCTTTTGGACTGTAAGTACATTGATCGGTGTATAATTGTTCCCACGTAGTTATACTAATAAGGCTAAATTATTCAGGTTGGCCGATTTGATTTACTAAACAACGTTATATGGCTAATGATTGGAAAATACCCTGTATTCACTTTGCCGTTAATAATTTACATGATTCCTACAGCAAATACTTATTTTTGTCGCTTTTGTTTCAGGTACTTTTTTCTAGGCCTTGGAGTTTTCTGGAGAAACTACGGCAAAAAAGTTTTTTGGAACGCAAATAACCTTTTATGTAGGTAGCGTAAGAGTCCATAGGTTACGGAAAGCATTTATTGAACCGACGTGTCGAGCTAAAAAACGTGGATAGGGTTACTAGTTTACCCTTAAAATTGCGACTCTGCAAGGTCTGCGGCCTGACTATGACATCTTAACGCAATGGGAGCTACCGTATTGTCGCTCACCCTCACCAGGCGGCACCACTCATTCGTGGGTCCTGTGTCACTATGAGAGAATTGTCAAAGTGACGTTTGAAATGTTCCCGCAGGACCCACGTTCCACTAACGCCCCTAGCGGAAAATCGACTCGCGGTAATCCTCATTCAGTTTAGGTTCAGTTAGGCTCAGTTGTATGGAAGCGACTCAGTTTAGGTTGTCAACTGAATCGCGTTAAGTCGTCATGGTAAGGCCTCGAGCCTCAAGTCGACAGCTTAAAAGTAAATATGCTCCGTAGGTACAGCATTACGTTGTATGGATTGATTGGGGAGATAGGAAAGGTCTAAGCGTTACCAAAACAAATAGGAACCGCTAGTACGCTACCTTTCTGTATATCATTCGTGTGATATTTTTACCGCGGAAGTAAGGAGAACAAGCAGGGGTTGTTGGAACGCTGCCATGTCTTTAAATTGCCACATAAAGAACCTCCGAAACTTGCAAAATTGCGCAAAATCCCTAAGCTACTAACCGGTTATTCTTGCCCAACTCACACGCCGGTAGCACGTGTTATCTTTGTACCAAAACTATATGATTCACTCCGAATTGTACTATTTAAGGAACTGCGCAGCAACTGTGATATAAATATCGAGTCAAGAGCAATGGTAATGCGTACTTTGTACAAATTTGTATTTATTTTATTTGTTTCAGCGTTAAATTTTGGAAGTCAGTTGTTGGCTTTGATGTCAACTGAAATTTAGCAAAAGTATTGTGTTTAAAAGAACGAAATTGTCGCGCAGATCTGTCATCAACAGATGGAGATGGACACATACATACATAAAAAAATCTTTAAGTCAGATCAAGCGATACAATGACATGCATAAATAATATCTTTCATATGAGGCCAATTTGATTTCAAGCAGTTACAATGTCAACAGAAATTCTGCAACCATAAATTGTGTCAAAAGTTAAAATTTCCTTGGTAACATTTTATTTGTACCTACATCAAATCTAGCCGTTTTTATCGCTCTCGTGTACAACTCTTTCCGTCAGATCTGTCGGCAGCAGATGGTGCTATTTCGGTCTTAATTACATCGTAATTCAAATATAGACCGACCAGAATAGTCCGCCATCGATCTCCGGACTACCCGTGTTCCCGTGTATACGTCGAAATAGCTGTAATAGCAGCAGTTCTGGCGATATAGGTTTTAAGCAGTTTCTACTCTTGCCTAGTATAAGTAAGTGACTTTACACGCCAATAGTTACTTCTACTATAACCCTGATATGGCTATAATGTGATTATTTATTTACGACTGCGATCTTTTGCTGCCAATGATTTGACCGTGTCTGGTTTTTATTGTAAAAACTTCAGCTATAAACTTTAATAATAGCAGTATCGACAGTCCATATTTATGTACGAAATATTGCAAGCGTTTATTGAAGCTACAACAAAAGAAAATTTTCACAATAAAATATTAAAAGCCGGTGACGCCGGTCCGCTGAATCAGCGCGAATCGAAGCGTTTACCAAGTTGTAAATATAACCCTGAATTGAAAGTGTTTTGATACTCTGGAGATAGGTATGACTAGTGCGGAACGGAGTGACCCGCCGTTTTGGCAAGTGGCTTCGAGGTCGGGTGACACACACGGTTGTCGGTTATGCGTAGCAGTTAAAAATGAACTTGTGATTCAACTGCGACATTTAATACTCTTTTATTTAGATTTCTTAGAGATAGAAGATTTTTTAAGATTTTTAAACGGTGTGGTTCCTTTGAAATAGGTTTAATATAGCCAGTGATACCGTGTAACTGAACACACAAACATGTATTTTATCACGACCAACAAAAAAGCACAGCCTATTTTAATGTCAAGTGTCGTAAATCCTACGCTGTGTCCGTTACAATGTTCAGTTATTTAAGTAGGGTTTAAATCGAATGCAGATATACTGCAAATTTTTTATTTTTCGGTGACGGGTTCTACACATTCCATATATCACATACTAAACATGTATTTGGCATACTGAAGCTTGTGAGTATGACCATACTTAAATAGGTAAATTATTGCAGACTTCACAAATACGTGAACAAATTGAATCAACAGACTCGAATCTTCAGAAAAGTTGTACAAACATTGCGCTCTTTACAGTACCAAACGTCTAATACCATAAACTTATGTAAATACATGCAGAAACGTACACAAAGATTAAGAAAAGATATTTAATATTTATTTTCACGTAATTGTATTACGTGAAGTTTTTTTCGTCGCTCCATGGGACTGCCGTGTTCAGATAGCTATGATTAATTGAACATATCGTGCGATGTTATATGGAGTGGTCAGGCAAGTTTGTTTATGTTGCAATACGCGGCACAAGTTCAGTAGTATACGCGTCACTTTAGTCACAAGTTTGCCTCCAAATGCCTATTTAGATCCGGATATATGTACTAATATAGCAGCATTAATAGTATTTAATAGTTTAGCAATATTTTATTCTGCAGTGTCATCGCTTTTAATACGTGATTCAAATGCGCTAACCCATAATTAAGTTACACCAACGATATGGCTAAGGCGGTAAGATACGCTGGATTATGGCAAAGGTTACTAATTGATTGTGGCGATCAGACAGACTGGTCAGTTAGAAGTTAAATCATATGTTTAGCTGTGGAGGTTTTTGCTGATATGATTATGAATCACTTGTCCAACATAATGCTTCCGCAAAAGGTCATTGCTCTCAGCTATTTAAACGTGCAAAATTCTCGTGTGCCCTCACAGCTCACCTCCATCCACGTGCGGTGCCCGGCACACTTTTTGCCGCTCTGATCGCGTGATACCTTAATATTTTATCATGTTTTCCTGCAACAGGTAACCTTATTAGTATTCCAACTTGTCTCGATCGTGGTTAATGTCACGTATACCTTTCTGCTACAACTAATATTAACAATGCATCATCTATGCATGAGTTATGTCAGTTTAATATACACATTTTCTTTGTACGTGTGACGTTAACAATTTCTCGTGCCGTTGACCCCTTGATCTCAAATCGGTTACACTAAATGGCCACAGCGCTCATTACTGCGGTTTTTGTCTTCCAAGAATGCGGTGAGCAGGTTGTGGCTTCGGCCAAGCCTGGCCGCGTCATCAGGTGATGACATCCAGAAACGCAACACCTTTGCGAGTCGCCGACAAAGACCTTTGTCGGGATTCTGGAAAATTGGTGACATCGCTAATTGCTTGGGTGGCTGTAGGATTTTAATTACAGCCATCTGTTATATCTCAGTCACGGTCGTATTTATACTTTCACCTTGCATCTTCCTCTGAAAAGTTTTAAAGTTCGTAATACCCTGTCTCAAAACAGAAGTAAACTAGAATTGTCGACGTATGATGTATGATTTAAATTATGCTTTAAATGTGATGCATACGTTACGAGTTACAAGGTAAAATTGTACTCTGAATCCGGACTTGTAATTTGAATTGTTTAGTCAACGTCGCGCCATCTCGGGTGTCAGTCACGCCACGCAATCAGCAACTTGCGTCAAACAGAGACAAATTGTACTGAGCGCCAGGGTCTCCCTTAGACAGTGCTAAACGATAAATCCCCATGATATCACGAAAGCGTGAGACTGTCCAAACTTTCTGAATTGCGAAAAACAAAGAGTGCTTTCTTTAAATTTACAAAATTTACGGCTTCCTTTTGGATTAAGTGCGGTGCCCAACAACTATTAAAATTCTACCCGCTCAGTACTTCCCTGATGTATCTTTAACTGATGCGCAGTTAAGCGCCCATTTCCCAGGCCAGGAATTTCACAGACTTCTACATCCTTAGTTCTAGTAGGGTTAGTTTAGAAACATGCCGTCTACTATTATACTAACTGCTTAGCATCTATTGAGATGCCCTAACGTAACGAAATTTATTTGTGTTTAGACTGCAGATTTTCCGTTGTCAATAAACAAACAAACGGATACGCTACTCGTCGGGCTCAATCACACTTTAGTGAACGGCAGCGCCGCGGGCGCAGGGGGCGTCAGTCAGTGTACGACCAGCGAGCCGAACGCGCGCTCGCGCAGTGTAGTGCCACATGAGATGCTCGCGTCACACGCAGTGGATCCTGTTTGTGTTCTAGTTCAATAAAGTGTCTAAAGTGGATTCCGGAGGACTTTACCCGGCCGTGGAGCACGCCCGCCGGCTCGAGCGCTCCCAGGCCATGTATGTCATAAATTTAGGTGAGTCCGCAATCCTTTGCCGTTCCGTCGTCATCGATCCACATTCTTCCGATGCACGATCCTATAATTGGAACTAGACGGAACCGGTCCTGGCCCGGCTTGAGACCTACGTGGACAAGCGTATTGTTGCGAGATCTAGGCCTAGTTTTTTCGCAATATGCAAATCCCCGAGGCCCGCCCGGGCTTTCTCTGCAGCGCCCGCAGATAGTATCGGCGAATCGGGACCAGTTAACTCGGCTACGCAAACAGATCGCGCGATCGTGATTCCATTTCAATTTGTGTCTTATTCATAGCACAGTTGTCTATGTACGCATGTTTTTATTACAGTTCACTGACGAGCGTGGGCGTGTGTTGGTGTTTGCGCTATCTGATTCTATTTTGGTCGTGCGCGTGTGTGTGTCACCGTACGCAGCGTGGTTGTGTGCTCTCGTATCCGCGTTCGGCCTCTTATCATTTTCTTCGCTCGGTACCGACCGTCGCGAATTACGTGATGTTTTGTCACGACTCGAATACATCTTCTTCTCCGTTGGTCCGTTGTTTATAGCCCCGACATGTCGAATCACTAAACATTGTATTTTCCCCAGAGTATGTTGCCAAAAAGCCATCTGTTGTCGACATGACAGTAATAGTCCTAATGATTTAATTATCTTAGGCGATTGTGCCGTGATAGTATTATCAGAGATAACAGCGATTATGTGGGTCGTATGCACTTACCACATAAAACTGCCTATATCTAGAATATCTACCAAAAACATTGATCACGTAACCTAAAGTGCGTTCGTTTCAAGATTTGTTTCACCACATTCAAGGTCGAATTGGAAAAGAATATTGTGTAAAATCTAAACAAAAAACCAAATGCAAATGATTGTAACAATAATAAACGCGACAAGTGTGACACCTCGGCGAACTACACACATTCTGGAAACTCAAAGTCATCGCAACACGATATTCAATAGAAGGTTGACTTGACAACTAAAGACACTAAAGTTTGATGGTTGGTAACAATGTTATAGTTTTCCATTTGAACACTTTCGATCTGAAACTGAAAAGCGGATTATTTATACGTATGTATATTGGTTTAGCTGGCTTATGGAAAAACAAGTTGTGTGCAAACAGCAGCATACAGTTGCCTATACGTTTTGTGTTTCCTTTTGTTAAAGTCAACGTGTCCTTGGTTTGTTTAACGAATAACTACTAGAAGATCGAGACTGAAAATTGTGTGAAAGCAAAATGCTTTCACTTAAACTATTTCCTGTTCCTTGGTACATTTTGGTAGATAACTGTCCGTGTAATACATTTTAGGCAAAGAAATGCATTTAAATGAAATACGAAATCAACTTATTAGGTACTCGCTGGCATTCATAGTTAAGAAAAGATATGTCTAAGAAAACAATTGCAAAAAACGTGTCGTAGGTGGCACACAAGATCGCGAGTGTGGTTCGAAATGATATTTATAATTGTAAATAAATAAATACCAACAACCGCAAAATGTTATCCGGCAGATTGCCCTTGACAAGCGCGGATTTCGTTTTTCCATTATCAAATCCCAATACAACATTTTAATTTTAAATCAGGTGGCTTACAAGTACTTAGGTACCTAGTGTATCTTCTGTAAAAGGGTATCAAATTGAGAGCGTAATAAATCTACGGTAAACAACAGAAACGTTGAAATTACAGCCAGTTTTGTAGAAAATAAATGTCTTAGACAATTTTAGAAATAACGAAGCTTAATTAAAAGGAAAAAAACAAGATTAATTAATTATAACAAAACATGCACGTGTAAACATTACCAGTTCTGCTGCTTAAATATTAAGATATAACGAAAGTGTCTTTTAGCCGTATTATCAGCAATTGCACCACTCTTTCGGCATGGCACAGTGCGCAGCACCGCCTCCCTCATTTGCATAATTATTGTTCGTTTCGAACTTGTTGTTTCTCTATATGTGCACAATTGCAAACGAGTTGAATGAACACCGAAAACGACCTTCAGTAATTTTTTTATTTATCTGTATGCTAACGTTTTGCTAGTTAATTTTGGGCATTATTATCAAAATGTTGTTGATTGTGATCTCATATCTTTTGAACAACGTGATGAAAGCGAACGGTTGTCATTCTAACATTTATTATACTCTTAAATAGTTCCTGAATACGGATCTCGCTCGCTAGCTTTATCCCTTAGTCTAAAAATGCAGACATCTAAGGAGATTTTATTTGCGAGATTCTGCATTGGCAACATTTAAGGAAAGTGATTTGACCTTTATTTCTTGGATAGAAAGGAAAAATGGGGAAATTCATGACCTCAGGAGAGACTCGAATTGCTTTTATTTCTAAGAAATTTGGTATCGTTGCAGACGTTAGATACTACTTTAAAAAAAAAACTAAGAGCCTTTTTGTCTCCACTAATAACCAATTCATTAGACTGCTGTTTATATGTCGTAGTTCTGCAACGGGAGAATAACCTAACTTCCTTGTTATTCCCAATTCATAAATTAAATTTACTCCCCTTTTCCAGATGCTCGTAATGTAGTGTTCTTAGAAGCATACGAATATAACGACGCCATTACAAAGATATATGCATCCTCTTGCAACGTACCGCAAGGTTCCAGTTAAGTTGACGAATCGTCAATTCCCTGTCAGTAAAGATATCTCTGTTGCAACGAACCACAGAGTTCTACAGTTAAGTTGACGAATTGTCAGTTCCTTGTCAGCAAAGATTTATCCCCATCGTTATTGACCTGGTTCCGCGCCCGTTACGCGGACAGGTTCTGAGAGACACGCTGGCGTCCCGGCCACTGACCCAGCGCGTTTAACTACACCATTTATCGAAGGTTTATTACCTTAAGGTTCGTCGCGGTGTGTGTGTCCTAGTTACTTTATACGGTCTTAGTGAATTTTATTACTGACTAGAGCCACTTGATTTATTTTTGTTATTCTCCTCCTGTACTCAACTTCTTTCCGAATTTCAAAATTAGGAGATAAGATGTTAGATTAGTCCAACAACCCAGCTAGATGACTAACACAACTATATATGATAATTTTCTATCTTACACAAAACTAACATCCTTATCGTATTGTATACCTTACTGGCACGCGTGGAACCTTTTGGAAGTAAAAGGCGTAAACTTGAGTAATGATGTTTAAAAGTGTGAGCCAATTTAACCGCCTTATCAAATGAACAAACCTGACTGAGATTTTAGACATCTGCTTTTATCCACCTCTTTGTGTTCTTGCTTTTATATAAATCAACCTGTGATAACAAACAATTGGGAGTGTTCTTTATTTATTTTGATTTCGACTTTTAAAATACTGTCTCGCAAGTGTTATATTTTAAATATGCTTGTCATAAAAGTATACAGCCGTGTAAATCATTAATGAAAGAGACGGTGTTTTCGCGCGAAGTTGCTTTATTCTCCAAGTTACGTCAGGAGAAGCTGCGAATGACGCACGCGCACCGCCAGAAATAAATGGCGACCGAGTCTAGACGCCTGGTTTTTCATTGATTTTACAAAAGAAACTACCACTCAAAAACTCATACGAGCTATTTATTTTACGACTTGACTTCTTATATTTCTGTGCTACTCTGTTCTGTAGTGGCTAAAAATTTATTGTTAACATCATAACATCATTCTTCTTCTTCTCAGCTGATTCCTCATGGCCGATGTTTTTTTTATATCCCGCACAACCTCCAGGCATTCCTATTCTATGTCACTTGAAGGCAAACCGAGGTGTTGGAATAATCTAATGTGTAAAACGTTACAGCTAAATTGATATTATGGATGCAGTTAGATTTATGTTGACAATCTACAATGTCTTGGCTCTTGCCTGCAATCGTCTTATTTTTGTCTAATAAATTTTCCAATTAGCGTCATGAGAATTCTATCCATATTGCCGTAGGCTCTGACAGAAAACACAACCTTTAGTTTAATTGTTATTTCCTTCTAATTAGCATCAAAAGAATCATTACGAATATAAAATCCTCCAGGACAATTGAAATAAACAAGCCAGACGCTATAACGGCTAGCAGTTTTAATTGATCGTTCATTACATAATTATAATTATGCTTGGTCATTCATTCATGACCAGTTATCCTGCAGTGAACCATTTCAACCCATTATCTGTAAACCGCATTGACGTCTGTAAGTTTGGTTTTCGACGCACTAGTTCCTGGTCTTACAAGGAAAAACATTTCTGAAAAACGTTTTAAATTATTCCAACAGCTTGGTGGCCATGTTGAAAACCACATCTTAAATAATATAGACAAATACTGGTGTAACTGACGTTGGGTTCTTATGTTCTTAACAATGTCCTTCCTGTGTGACGGATAAAAAAGTGTTTTTACTGTTTGTAAGAATACCACTGACACCACTGTTGATATTGTTGAATTTGTCCCTAAGCTTTCCTCAAAGACATTAGTATTCATCATAGATTCAAACCATGAACTGAGATTCCAAATGAACTGCCAAACTTTAAAAGTTATTTTAAACGTCAAACTTCTTAACACTTTCTAAGTCTGTGCTATCAAAATCTAGGAAACTTATAGCTTAGACTGAGTCTACGTACCTTATTAGGAAGGGCATAATTTGACAATTGCATAAATGCAAGCGCCCATCTTGCCACCAGGCTCTAACAATCATATCTAGATCTAAAATATAGATCCACGTACTAACTTCTAGTTCATAGGGTTTTGTAGATGTTCTTTCTTGTCCGTTTGTCCACATATAATTATAACCCTGACTAAAAAAATTCCACAATGCTGGTATAAAAAACGCAATGGGATTGTTGTAGAAACTATGTAGTTCGTTACGCATAGATGCACGTTTATTTAGTGTCGTTTCCTAGTCAGAAGACATCGCAAAAACTTAGCCTTGTCTCCGAACGTTCCCGACTTCCGCAAATGCTTCCGCTGTCGCTCGGTTTTCTATTTAAACTAATTAAAAACTAAACTCATCTATGTGTCTACAAATATTTGTCATTTTGCGTTTTCCCAACCATAACTAGGCATGTAATGCATTATTGTTATGAGTTTGAAATGCCTGACATGTCATTAAAACTCCAATACCGCTAGCTGACGTAATATTTATGTTTTGTACCTACTTAACTTTAAGGTCACATTACCTGTCCCAGAACAACAAGAAAATTACAACAAAGTATAACATTGAAAGGTCATTGGATTATATGGTGAAGAATGTGTGGGTAATGTTAGGTGTTTTATCAGTCACTGAAAGCGGCGCGCGCCGGCACGCCTCGACCTTTGCTGCGCGTGGGCAGAAATTGGAGCAGGGCATGTTCGTGCATCCTCTGTTGGGGAACCCCGACAGGTAGCATACCTAATCAGACTATAAATAACCCAATGTTAACGATTACTTCATGCCGCGTCATGCCGCCTACGTAAATATATGACGCTGGACTCAAGTGGAAACCTAAAAATAGCTCAAGTTAGGCGAAAAACAAAGGTTATCCGTGGTGCCTACGTACATTAAAATATGGCAATCGTGGAGATTATTTCAGAAATAAACACTGCCTGTATAGTAGGGTGGTTGTAGCATCTCACAAATTTAGCAGGTGTAACGTAATGTAAACAATAAGAAGTTGGAAGTATCTCCAAAATCTTTCCGAAATAGGATGAGATATGACTTTGTTTTTCAAACCAAGTATGATGTCTCTTGCCAGTGCTATTCTCGGCCGCCACAAACAAGCGGAGTTGTCTTTCGCGTTTTCCATACATCGGCATCCTGCGACCGGTTTTTGTTAACAATAATGGCTTCGCCAATCACGTTTTTGCAGTGAACGTGCTCTGCCGAAATTACCTCTATTCAACATCATGGCGTCATCTCTGAATCTATTTGTTATGTTTTGATATTAATTCTTAACATTAATGGTCGCGTGAGCACTATTAGAGAGAGATTAATGTGTGTTGATCTATCTAAATAGTGTAACAGCGTTTAATAATCTGCAATGTGCTTAATACATTTCTTAGAATCTTCGAAGTGTTGAGTAGATATATGAGCTTTTAATTTAGCGTTTCAGTCTGTTACATCTTTAATTACTGTGTCGAAATTAGAGCTCTGTTTTCTGACATTCTCTTTTACTCTTCTTTTGTCTCTTTTTATCAGGACAACGACAATATTTTTAATCGTTTTTAATCAAGGAAGCATTTCTTATATAAATTAATCCGTTAAGAGAGGCGCCCTTTATGTTTATCTCAATAATGTCAATGTTCCGACAAACCATTACACGAATTCATACATGCTAATACTCGTGTGGGATGAGTCGAATAGATGTACCAACGATATAATATTAGCTTTGATATCTCAAGTATTAGCACTGACGGCAGCTAAATATAGACACGTTATTGGGTGACGACTGCATGGCTTATTGAAGTTTAGATGTAAAACATGCTCCCACCTATATGCCAATGTACAACTTTGTACATAGATTATTGGAATCTAAATATACGCCTCATTGAAATCGATATATAAAATTGCAGGTTAATATCTATTAGTACTAGATCTAGTACAAACAAATATTATAGCAACGAAACGACAATCTACAAATGATGAAGCAGTGATTTAGATGATTCAAATAACCATGGACTTATGAAACATGACCCCCTAGGTCCTTAACTATGCTCAGATGTATGGCAGCGACTTAGTTTAGGTCCTAAACTGAATCGCGTTAGGCGATCGTGGTAAGGCCCCTAATGGCCCTAATACTTAAACTTATTAGATTCAATCGCCTAATGCTAAAAATAGCCGCTTTATTCGTTGACGACTACTGTGTGCATTAAACGTTTCTCAATGCTCCAGACGAGACGCAATAAATGGAGTAACGACTCCATGGTGTACTAGGGATATTATGAAATCGTCAAATGTCGGTTAACCTCAATACGGAATCATGACAATGAGTGAATTGCGTAGTCTCTAAATTACAGAAATAAAGGTCCGGAGACAAAAACTACCCCGAGATACTAGTCAGAACCACGTCGACTGGGATCCCATATTCGAATATATTATTCCTTTTCACTATTGCGATTTTTGTTAGCAGATGTTTCTGCGTATTACGAAATTAATAGATTGGGCTGTTTGTGTCAGTTTTAGGTATCTACTATGATATATTTCTAGTAAGATGTGATTTTAGCAACACATTTTTAACAGATAAGTGAAAAAACATTGCAAAGGAGCTGATGATCCATGGCTCAACACCAAGAACGAATTCCACAACTTTATGCAGCAGCACCTATCAAGTGAAAGGCAGGATGCACCCATGGTTCTTTTTATCCGGAACTAGCAGTACATCCTACGTTTCATTTACATATGTCCATATCCAGACTTCACAGTTCAAGGATCAAACAAGATCGCGTTGCATATTATCGGATGATGTAAGTGGAGTGGTCACCGCAGAGGTCACAGTCCCATTTATAGCGTGCGTCAATTGTCATCGGGCAGGAAGCCGGGGCAGCCGGCTCCGGGCCCGAACTGGTTACCGGTAGCTCCGGTGCTACGTCACTAGGGCAGATGTTGAGGGTAATCATAGGAAGATACCATTGCGTAAGGTGTGTTGTGGGTTGTGGAGTTTTCCAGAAGGTTAACCGGTTTTGTATGACACATTCACATTAGGAAAACAACTCTATAATGAACAGTTTGTTTGTGCAGTCACCTGCAATAGTTTTTTACGCTATGAAGGCCCCAAAAATATGTGACACGCTACATTATTTGCACTGCCATTATTTGTACGGTTGTCAGATTGCACGCATCGTCGTGTAAGAAGCTGTTATCGTTGACTGTAGTGAGTAGGAGTTTTAAGTTTAAGTTGTCTTAATTTAACCGATATGTGATGTGCTTAGGGTGATCTGAGGAGGTGAGGAGTGATTGAGCTGAGACTTTCTGTAACAGGACTCATTTGGTTTGCTGTTTGAATACTTTGAATGCTAATATTCGTTACCACCTGTAACAATTCTACAAACATGCAATCGGAATGATCCACATAAGTCCCTTTTAAATGCTTTGTAATGACTGTTTGATGCAACATGTTTAAGCCTCCATCACCAGATCACCACAGAGACGCAGAGAACGTGTTACAAACATCACCATAAAACGCACGGAGCTCTGTAGATGTCAGTCTCTTAAATGGGTCGCTCTGATTAGTTTACTCTCGCATACGAGCGTGAACTAACCTTACGTTACAATTTATGGACCTTATCTCGTAGCAATAAGGCTTACGAATGATGAGATGAATGATTATGGTGTGTGGCGGGCTTATAGCCGTATGCACGTGGAAGATTCCGCGCCTCTAAATTGATCACAATTGATGCGTCTTCATTGGCACTGCTGTTGGAATCAGCTGTATTCGGTTCGTATTCCAATCGATTTATCCATCAATCGTTGTAGATTTTTAACAACTAATTTCTGTTGAGAAATATTAATTTTTAAATTTTCTTAGATAACCGCGATTAGTACTCACTCATTGAAAGGATTAGATATTCTAACATGTTTTTGGCAGTTATACTTAATATGCACCCTAGGTGTATGTTATAATTTCAGAAGTATTAAACCATCAAATAATATTGAGAAAGATATCATTTTATTACAAATTATCCATCTCAACGGTTAGACTTAAACAATATACCTATATCTGCCAAACAGCAATCATCCATTCGATAGGTATAATAATAAAATAAAAATAAAAAAGCCATTTATTTCTTAATATCATCATAGAAAATTTACAATTTGCCAGACGTTTATGCATGCATATTATTTTGAATTTATTTATTAATTACCACTAATATTACTTCAATATAATATAAACGTTTTCCATGTCATAATCATAATGTGTGTCAAAAAATGTATGTATTAATAGTATGATCTCTAATTATTAAAAAAAATTATGTCTCAGATTTTAAGAAACTCTCCTCGAGTGTAGGCCTCCTCCATCTCCTTCCATTTTTCTCTAGTTTTCGCCTTTTCGATTACGTTTTGTCCAGCTATTTTTGAAATTTCGTCTGACTACCTTTCTAATGGTTTTCCTTTCCTACGTTTTCCATCCGGATCGATAGGTATATTACATGCATAACTAAGGAGAGCTTAACAGAAGATGTCTACGTATATACTCCACCTATACCTTTACCTACCTATACCTACGCAGTATTGGCAGGATTACGCTCTGAATAGCTGTGGAAGGACATTCATAGAGAGATCTAGTTTGGCCAAATCTGTTATCACTATCAGGACGTGATTTCCTTCGGCCGGACTATCGATACACAATGCGCCGATAATATTCCGTCCGCTGTAACTAGGTTTACGCGCGGAATCTTCCTCGGTGTACGTACGGTGATACGCTGAGGGTTGTTCAGTGTTTACGTTGCTAAGCTGGTATCTTTCTGTGCTAGCTATGTAGCTGTCTGTAACTACAGCTACTATATTGAGATGCTTCTTTATAAGATTTTTGTTTGTTTATTTTTAAATAAAGAATTTATACAATGCTAAATTTGAATGTTTTGGCTAAAACAGTTTAGTATTATTTTTTTGTAGAGTCGACGTCAAAGATATGTTTACACTTTGACACCTTAACGCATTTTAATAAGGTGCAAAAGTGTAAACATATCTTTGACGTCGACTGTACGCCACATCGCTATCAAACAAGGTCTTGCGACAACCTCGGTGCCTAAGTCTAGCCTCTGTCGAAGCCATCGCCGATTTTTGATAAACATACCTGCAAGTCATAAAAGAAGCCTCGCCAACAATCGATTCAGTATCGTCTGTCTTTCTAACTCTTACTACTCAGCCTCAGGTCAGTTACGGGCGTTACGGCCAGGGTACTGACTTCTGAATTTAGTACCGTATTGTTTATTAATGTTTTCAAAATATTATCAAATTGTGTAGGTAAAGTTATAAATTTTTGAACACTTTGATCAATGTATACAAGGAGGTCAGAGTTTGCAAGCTAATTAGCCATTCGAGGAGGGCCAAGGCGAATTGCAAAAGCTAATTGTACACACGTATATATATTCTTGCATTCTTGATAATATTGGAATATTGGTTTTACATCTATTTGACATGTTTCTTTATTTCATAATACCTACTTATTGTTCTTAATGTTTTGACGATCCATTTCCAGGTGAATATGTTTTATGTTAATTTATATTATGTTTCGATTTTATGCTTTGACGATCACAATGTAGATTCTTATAGATTGACATTAATGTACTTTATACTGTAATCATATGTTGTGAAATAAAAAAATCTAAATCTAATCTAAATCTAAATCTATCTTCATTGGCTCAATACCTATCATCAGGTAAACCAATATAAAATGTCTCTCATTATGTATAGTTATTGCGCAGAAAGTCACCCTTACACTGGTTGTATTGGAATAACTCTTGTGTACCAGTTGTGTAACGTTTGTTTACGTTCAGATCTTAACGGTGGTGGGCGGAAGTCGTAAGGGCGGGCGGATGTGCGTCACTCACGTTACGGACTTACGGTTGTTTGTTGATGCGTAAATCGTTATGGATTCCAAAAGTCTTCAGTAATTATACTAATTATATAGTTTTCCTTTTGGCTATGATGAAGAAGGGTGACCATATACGTACATTGCCAATTTATTCCTTTTACAATACCGACGATTTAAATGAAGAGGTCATCTCCTATTATTAAGAACATTACGCGTTTACAATGAATGACGCAGTTGAACTCAGGCGGTGGTTCATCCTCACCTCATGGAAAAACCGCACTACATCGTGCTTCAAGGCTTGTAAAGGAGTCACGAAGAGACATTGCACAATTTCCCGCTTCTTTAAATCTAAAATGCTTGATGGTCGTACTCAGGATAAAGTACCTGATGTGATCAAGGGCATCATGGAGACCATAGACGAACGAGCGGTAGTGAATGAGATTGGCATAGACGTGAAAAGAGAGAGAAATATTCGAATATAAATTTGAATACTTGGTAGTACTTAATACTTATTGCACGGACCAAGGTATAACCACAATCGAGTTAGCGCGGCAGTTGCGCGGTCTGAACTAGATATTCAGTTGTTTTTAGTGCAAATTGGTTCAGTCGGAGTGGCTGCAATAACGGCGTGCCAGTTTACTGGCACACTTGTTCTATTTGCTGCACTGAATTTGCTAATTCTGTCACTCGTACCGACCGCTCTACTGTTACCCTATGTTCGCTTCCACAGCAAGCGAGAAACGATTATTAGGCCTTGATTGTTGTGTGACTTTATAAGCACCTATAAAATCACTATGTGGTTTGGCAGAAGAATATATGTATTTAGAAGTAAGCAAGATCTGTGAATAAACGTTTTTTTTTTAATAGCATTTTAAAATTCTGTTTAGATATGGCAATGATAATAAGACAATATGTTTGGTAACCAGAGGCACATATTTTACTTGACTATTTTGAATGTTCCTCCGAATCTTATAAAATGTGCTGGTTAGATAAAGTACCACTATCGCATGACCAGTCTTTTCAACAATTTTGGTGAAAGATTCTGACCAGCATTGGACGTACGATCACAAGTCAATTAGACATGTTAGAAAAGTACTGTGAGTCAATTTATTCTTCCACCTCACGCACAACTCAGAGTACAAAGTACTCGCTGTAAGGTCACGAATCATGTTGTCCCGCCCTAAAACATGACACGTTCTCTTTTTACACAGTTACTTCTCGGAGAAATCACAAATCTAGTGACAGCAGTCATATCACAATCTAAATCTAACCAATAGTTACTATTCCGGCTAAACTTTACTAAATCGCACTTTCGCGTTTTATACACATAATTATGAACATATATTATATATTCGGTCGGTCGGTATATTAAGGTAATATAACTACATTCGCTATAGACCCGTTCTATGTTTCACTAATTCAGTCCTGCGATTAGTCTCTAGGCCTCTTAACCCTCGGGTTTACGAGGTCCGCAGATTCTAACTGCCGTCAATTCGGTCCGCGTAAATTATGGGCAATTCCGCTTGTTTGTTCGGGTTGATTGCGGCGCCGGGATTTATACGGCTTTGGCTCAATAACAGCTCTTAACCAGTGCAGTCTTCGGCTTTGGTCTATAGTTGACGACGTACGCGGCATACGTTCGTAACTATGGAAACACACATGACTTTATAATTAACGCTCAACCCAGAGTAAGACGTGAACCGGACTTAAGTAAAGCCCTCAAGAATCTCAACAATGAGTAGTAGTCCGACACTCTCTCTACCCTGACCTCCCTCTTTAACCTTCACCAGATCCCATCTTATAGGCGTATTCACACCCGCTGATATTCACAAACAAAAAGCAAATTACGAAAATTAACAATTCTTGTTAAAGTGTAATAGCAATTCGTACTTAGCATTGATGTACGGAGCCTGGGGACAAGTCTGAAATAATACCCCTTACTGAGAACTGATGGAAGTTCGGATACGTTTTGACGCTTCGTTTCTAATAACAGAATATTACTGTTTCCACGAACCGTAATTAGTTACGCACTTAGCTTGTGCTTCAATATTAAGTTTAAGTAGTTTATTAATAACTATTTATAGGCAAGTTCAGGCACTAAGTTATTTACGATGTTTTAAAATAGCAGCGCAACTGCGTTCAGAAATATCCACATCCTCCCATAAATGGCGTTGAGCTGTCTGTCAGTGTGTCTTTATATTCTCCGGGCTATTCTGGTGAGGCTATAATCAGCTGGGTGTATTATTAGAGATGTCCAAATGTCTTCAGATCTGTTCGCACCTGATTGGACGCCGGCCAGGCCTGGGCCCGTCTTCCATATATCATAATTCTAAGATATGCGCTATCTCTAGACTTATTGGCAAAATTTTCAAGACACACAAACTTGAATGGGAGTATAAGATAAAATCGGTTGGCGCGAATGATGAAGCATATCTTTGGAATGTCTTATTTCCGTTGCTCTACGCGCAAAGACAAGCGTACTAGCCAATGATATAATCAGCCCACATAAACTGCATTTCTTAATTCTTCTACTATGAACGCATCTGTATACAAACGAAACCACGTGTACATGGTTCATTAAGAGTTTGTGATTCCTAGGAATATTTACTTAACAAGATATTTTTGGTGATATGAAAAGCACTATACAATACAGCCTATTGGCGAAAATTATGCAGAGAAGAATGTACGTAGAGACAAATGTGTGGCCAATGGGTATAATCCGGAGACATGTAGTCTCAATGGAGCACGACTGGGATTGCATCACTCGCGCTGTCACCCAGCGGTTATTTTTAATTTCCCGCGCCCCCCAAGGTCTTGGTCGCGGCTATTTCACTTGCCTCAGTCTATTTGTTGTATTTGTCGTAAATCACGTATAATTATTTATCGGTTTTGTTTGGGTTGGCGCCTGTCGAGGCCGGTGGGTAATTGCTGGCGGATGCCAACCTGCACCGCCCCTAAATAATTTACCCCTTTTGATATATATTATTATATTACTATCATTTTATAAGCATGTTGCCATGTTGAGTTCTTCTCACCCACTGTTAAGATTGAGAAGGATTCGCACAAGCGATGGTACATCTATATTTGTACATACAAATTGCCGGCCACATACATTCGGGCAATCTGTCTGGTCTCCATAGTGGGAATGTCCGCTGGGCATCCACCAGACAAATTCCCCATTCATGGATTAGCAGACCCAGCGGATATAGGTGTATGGCCAGCCAGCAAGATGTGCCTTCGCTATTCTCTTTAACAAATGATAGAGAAGCTAAGGCTAATATTTTAGATATTCATAACTATTCATGAGAACTACTATAACGGCCTCCTTGCCCAGTCGGTAGTGACCCTGCCTAGGAAGCAGGAGGTCCCGGGTTCGAATCCTGGTCAGGGCATTTATTTGTGTGTTTCTCACGAATATTTGTTCCTGAGTTACTCTATGTAATTAAGTATTTATGTATACGTACCTATCTATTATATGTATCGTCGTCTAGTACCCACAACACAAGCCTTATTGAGCTTACCGTGGGATTAGGTCGATTTGTGTAAGATTGTCCCATAATAATTTATTTATGTATTATTTACTATCCAGTCGTATACTTTATGTTAACTTGACAGCTGTATGGTTGTTTTGTTTCACGGGAAGAGTGATCACTGTCAAAGTTTTGAGGGACTTAAATGTCCACATATAATTTAGAATTGGTACATTGTTACATTAGGCGTCGCGCTGCAATAGATTAATCGGTAACGAGCGTCGAATGTTTATGTTGGCATCGTGATATGAATGGTGTTCTATAAATGCACTCCTTTAATTCTCCATCCGGTTCTCAGGCATAAATGCACTACATACATTCAGGTTGGCTACAGAAGACATTAGATAGTTGGAATACTGTGTAGAACAAGTGTCCTCTTGCAAAAAGCACGCCATTATTGTTTGTACTACTTGTACTCCTGCGGCTCTTGCCCATTTGAATCTAGACCCGTGAATGCTAAGCCAAACTCTGCGATGAATTTACTCCATGCTGACGCTGATAATGTAGATCGTTATACATTCATTTTTACTAATTTATGGCGACTACGCTGCTAGCTTAGGTTCTGGTCTATTGTTCGTGCATATGCCTATGTATATATGGTATACTATAGGTACTTTGCCAGTGGCGAAGTGGTCGGTAAACTTAGTGAAGTGCAGCCAGCTCACAACAGTGTTTGTTAGCCGATGCTTTTATTGTAATTAACTATCGTATGCACTTTGTTATTAACTGTTAATCACGTTACGAAACGTCGAAACTATTAAAAGTTAATTCCAGTTGAATGAATAAATGAATTGTGATATAGTTATCCCCTTACCATTATTTTATAACGTTGATTTGATTTAATGACTTGCACCTTGTCCTAAAACAGTTTATTTAAAGTCTTCCCTTATATTTTAACTATAAAACTCTCGTGAGACTCGAACATATTAAATAATATTTAAAACGGGTCACTCACGTAATTCAGTCGACACATACGTAGTATGAAAAACCGAGATGGCCGTGGTTCTGCGGTAACGGAACACGTATTGGACTCGGATTCGACGCACTATATTAGGTTTGATAGGGTAACCGTGTTGGCTAGAGAAAAATTCGTAGTTCAGCGGAAAATACGGGAGGCTATTGAAATAAGTCGTCATACGAACTTCAACCGTGATTGTGGTTGGTCCGTGCCTCCCAGTTGGAAAACGGTTTTGGGTACCGCGTCAGTGGACTGTGTGAACGTGCCCTTAGCGAGTGACGTAGTGAGTGTTGTTTGCAACCCGGTTGGCAAAAGCGCTGATAATGAGAACGAGGGTAGATCGTCCGCCGTGTCGCCCCCCGCGCCGCTCCCACCGCCAGCTGCAAGTACCAGAGCAGATAGGGCATTAGCCCGCAGTGTACGACTTGCCTCTGTCGCGAGTGGGCACTCCTGATGACGTTCTTCGTAAAGAACGAAACATGTCGAGCGAAAATCGACTGAATTACGTGAGTGACCCGTTTTAAATATTATTTAATATCTTCCCTTATATACTCGTACACTACAAACCTTAAAGGGCTTAAAACAATACCTACTCTAGCGAAACCTACGAAGGCGGTCGGTCGCGTCATAAATATGCTTGAACTCTGCTCTAAAGGACCCCAAGGCCTAGAAATATCCGTGTCAGAGTGTGGGTTTCAATCCAAGCACCTAACCGACTGAAGCGGGCCGCGGACGGTATTTTCCCGTATGATTTCGTTCGCGCAGATAGCGCAGACGCGAATTATCGCGACGTCTATAAATAGTGCCGCTTTATCTGAACAATAGGTATGTGTACCGTGTGTTATTGGCTAATCCATACGGGTATATGTCGTCTGATCATATCATAGGTATTGAGTATTACATAAATGTTTTTGTTTTTACTCCATTAGACTAAAGCGATAAGTGTGATAACAGGTCACTGTTATTAGGGAAATAAAAACTCGTACAAAACAGATGTGACGCTACATGACTTATGTCGTGTTCCCTTTACGAGTACTTCGTCTGCCTGTGATTTTAGACACTTAAAATGTCTGGTCGTTGTGATTAATCGATCCGACTCTCAGGCAAAGTGTCCAAAAGAAATAACAATAAGCCAGTATTATGGGACTATTTATGGGACACAAATCGACCTAGTAACACAACAGTAAGCTCAATAAGGCTGTTTTATTGTACTGAGAGTATTGGACCCCGAGCCGTCGAAACTTTGAAAGAGACTCTGAAACCGTGGTAGCATCCATATTCCATAGAGAGTTTTGTCCAGGGCACTGAAGTCTACAACATATTTATCAAAATTCCTGGACATTTAACTGAAACAACATTTTCCATACTTTAGGCCCGGGGTCCTTTTGTAGTCATTTCGGTGTGTATGCCCTATTCTAGCTGGGTTCATCATATCCCTAGATTTGTTTATAGAAATCCCTTTATTTCTACTATTCTACACCGAAATTGCTACAAAATTTACGACCACCGTTGCTTACACAGTTTTGTGTAAACAAACACTCTTTGTATGAGTGTCAAAATATACAATAGACTAGACAACAACATTAAACAACTGCCATTAAAAATGTTTAAAGTAAAACTAAAAGCGTGGTTAGTGCAAAACACATTTTATTCCATAGCCGAGTACTTGAATCAGATCTAATGTAAATATAGTTTAGTGACATAGGCTGACTATGATCATATCATTTAATTTTAATTTAATATAATTTTAGTTGTAAGTGTGATATTTTTGCATGCCAGATGCTGGTGAAATATGTTACCTATTTATTATATTGTCTGACCATCTTATGTACCATGTTTCTAGCGAAATAAAGTTATTTGTATTTGTATTTGTGCACAATTTTAGTGTCATATTTAAAAACAGACAGTTTTACTAATGCTTGACATGTTATATTTTGACGTATTCTCTATATTGTCAGCCAAATTGTGTTGGCTTTGGGACTGCTCTATTATTATCGCCTAGGTGTGGGTATAAATGCAAGTGAATAATGTGTGAGTAAATCGGGCGTCCCCGATGACAGTAACGAGGGGCTTGCGCGTGCGCTGCTACTCAAATCAATGACGACTTGGTTTTATCATCTTCATTGACTGATAAATAAGTGTTTTTTCAATTTTTATTGCAATGTTTAGTAACGCCTTGCCTACCTGATGGCATCCTCTCTCGTGTATTCGTGTTATTAGTTTACGCATATATCTTGCAACTTTATCTTAGTTATTTTTTTTTGGTAAAATGTGTGTGTGTGTGTGTGTGTGTGTGTGTGTGTGTGTGTGTGTGTGTGTGTGTGTGTGTGTGTGTTGGGGAACTCGAGTTTGCTGAGCAGTTTTCGGTCATCCGGTAGAGTACATACCTCCTTTACCAAATATAAAATACCATCAAAGTCGCCTCCAACCGTAAATATGTCGACTAAGCGATTGAAATCCTCAAATGGCCCAGCTGTATGAATGATTGCCCTGTCATGCTCACTCCTTGTCGACGATAGTACCGCGAGCGATCATTACTCTCCCGATCCCAAACAATGACACGCAGGACAAACAGCCCCATTAGCCGAGTTGCGCGGATTGCGTGTCCTGAGTCCTGTCCCGGATTTCAACCAATCATTGTCACTTTCTTAGACTTTGAAGCCGATATATACAGGCAACCAATTGGAACCGTAGGCCACTGTAGAGGTATGTCATAGTGACGCTATAAATTAGATTGTAAGAAATCTTTTACTACTTTGCATTTTGAAATGGTACAGAGTGGCGTAGGGTTCCAATTGTTAGGATGTACTTAAAACATCGTATTGTAGAGATTTTATATCTGAAGGGAAAGTACGTAATATTTATTCTTATTTAAAAACTACTAACTACTACGTTAGCTTGTTATACAAGCAAACCAGATTTAGATAGAGCCTGTAGTGTTGGCTGAGGCTGCGCTCCGCCTTGACCGCGATGCCGCAGACGGGGCGTCGCCGCTGCGCCGGCGCGGCTAACTACACATTATGTGAACTGCGCGACTATTATGTTTTATGGAAGCTCACAATGTTGGGAAAACATTATGTGGGTATCTACGTGTACGAAAGAACAATATTGGGATATCCTGCGGTTACATCGGGTGCTCATCAAGCCATCACTACATTACTTTATAGAAGATCGTGCTAATTGTGTATGGAATTTACCTAGTTGTTTATATATGTAGTCTATTTTTTTGACTTGACATAATTGGTTATATCATGTTGACGTGGTTGTTATTGTAGTGTCAAAAGTCGAGTTAGCTTTGAAAGAGTTTTATTAAAACTCATTAAAGAATGCGAGATACAGAAGTGCGTCGATTTATATAGATACTAGCTGTTGCCCGCGGCTTCGCTCGCGTTAGAAAGAGACAAAAGGTAACCTATGTCACTCTCCATCCCTTCAACTATCTCCACTTGAAAAATCACATCAATTCGTCGCTCCGTTTTGCCGTGAATGACGGACAAACAAACAAACACACAAACTTACCCATTTATAATATTAGTATGGATAGATACGACAACACCTAGCACATTTATCAAAATGTTTACCTGAACTATATGTTGATAAGAAGACAAAAGTCCATTTCTATTCTGTATGGTTACGTTCAATGTCTGATTTGATAATTTGATACCAATTTCGGGTTCATTCGACAAGCCAAACGGAAAATAGCAGTAAATCAGCAAGCAGTTAACCGTGGGCTCGTGTCGCAACACACGCGGTGGTGCAAGGTGACGCGAGAATAGTGCAGTTGTGCAACGCGCCCCGGCCGGGTCCGGGCCAAGGCTCTCGGAGGAAACTCGCAGATTTAGCTCCAAGCGTTCCTAGAAGCTTTGTTGAAATGCGATGCTTACAGGCCATGAGGTGTCGTTTGTAGAAAACTGAAAAGTGTGTAGCGTTTTGTAGAATGTCATATCTAGGTCCTACCTTTCCCTACGGTGTGAAAGGGACCGACAAATTGATAGCCAGTCTTACCAGCCACATAAATGCCCAAGTGGATATTGTTAAGAAATTGAACATGATCTCTAACAGAACTTCGAATTGCAATACAGGGCCTATACCACGAAAATCGAATGATTGCGGATTTGTATCTCCATTTCTGTCAACGACTATTATATATAACAAACCTAATTCGTTGGAAATTATTATAGTCGTTATAATATGTTTCGATAATTGTAGGAAATAAATCACAATTTCTGTTTGAGTTCGCATAAGTAGCATAACCTTTGACTATCTGATCTACTAATGCATTTTGAACAAAGACCAAAAGGGTCAAGAGCCATGTTTTTTTCGCCAGGCAACCCACGCCCGGCTTCTAATATCGTGCTCAAAGAACTATATCTCGTACTAATATCTCGATCTGTCTGTGCTATAAATAGGAATGGTAATGTGCCCACTTAGAGAGGTGAAGTATGCTAATGTGCCATTTATCACGATGCATCTCAAGGTTATTGCGGGCAACCGCTTTAAACACTTGCTGTGGTGTTGCGCATTGGTTTACACTGGTAATACTGGTATACCGCTACCACCAAAACATATCAAAGAGTTTATTGAAACCAGTTGCTGTTTGATTAAGGAATACATCTTGAGGAAATTTGTAAAGATGTAACTTTAACCCGCTTTGGCCCATCGTGGAGACAATATCCAAATCCCATGAATGAGATAACGTGTACCCGTATTTCCGAGGTAGTGGTGATGATACTAGTGATTGTTATACTGTTATCTTTCACTAATACGCTTCGTATCTTCAAAATATTACCTACGTGACGAGACCTATTTTTGAGGTGTTTTATGTCTTCAAATCTTCCAAAAATTTTATAGTAATCAACTATCAAACTTTTGGAATTTATTGATTGAAGGACCTGAGGTGTAACAACTAACTCTACGGTTGTGGCGCAGAGTTCTTGTCCACAACGCAGGTGTCACGCGATGATATACCGCCATGCCAATTGCCAATCAGCGCAGCGGCGCCAACTGGCTCGAATTGTAGGGCAGTGGGAAGTGCATCTAGCGCACGGTATCGAGTGTGACCTGTTAGTGCCTGTGCCATTGGACACGGATAGTGTTACCTATATTTCGATGGTTTACAAACCCTTTCCTGACCATAGATAGACCTTATGCCGTGCAATCAGGAACACAAGGAGAGTTACCAGATGTTATAGGTGTCGCGTGTCAAACCCGGTAGTGTTACAAGCCGGTTACTTACTTTACTGTTGTGGTGCAGCGACCCGGGGTGGATCTTGGCCTCTGACACTAAGGACCGCCAAGCTTCACTGTCCCTGTCCGTTTCTGTCCAATCGACGACACAGACCTCGTCGCTACAGCGATACCTAGGACGTCCAACAGGTCACGCGCGGTTGCTACTCGTAAAAGTATGACTATAAAATAATCGTGTTTCATAGATAGTAAAAATTATCCTTGTCAATAGATCATAAAGGTACCTACCTAGTTTTCTACTTAATTTGTGTAGTTTAACCTGCCATAGGTTTTCCGGCAGTCTGAGAATCTTAATCTTTTGTAATATCGAAATAATTTCTATCATGTATGCAAAAATTGGTGAAGTATAATTCTTCTAAATTAAAAAAATTGACTTTTATCATTTCCTCTCTACTCATAATTACCAATTCACAGAATGACAATCCTTTTATCAATACGCGGAATGATGAAACTTGAATTGGTCATTAAATAAAAAATATGATTAAGTTTGACCTCCTTGCGTTGATGCCTCAGTACGTGACCCATCAGGCATTAATTTTTTGTAATAGCTAGTTTTTCACCTACTTTGTTCCAACATCTATGCCATATCCTCGGCAGCACGAAGCGCTTCAGCAACTATAATATTAGCTTTGTAAGACCACTAGATTTTTGCAGTTCAGGCACTTATCTATAGATAGCACGTCTATTATAAATGTATATATTTTCCATCATGGAGTTCTGGTATTCAGCACCTTTGGGAAGAGTACGCGGAGCTCAAAACCAAGACCCTTTCGAAAATGTAATGAAGTGTAAAGATCGGATGCTGCATCTATTCTGCTCGTATCATGGGACGCACGCAGAGTAAAAAGTATTGAGAGTTAATTGAATCTTAACTGTATTACATATTGAATGAAAGCGTTGGACTAAATACTAGAAAAATGTCTAATATTATTTAACATAGTCATGTGTCGTAAACAATAGCGTAAACACGGCCCTTGGAGCAGCTGACTGATTGCGCGCCGGAAGGCCGATGACCCCGCCGGATGCGATAATTACGACAAACACTACTTTTTATCCCTTAAGGTTTCTTAGTTTCCTTATTTCTAATGAACGGATGTAAGTATATTATGGTGTAATTCGTACGGGGATTTAAAAAATGTAAACAAACCAAGTGACTCAGTCATTCATTCGGTTAATGATACATTTTGTGTCTGTGGGATTATGTCATTGGCCCAATGACTGAGGCAGGTCGTGTTTTGTTTACATTCTTTAAATCCTGATATGGAATTTACAGGAGCCTCTTTGAAACATACACGAAACGAATGTGGGTATTGTCTTGAATTTTGTAGAACGAATGTAAAGTGCCTAACTGTGGAGTTTTACTGTAAGGTGTGAATTGACCATGTCATTTTGACAATTTTTATCTTTATTTGGCAGTAAGCCTGCAGACGCTACCACTATTCATGCTTTCGCGAAAATTCGTATAAGTACGACGACGTAATTTTGGACTAATTTTAGATATTTCGTTCCCTAAGTTCTTTTGTCCTTTTCGTTTAAACCCCGGTGGAAATATATGTTATAATTTTAAAACGTTTTGGCAATCAATTCGATGTAACAGTTGTCTATTTTATATAGAGCTTATTCGAAGAACTAGTCGGGCCCGACTCCCAGTTGGTTACTGCTGCTATTGAAACCCCTGCGGCTTCTGATTTACTCTTGACCAATTCTTCTAACACATCTAGGCTAGTAACATGCAGTAGTAAAAAACTAAAAAAATATATTAAGTTGAATAAAATCATACAAAAAACACAAAAGTTGTCAAGACATAATAAATTATTTTTCAAGAATTTGAAATTCAGCAAAATTAATGTAAACTTAGTAGATAAGTTGGATATGTATTCTGCTCAATTACAAAATGGTGAGCTACAATATGAAACTGACACACAGATTTTAAAATTGAAAATCCAGGGTTTGGAGGATTCCATAATATCTTTAGAGAAAATGAATGAAAGTTCAAAGAAAGTTATAAGTGAATACTCACTAGCCATGGATGACCTAATTTCTCAAATTAAATATAATTCAGAACGGTTTGAGTCACTTACCGGTGGCCACTCAAGTACACAAGTAAGCGGTCAATTGTTGGGTGGAGGACCAAATCCGGATCTGTGTGCCAGTTTATCTCCACAAGAACTAAATAATAGTAGCTCCTTCCTCACTACACAAACCCCACATAAAACTGATGTTATTATGTACTGTGATGAGTTTGGAAGGAATATGGGCTCACTTCTAAACCAGTACTTAAAGGGACTTAGCGCAATCAGCAATTGTCTGCCTTACAGTAGCCCTGACATTATCATAGATCGAATTCTAAATGACAAAAATATTAATTCACATACAACACTGCTTATTCTTATGGGAAACAGGGGTAATTTAAACAAAAGTAATCTGATTAAATTATTTGAAAAATTAAATTCTATTACTGTGAAAGAAATTATTATGTTTACATTGCCCTATTGTGACCAATCATCAGATGCAGAAAATGACATCAGATATAATTTAAATAAATCTCTGTATAATATTTGTACATATAGTAATAAGTTTAGCATAATTGACATCAACAAATATGTTAGTGAGTATTATTTACCTAGTTTATTTGTGACTGAAGGTAAGTTTTACCTTTCTATGTATTATAAGAGACAAATAGCCCTATCGCTATCCTATTTATTAGACATTTCTGCCAAAAATTTGGCACGTAAATCTGCTCCTATTGAGCAGGCCAATTATAACATGGAGTTGGTTCCAATTAAAACCAATAATTTAAACTAGGTGTTAAGACAATGGAGTGCCCTGTCTCTGGCAACTTAACTTTTAATAAATCTAATGAAAAATGCTATGATAATAAACATTACATCCACCTGGTTCATCAAAACATTCAGTGTATTAGAGGAAAAGACTTGCAGATACAACTTTTTTTAAACGATTTAAATATTGATATTTTGTGTGTAACTGAACATTGGTTAACAAATAATGAATTGATGCCACAGTTTAATAATCACCAGGTGGGTAGTTCGTTCACCAGACTAAGTTCCATACATGGTGGGTCATTAATTATTTTAAATAGTCAATTAAAATTTAAGGAACGTAAGGACATTGTATCCTTGTCTGTTGAACGGACCATAGAACTAAGTGCAGTAGAATTAGAGCAATTTATTGTTGTCTGTGTATACAGACCGCCTTCAAGTGATTTTGAACTCTTTGAAAGTGTAATGAAATCTGTACTATTAAAAATAGTTGCTACTTCTAGTAAAAAATTACTTGTATGCGGTGACTTCAATGTAAATATTTTGGAAGATTCAACAATAAGTTGCAGATTGTTGAATCTTTTCAAATCTAGTAATCTTAGTCACATATTTATGGAGCCAACTAGAGTGACGGCTTCTAGTGCCACATGTATAGATAACATTTTCACGGATATTTTTCCTAGTAACAAAAGTGTAATCAGTAAATTAGAGTCAGATCACCTGGGCCAATTAATTGTATTTGAGACATTAAAGAAAAATACTCTGAGAAAACAAATAACTTTTGTACCGGTAACCATGGATCGTGTGGAAAGAATGAAAATCAGTCTAGTTTAGGCGCTTCCATTTCTGCCTTCTGACATGAGTCCAAATAACATGTACAATTCGTTCTTTCACACGTTTATGAGACATTATAATGCGATATTTACTGCAAAAACGGTCGTGGTTGGTGGTGCACCAGTTTTTAGTGAGTGGGCTACTGTGGACTTACATAAACGTAGAGAAGCACTGTATGCTCTGTATGAGGAACGTCGGTATAATACGAGTGATGAATTTAAAGAACATGTCAAGCAGTATTCTAAACGATTTAAAATAGATTGTCATATAGCTAAACGCGATTATTTAAGCCAGAAAATAAAAAATAGCCCGGATGTTATTAAAGCTACCTGGAAAGTCATTGATGTGGAGACTGGTAGATCGAAGCACGCAATTAATAATATTAAACTAAAAATTGATGATAGAATAATTGAATCCAATTTAGAAGTAGCAACAGAATTTGAAAAAATTTTCACTGAGATACCAGTATCTACAACAATGCATTTAAATTCGTCACCTTCGTCTGCCATCACATTGTTAAAAGATAACGCTCCAGAATGTAATAGAGGCCTTCATTTTGAACATGTTAGTACCTCAGATGTAGTAAAGGCGTTTAAATCAATAAATGTCAAAAAAACTTGTGACCTTTGGGGAGTCTCTGTCCATGCTGTTAAATCCCTTATAGAAATTATAGCGCCTGAATTGGTAGTTATATTTAACAACAGTGTCGACTGCGGTGAGTTTCCTGATCTTATGAAGTATAGTAAAATAACTCCTTTATTCAAATCAGGTAGCACTGCTGACCCCACCAACTTTAGACCAATATCTGTGCTACCAACTTTCAGCAAAATTTTTGAGAAATTAGTTTTGTCACAATTAGTAAGACATTTCAATTCTAACAATTTAATGCACCATAAGCAGTTTGGATTCACCCGGGGTCGCTCGACAACCGAAGCCAGTGTTGAGCTAGTCAAACATATTTTTGATGCCTGGGAGAAGTCACGAGATGCTTTAGGTATTTTCTGTGATTTGTCCAAGGCGTTTGACTGCGTCTGTCATGAAACACTGATCAGGAAGCTCCACTATTATGGAGTCAGAGATTCGGCACTGAATTTACTTAAGTCGTACTTGCAAGGAAGAATACAAAGGGTCGACATTAATGGGCAGCGATCACCCGGGTCACTGGTCTCTGTGGGTGTACCGCAAGGATCAATATTGGGCCCTTTTCTCTTCCTTATCTACATAAACGACTTGCCATACCTCGTAAAGACCCACCATGATATAGTATTGTTTGCAGACGATACGTCACTTATCTTCAAAGTCAACCGACAGCAACAAGCTTGTAATAATGTAAACAATGCTATTTCTAAAGTAGTAAATTGGTTTAATGTTAATAATTTATTATTGAATGAGAAAAAGACTAAAGGTATTAAGTTTGTCACGAATCACGTTAAGCACGAGCTGGCGAGTGTCTTTGTGAAAGATGAGGAATTGGAACTAGTTGACAGTACGACTTTTCTTGGTATAACATTAGATTCTAAACTCCAATGGGGTCCCCATATTGCTAATCTCTCGAATAGACTGAGCTCTGCAGTTTTTGCCGTGAGCAAGATCCGTCAGTTAACAGACGTGGAGACAGCTCGATTAGTTTATTTTAGTTACTTTCATAGTATTATGTCCTATGGTATTCTACTGTGGGGCAGTGCTTCAGAGATTAATACAATTTTTGTTCTGCAGAAGTGGGCTATTCGATCGATTTATAAGATGAACCGTAGAGACTCGCTTAGAGATAAGTTTAAAGAGATTAATATTATGACACTGCACTGTCAATATATTTATGAAAACATTATGTATGTACATAAAAACAATGCATGTTTTAGGAAAAATTGTGATATACATAGTATTAATACTAGAAATAAGGATAAGCTCGCAGTACCCACCACTCGGCTCCATAAAATAAAAAACTCATTCATGGGCAATTGTGTAAGGTATTATAATAAACTCCCAGTAGAAATAATTGCACTCTCTATTAATAAATTTAAGACTTTTGTAAAGCGTAAACTAATATCTAAAGCTTATTACAGTACACAAGACTACATGAATGATACAGCACCATGGGATTAAGGATTATTATTATTTTTGTTTAAAAAAGTTAGTTATTAACTGTAATTTTAATTTTAGTCTTAACTAATTATATATTTTTTATGACATTTAGATTTCATTCTAGAAACTTCTAGACAAGTTTTTTTTTTTATACAACTTTTAGTTTTAAGATGACGATCCTATTGTGAAATTATTATTTTTAATTTTGATATCTGTGTGTACAGCATCAATAAATTGCTCTAAGTAATCATTTATAATTTGTTAAAGATTCTATTTAAAATTGAACTGAACTGTATTTTTTTTTTCAAATTAATGCATGTTAGAGCCGGTGTGTTGCTTTATTTATTTTTAATTCGACGTTCAAAAGTGCACTGTAACATTCCTACTTGAAAAATAAATAATTTGATTTG
Source organism: Lathronympha strigana (assembly GCA_949128165.1). Classification (NCBI taxonomy): domain Eukaryota; kingdom Metazoa; phylum Arthropoda; class Insecta; order Lepidoptera; family Tortricidae; genus Lathronympha; species Lathronympha strigana. Next base: position 22,066,369 of record OX421912.1, read on the forward strand.
ATTTGATTTGATTTGATATAGAAAACTTTTTTCTCGGACCAAGGTTTTTTTTTTAAGTCTTTACTTAGTTTCGTTTGAGGTTTGTTTGATACTGAACATTATTATATTTTTAAATTTGTTTCCAGGTAAGCCGACTGCCGCCAAGACACGAGTATAAACGACCTGAGGTATATTGCGCTATTTCTTAATGATTCAAATACACATAAATATTTATTTTACTGTCTCACTGCGTGTTTACTTGTCAATAGTGTGAACAGGGTTAATAGTGTGAACATTCACACTATTAATCCTTAATACATTGTTATTCGTCTGTAAATTAGAACGGAATGAAATAGTAATTTGTTGTCGTTTCTACTTGGGCATATTTTTATTTTGTTGAACGCGAGATCTCAATTTGCGTCAAAAATTCTGTACTAAATTTCCTTTGTCATAAAAAAATTGTGGGACATACTAGAAAATTGGGTAGTTAGTCTTGAGATTCCCAATTACGCATGCCACGGGGTCTGCTTTCAATGCATTGCGAAACGGAAATCTTCCCCGCACGCTACCCCTATCGACCTGAAACCGCGCCTTAACTTCTACGATTCTTTATGATTAAATGTCCATACTAATGTGTGTCTATTTGTTTGTGCGTCTTTCACGGCAAAACGGAGAGACGAATTGACGTGATTTTTAAGTGGAGATAGTTGTAGGGATGGAGATCACTCTCGTAGGTTACTTTTTGTCTCTTTGCAAAAATCTTCCGAGGGCAAAAGCTAGTTAACTATAAATAGAGTTAAACCGAGATTGTTAATAGCAGATTGATTGGACCGCGAGACCCGCCTGCTTGCCGCTATCGAACAAATTAACGGGCTATATTTAGAGGTGACCATCCTGCCGCTGATAATCGAGTTGTACAAGACGAGTGGACAATAAAGACTGCTAATTATCACTACATAGTATAAAACAAAGTCGCTTCCCGCTGTCTGTATGTATGCGGAAATCTTTAAAACGGGTTTTGATGCGGTTTTTTTAATAACCGATTTTGATGCTGTTTTTTAATAGAGTGATTCATATTTATAATAATAGCCCGTACGAAGCCGGGGCGGCTCGCTAGTAACTACTAATAAAACTGAAGTATTTCGTAGACAATCTGGAATCGGGATCATAGAAACACATAGGTAGACATGGTACCTAAATCTTCCATGGTCCATATTATTGTAGAACTGATAATGGTCACTCTGTGTGACTGTGTGTTACTTAAAAGTTTTGGTTATTTGAAATTATAGTAGAAGCCAATCAAAATAAATTGGTATTAGTTTTAATTTCCGGACGGTTCTCGCTATCAAAGTTAATCGAATTTGTCATTGGAACGCTCTACAAATTGATATCAAAATTAATGATAATTCTCTAAAATTTCGTTATCTGCATTGGAATCTTTGGTTAACTAACGTTATTAGGACATGGATTGTCAAAATTTTGAACTCATCTTTGGCCGTACCTTCCAATTGGTATATAAAATGCGACGGCGGCCAATGGGCGTCTCCCGCTATATTTAACTCGTTACACAGGAACTGGTAAATACGGACTGCTGATTAGGGCCAAAAATAAACTTTGCCGGTTGCTTATTTACCATTTACATTTATTTGGTCAAGTTTTGTTTGAAGATTTAATTTTAAATAAGTTTGCTGTTGAGACTAAATTAGATTTCGTATATTTTAACCTCATTTGATTGGACATACTAGTATTTACCCGTGGCTTTGTTTGCGTAGAAGTAGGTAAAACTTCCAAATGTATATTCCTTGATATTAAATTATATGGCCCACCGAGATGAAACTACCTCGATCAGATTATATGGCACTTGCTGAAGCTTGGAGTCTAGTAAGACTATGGTGAACTTGAACTTAGCTAATCAGATTGGCTATCGCACTCTTGCACCGCATCCGGTAGCGGTGACGGTGTAGTGGGTGCTACATACGCCACACGCACACTCTCATACCGCACATATATAAGCTGTAGGTTTGGTATCTTATTGTATCATACGTCTATACTCCAACTAAGTTGTTTCCATTAACGTCCCACATCACATGGCGACCCTGTCAGTGCGGCCTTGAGCTGCTGGCGGTTGCGAGCCAGAATGCGAGAGATATGCATACGTCTTTCTCATTCGTACAAGAATGCCGTCGAAAAGCATTTAATATGAAGAAAATACTATGCGGCTGTACTTCTCTTTGATCAAAATATTGCGAAATTATTTATAAATTCAGATAACGATATACCAACATACGCACACATCACTATTATTAGAAATGATTTCAAAAACAATCTCCGCGTTATCATCTGCCACTTATAGCTGAGTAGATTAATTAAATGTAGCTGATTAAGTTATGTTTACATTCATCGGCTTAGATAAACATGCAACGAGCGAGGTGCTTACTTGAACGATATAAATCTCATCTTAATAATTATGTTATTGATTACATACATTTATACTTTGGTACAATAAGGATAACCGCGAGTCGATTTTCCTCTAGGGGCGCTAGTGGAACGTGGGTCCTGCGGGAACATTTCTAACGTCACTTTGACAATTCTTTCATACTGACACAGGACCCACGCATGGGTGGCGCCGCCTGGTGAGCGACAATACGGTATCTCCCATAGAGATACATACGTGATACCACCAGTATCTCTACTGCTGCCTATACACGTCTTATTGTTGTGTACAGACTTTTTCTTATGCACGATGGTAGGTATAGTAGGTCATACCTATAGGACGTAAATATAGTCCTCCTCATCGTTTTCGATGACGGCGACCCTAAAAATTAATTCTATGGACGTTGTCTATTGTGAGCCCTGATATGGCTGGCAAGACCGAACTTGGTTTTAAATACCCTTTTGCAAGTGTGGCAATACAGTTGGCCAGCCGCATTATATGTGTATACGTAGGAGGGCTTTGGTCTTTCTTTACGCTGTTGTCTTCTTACGTCTAAGGTGGTGAGACGGTTTTCTTCAAATTTCCTGACGCTATTATAGATTTTAGAGCGCCAAGATGACCTTTTTACAGCAAGCTCCTCCCAACGCTCAGGGTCGATAGCGCAGGCATTCAGATGCCGTTTGAGCACATCCTTATAGCGCAGGTGCTGACCACCATGCTTCCGCTTACCTGCCGCCAACTCAGAGTGTAACGACAATGGATCAAGACTTCTGTCGTTGTGTGCTGAATTCGATCTTAGCATCACCAACACGTTCTTCCGCCTTGCCGACAAATATAAGACCTCATGGATGCACCCTCGATCCAAGCATTGTCATCTTCTAGATTACGTCATTGTCCGCCGTCAAGACCTGCGCGATGTTCTCATAACGAGAGCAATGCGTGGGGCGCTGGGTTGGACTGACCATCGTCTTATCAGATCGAAGATGCTACTAAAACTTAAAGCTCCTCGGCGAAATCCACACAAGATCCCCCCAAAGGTTGCCTTTTCGCAACTCATTACCTCATCAGAACTGGGCTGTAAGTTGGAGTCAGCGTTTGCTGAGCTCGCTATTCAGACTGAGTTCCCTACGACAAAGGACGTAAATATCTTAGTATCAGATCTATATATTTTTGTTATCAGGAAAGAGCGTCCCATTCCTTAGCATATACCTATTCTTTATTGACATTTAATCCAATTATTTGAATTAACACGAGAATGTCTACAGCTACTTCAATCTAATCTATAAATCTGGAGAATATTGACCAAATTGTTGACCAAGTCATGAAATATTATCAGACACAAAACATTTTATTAGCGTTTTCAGAAGTATTAAAAAATCGCATCCCGTAAGCGATATACTCGAGGAATGCTCGTACACGCTGAACAAGCACTCTAATGCCTTGACAATAGAGGCATGTTCAGATATTTGTGAACACTTCGGACGCTCCGAATATATATGATGGCGACTGTACATCATGCTTCCCAATATAACCCAGGAAATAAACGGTTTTGACAGACATTAAATTATAATAGCCTGATTTCTCAAGTAACGTTCGAATGGGATATTTATAGATAATACGAGTATAATATACAAAATTTTCTTGCGGAAGTAGGTATATTATATTATATAATAAACAAATAAAACTTAACTAAGTCGTTTTTTTTAATTTACGTTATTAAATATGTTTCTTGTTTGTGAACATGACGACATATTTGTCTTCTATCTGTTAAAACCGAAACAGAAGACAGCTTATTCACGTAAAACCGTTAAATCTACTAAATGTACGGCACGGGCGATAGATGTGTTAATTCGCTAGAAATAAATGGTAATAGGTAGAAACAGGTCCTGACCCATTTTAAACGGCTAAAAAACATATATACATAGAAATCTTACAAGAAAACTGCTTGTAACATGTGTGTATATATTTGTAACGATTAGCATGTACTGATATTTTGTTGGATTTTGTTACCTACATAATACTAGGCTCCCGATATATAAAAAAATCAGCTATTATAAAATTTGTAATCAAAATATTGTCTTCTGTTGCCGCGATTGTTATTCATTGAAATTAAATACTTTAGAACGGATTAATTACGGATTAACCGCGATTAATCCGTTCTAAAGTGTTTAATTTCAATAGGTAATCAAAATTTCCGTACAATCTGTCAGTTCAATGACTGGATTAATATATGCGCAGATAGAGTCCGTATATGCTGATTACTCCGTGAACATGACGCTTGCAACAGTGTCGAAATATCGGGTGCTCAATAAAACAAACATACATGGTAATTATCCCGTTTCAAATATTAGTTATAATGCAAATGACCATGTTAGCTTAAAATCGTATATATTAATAACGTTATTAAAACCAACATAATTTCATAACGGGAACGTAATTTAAAATCAGTATATTTTGGTTATCATGGTGGACCATTCTTACCAGATGGTAAGAAGTTTTCTATCCCGATATTCCCGATGTCCAAGAAACAATAAGGATATTAAAGTCTGAATATACCTCGGAGGTACACGTGAGATACGCGAACACTTCCATTTATATAAATAATCTGCATAATTATGCATAATAACTTGTCCGAGGACCATTAGCATATGACTGAAATAATAGTATTTACGATAACTTGGATTTTATACGGGTTTCTATTGTTCTTGCATAAGAACAAAGCTAGTTATGTACACGACAATGTGGCCGGACAAGCCAGAAGAAATTGAATTGTGACATTGCTGTAATAAGAAATATAATAAAGAAATCTCACCTGACCGTCCTACAACGTAATTTTTTACCATTTTGCACATTAATTCACTTGGTTTGTTGATTCTGATTAGTCTCTTTTCTACGATTGCGTCGTATGCGGTCGTCTATTGCTCTTCCCTTCGGTATCATAAGTCCTATAAGCCGGCTATATACGTTTAGGTAATCCGTCGGATCCCCACCCAGACAAATTTATTATACATTGATGGACAGCTCGGCGGATATGCCCAATACATGGCCGGCTATTAATGGTTTAGGTTTAGGTATTAGGTAAAAAAGGTAATCGAAGCCGACCTTGTAGTTATGTACTTAGTTGTGGCCTAATCGAACATTGTATTTGAATTATAAAACTCCCGTGAGTCTTATCAGAATACTTAGGTATATAGGCCGATTCACGTTTATAAAGTTGAAATATGATTTAGACTTAACAGGCTGAGTGTCCCGTTTTAATATGCATTTGAATTGTACATTTTCAAATCTTACCGTTCCGAATATTAGTTAAAACCATTTCCTCTACAAACGAAATGTGTTCAGTCAGTTATATAAATCTTTCCATTTATAAAACTACCATTTTAGGAAGTAAACTAAAATGATTAAGGTTATATCACGGGATATTTTTAGCATATCGTCAACGATTAGATAACGCGGCTATTTTGTCCTTATCTTGTGTAAACTGCCCACGGCGATTTATATAATATATAAAAGTTGTATTTGTTGAATATCACGATTCGCACATTTTCGGAGCTATAATAATATTCATTTAATAGGTATTTGTTATTGCATAAGGTGTTTCTGTTTATATTTGGAAGTAAGTTTACGATTGGGACGAACGAGGAAAGGTCACCTTACGGAGATATTGAATCGTTAAGTACCTAATAAAAGTTACAAAACCATAATCAATGTTTCCTGCCGTACATTAATTATGACTTTTACTTAATGTAAAACAAGGTGAAGCTTACCTAATTCAAAACCTGTGAGGAACCGAGTCATACTTTAGGTCTGAGGTTTGAATTCAGCTGGAGGTAAATACATTTTAAGGTTATGTTTATATAGACATACAGAAGTATCTTCGCGTAGAGACAAGAGATGCAATGCAACGGATATCCGGTATCCGGTTTATCCGGCCGAATACCGGATCGTAGTGTAGTATCCGGCCGGATACCGGATAATAATAATAATAATAAGCCCGCAGGGCAGCTTGTGGCGAGCTGTTGGGGAGTAACGACCCCACGGACCCGAGTGCTCCAGAGAGTCGGTCAGGGTCCCCGTCTCCGGCGTGTCTTCGTCGGCCGGAGTGGACCCCAAGGGGACCCGTAGGACTCTCAGCTCTGGCTTGCCTTCATTGGCCGTCCAGAGAGGAGTCGTTAGAGCTATATGCTCCAGGGGTGGAAGTGAAATATGCATAAGACGCGAGTGGGCACAGTGGCTGGCAACAGCCACTGGGTAGAAAGCGGCGCACACCTCTCGACACCCCTGAGCCGTTCACACCGATGTTGCTCCTGGCCGTCCTTGCGACGGCAGTTTCAGGGGCCCATCTAGTCGGCGGCAAGTCACCGCCTGCCTCGATAACTTGTTCTAAACATTGTTATGGCAGGTGTCCGGAACTCTTTGCAATAGTCCATTTCTGATCCACCCAAACCTCAACGCCATAGCCTGGTATTCTTTCCACTTTCTTTACAATAGCTCCAACGCCTGCTGGGACCGGTTCACGGGTATATATTGATGCACCCGTGAATGGGTTCTAGCAGGTGTACTACACAGCAAAATTCTCCAAAAGGCCTCTACGTGTTGGATCTGTATCCCCACGCAAGCCTACCAAAAGACCGGGATGTACAGGCCCGTGATCCGTAAAGGAGAAACAAATAATAATAATAATAATAAAGGCGTAGGGATGTGACGACCCCATCGCCCACTGGTTTCCACCGGTGCAATCAGTCAACGCAGGGCAGCTTGTGGCGAGCTGTTGGGGAGTAGCGACCCCACGTACCTGAGCGCTCCTGGGGGACTCCGTCGTCCGACCAAGTCCTCCGCCTCTGGCTTGCCTTAACCGGCCGTCCAGAGTGGGGTCGCGAGAGCTGTGTTCTCGAGGGTAGATGTGGAAACCTAAGTGGCGAGTTGGCTATATGTTTAAAGTCCAGTGACACCTCTCTACCCCCAGCCCTCATACCGGTGTTGCCCTCGAGCCATCTTAGATGTCGCTTTTTGTGGGGGCCCATCTTATGTGGGCGAGTCACCGTCTGCCGGAAATAAAATTGATTACCGTTTTGTTAGGCAGACGTCCGATTTTATTCTCCATAACCCAGTATTTAGTCCACCGCTTTCACCTAATAGTCCAGCATATGTTAGATTCCATTAAATCTCAATAGTCTATACACCCTGGCGGGTGCTGCCTCTGCGTGCGTCCCATGACTCGGGCAGGTGCAACATCCGCTCGGTGTACCCCTTACATTTCATTAAATTGTCGAAAGGGCCTCTGCGTGTTGGCTTCGGCTCCGCGCACGCCTCCCAAAGGTCCGGAACACCATTGTTCCGTGATGGGAAAGACATACAAATAATAATAATATATTCTTTATTGTGCATAACAGAAAGAAAAATACAACAAAATAAATAAAAACATAAAGAGTTAAGCAACAACAGGCGGTCTTATCGCTACAAAGCGATCTCTTCCAGACAACCTTAGGGTAGTAGAGATTACTTAGGAGAAACCCGTAAAGGTGGCACAAATATGTAGATGAACTGGTTGCACATCAGCACACAATATATATACCAATATACATACATAAATACGTATGATTAAAATATACATACATAAACCATAAATATACAACTACACATATCCTATAGATAAAATAGACCAACAACTTAAGGAAGTGACAGATAGTGTTGTTTAAGTTTAATCTTAAAAATGGATAGAGATTTGGCACGTTTTAAATCAACCGGCAAAGCATTCCATAACCGTATCGCTTGAAAGGTAAAGGAGTCACTATAGAATTTTGAAGAGGAAGTTGTTTGGGCAAGAAGAAGATTCTGTGAGCATCTTAGAGAGGAGAGGTAATTAAAGCGCTCTTTAAGGTAAAAAGGAGTAATGGGGTTGAAGAGAATACTATAAAGAAGAGCTAGAATATGAAAGTTGCGACGCAAGCGAATGGGTAGCCATTTGAGCTGAGAACGGATAGTGAATTAGCACAATATTTATTCATACAGTTTAGGTAAAAATTATCAAATTACAAAGTAATCAGTAGTATTTACGGTCAAGGTCAGTTTAATGTTTCAAACGCTCTCAAAAAGTACAAAATTGTAAACGAATTGTATGAAGTACAATTGAGCAGACAAGTTTTCTATACAAAACATGCCTTTAACTAGAAACAAGTTGCAACCTGTGCCAATCATTCGCACGCCCGCGAATGAATTTGGTCAATTTAAAAAAAGCTTTAAGCCGAATATTCGGCGGCCGGATGCCGGTTATTCAGCGGACACGAAGGCCGGATATCCGTTATCCGGTATCCGGCCAAATCGCTATACGTTGCATCCCTAATAAAAACTTTTCTTGTCAATAATTTTCTGAAGATTCAGTCAGAAGTCACGCCTTCATAAAATTTTAAATGAATACCTTTAATGATAATTTCAAAGCTATGCTCAGCTTGGGGTTACTTAAGTTAAGAAATACATAATGTATTATAGATTTATAGTTCTCATAAGGAGACAAAACTCTGCAGTACCTACCTATTTCTTCCAAATAACTCGTAGGTACCTACTCAAAATAACTCCGAGTCATGGAGAGGAAGGAAGCCAAATTGCTACTTCTCTATAAATATATTTGACACGCCAATACTGCTAAATACTTAAATAGTGCAACTTTCGTCTTCCACACACCAACTAGTTATTTCTGATTTGAATATACTGCAGTAATAAAACATCTCCCCCATAGCCGGCGGAAGGAAACCAGGACATGTATTTTTAGCGTCGATAACACGCGGTTATTGTTTTGGTCGTTTTCCTGCGCCCAGAATAGCTCGGCGGAAGTGTGTTTATGCTGCCAATTACTGCAACTAACGCTTTTATACCTATTACTGTACGCTGTTTAATTTATTAAACCCAATAAGGATTGCCGCGAGTCGATTTTCCGCTAGGGGCGCTAGTGGAACGTGGGTCCTGCGGGAACATTTCAAATGTCACTTTGACAATCCTCTCATACTCTCTGCCACAGGACCCATGCATGAGTGGCGCCGCCTGGTGATCGAGAATGCCGTAGCTCCCATTCTACCAAAATACGATTAAATTTTCTGATCGTCTGCGGTTTAGTCTAGAAGAAGTTTCTCCGCTGTTCTGGATTCTCTCAGTTTCTTTGTGATTATTGGCAATTTTGCGAGTCTACTGTGTTTAAAATCTGGGTTTATGGAAACTATTCATATTGCATAGTATTCAATGAGAAATCACTCTTCTCGACAAGCTGATCTCTTGCCTGGAAACCCATTTTACTTTTTAGTTACCATTAGGTGCCTACTTACTACTAGGTACTTTTAGGTACTATCAGTTGATATTAGTTAAAAACTTATTGCCCAAATACGACTTCACTCATTACCGAATCGCTGTTAGAAAAGTCGGTTAGGTTAAGTTAGAACCGTGACATCCCAAAAAGCCGAATCGCTGCTAGAATTTTTAGGGAAAACAATATTAGGAAATATAACTGTAGGACAAATGGTAATTATGTGAAACAGTTAGGGAAAGCAAAAATAGGATAAAAATCTTCAGGGATTCCGATATAGATGCATTATGGGCAACTTGACTGCTTCGATATATCTAGTGGCGACTGTACTAACTATATACTAACAGGGCAACATAAAAGCTTGTAAACACGTCTTTATTAATAGAATTAATCTAACTCGCGTGCAAATCATTTTATAGGACCTAATGTTCCGAAGACGTTCGCCTATTGTCTTAGCTGTTAATTCGATAATAATAGCTTCGGAAAAACTGTTTGTTACTTCAATTATGGTAATAAATCATTTTTTCTAGTGATTGTAATTAATCGCCATTAGTATTACGTCACAACATTTATGTGCTTTGTTTCTGTGATCTAGTTTTTATACATAGTGATGTGAACATTGAATGTATTATATTTAGGTGTGTTTTTAACATGAAAAATTGTAGGCGTCGTAGCTTCATACCATACAATTTAAATCAAAATTTACTGCTGAAATAATCCGTATTCATAATTTATTTATAATACTGTTTAAAAAAAATATATGTCGCTTATTTGTTTTATGATGTGCATTGTCTAAAATCATAGCTGTCTGTCTGTTGTATACTTCACCGTAGTTTGCTTGTTTGTAAACAGAAAACAGTTCAAATCTAAGACCGCATCTTTAATTTCCTCAACTAATGTTGTCATAGCTGAGCGTATCTCTTTGTAATTTTTTTGTGATATTTTCAGTGAATTTTATGATATTTCTACTCAAAAACACGAGCTCTTTCCGTATCCAATTAAGTGTCCACTAATTTCCATACATTTTTGTTAACTTCCTTGTTTTGCAAATTATAGGGAACCATGTTGTTGGTAACAGCAGGAACAAACTTAGAGACACATTTTTTCTCCTATTATAGGGAGTATTACAATAAAATAAATAAACAAAAAACAAACGCTTAACCTAATGAATAATATTTTAGCTCATTTGTTTCGCAAAAAAGTAAACGTAAGAAAGTGTGTAGCTTAGATACCGTTATCTTAAATTGTTTCCAAGAACTGATATGCCGAATACATATAGGCTGCAATCGCAATATAAATACGATACTGCACTGTATCTTTAGTATCATATTTCTTATAAATTACATATTTTTGATAGTAAAACTAAATACGTTTTGCTTTCATTTCGCCAAACCATATTATGTTCAAAAGATCCGAAATACTCCTCTTTCTATTCAGGGAAAATAAACATTGTTTTGGCAATAGTAATTAAATCATGTCTTTGTTATTGATGGAATAGGGAAGGAAGGAAGTTGAATGTCGGTAGGTAACTATTATAATTAATTTGCTAAGTTAAAAAAAACCGACAATAACGCGTAAAACTAAATGCCATGTTTTTACGAGTACTTTGCGGTTGTTACTATTATCAGTTAATAGTTTTCCGTTTTTATAATATTATTTCCGATTTAGCAAGGAATTACTTAGGTCGATTTTTTAAATTTTTAGCGGTAGGTGGTTGATTATTGTTTTGATAATGAATGATACATCAAGATTTTCCGATTTGCGTCATTTTAATTTTACAAGCTCAATAATATAATTTGTATTTTATGGTTTTGTGGTATTTGACTTGAAATAATATCTTAATGAGTTGTTTTTATCATACAGTTAATCCATACATTTTATAGCAGGAAACAAATATCGTTTATGAGCCAATTATTTTTACAATTCAATTTTTAATATAGGGATCGAAACCGGTTTTTATTTTAATCTCGAAATATTATATTATTTATATTTTTTGATCTGACTTTTTTACAAATTTTCAGTGCTAATATGAGGTTTGCGGTACAAACTACAAACAATGTTTTGGAGCTGATCTATGAGCTTTTTCGGTAAAGATTTATATAAAACAAGGTTTTTTAGAACTGTTAGGGTTTTCATCATCATCATCATCATTTCAGCCGAAAGACGTCCACTGCTGGACATAGGCCTCCCCCAAATATTTCCACAATGACCGGTCCTGCGCCACCCGCATCCAGCGGACTCCTGCGACCTTCACCAGGTCATCAGTCCACCTTGCGGGGGGCCTACCCACGCTGCGCCTTCCGGTACGCGGTCGCCACTCGAGAACCTTTCCGCCCCAACGGCCGTCGGTTCTACGTGCAATGTGCCCCGCCCACTGCCACTTAAGTTTAGCGATTCGGAGAGACATACCGGTCCTCGACGCTACACTAGTGTTCGACATGGCCATTTTATGTCAAAGTGACTCGGTAGTTTCTATAATAAAAAAATCTTCGTTGTTCAAATTTAACCTAAATAACTTTGATATAAAGGCTCATGTCGAATACCAGTGCAGCGTCGAGCACTGGTACGTCTACGAAGTATGTAAAGTGCATATCACGTTGAAATTTTTCACACATCAATTGCATACAGGCTGTAAAGGAAGTGATCTGTAGGGATTTATCAGTATCGGGCATTAGGAAAAATTAGTTTTTTTATTGCTCGAGAACATTTTGTTTCTTCTTCCTAATCAGAACGCGATAATTATAGTTAGTCTATTTTCAGCTGAGCCCTTACGGATTAGCGTACAACAAAACAGAATATTCAACAATGGCATTATCTGTCTACGAGGCGCCCGCGCCGAATATGCAAACAAATGGAACTGCACTGTACTAAGTGTTTTGCCAATATCAACTATTCCTTAACAAAAAAGATTAAAATTCATTTTTTCTTACGCACGTGCCATATTTCTCTCAGGTAAATCCTAGGGACCACCTTGCTAAATATGTTGTTTTCTCAATTAGTTCATATTGAATCTTATTGCCATAACCATAGAGTCGTTCAAGAAACGCTTAACGTGACCGAACCTTTCTTATGCAGGCAGTAGCACTTGCGGTTTGCGAACAATAAACAAAAGCGATTTGGTAGAGGTTCAGCTTAAAAGGGAAATACACTTTTAAACGGATCACCAGCATTTCTGTTACACTATGCAGAAAAGCAACCGCGGGCATAATAATTCCATCATACAAAGGAGTGGGTCGTCCTTTGTTTGTGATGGGCAATTAGCGGCGCAGGAGTGAATCACGGCTCAGAATAGCCGGCTAAATATATCCTCCACAAAGACGGCTTTTGGAACGCACGTGGCCGGCCCATAAACAGATATAAAATTCACTAACTACTAGAGTACTTATGATGCGTGTTCATCGGGGTAGATAAGTTTTGTTTTGAGTTTTGTTTTGTTTTGTGTTAATATGTTTGGTTAATTATTCAGTTCAGCATTTTATTTTTTATTCAAAAAATTAACACAGCATTACATATGTAGTGGGGCCTTTTTTTCAAACTTGTGCCCCCTTTTCCTCCCTTTTTAATGTGGTTTTTAGAGCTCTTACGATCAAAAAAAGTGTTTCAAAAATGTATGGAAATTTTGGGCCTTTTTTCTTCTATGATCGTAATAGCTCGTTTAAAAAAGTAGGGGGGAATCAACTCCTAAAAAAATGGTCCGGTGAATAATGGACAAATTTATCTTTCTTTAGGTATCTCGACATGCCCATTTAGACGGTACAAGAACATGTTTGGGATTTTACAATACATTGAGTGTCGGTCGGCTAGTCGAGAATGCAAGATAAATATGAAGTACATACTTTGACAAAATTCGATCAGAATACATAATTGATTGTACTAGCTAATAAGAAAAACATTGCTAGAAGCCTAGAAGTGACCGGTTTCTGTCGCTACTGACAATGCATGTAATAAAATAAACATTCGAACTCATTTATTGCAGCACACTTAATATAGGTATGTGAATACTTTGCTACAATGTTACAAGGAAATACAATAACACAACTATTTTTAGCTTTTGCAAAATAACAGCAGATAAAACAAGGAAAATGCTAAGTTATTTTCGCACCTGCCATGTACTGTACGCGGTAAATATAGTTGAATGTGCAAGTTGAATGTGCTATTACACGTGCCATGCACTTAACTACTTGTTTATTTACATCCATAGCTGAGGCATTCGAATACGAACGGTCTATAGAAATACTTGAATGTTCGCGGTTTCCTGTAAAAATGCAGAAACAAATGAATTCGAAATGGATTCATTTGAATAACGAATACGCAACTTTGTGTTTCAAGGACCGATTTGGATATACCGGGTGTTGCCTAATAATTAATCGCAGGTAGTACCTACGCCTCAAACCTAACAAATTTTGTTCAACAACTTAAAAAAAAATCATACAAACTAAATAGTATTTTCAATGTACGTTAACATCAGCCTAATTGCCGTCTCTTGTCATAGTTCAAAAGTGACCAAAATTCGCAGTACATTGCGTCTTCTAAAAAACTTTAAAGTGTAATAAAAATCAAAAGTATCAAAACACGTTTTTTTTAAAGTCGCTGAACAAACGTTATTCAGTTTGGCGAGGACTACCTAAGAATTGAATTTATTGCTACTAATATTGTCTTCTGTTACCGCGATTGTTACTTATTGAAATTAAACACTTTAAAATGTTTACGTTTCGAGCCCTTTACAGCATGATGACATCATCTTAACCCTGTGAAAACGAGTGCCGTAAAGGGCTCGAATCGTAAGGTCACGGTGTTAATAAACGCGATTAATCCGTTCTAAAGTGTTTAGTTTTATTGCTACTGTTACAGGCAACACTCGCTAGGTTTGTTTGAAATAGATATGCCATTTATGATCGGATACAATTTTATGCGATAATACTAATCAATGCACGCGTTGTGTCGCGCTCGAGAGACACCTGTCACTTTCAAAGTGTTCTGATTAGACAAGGACAGGTGGCTAAAAAGCGCTTTAGGGTCGGCAACGCGCATGTAACACCCTGGAGTTGCGGGTGTCCAGAGGCTACGGTGACCGCTTACCATCAGGCGGGCCGTATGCTTGTTTGTCACCGTCATAAGGAGATAGTGACTGAAATGGAACGCCTCATGCGGCGTTACCTCGGTAGTGTGTTCTCGAGATTTAGAATGAAGTAGCCATACAAGGCACCTTAAGTTCCAAATTCGTGGTAAGCCCACAAGACAATAAAAAAAGACAATTGACACAAGTCTCAAGAAACTAGTGCATTATTTAAAAATAGAACACTGCACCCTCGCGTTTCACTTGTTCCCAACTTGCTACCCCTTCAGTTTTTGTGGGCCCGCCGCGAATAGCCCCCCGGCCGGGCTATAAGCGGCGCATTCCGCACTATTTATAGCCGCCTAAATCGGGAGCCGCCACTTGCTCCATTGCAAAGCATAAACAAATGACGGTCTAGCATTGCTTGTTCACTTGTTATTATCTTGTTGTGCCTTTAAAATTGTCATGTCTTTCAAGTACGAGTAATAAGTAGTAAAAACTCTTTATTGTAGTCACCTTCGAGAATAATCTTCCACTACGAAGGCTGCAGAATTATCTGTCAGAATGTTACTTATACCGCCATATATTTTTGCGGCGTTCAGATTGGAAGAATAGTCTAGCGATGTAACGAATATTCGCAGAAATCATTGATGCGATTATTGCGAATATTTTAAATTATATATTTCATGCATTTTTTCATCAGACAAACTACAAAAGTGCTAGTTATAGCAGAAATGTCAGTAGCTGTCACTGCAATATACTTTTCAGCCCTCCGGCCGGTAAGCGCCACTTTACGCAAAACTAAATTGCCGCCTGCCGGCTCCGTCGGGCTGAAAAATAGTATACAAACCTCGGCAGTTTAATGGGAAAGCCTCGGATCACATGTTAGTAGACCTCGGCTTCGCCTCGGCCGATAATTACATGGAATCCGAGACATTTCCCACTTAAACGGCCTTGGTATGCTTTCCATTACGTCTATGTAATATTTTTGCATTCTTAACTAAATGTTGTGTATAATATGATGGAGAAATGTGGGGAAAATCGATATTCCCATTCGCGAATATTATTAGCAAATATTCGTATACGCATTGGCGAATATTCCAAAAGCAATATTCGTAATACCGCTAGAAGATACTATTGCGGGTTGCACACATAGGATAAGCAAGTAGGTATATGATTTCACAGATTGTGCAAGCTATTTTAGCCTTTAGTATTGAACTTGTATCAAACAATAGTGATAAGTTGTTTCACTTATATTATTATTTTAATTAAGATCATTATTACAACCTAATGTTTTCTTCGACTCAATAGAGCGGCTGGTAATTCAGGGCAAAGTGGAGGGCAGCAGACCACGTGGCCGATCTCCAAGTCGATGGACAGATACTATAAAATCTGTCGCTGAGATTCCTGTGACAGACCGTGCAACCAATAGAAACCAATGGAGAAGATTCGCCAAAGCAGCCGTAAAGAAAGCGGACGACTCCCCATGACCACGACCACTCTGTCAAGAGTAAACGACTTAGAAGAGAAGAGAATGTTTTCTTACTACAATTGATTTTAAGCAACTATTCATAGCAATCTTAATCGGGAGCAGCGATACAATAGGTTTATTTGTAAATTATTGTATGTAGGTAATTATTATAACAAATAAGTAACACAGTCTACGTGCGCGCAGTTGGTACCTAATTGAAGATTGTTGCAACGATAATTGCGTGTTAAGATTACAAGTAAAAAATGCCCCTTTAAGATTAATCGTTTTTTTTTATAATTTTGTGTTTCGTAATCTCGCAAAAGATAAGCAAATATAATGTTTTAGAAGTCGAAAACTTTAATCAGAAATAAACTTTACTGGCGTGTTATTTTTGAACGTCTGTTAAATCTAAAATGCCATTGCCGATTTGCCCTATGTTTATGTTTCCTACAAAACAAGCACTAAAGAGCAGTTTTCTCAGTTTTACCATTAATCAAAATTAATTATTAACACCAGCATAAGGGAATGCAACAGTTAACCGATTTTGTATGAAAAACCGCGGTCCCATACAAAAAATAACCGATTGTATTGCCTAATCATTATGTACCAAAAGGTACAAATTTGACCCAGCATTTATGGTGTATTGACTTTCAGAGAGGCTTTAGGCGAATACGCGAAGACTATAATGACCCCTAAACATAACATAACTCACAAGTCGATTTTTTTTAAATTACCTATTAGAGTACACTTTAGACTAATCGAGAAAAATAATGTCTAACTGTTTTAGATAAAGCTTTGGGTAAAATATAGGTATTTGTTACCGACGCGTGTAAAATCAAGGAAAGATTACGCAAGTCATATTTTCTATCTTTATATTATTGGATTAAACTATTTGAATGTCACCTGTCATTTTATAACAAATTTGTCAAAAGCTTTCTTGAAGCGAGAAAAACCTACATATTTTCTCCAAAAAAATACTTAAGTACATCTAAGTACCTGAAATGTGTTAAAAAATTATGTAGATAACGAATAGGTTCCATGTCTAACGTATTCATCAATAGTTTCAATCTATATGAAGAATTCAACTTTTAAGGTCTTCTGTTAACTTCAATAAAAATCTAGAAATTTTCAAGTTGGTACATTTTGTTCATTAGTATTATAGAAATGCATACACCGAAATTATAAGAAATACATCAATAGCTCTAAATTTTATGATCTTATCAGTTCGCATCATAATTCGAACTCGAAGAGATTTGAGCGGGATAGTCTATCGCGCTACGGCCCGTGCTGTGTGACCAATCACATCACGATTACGCAACGCGTTTCTTACATTTCGTTTGTGCTACGTATTAAATTATGATCTGTAATGTAAATATTAATTTGTTAATTTTAAATTGTAATCCATATTGGTACCTAAAGCAAAATTGTTTTCTTCTTTAAATAAAATATTAAATGCACGCGTAGTATAAAATTATTTATTCAAATACTGTTTAATCACTATTTCTAAAGAAACCTCATTTAGACCGATATCAGACAGACGATGTGCCCTTTCAAAGGGTACGCAGTGAAAGACTTAGATTTTTTTAAAACATAGGAGTCGTAAAAGACTTCGATTTTATTTTGACAAAAAGTGAGATATTCATAAGTAAATTTAAAAAACTTAGTTTTTCTACCAGAAGTAACTACTTGGTCAAATTTTCGATGGTTGTTGTGCTATAATGACACTTACTTTATACGGAGGAATCGTGTAGAACACGCTAAAATAAGCATGATTTGTACGGACAGTTTTTATCTAAAATCAAAAATGGCCGACTTATTTGACCCCAAAGATGAACAATTTTAGATCTCAGTAAAATTTTCGATGGTTGTTGTGCTATGATGACACCTACTTTTTATGTTAGTATCGTGTAGAGCACGCTAAAATAAGCATGTTTTGTATGGACAGCTTTTTTCTAAAACAAAAAATGGCCAACTTATTTGACCCCAAAGATGAACAATTTTAGATAAGTAAAATTTTCGATGGTTGTTGTGCTATGATGACACCTACTTTTTATGTTAGTATCGTATAGAACACGCTAAAATAAGCATGTTTTGTATGGACAGTTTTTTTCTAAAATAAAAAATGGCCGACTTATTTGACCCCAAAGATGAACAATTTTAGATAAGTAAAATTTTCGATGGTTGTTGTGCTATGATGACACCTACTTTTTATGTTAGTATCGTATAGAACACGCTAAAATAAGCATGTTTTGTATGGAAAGTTTTTTTCTAAAATAAAAAATGGCCGACTTATTTGACCCCAAAGATGAACCATTTTAGATCTTAGTAAAATTTTCGATGGTTGTTGTGCTATAATGACACCTACTTTTTATGTTAGTATCGTATAGAACACGCTAAAATAAGCATGTTTTGTATGGACAGTTTTTTTTCTAAAATAAAAAATGGCCAACTTATTTGACCCCAAAGATGAACAATTTTAGATCTTAGTAAAATTTTGCGATGGTTGTTGTGCTATGATGACACCTATTTTTTATGTTAGTATCGTGTAGAACACGCTAAAATAAGCATGTTTTGTATGAACATTTTTTTCTAAAATCAAAAATGGCTGACTTATTTGACCTGAAAGATAAACAATTTTAATTCAAAGATTCAAAGTATTTATTTGCATCGAACACAGTATAGTGGGTCTTACAGTTAGAATGGTTAAGTCCAGTGCATTCAACCTGCATGCAGGCGTGCAAATATTTCGAATAGCGTTCAGTATTTACAGTACTATATACCTATATACCTATAACCTTTTATGTGTTAATAATTATATCTAAAATTATAAAAAATATGTCAAGATAGATAAAAATGCATGAAACTATGTGTAAATTATGAACAAAACCCAAAAATAAAAATAAAAAACAAAAAACAATTGTGGTAGGTAATGAATGCAAATGTCAATAAAAATTCAATATTAATAATAATTAAAATAAATATGTCAGCTATATTCTAAATATTCTTTAACACTGTAGATACAATGGTCTCAGCAATGGTCTAAAAGCCAAGAAGTCAATTTATTCTTAAATATATTGCCTTGCAGGAATTTTATGTCAACAGGTAATTTATTATAAATAATTATACACATATTTAAAGCATTCTTATCATAAATCATTTTATGAGCACGTGGCTTGTATAATAAATCCATAATGTTTTCATTTCATTTATTAATTGCTTTGTGTGTTTTGTCGGGTCTGTCTGTTATTCATAATTGCACCTCGCGTTTTGAATGAAGTTTGGTGGTTGTTTACAAAAATACATATATCCCTTATGTACAAACACGGTAATGGCAAAATATGCCATTGTTTAAATAGGGGGACACATGGTGTTTGGTGGTTTAGGTCTTGCACCCGGCAGGAGCAGCTCCCGCCTTAGTCTACGATGGTTTTTTTTATCCGTCCAAATAAGATAACTTCACAGCTGGCTGTTGGTTGTCACTTTAGACAGCGAGCGAGCAAATCCTCCGGGGCAGAACCGACACGGATTTGGTTAGGTTAGAAGACTAAGGCGAGAGCTTCGCTTCCCTTATTAAAAATTAATAACCTGGAAGTCTAAGGCGGGAGCAAAGCTCTGCCCGGGAAGGTCTTGCTCGCTCGCTGTCAAAATCATACCATCAAAAATATTACCAAGACATAAAACTGCTTATCTTTTGGGTCAAATCAGTCGGTCATTTTTTATTTTAGAAAGAAACTGTCCTTACAAAACATGCTTATTTTAGCGTGTTCTACAAGATTCTACCATAAAATGTAGGTGTCATCATAGCACGATACCCATCGTTGTTTTTTTTTGTAATAGCCTGTTTTTGTGTCCCACTGCTGGGCAAAGGCCTCCCCTCTCCTTATCCAATCCTCCCTGTGCTGGGCAAGATCCCACCAATACCGCTGAAACGCATCCAAGTCGTCCCGCCATCTCTTTCTCGGTCTGCCTCTGCCACGACTATACCGGGGATGCCAGCTAGAAAATTTGACTGTCGTAAAATATCTTCTATCTTTCGAGTCAAATAAGGTAGACTGGGGACGATTAAAACAATTTGCCTTCAACCGTCTGTGACCGTCATATTTTTATGAGTTGAAAGATGTCCGCACAAAAACTTCATGGTTAGTTATCTGGTTCCTAAATAAAATATATTTGGATGGTCTATAATGCATAGTTTTTGACAATGACGTAATAAAGAAAATAGGGCAGTGTGGTTCAATTGACCCCACATGACTGTCAATTGAAACACTATCTGAGATCAATTGAAACACTCAAATATCTTCGGCACAATTAAAGTACTTATATTTGTTTTTATCTTTTTCATAACTTCCTCTGCATACAATGAGCTCATCAGAAGTTCGCAAGCATTACATAAACATTTCTCAATTTATGAGCATCTGAAAAAAAAACGATAAAAATACTTGAACAAAAAAATATAGCTCTTTTAGTCTTCTTTGTCGCTGCTACATTATACAGTTACCTTAAACAAAGTAATTTTAATGCAATTATAAGATATAACTTTAAAGAATCGCAGAAATAAGCATAATTATGTTTCATACAAAAGTGCTTGTTTCACCTATAACAATGTTTCAATCATAATCATTCCCACACAATACGAGACAACGAGTGATGCAGACATCGGGATGTAATATTCAGTAATAGACGCCATAAAGTATTATATTATACTTCTAGCTTAAAATAATCAGTTTAAATTGTTTTATTATGTATACTTAAACATGTATACCAAATAAAAAAAAATGTTCCGTAACTCTGATTTGAATTTTAGTAGTAGGCGACCTCGTTAATCAGTTGTTGCTAAAATGTATTAATATGCTTGACATATGTGTTATTATATGTCATAAATATCAAATCAACATATAAAACATTCTGTAACAAGTGTTGCTATATGGCGATATACCAAAATAAAATAACATATTATGTTTTTTATGTGACATAAAACAGAGTAGTTGTGCTCACCGCATCAAAATCAGTTTAGCCGAACGCGAGATAATCGTGTACAAAACAAACATAAATACAAACATACGGGTCAAACTGAGAACCTCCTTTTTATGAAGTCACATATTCTCAAAAAATCAGTATAAAAAACATCGAATATCTATAATTTAACAACTAGGTCAATAACTACACAAGTGAATAATATTGTCTTCTCCTACCGCGATTTTATTCATTGAAATTAAACACTGAAGAGAAGAGAAGAACGGATTAATCGCGTTTATTAACACTACGATCCTACGTTACGAATACAAGTGAATTTGAAAAATGAAAGAACAAACTTGTGCATCGAATACAGAATCTTATATTATATTATATTCTTATATTATTTATTATTTTTTTCGATATTTGTTCCTGAGTCATGGATGTTTTCTATGTATTTATGTATTTGTATATTATATATATCGTTGTCTGAGTACCCGTAACACAAGCCTTATTGAGCTTACTGCGGGACTTAGTCAATTTGTGTAAGTATGTCCTGTAATATTTATTTATTTATTATTTATTTATATTTCGAAGTTGGTTACTTTTGGGGACGATTAAAACGCGAGGACGATTGAAACGTTTCAATTTGTTTCTGTCGTCCACACACCACATTTTTCAGTTCAAAGTCAAATAAAAAGACTCGAACGCTGATCAACGGCTGTTAAAAACATTCGTTTATTCTTAAATATAACACCTACATAATTTAATTCGTCAAAATACAAAAGTGAACGAAGTTATAAGAAAATATACGAAAACACAAATACTTATTTTACACCGCGTAAACCTGTTTTGGCTCGTGGATACTCCCGTAACGCACCGGCGCTCGAGTGGTACTGGCCAAGTATTCAAACATGGCTGGCCATGTTTTCAGAGTGATGCGTCAGACGCGTAGGTATTATAGTTTTCGAAAAATTTGAATAGTTTCAATTATAACGTGTTTCAATTGTCCCCTTTCTACCCTAAATCGGCCATTTTTGATTTTAGAAAAAAAAACTTCAAACAAAACATGCTTATTTTAGCGTGTTCTACACGATACTAACATAAAAAGTAGGTGTTATTATAGCAAACCAACCATAGAAAATTTAACTAAGATCTAAAATTGTTCATCTTTGGGGTCAAATAAGTCGGCCATTTTTTATTTTAGAAAAAAAAGTGTCCATACAAAACATGCTTATTTTAGCGTGCTCTACGCGATACTAACATAAAAAGTAGGTGTCATCATAGCACAACAACCATCGAAAATTTTACTAAGATCTAAAACTGTTCATCTTTGGGGTCAAATAAGTCGGCACTTTTTTATTTTAGAAAAAAACTGTCCATACAAAACATGCTTATTTTAGCGTGTTCTACACGATACTAACATAAAAAGTAGGTGTTATCATAGCACACCAACCATCGAAAATTTAACTAAGATCTAAAATGGTTCATCTTTGGGGTCAAATAAGTCGGCCATTTTTTATTTTAGAAAAAAACTGTCCATACAAAACATGCTTATTTTAGCGTGTTCTATACGATACTAACATAAAAAGTAGGTGTCATCATAGCACAACAACCATCGAAAATTTGACTAAGTCCAGCGCACTAATTCTGGTAAAAAACTAAGTTTTTTTTAAATTTACCTATGTATGAATATCGCCCTTTTCGTCATAAAATCTTTCGTCATAAAGTCTTTTACGACTCCATGGTTTTTGCACTTTCGGCAAAAAAACAAGTATTTTTCACTGACATCGACCCAGACTTTATCACACGACATTGACATTTTGATTTTACTATCTTGCGTAAACACTCAGTTGTAGTCATAATATCGACATCATTGTTATGTTATTTGTTGTTATTGACAGACAAGTGAGACAAGGTTAGTTAGTTATGCTGCGCGTTTTCCGCAACTCGACATCTAATGTGCCTTTTTTGCGTGATAACGAGGTAGCCCTATTCTAACCATCCTAGCTCCTCCACGAAACCTAGCATCTTTTTTAGGTTGCTAATTTGCTTCCTTTAGTGTTGTTGGAGTTCAGTGTTCAGTGTGAGACAAGGTGCAAATACAACATTGAGTTATACTATATAGTTATATAATCTATGCCGGGATCAACATCGCGACTAAACGTCGAAAGCGCCGTGCAAATTGCGGCGCTTACGACAATGCAGAAGCGGAACATTGCATCTCGTGACCTAAACGTGTAAGCGCCGTGAAAATAGCGGCGTTTACGATGTTTTGGTCGCGTGGTTGACGCCCCTACTAAGTTCGCAAGTTGTGACACATTCCTTGTTTGCCTACGGCTCCTCTATACGAAGTAGTATAACTCAATGAAATACAACGACCTACCGATGTAGTCGTACCAATTCACCGAGAGGCAAAGGCGCCTGGCGCGCCGGCTGTGATTGGTCAAACCGCCCCCGTTCCGCGCGAAACACACGCGATATTAATTCCCGCGCGTAGCTTCGAGCATTTGAATTACGCCTAGAATTGATAAGATAATAAAAGTTGAATCTTTCGATGAAATCCTTAGTATTTCCGTATACATACTATTTAAATGATATTGAACTAATGACCTTGACTTGAAAATTATGAGATTTATATTATGGCAAGGAGATTTTTTTTTAAATTCTAGTGCCTATATAAATTTAAGCTATTGATGAATGTGTTAGAAATGGGCTCTAATAGTTACCTTTGATAATATTAAATGCATTTCAGTTACCATAAAGCACTTGCGTAATGTTTTCGAGGAGTAATATTTTTTTTTAAGTTTTTATATTATATTGAAATAAGCTCTTGTCAAATATGTTATTAAATGATAGGCGACGTTCAAATAGTTAAATACGATTATCTGATGAAAAAAATTTCTTCTTGTTTATTTTTTCCTAAGATTTAAAAGGTTGGTAACGAATTTTTTTTAAATTCCTAAAGCAATATCAAAATCTGTTATCTTTTTTTTTTACGCCTTGTTCTAAGAGTATTCTAACCGTCGACAAATAAAATCGCTCTTGGGAGTTGTAAAATTTTATTTCCTTTACGTACCGTACTACTTGGTTGGCTAACAGTCTTGTGCGGTCTTCTTACTGTTTACGTATTGAATGTGTGAAAGCAAGCATCAATAATCAAGAACCCTATAAATATCATATAAACTGCCTACTAAGAATATTACACACAATTTCCAACCACGCTCCTTTAGGCTTTAATTTTAGCCGCGGCAGGCCATGCATAATGCATGGAAATAACCGGAGACCTGTTAGGCTAAAAATACACGGACAAAGAGTTTTGCTGGAGCCGGGGGCCCGAATAGGCAGCCAATAATAACTGGTCGATACTTTCTCGGGCTATTCTTGGTGGCGACTATTTCAGGCCTTTTGTTCGAGCTTTGTCTTGTTTGGTAAAGGAGTTACCACATATAACACTTATACTTTCGCGTTTTATACACATTAACTACGAGTATTAGCAGTCAAGCCGAGACCACGACACATGAAACTTTGTAGAAACGTCGGTAAATTAAAGTAAATGAACTAAATTCGCGATAAACCCGTTATATTTTCATAATAATGAGTTACCACATGCATCGTTGAAGGGATTTATAAAAGCGCCATCTATTTGGTCGTATGAAAACTAAAATGAAGATCATGGACAGCGGTCATTGCATATGGAAGAGCACTGCTTATCTAGAGTTTTGATTGGTTTTAGTATTTTTAGTCGTTTCCATATTGTAGATTAATACTATTGTTTGACAACGATATGTTCTCATTCATGCATAGTCAGAAAAAGTGATACTGTATTTTTCTTACATTTACAAAAAGGGATGCATATAGTTTTTTTTTAATCCACCGTTAGAATTTGTTTGTCAGACTTTGTATATTATACTAAAAATCCATTTTTTATTATCATGTCAGACTACACCTACATTACCTTTCTCGGTTAGCAACGGATTCTCTCGGAACTCGACGCAATTGGATTTGTTAGCATGTGATCCGAAAAGTTCCGTAAAAATGAGTTTAGGATTTCGTCACAATATACACGCGTACTATTGTCAGCTGGCGCTGCCGCTGCCTGAAATGAAACGAACGGTCAGATTTGAACCGCCACGTATAGCGACGACAAGTGTGGTGACTCCCTAATCAATGGAGACGTCGGAGACAAAGACCGTTGGAAATAGCCGACAATGTGTTCGAATGGCGATGACATCAGCCTCGGTAATTACATGTACAATATTCATCTTAACGTAATTTTCATTCTTGTTATTCTTTGCTCTCCTCGCTTTACAACGATCGGGTTAAACTAAAGCTATTTTTAGTACGTTTTGCATGGGGTCAGAATAAATAGATTAGATACGTTACTCCGAGATAAAGAATACTGTTACATGAGTCGCAAGTCAGACCCCATATGGAATATTGTTGTCACCTTTGGGCAGGAGCGCCTGGATACCAGCTTGGACCCTTTGACTCGGTCCAGAGGCGCGCTGTACGAATTGTCGACGATCCCAAACTCACAGTCGGTATTGAACCCTTAAGTCTTAGGAGAGACTTTGCCTTCTTATGTGTTCTGTCGCCTATACAAAGGTCTAAAAACTAAAAAACTTGCGCGACAGAGCGTATAAGGCTGAAGAAAATGGCATGCAAAATTGCATAAGCATATAAAAACCGCCTGACGTACGGCAATCTCTGATGTTGATAATTATAAATAGACCTCCAGATTCAAATATGTTATAAGTGTTCTGAATTAAACTCCCTCCTTCTATCTCTCAACACTGTAATACCAATGTCAGAGTCAGACCAATCCTCTCAAAATCATCCAATGGGTCTTCAGCCGACATAAGGGACGTAGATCAGAGCCACGAAAATGTTCACTGTTTGTACTGTCAATGTTGCACGCTCTGCCATCGTCAAACCTTGGCACGCTCCTAGATAATGACTCTCTACGTATAGGAGTAGCCCTGAGACTTGGTTGTGCGGTGTGCGAACCTCACCTGTGTGTCTGTGGCGCTGCAGTGGAAGCAAACGGACATCATGGTCTGAGCTGCGTGCGGTGTGCTGGTAGGCTTTCCAGGCACCACTCGATCAACGAAATAATTCGTCGTGCGATGGTGTCATCCAACTTGCCCTGTGTGTTGGAGCCTCAGGGTCTAAACAGAACGGACGGCAAGAGACCAGACGGTTTGACACTGGTTCCTTGGGCAAGGGGTAGGAGTTTAATCTGGGATGCAACGTGCGTAAGCACATTCGCACCCTCACACCTTGCCCAGACAGTTCGAAAAGCTGGAGCTGCTGCTGAAAACGCAGCAAAGCTAAAGCACAACAAATATTCGAACTTGGAACCAGTGTATGACTTTGTTGCGGTTGCGGTGGAAACGGGTGGACCCTGGTGCTCCGAGGCCAAACGTTTTATAAATATTTTAGGTAAACGCATCAGAGAGAGAGGTGGCGATGCCCGGTCTGGCTCGTACCTGGTCCAGCAAATATCGTTGGCGATACAGCGAGGCAACGCCGCCAGCATATTTGGCACATTCGCGCCGGGTACTGTCGCTCCGGGCATTAGTAGTTAAATGTATTTTAGATTAATTTTAATGTCATCTTCTTATATTTATGTTAGTTTATTTTCTGGTTTTACCTGTACTATGTTAATATGATTGCGTTATATGCATCTACAATAAACACAAATAGTTAACAATAGTTTGATCGTGCGCCACGTGGGAGTCCTTGATCGGAGGAAAGCGCCGGGAATACGAACGCCAACGGTTTTTACGGCCTCCGAAATAGCGCGCCCGACTTAGAATGTACGTGGAACGAACGTGCGGCTGCGGGGAGCGGGCGGGCCCGCTGCGATCGCTGCTGCGGTTATGCTGGTTACTCTACGATAATGATAAAGGTTATGGTTTATGCAGTTCACGGTGCAACAAAGCGTAGCCCACACATGCCGGGAAAATCACCCAAACATTTTCAATTAATTTGTCTGTATGTCTATCATTTTTGTTGAGGTTTGGGATGCTTATTTTGCTCGAAAGAGCCGAATTTATCCTACTATAGCCGGGAGATTAGCGCTGACTTCCGGGTCAGCATTATGCTGCGGCAAGCCCGTTTCGTGGTAAACTTAGTCTTTTGTGTTTCAAACTTAATGTTTACCATGAACAAATGATTTATTTGTATATACGAGTACAAGCGAAGGGAAATAGCAGACTTAATTTATATTTTAAACAACAATGTCGACTATACGGAATTGCTTACCCAACTTTCTCTCAATACTCCAACCATGTTAAAAAGACACTACCCTCCTCTCGATATATCCTTTTCGTCGCGTAACTATAGGAATAATAGTTTTATAATGCGTGCTGGCAGAAGCCTTAATAATACAGTGAGAGAGCTGGACATTGATATCTTCAACAGTAGCATCCCAGCAGTAAGGTGTACCTAAGATGACAGACCGATTATTTAAGTGAGCGTGCTTTGATAGCTTTAATAGGATTAGTATCTTATAAACAGGATTAGTAGCAATCATTTTGTTGGACAGTGTATTAGTTGAGTTAGTTTTGGTATAATGAGCTTGATACTTGAAACCACAAGTGGTTGTGCAATGTGCGAGCACCGCCGTATTTATTTGTATAATATGGTACTACCGGTGGGAACCTGTAATTGGCTTTCCGTTTACTACATATAAGTCAATGTATTATTTGTAGCTGTTGGTTCTCCTAATAATAAATATCAATTTTCTTCAGTGCCCGTCCTTAGCTTATTGAATAAGCCAAATTAATACACCACCTGTAGATTCTTAAGTTGTTTTTATCTTGTCAACCTGCCTCAAGAACCTATTAGTTACTCTGTATATAAATCTATTCATAGCATTCTTTAAAGTCAAACCGCTTCATTAGCATCACTCATAAATTATAATATAATCATAATTAACCACTCACCAGCGGATCAAGCATGCAAATACAATAATTTATGAGTAGTATATGTAAATGCGGAACTGTGTTTCCGAAGCCCGGCGCTCACTCGTGGCCATTATCACTTTTCATAGGCGATTATTTTTATACCGCATACTTCTAGTTAGTTTCATCGGTGATTATTTGCATTGAAGTGCGAAAATCTATACTTAATTTTAAGATAAGTATATTTAAGGTCCGACCGAGATCTCGGTCTCGGTCTCGGCAGTCTCGGCCAAAATTCGAGCCGAGATCTCGGTCTCGGCTCTCGGCCAAAAAGGGCCGAGATTCTCGGCGTTGGCCGAACCATCCATCTTGACACTTTTTGCGATTTTGGTGGGTATTTTAAGCAATTATAGTTTACCGTGTTATCGTACGTAATGCAAGTTATAACTTTTTTCTCAAGCTTTGACTGTAAATGTTGTGTTTTAGTGATGGCTATATTAAATAACAGTTAAATTCTTGACTATTGCATGTTTTTGTGGAAAATGCGCGTTTTTCGTATTTAATATAAAATCTCGGTCTCGGCCGAGAACTCAATTTAATCTCTCTCGGTTAACTGTATATTATCTACATTCATGCAGATAAAAAGTTTGATGTTTTGAAGTTTGTTCTTGTTGTTTGTGCAAAGCTCCACGGTCTAAAGTTATTTAATTAGCTGGCCATATACGTTCGTCATATCCGCCGGATCTGCTAATAAGAATAAGAAGAATAAGAATAAGAATATTTATTTCAGACCAGGTCCATATACATTCTATACGTTTTAATTATAATACCTAATAAATATATTAGAAATTAGTCTGGCGGATGCCCGGTGGACATACACAATGGAAATGTGACTGATTGCCCGATATACGAGTATGGCCGGCAATTAGATGACATCAAGTTTGCAGCAACTAGTTTTGTGTGTTGTGAGTTTGAAGACTTTACGCCAAACATAAATTTTCGTTATTTATTTATTTCAGTTTTTTTTGGTCAATTAAAAAAATTGCGTTCTCTACTCAAAGTGGGTGAGCAAACTTTTAAGATTTGAGACTGGGATAGTTCAGTCAGTGTTATTTTTACAGTTTTGGGATAACAAAGTAGAACATTTCGAAGCCAACTTAAAGATGTAGTGCATAATGAGTTTCCCTCGTGTATTTTCACAAAGGTGATTGAGGGCGATTTTCTTTTTTGTTTTAAATTGGAAATTTTTATTTGTTTTCTATTCAGAATCGCGAGCTCTTTCAATCCTAGTAAGAGAAAATTTTTTCCCATGTTTCGTTTTCCATTTCGTCACAATTATTTCATAGATTAGTATGGCGGTAGCGCAATGGAAAGTTTGAAAAATGTATGGAAATTTTAGGATACTTTTTTTCTCCAACTAGGATAAAGTAGAATAGAGATATAAATTTCCAATGTTGAAACAAATTATTTTTCTACAACAAAAAATAAAAACGCCCTTGAAGTAGCATGACAAATACGAGCATTTTCGAGAAAAAACTAAAGAAAATTATGCACTACACCGGACCTTAAATACTCAATACTGTCCCATAAATAGCGGATCCTCCTTTTTCTTAAAGGGTCGGCAACGCGCATATAACACCCCTGGAGTTGCAGGCGTCCATAGGCTACGGTGACCGCTTACCATCAGGCGGGCCGTATGATTGTTTGTCACCGTCGTAGTATTAAAAAAAAATTTACAACCCAGCTAGTCCTAACCAAACAACCGTTCCAAATGGAGAACACTGCATATAGCGCGATCGAAATAGCGGACGCAGCGCGGCCACTGAAATAGAACTTGGAAATGGAGCCATTAAAAAATGGCTGAAAAAATGAGTATTTCTGGCGGAGGATGTGGCCTGGTGCAAGGAAAGAGTTATTAAACTGTGTGTTGATATTTAGACCAATGTTTTACGTACAGCCTTTGGTCGTAAAGTTACGAAATAGGTGAATTACGAATGATCAATGGCTATAACATATTTTGCTTTTTTAGACCAGCTCAAGTTTTTTTTTTATTAACTGTAGCAATAATGGAAATATATGTATTTATTCAATTTTCTGCTGTCTACCTATTAGGATTCTTACATTAAGCGCTATGGTACTAACAGATTCTAGCCCATCGTTTAAATGTACTAGGAGAAGTTAAGGTTTAAAATAAATCAAAGTTATCCCCAAGATTCTTTACAAGCGTTTAGTGCTTTAAAGTATTTTTATATTTTTTTTTAATACTACGACGGTGACAAACAAGCATACGGCCCGCCTGATGGTAAGCGGTCACCGTAGCCTATGGACGCCTGCAACTCCAGGGGTGTTACATGCGCGTTGCCGACCCTTTAAAAACTTTAACACTCCTTTTTTGAAGAACCCCATATTGTAGTCCTTATATATTGTATATTGCATGGGACAATCTTACACAAATCGACTTAGCCCCACGGTAAGCTCAATAAGGCTTGTGTTGTGGGTACTAGACGACGATATATATAAAAGATATTAATAGATAGATACATATAAATACTTAAATATATAGAAATCATCCATAACTCAGAAACAAATATTCGTGATAAACACACAAATAAATGTCCTGACCAGGGTTTGAACCCGGGACCTCCTGCTTCGTAGGCAGGGTCACTACCAACTAAGCTAGGAAGCCGTTAAAGGAAGTATGGTTGACTTGCCCAGGGTATACCAATGATGTTGGCTTTTGCGTATCGTTCTTGGATATGGCAAATGGCGGTCAAAAATTTGAGTTATGTCACTTATGTTATGTCACTAGTTGAAATTTGGAACCTTGTTAGATAACTGATTCGTAATATAATTACATAACAAAACACCAACGAAAAAAAGGGTAGGGCATATTTTGATTTAAAGTTCTTCATCTAATCAGTGAAAGTTTTCGGTTTAAGGTTTGATAATGTAAACCTATATTCATATTCATAACGGCCTCCTATAGGACTATAGCCCAGTTGGTAGTGACTCTGCCTACGGAGCAGGAGGTCTCGGGTCCGAAATCAGGGTATTTATTTGTGTGTTTATCACGAATATTTGTTCCTGAGTTATGGATGTTATTCATTGTATTTAAGTATGTATTTATACAGGCTGATTCATGAGTCGTGAGCAGGATTAACCCGACGATTTCAGTGATTGATAAGCTATTATTTCATACTAGACTTAACGAAATTAACGTTAAATTAAATTAATTAAAATCTCCTAATTATGAGGTAATGGTAATTGATACTTAATTGATAGTTAAGTATCAATTAATTCATAGTTACGAAATTAAATTAAATTAAACTTTAATTTCGTTAAGTCTAGTATGAAACAATAGCTTATCAACCACTGATATCCTGGAGTTAATCCTGTTTACGACTCATGAATCATTCTGTATAAATATTATACGTATCGTCTTCTAGTACCCACAACATAAGCCTTATTGAGCTTACTGTGGGACTAGGTTGATTTGTGTAGGATTTACCTATAATATTTAGAATTATTTAAATTTATATAGATCCATTCAACTTCTATTAGCTAATTTTTTGTTTGTCAGTTTGATATACAGTTTAATTAGAAACGGATACAGCATAACTTAGTCTATTTCATCAATAGGTCTAAAACTAAGTTTCTGATAGTTTATCTACCACCGTCACGTAGCAGGTTTGGCCTATATCGAAACAGTGAGCTTTGGTTTAGGCGCAGAAAATACATAGTAGAACATAAATCTATGACCCAGCATACACTATGAGATGCACTCCCACATGCCACCTGCAGTCGTCACAACATTACATCTGCCTTTGTACAGTTTCTACCAAGCCCGCGAAGTTGGGCGCGCGCCAGCGAGCGCATTAGCGGTGCACTTGCCGTGCTCGCGGTCGTATGGTTATCTTAGGATGGGTATACACTGGAGGTGTGTGAGTGGAGTCAGTGGAGCGTTGTCAGCGGAGCGCGAGATGCATTCAAAAATAGATTCCTGTAAGCATTTTTTTCATTCAAATTAAACTTTTTTTGACGTTAAAGTTTCGTATCAAATGTAAAGACGTTTAAATTTGAAATACATATTCATGTTCTCCATTGTGTTATAGTGCTATAAGTATTACAAAATTCGATTGGTGTTTTATATCATTTTCTTAGAACATAGTCAGTAGAACTAGAGATGTTTTAGTAGGTACATTTAAATAGTTCACGGACTAAAGGAAAAATATCCGCAATGCTCTACTTAGTATTTAGTCTGAATAAACTAAATGTAAAAGAACTCTCAGGTCACGTCCTCCGCTAGCCCATTAGTCGAAGCCATTCGTCAAGTCACTGCGATCCGTTCCACCTTGATGCTACCTATAGGTAATTAATTTAAATACTCGTTTGTATTGTACGTGCTTGATGGCTGCTTTGTGATATAGGGTTATGCTTGGGTTAGATGTGCGTGCAAAATTGGTCACTGTGACGCATGTTTTCTTATTATCATTCTTATTAGAGTCCAAATGGAACTCATTCGTCAAGTCACTGTGATTCGTTCCAACTCGGTGCGGTGGTACCTGTTTAATTTAAATACTCCTTTTACTGTACGTGCTTGATAAGTGATGACAAAAACTTTCGCGTTGAGGTTAAGCGTGGATTTCGTATGCGTAGGCTGTAATATCCTGGTAGCGATATACCTGATGCCTATTATAATATTATTATAAGCCTATTTAAGAATATAATATAGAAATTATTTATTCGATTCACAATAACAACTTTCTATTTACATCTTATACTACATATCAGCGAACCAAAATAGATATACCGATGACTAAGCTATTTAAAAGATATTTGTCGAGGCAACTTTTTATCTTCTTCTTCCTACCATTTTTTCCGGCTTACGCCACGTCTCTGGGAGCCTGGGGTCCGCAACAAATCCCAAGATTTGGCGAAGGCGCTTAGTTTTACTAAAGCGACTGTCTTCTGACCTTCCAACACAGATGCCTTATTTACCTTTATGATACCTATTTAATTTAAATAGTATTTTGTTATGTACGTGCCCGATAGCTGAAGGCAGGTAGTCAGTGTCTGGGTTAAGCTAGGTGTACGGGAATTCGATAGCTGCTGGGTTATAATTATAATAAATACAAAATAGCTGACCGTTCGTGTGAAAGATTTATTGACAACTGGTAACAAAAGAATATAAATCAAAAATAGTATCAAAAACCATAGACAAAAGAACATATAAAAAACCTAAAACCTATCCTCGACACTAGGTTTAGATGGGCGTCCGGTCACAGCGTCCCTACAGTGTATGCTATATTAGAAATATCCATGATTATAGTATAATTCCTTTTACAGCCTATGTTTGAAAAAAGGTTCCTTAATCTCCTTATTTTTTTTTTTTTTTTTTTTAATACTACGACGGTGACAAACAAGCATACGGCCCGCCTGATGGTAAGCGTATTTATATAGATAACTGATTATATCTGATTTCGGGCAGTGTAGCGGCAGCTTTAATAGCTCCACCGACAATCGCTCCGTCATGCAACTAGGTATGTTTCGAAAAATCACCGCAAAAACCGCTTCTTTCCGCGAATAAATTACACGCAGCACGTTTCGTGGCTCGCGTGAGTGTTCTATTTTTAAAACTCTCGGTAATTCGCGTTTTGTTTTCCCGTTTCACTCTGACCCGTGTCGGGATATAGTGGTGGGAGAGGGAGGGTGAGAGGGGCGGGGCGCGTCCTTCAGTTGTCGCGCCGAAGCCGGTGTTCTATTTTTAAACCCGCGGGGGGAGGGGGGCATTGTTGATGGATCAAATTGTACAGTATTGAATAAAAAAGTTTGCTTTACGTAAGCGTTGGCAGCCTTGTTTTAGGGTTGTTATTTTTTTAAACTGGCCTGTTTGTTCCACGATTGGATTGTTTTGTTGCGGTTGGCAGGTTTTTTCAACTCACTAGGTATAACAAGGAGTTATATCTTTGAGTTTAATAACTACCTATATGTATATAAATAGTCTAAAATACAAGGATAAATCATTATTAATTTTATACGAATCGTAAAAATGATCATTATTATTATTGGATTCCAATGTAAATGACGCAGGTTTAGGGAACTTAAAAATGCCAAGGACGTGAACAATTAGCATATATCTAATTTATTTATCAAACAAAATACATGGGTCTATAGAGCTTTAAAACATTAAATCACACATGATGATAAAACACGATATAATTAGCATAACGATAGGTATTTATATACGAAGTTATAATATAATACAAAAATATTCAATAAGTCATCGTCAAATAATTATCGTCATCTTACCAACACCGATTACATTTAGTGTTACACGTCATGATTATTGTTAATTTTAGATAGAACGAGGACTACCGCGAGTCGATTTTCCGCTAGGGGCGCTAGTGGAACGTGGGTCCTGCGGGAACATTGCAAACGTCACTTTGACAGTTCCCTCATGCTGACACAGGACCCACGCATGAGTGGCGCCGCCTGGTGAGCGACAATACGGTAGCTCCCATTCTACCAAAATCCGAATTTTGGGAGTGTGCAGAAACATCTGTCATTATTGTTGCAGAAATCACATAGTCCATAATAAGTCAAATCATATAATACTTAATATTTTTTGTCACATGCATTAACAAAACAAGCTGAGATTTTCAATTTACTTTGATATTAGTTTGATATACCCAGCATATCTCGCCAAGAAACAGTGATATAGGTACATATATATTGTTGTCTCGCTCGTACATCCGCATCGTATGCGTAGAAAGAACGCCAAAGTTCGAATAAGCCTCCAGTAACTCGTAGCGGCGTAGAACTCGTAGAATTAGCTACGCCGTAGCCCGTAGCGCGGCTACGCGCTGTTTACATCGACCATTTTTTATTGCAGAGTTATTTATAAATATACATCAAGTTTCTAACCAAACTGGCCTTCAATTCTATCGCATTAAACAATTTAAATCATATGATAAAACCAGTCGCAGGCCTACTCAATCAATATTAAAATTTTGATTACGTTCTTATCTGTGAAGGATTAAGAGTTTCAGATGTTGATAACGTTATCGGTCAGATACTGGAGCGTTTTGCGTAAGCATTAAATATTTCGTTGCAATAGAGTCGCTATTGGAACAAAATCGACCAAAATTGTGCGCTGTGAGTTAAAGGTAAAGTTCAGAGCTTTTTGAACAGTATGTGTCCGTAAAGTATATATTTTTACAAATTGCAATAAATATGCTATCTTGCTGTATTTTTCTTAGCTGAATTAATTATTTTTTAAAGTATATATATGTTTTAATGAAAAAAATATATATATACAAAACTATGTGTAGTTTTGTATTTAATATATATTATATTTACTATCAAAAATTAACTCTCCATATCTGTTTTATATGAAAATGATACCACATAACTCCTAGCAGGCTAAAATTATTAGTGAAAATATATTAAATAAACCATTCCGCTTGCACATTCACCCCCTCCCCCTCGCTCAGGGGGGGAAGCTATGGTCCAAATTTCACACACAATTTGTCCCGTTATCGACTATAGGTACTACTCGTATTGGATTAGG
The DNA here is from genome assembly GCA_949128165.1 of Lathronympha strigana. Taxonomy (NCBI): domain Eukaryota; kingdom Metazoa; phylum Arthropoda; class Insecta; order Lepidoptera; family Tortricidae; genus Lathronympha; species Lathronympha strigana. The sequence goes on from OX421912.1 coordinate 22,102,037, forward strand.
TAAGGTAATGGTATTATCTTGAGATACCATACAGATATAAAAGATATGGTAGTTTACGCCACAGTGATATACGAGTAATAAGGGCTTTTAAAATTCAAGGGTCGCTGTTACGAGAATTTTAAGAACCAATTATGAGCTGTTGCATACACTAGTTTTTCTACGACAACGAACAAAACGAAATCTTAATTGACGGCAGAATGTGGAATTTGTAGTATGCCAACTATACGAACATAACATTTTTTTCTCAATAGCGAGGAGCTGACGCTTTAAAAAAAAAAGATACTTATGGAGCGAACATGTCGAACAATTTTCGATTTAAAACACGAGTGACCCCGTTTAAACATATTTAATACTTAATTACCATATATTAATTGAAAATAGCTTAGCGCATATTAATGTCAAATCAGTCTAAATTCATATCACTTAGTGTCCTCAATAACTGGGTCAGCACCAAAAATATATTTATTAATACTTGAAATCCAGAATAAAATCCCTAATGGGCTCTATTTTTGCATATTTGTGAAATGGGAAGGCAATTTGCGATGCGGTTTGACGACGAACTGATAGCTTTATTCTTGTATAACCTAATTAGATCTTTTGACAGCTGTTGGCTTCTTATATGACATAGTTAATGTATTCCCAAATAGCACTCCAAATGGTTAAAATATATTTAAATGACATGTGGGGCCTTCCCGTGACCTCTCAACGCCATTCAGTTTAGGATTTAAACCGAGTCGCTCCCATACAACTGAGTACAGTTCAGAACCTAAACTGAATCGCTTTAAGCCGTCATGGTAAGACCCAGGCTTGTGTTATGAGCAGTAGACGACGATATATATAACGGATAGTATAACTCAGGATTTTTTAAAATATGAAAATATAAACTTATTTTTGAAAAAGTATAACTAAACTAAAACTAATATAAAACTAGATATTAACTATAATATAACTAAATAAAAAGTAAAATAAATCCACAACAGGCCCCTGCGGCATAGTACTGATTAGTACCGAGGACGCTGGCAGCATTTCCTCGCTGAATTGCCAAACTGATACGTTGAGCGAGGAAGCTGCCAGCTCTTGGGTCTCCTGTGGCATCCCTGAGTCTCTTCGATGGGTCTTTGAAGAGATTCATAGCGCTAGGGGCCCCCGGACCAAAGGTCTCGACGCCGAAAGGAACAAAATTATATTCGGCGCCGATACAACTATACTTAAATAAATATTCGTGATAAACAGACAACCCTGACCGGGATCCACCCGGGCGGGCCCTCTTTCAATTTCCATTCCATTTCGCGTTTTTTTTTCTTTATTTGAAGAAATTATTCTAACATTCTGAGAAATAGGCAAGTCCAGCATCCAGTTATATTGAACGACCCGAAAATAAAAAAAAACAACACACCTATAATAAGAAACTGGAAGATCCCTTTATAGGGACAAGTTCGCCTTCGTTTTTCTATCATTTTAACCTTTATTAACTGTAACCTATTTTGTGTACAGTAAAATGTTTACAATACATATTTACATACACGCATACCTTACACTCAGCGATGGTATGTTTGATTTATCCTCCCTTTATCGTTTATTGTAAAATAAGACCTTGATGAACGATGGACCTACAGACATCAGTAAATAATATACTTTGTACCTACCCATTGTATACCAATACAAAAACCAACAATTCTCGACCGCTTGTGGTCTATAGACACCCTCAGCACTTATGCTTAAGGTTACTCGTCGAAGGGCGGTCCCGGGCGGCCCCGACGCCAAATATAGCGATCCCAAAATAGACCTGCCACCCTCCAACCCCCACCCTGCGACCTACATGCGGCCTGACAATATAGCCGTTTTTCATCTGTGCTGTTAGGTGACCTGAGCAAGTAATTAATAAAGTAGACTTAATAATAGTACAGGTCTTTAGAACTTACTATTAGTACAGGTCTTATAGAACATACTATAAATGTGGCGTCCTATGCCTTTGACGGCATTTGGCGACTTGAAATGAGTGGCTTCCATACAACTAAGCCCAAGAGCGGGGTGCGAATAGAGCCTGGGGTCCGCTTTAGCAACTAATCCCAAGATTTAAAGTAGGCGCTAGTTTTACCAAAGCGACTTCCATCTGACTTTCCAACCCAGAGGGTAAACTAAGCCTGATTAGGATAAATATTAAATGTTCGTAAATAAGTTCTGAAAAACTCATTGGTACGAGCCGGCAGGATTTGAACTCAACTCCTTCGAACTAAAAGTATCCCTCCATACCGCTGGGCCACCAATGGGCCCTTGGGTCCCAAGGTTTGTTGTCAAATAAATAGAGGCATGCGACGTGTAGTCCGACATGTGGGCGTGCCGCAGGGCTCCGCGATTTACGCACCTTTAACACGAAGGGCTTCAATGCAGTGTCTTTAAATAAACTACCAACTATTTATATACCGACTGTAATAGCAAATGTAAATTATGGGTAGTGTCGCGCGGTTTTTGCTTCGTCATGTGTCAAAATTCTGTAGTTACAAATAAATGATGCACCAAAAGGAAAAGGCATAAAACGACAGTAATTTTTGCGCTTCGCTGGTTTCCTTCGTCAGTTTTCGGTTAAGAGCAGATTGTAATGGGTTTAACTGGCTTGCGACGTAAAGACCAAATCGCAAAAGCCGTGTTGTAGTTAAATAAATAAATATTGTGGGACAATCTTACACAAATCGGCGTAGTCCCACGTGCCACGGTAAGCTCAATAGGCTTGTTTTGGGTACTAGACGACGATATATATAATAGATTGATCTATATAAAAACTTAAATAAATAGAAAACATCCATAACTCAGGAACAAATTCGTGATAAACAAACAAATAATTGCCCTGACCTTGCAAGGTTCGAATCCGGGACCTCCTGCTTCGTAGGCAGGGTCACTAACTAGGCTAGGAGGCCGTTAAAGTTGGCCGTTATGGTTGACTTGCCCAGGTTATACCAATGGTGCTGGCTTTTGCGTAACGTTCTTGGATATGCCAAAAGGAGTTAGGATAGAGTTCGTAGGCAGGTTCACTACCAACTAGGCTAGGAGGCCGTTGCCGCTCCAGCAACTCCAATAGAGAAGAGTACATATGTGGATGATCTCAAACTATGATTGCGTTGTTCCAGAAATGGCGCATGAGGGCGCCGGCGCGGCGGAGAGCTCGCCGCAGCCGACGCCATCGCCGCCTCACGCACCGCGCCTACCCGCCGCTGAGTCCAGCTTCCACTCGCAAATCATGCAGGTATACAAGTACTATTATATGTATCGTATTCAAACTACCGTGACGCATATTATTATAAAGTACGACATCGAGAGCTCTGCGCGCGGTGAGGCAAAACTCAGTCCACCAGCCCGCGTCATCCCGCACGGTACTTAATGGCATTCTAAGATATCAACAAGTCGCGTAGTGAGTAAAAATACCGTTATCTGTAGTTAATTTATTATAATATTACATGTGTAATGGTCTGGCAGACGCTAAATAGTCGGTCCCGTGAGTTTTAAGTTACCGTATTCGCTAAGAGACTGCGTAAAAAACACACTTGCAATAAATACAACTATCTCGCTTACACCAATATGTTGGTGTGAACGAAATGGAGTAAGAGTGAATTTATGCAGGAGCTTTCGGTATGGGACAGTGGACCCTGGCGGATCGTGATGATCCACTCTGGCTACACGTTCAAACAGTATCTTGGGTATCGGCGTTCCAGACAGTCTTTACTTTGTGAGGTCTAAGAACTACCTTTTGACACATGCCAACGCCCATAACGTAACGCGCATTACCCATTGATTTTAAAAATCCTTAAAATCAGCGGCCAGCCGGCTACCATTTGCTTCGTTACATCGACTCTCCCACTCTTTTCCAATGGGACTGATGTCCTTCAAGACTAACTGCAATGTTAGCAACTGTTAGCAATGTTCAAAACATACCTAGTGTCTGTCAGATAGTTCGTTTAAGTTATAGATCAAATCTATAACTTAAACATATTAAATAATATTTAAAACGGGTCACTCACGTAATTTAGTCGATTTTCGCTCGACATGTTTCGTTCTTTACGAAGAACGTCATCAGGAGCGCCCACTCGCGACAGAGGCAAGTCGTACACTGCGGGCTAATGCCCTATCTGCTCTGGTACTTGCAGCTGGCGGTGGGAGCGGCGCGGGGGGCGACACGGCGGACGATCTACCCTCGTTCTCATTATCATCGCTTTTGCCAACCGGGTTGCAAACAACACTCACTACGTCACTCGCTAAGGGCACGTTCACACAGTCCACTGACGCGGTACCCAAAACCGTTTTCCAACTGGGAGGCACTGACCAACCACAATCACGGTTGAAGTTCGGATGACGACTTATTTCAATAGCCTCCCGTATTTTCCGCTGAACTACGAATTTTTCTCTAGCCAACACGGTTACCCTATCAAACCTAATGTAGTGCGTCGAATCCGAGTCCAATACGTGTTCCGTTACCGCAGAACCACGGCCATCTCGGTTTTTCATACTACGTATGTGTTCTGTGAGTCTCGTAGAAATATTCCGGCCGGTCTCTCCAATATAATTCTTTCCACAAGAACACGGAATCATATATACCCCAGGACCATTTAAGGGCTCCTTGTCCTTCGGCGAACGCAACCATTGTCTCAGCTGAGTGTTTGGACGGAAAATCGTCTTGATGCAATATCTACGGCGTAACAAGTGTCCGATTTTATCCGTCACGCCCTTAATGTACGGCAGGTATAAGGGCAACCTTATACCTTATTACGTGAGTGACCCGTTTTAAATATTATTTAATATGTTCGAGTCTCACGAGAGTTTTATAGCTATAACTTAAACGTTCAAAAACAAGTTTATCGAATTAATCATCCTAAAAACATAAAATTGTCTTCTGTTGCCGCGATTGTTATTCATTGAAATTAAACACTTTAATCCTATCCTAAAAACTTCATTCAGTCTGCTAAGGAATGTCGAAAATCCAAAAAAGGCCAATTTAATAATTTAAAAATATGCTGTTACCTATTTTGAATAAAATTTACATATTAGTGTAGGTACGAGGTAGTTTACACCTTGACAAGATATCACTAAAAAGCGGTTTCCAAAATTTAGAAAGTTGTATCAAAATGTAACTGTCGAGTTTCATAACAGCCTCCTTTTAACGGCCTCCTAGCCTAGTCGGTAGTGACCCTGCCTACGAAGCAGGAGGTCCCGGGTTCGAATCCTGTTCAGGGCATTTATTTGTGTGTTTAGCGAATATTTGGTTCTGAGTTATGGCTGTTTACTATGTATTTATATGTATCTATCTATTATATATATCGTCGTCTAGTACCCACAACACAAGCCTTATTGGGCTTACTGTGGGACTAGGTCGATTTGTGTAAGATTGTCCCACAAATATTTATTTATTTATTTTATGACAAACTCGAAAAGTTTAAAATGTAAAAGCTTTCTCTTTTTGTTTGAACGAGCGAGTGAGAGATATTCGAACTTTTTAATGATTAGAGTTAAGTACCTATTTGGCATTACTCATTCGGAAATATCTGACACAACCTTCGGGAATATCTGTACAAATACAGACATAATAGCCTTTTAGATATTTATGCGGCCCTTGTAGCGGAAGCTACTGTTGCAGAGGACAGTCGCCATCAAATATATCGGCCTTGACAATGGGAGCTACCGTATTGTCGCTCACTAGGCGGCGCCACTCATGCGTGGGTCCTGTGTCAGTTTGAAAGAATTGTCAAAGTGACATTTGAAATGTTCCCGCAGGACCCACGTTCCACTAGCGCCTCGCGGTAATCCTCCCTCACTAAGGCGTGTTCCTTGGCTGCCCCGATATATCTGATGCGACTGTACATCGGGTGTGCGCCACTACGCACTGCAACCGCTGCCAAATCAGTATCCAATCAAACAGACGTATATATTCAAATACGGTGTTTAACCAAAAACAGGGCAAACTTCATCGTCCACGTGTACTCCTGAAGACACTTCCGCGACCTTCCACAGCGTCCATCTTGCTTTATTTATCCAGATCCCGCGAACGGTATTAATAACCGACCCAACACACGTATATATAGCGCACCCATCCGCCGGGTATATTTATATTTACAGTGTACGGATTATATTTAGATCCAATGTTGATGTGGCCCCTCAATAAATATAAACGGAGCGGTGCGATTTCAGCTATTTGCAATCGCGCGTCGAATGTCCGGGCCACGTGGGTCTAGCGTGGAGCGGGAATCTGAAACTATGGCCAACATAGGTTCCTGCCGGCTTCTCTTGCGTGAGCTAATCTGGCACATTTTTCCTTTACGACTCAAAAGCAGGCTAAATCAGCTCCGGCTTGTCCAAAGAACATTTTTACGCTCCGCCGTTGTTGTATACTTACCTGTATTTACCGGAATTTGAACCCAGGACTACCAGACTACCACTACCAATTAGACTAAGGAGGCTGATACAATATCATTTTAGAAGCTATTTTAGTCAAAAACATATTAGAAGGTCGTACATATATTACTAGTTTAACTCGTTTTGTATTCGAATTTGAGTTTATATTTGCCTCCGAAGGTATAATCAACAAATAAATCGTATTCATACGTTTAAAGTTGTCTGATTTTTTTTAAACTTATTTTTCGGAAAGAAAAAGACACGAGACGTCATTAAGAATATTCCAGAAAGAAAACTATTGCCAAAGCGAAAACTATCGAAAATAACTTTACCCGAGAAGTAAAGCCAAAGCCATAACAGCTTGTATTTATAAATATATTCAATTGTGACGTATTCAGGCCAAAGGTTGACAGTTATCGATAAGATCGATAAGGCGTAACTGTCTTAAAGGTTCATTTAAAAACTAACCTTATCGACACCCGACAATGTGATGTCTTTAGCCTGAGAAAACAATTAAGCGTGCGAGAGAAGAGAGTTATAAATAGGCGATATAATTTTTCCGCATATCTGCTAGAAGTCCGGCAGAGCCCGCATTGTTTGCTATGCCCACGCGACGCATTCGCGGGGACTATACGTGGCACGCCGCCATTTTTGTTTGCCGCCGAAATACGCGTCGCCAGAAATATGCGCACGCGGATCTCTGCTTCGCTGCTTGTGCATCTAGCCGCCAAGGCCTCTGAAATTATTCGCAAGTATATTAGCACTTTTGAGTTCATGACCACCCGGAAAACTTTTATTCATTGAGTTTTCTTCATGTTTTCCGGATACATCGGAACTGAAGTCTGAACTTTAAATTGTGAATTTCCAATTATTTACTCTGGCAGAATCAATCAATCAATCTCTACATCTGATACGAGTATAACTAGTGGCTCTGCGAGCTGCAGACCTCGCGAGATGGTCCCGCCATTTTAAAAAAATTCCATAAACTGGACCGACAAAATATCTTAATTATATCAACAAACTTGTTTACTAATTTTCACAATAATTGGTCGATAAATGCGCCCTGTGGAGGAGAACAAATGGGCAGACTCACGAAAGCATTTTTGCCCAACCTGAAACGTAGACGCTTCGCTCGCTCACTCAGCCATAAGAATAAAAACACAATACACGTAGATAGCGGAATACAATCTGATTGATTACTTACCCATTACATTCTACATTACTTTCAAGTTATAATTTGTATTGACATGACAGGTGCAGGATTGATTTCTAATCTATGAGGAGAATTTAAAGTCTTCACTGTCGTCGAAAGATGTATGTTCCAACTTAAGTTTATCAAATATTTTCCCTTAAAGTTACCAAGCGTTTGTCGATTATCCTACATGTGATATGTTTCTTTCGTTGTAGAATCAGAGCCCAAGAAAGAACCATATTGCGGAGAGAGCGAAACAAACGTTAGAAAATAGTTTCCTGTTGCAAGTGAGTCTGCATTACATACTACTACAGTCTGATTTTTGAGGAGAACTTTCAAATTAATGGTGTATCCATCCATCATATGGATAGTGCGGGAACCTACTTCCCCTTATTCATGACAGGTATGTTATAATGAGATGTCGGAAGTATAAATTCTCTTGAGTTTCCTTTTTATTTTTCGCGTTGTAAATACTCGTATATTATTTATACCTGTGTCACATGATTGTTTGTGTTACAACATTACTATCTTCAAAGTTCTCCATTAACAAAAATCATATTGTATCTTTTTGTTTTCTAACGCATTCCACTACAGCCCAAGTTTGCTACAATGTGCCGTACACCGTAAACATGCATATTTAATCGCTCTAATTTTAAATATGGACTCATCTGAGACTATATTTAAACTGTACAGCTTGCTTTGGTTCAAGACGGCATTGAAGCGATAGTTGAATGCGTCTACTAATATTAACAACCGCGAATTCTATTCGTGCTTTGGTGTTTGAGATATTGGCATCTGTAAATAGCCGTTTGAATGGTTAATGTTCGACACATGTTCAGTTTACATAACGTTCAGAATAATACTCGGCCTACACATCTAAATGTCTGATACTGAAAATATCAGCTCAAAGGATGGCATATTAACTCTAACTTTTGCGGTCTCTGAGAAAAGGGACATAATATTACATTTCCACGTGAATTATCTGAAGGTGCGTTTTACCAGAATCTCCCTTACGAAATGCTTTTGCCTTTTATGACAGCTCCTTCAATCAAATCCTTGAACCTCGAGACTGTACTGCCAATTTGTTACCCAAGTCATCAAATATCATCAGACACAAAATCGTTTTCTTAACAGTTTTCAGAAGTATTAAAAGAATCGCATTTCGTAAAGGGCATTGTGGAATGCCCCTAAAATGTTCATCTAAATAGGGCACCAGAACGTAAGTAACCATAAAAAATGTCATGAATTTGATGCTATGTTGATCATTATACGTGTTTCAATGTGCTAGCAAAGGTATTTTGTGCATTCAATTCTCAAATAAATAATTCTTGATTTTACTATCCTCAAAATGATTCATGTGTGTGCTTGTTAACCCCAATATAGTTCTGCCCATTTAGCAGTTACAGAAAACATGACGTAAGACAAGAAAGTCAAATCAATTAGAAAATATGTAACTCCTAAATAGGCATAGCTGAGATTTTACCAAAACTTGACAAACCCAAAATACCCATTGTATGTGTTAACTTTTATGTACCTAATGGCTTGATGAAAATAATTACTTAGCCATTTTATTTATTTGTACCGACCCTATCAAACCCGTGATATTTTGATAGCAAATTCAAATAAATTGATCATGCTACAAAACAAGCCTTTGAGAAAATTAATCTGAGTGAATTCATGATATTTTCTCTGAACCAGAAAATATCATGTAATGGAGAGGTTTTTGATAAACCCTCATAACTCAATGTAACTACTCTTGTTTACCTAAAGGACTGACTCAGGTTTTGCAGAGTCGTGTTTTGTTGGTGATGGTATTAAAATTAAATAGCTAAAATTATGTATGAGTGTTGACAATTAGGACTAATTCAAATCACAGCTTCTTACTAGGAGCACCTTATTGGCTACCGACAAAGAAGTACCTTAAACAAAAAAGAAATGTGACCAAGGTGATCGTGTGAAAGAACTGCGGTACGAATATTTAGTACGAGAGCAGTTAACGATCCGTTCGCAAATACATCGCACCTTACAGGCCTTATGCCGGCAACACACGTCAGGTATTTCCGTTTGGCCTCCCACTCGCACTAGTTAAGTTTTGCTTACTTGCGAGCGAGAGGCAAAACGCAAATACCCGAATTGTGGTGTCGTCATTACAGCAACAAGAAAAAAGCTATTGTCCCTCTACTTCATGATATCGGCAACTTCATCGACGTTAAATTTGAATCAGTCCTCACCAATACCATGCAGCCTGTGACCGTGAGGCATGACGTGTTGTCTGTTTGCAGCTGAAGAAGCAACAGCAGCTCCAGCAGGAGATCCTGCTGCAGCACTTCCAGCAGCAGCGCGCGCAGCTTGCCGAGCAGCATGAGCAACAGCTGCGACATCATCTCAAGGTGAATATACAACACTATTCTATTATTTGTGAATTCAAAATGGTGTCCTTTCCTTTTCTGCTTCTCGCGCTATTTATAATAGATTCACTTGTAACGACAGATGTATTTCCTAGTATTTATATGATATATCAGATTGTCAGGGGTTTTGGTGCCGTGACCAAGATGATTACTTTATTTCTTCTTTATTAAAGCTAAATTCAATAACGGTTATTTTTAGGTTTTGTTTATATTCGATTTCCATGCATAACATGTTATAAACCTGATGGAACTTTTAGCATATATTCAAATAAATACGCCTAAAATAACGGTGACAACAATGAGGGTCACAGAGTTGACCGTCGTTATGTATTCAGTCGTATACACGTTGCGTTATATACCTACCGTAATATCATAGAAACGTAGAAAATTTACATAAGCGACGGAGTGAATTGAGTTGTGTATTATGTGGCATTATGCTGTTTTTCCTCTCTTGAGTTATATTTTACCTTTTGTGTTTTACCGGAGCCCACTATCCGGCTTGTCCGGGTTTAATTTTAATCGCCGTCTTTTATTTAAATTCTATATCGGAGAATAGGATGAATCTTCTTCGCTATAGGTACATATCGTCGTTAAGTCATGCTATCTCAAGTCAGTTGACTTAAGACACGATAGCATGACTATACTCCACCCTGTTCCCGTAACCACAGGAACAGGGTGGAAGTATTTTTCCTACTTGTAGATGTAGATGTATTGTAGGGACGCCCGGCCGGATGCAGGCGGGCTGTCGAGCACTTCTCGCGTTCATTCCGCCCATTTCCCTGGAGTTTAAGCTGCAGGTTACTGTCCTGGCTGCCATGCCATTCTACATTCTTCTTCAAATCTTCTCGTTTTCCTGTAGAATATCTGTAAGTTCGACATCTCTTAGTTGGATTTCCTGCAGTTTATCTTTACCGAATATGCTATATCGTGCTGCCGCATACATAGCACATTCTGCTAGCATATGCTTACTGGTTTCCTCCATACCACAGTGCGGACAGGATGGGTCCCTACGTATACCTATATAAGATCTTGAGATGTCTGTTCAGTGCGTTGTGTCCGGTAATGATACCAGTCAACATTCTTAAATTTTTCTTACCTAGCTTCAGAAGATACCTGGAGGATGATTGCCTTATATATCCACTCAATCATTCCAGGTTTCAGCCCCCTTTTTCCTCCCACTGCCCTTTTGCATTGGTACAGTGTTCTTATTGTTTTTTTAGTCTGCTCCTTTATGTGGGTATTTTCCTACATAATAACCGCCATCTTCGCCAGCCAGCAAGGGGTGAAATTCCTTACTTAAAAACGCTTAACTTCGGGTTAGTTGGCTAACCCCGATTGACGATTGTCTGTCATGTTAGCGCTAATTCTGATTGTGTAGTCAGCTATAGTTTCGGAAGCCAGGATCCGCCGTAAACTCCATTTTAAATAATATTATCGTCGGTTTCCCTGCTCGGGCATTCTCAGAAGCTCGCTGCGCATTGCCAACTCATAATCAGAAATAAAAATACAGGAGTCAGAAATAGTCCGTCCAAAAACAAACCGAGATGTTTGGCCGTCAGGCGAAGTATGTCATTACCCCAGCGCTCGCGCGCGATGGAAAACTAATTGGCTTATCACTCGATGCCCAATCTGTCACGTTATTCTATTTTCTAAACAGCGTAGCTTGTTTCAATACGGGTATCTTTGTCTCTTCCATCGTTTTTGAAGCACAGCAAGTGAGACGAGTTTCTCAGATTTGCAATTTTCGGATCGGAGTTCTCTAGTTCCAACATTAAAATCATTATTAGTATTGAGACATGGAATATGATTCTATATTGTCGAAGAATTGCGAAGGTTATGTATGAAACACGCTGAAGTCTCCTTGTATTTGTGAAATGATAAAGGAATATTTTGTTAATTTTCAGTTGAGGCACATTACAATGTGCTCTAAACTAATTAACCACTAATGCTGATGCGGTGAGTTAATTTATTCAAAATAATTTCTCAAATACCTTCTATTAAAGCTGCGTACCTTCCGGTGGAGTTTTCAAAAGTTAAGGGCTGTAAAGGTATTTTCTTATTGAACCCTTATCCACATTAAAACGTACTGCTTTTCTATTTAATTGTATGAAAAAAATCGATCTTACGAAAGATTGCCTCTACAATTCAGCTGAACACATTTTCATTCCTGTGGTCAATAGTTAACAGCTTGTGGACATGTAGTAATGATTTTTATCATACAATGCAATAGAGGAGTACGCTTAATGCATATAAGGATTAAATAAAAAAATAAAGTTTTATAGCCATCAAGCAATCATCATTGTATGTTTGATCCGTACGCTCTTCGACATAATTTCCTCTCTTTGTTAGTCTTCCTTTCCATCATGTTTCAGAGATGGAAGCATTATTTGAAATGGATGTCGCTTAAAACAATAGCCGCATAATTGGCAGAGTGAGGAATATTTGGAAGCCGATGTTTGGCAGCACGGCCGGTGTCACGCTATAAATAGCTGTGAATGGGCGCAATCAGCAATTACATCATTCATTAACCCGCTCCAGGGCTGTAAATCAACGACACATCGTCCTAGCCCAGCCAGTACTTGTGTGATCCATGATTACCCTTGGTTATAACGGGTGTCGATCTCAACGGGTTTTGGTCCTTCAATGGAGTACGAATTTGAGAACGGTAGTGCGCCCAGTCATAGTAGCTAGTGCAGTGAACGAACGCTTATGGAGTAACCGTTGAAATTGAAATATAGCTGCAATCGCAATTTGGAATGCCTGATGACTTCAAATTGTGTGGTAGCACATTTGTGTGAAGCCATTGGATTGAAAAACAGTTGAATGGTGACTAGTGTGTGTTACTTTGTTTATGTAGGTGTGTTCTTTTTCGATGGTGGTTACTGGTCGCACTTGAAATGTATTTGCTCAGTTTTGTATATACCGTTTTTGTATGTGCTTAGGTGTGTCTCTTCTTTCGGACGCTATTTTTTTATTTGTTAAATACCGGTTTAAAATATAAATAAAAGTGCGTTTTTTGTACTTGCGTGAATGTTTTAACGTCAATGTCGCCTTGGTGAATTTTTCATTAATATTCTAAGTAATTACACACTTATTTATGAAGTGTTTTGTTCCGTTGAGAGGTCATCGCAATTGTAGGCCATGACGGTGCCCGATGATTAAGTTGTTAATGGCAATGCCGTTACGTCAAGCTTAAGTAGGTTTACTTTAGGTATTTATCTTTTGTTGACAGTGTTCAAAAATACATATAATTCGCTTTTATATCGAGAAAAGCCAACATTGTTGAGGTGCGAGTAATTCTAAAGGCGAGTAAATGATGGAGGTGACCGCGTGTGGTTAGTTTGGCAAAATAGCAAGATTATATATATTTTGATGACCAAGTCAATATGACGCATATGTTACTTCTTTAAACATATCAAACAAATGGTTCGGTTTAAGGTAGCTTGTAACTAACTGTATATATTTATTTGGTTATATGTAATAATAAAGATTAGGATTCCATGTAAGTAGGTTTATATATTACTTTATATATTATGACATAGGGTAACAATTGTCATTGCCATTTACTTTTTGAATCCATTCATTCAAAAAGTTTTGAATTAATGGATTCAATTGGCAATGACAATTTGTATCCTTCTATCCACTGGTATACTGATTCATGAGCTGTAGCTCCTAGTCGTTACCTTTATTTTACTTGACAATAGGGGTCAATGAAACATGGCAATCAAAATTCATGCAACTAGTCAATTATGTCAGTGTTACTTCATTTCGGCAATATCTTTTTACTTAATTCGCCTTTTTTTAAAGTTTTTGAAATGAAACACTTTTAAACGGATTAATCGCATATATAAACACCATGTCCCTGCATTTGGAGCCCGTTACAGCGCTCGTTTTCACAGGGCTAAAGGATGACTGAGAATTGAGATAATCATTTCACTTGTGCAAAAAAAGAAAAGTGTTTCATTTTGATGAATAATGAATACTAATCGGGGTAATAGAAGACAATGTTCTAATAGATTTTGTTTGATACCTCTTATTCCCTTTCTTCTTACTGTTCGGGCTCGTACAGATAGAACAATAAATTGCCTATTAAGAGAATAATGTCCGTTGAGCAAATTAATCTATATTTAGTGGTTCCATATAACATGTTGATGTAAGAGCAAAAAACGTGTAACTAGGGCTTGATAGCCTGTTTGGTTCCAGTTGTGGGAGCAGCAGAAGCAGATGGAGGAGGCGGCGCTCCGCGAGGCGAGGGAGGCGAGGGAGGCGCGGGAGGCGAGGGAGGCGAGGGAGAGGCACGAGCGAGACAGAGTGGAGCTGCTGCGCAAGAGGGACAAGCATGAGCACAGCGCCAATGCGTCGTCGCAAGTCAAGCAGAAGCTTCAGGTGGGTCACACTGCTTTCTCTACTACTACTCTTTAAAATTGTAGTTTTCCCTCGTGGCCCAGCGGTAAGAGCGTGCGGCTTTCAATCCTAAGGTCGCGGGTTCAAACCCCGGCTCGTACCAATGAGTTTTACGGAGCTTATGTACGAAATATCTCTATACTTTCATGTTAGTGCGAGATGAATGTCTGAGGTTCAGTGAGAAGATGGATGATCGCCCCTCCTCTGTTTGACATTTATTTATTTATTTATCTATATTATTGTTAAATTTAGTTACACAGCATAACAGTCAATAAACTAAGGCACTGCGAAACTACATAGTAGGTCCACATATTGTAACTTATAATTTAAACATAATAGGTAATAATTTAGAAAAAGCAAATAATAGGCAAGCACTATTGAACAGTAGAAGGACGCACATCCATCTTTTCACAAACATGACATGACGAGACATGGGGCCTCCTGTGTTATTGTTATTCAGTGTTTAGTGTAATATTTTGTGATTGTATGTCTCCTAGATTGTCTAGCTCTCTGTAATTTCACAGTGCTTTGGTTTAACTGTTATGCTGTGTTAATTAATATGAACAAATAAAAGAAAAAAATATAAAAAAATGTGTGAACTTGTTATAAGATAACTATCCAAATACTTGTACTTACTAATATTATAAACGGGAAAGTGTGTGTCTGTTTGTTTATCCGTCTTTCACGGCATAACGGAGCGACTAATTGCCGTTATTCTTTAAGTGGAGATAGTTGAAGGGATGAAGAGTGACACAGGGTACTTTTTGTCTCTTTCTCTTTTGGCAAAAGCTAGTATCTAATATTCTGTTTTGTTTGCAGGAGTTTCTAAAGAAGAAGCAAGCCGCGGCTAATGCCAACGGCACCGTCCCCGGATCTCCTTACAGAAATTGGTAAGTCGTTCTTCCGTTTTAGAAAATAAGCTTTATTCAATAAACTAATTTGAAATGCTTATTATTGCTCTTATCCATCCAATAACTGGTCCGGTTGTAGATGGCTTTTATATTTAAAGCTAAATTTAAAGGTCAGTTTAGTATCTGGTTTTGGAACAAACTTTTGGTTATGTAACATTATAACTAATAACAACCGCGGTAAGAAAGAAACCGTCTTATTATTAAACTCTCGTATCAGACATATTAAAATACTTATATCGGGTTACTCACGTCAATAAAGTCGAAAATAGCGCGACATGTTTCGGAACAGTCCGTGTCCCTTATTCATCTCATCTCAGTTGACAATGGGAGTGAAAGAGATGGTAGTATCTTTGGCAGCGCACGCACCCCCCGCGCCGCTGCAAAAACGAAGAGATAGATATAATTAAATTAGAATATTAATATTTAAAATTAATAGCTTCGCCTCGGCCGACAAATACATGTAATCCGAGGCATTTCCCACTTACACGGCCTTGGTATGTAATCTACTATTGTTTTGCAGGGGCATAGTAAAGTCATCGTCGGGTGAGTCGATCACGTCGGCGGGCGCGGCGGCGACGCACCCGTACCGGCTGGCGGCGCCTCCGCTGCCGCTGGCGCTCAACGCGGCGCCGCAGCCCTCGCCCAACGACTTCCCGCTTAGGAAGACTGGTGAGTTGGTCTTGTTGTATAAGTCGCTTTTCACTCCTTTCGTCGCTTGCAAAAACAAAACACACGGGGAAGATTTTTGTAATGGAGAATCCATAGTTCATAATCCACGTATTTTTAGTCACTATACTCGACATGTTTCGAACATTCTATGATGCCATTATCAAGCGCCGAGTTCCGTGCGATACAGTTAAGATCTATAGTTTGGAAGCGACTTAAAGTGTGAAAGATATATTAATGATAGATGTTTTATAATATAACTAATATGCATTCGATTTCGTGTGTGAAGTACTTACTAATATTATGTCCATTTCGAAAGCCATTCGCTCAAATTCGATGAAAAACATTTTTGTTCTATTTAAAATCGAGTCAATAATGCACGAGATGCATTATTTATTAATTTTTAAATACAATGTATTTGTGCATTAAAAATATATTCAATATAAAACAAGTTTGTTCATGTTCTAATACTTCTAATTAAATTTAACTGCAGCCCTTAAACTGATAATTCCAGTTTGCCGAGTATTCGTTTTTCACTTTTAAGTCTCAATATTTTTTTGCCGAGTTTACATGTTTATCAATTTAAGGGCTAACATAAGAGCCATAGTAACAAGAGATTAAAGAGTTGTAAAAATACACCTTATTAACGTATCTGTAAAAAATACAACCTCAAATTACTAGTGGAACATACTACTATTGAAAAGTAGGTACTATACTGACTAAATTACTACAAAAAGGCTTTTACCAAAAAGACCATTCTGAGTAGTAGTAAAGGTCCGGAGAACGTTAGTTAATAATTAGTCCAGAAAACTGTATGAAAAGGTTGTCTGGAAGAGATCGCTTTTGCCCCAATCTTAAATTGATTGGTACTAATGTTAATAAATTATGTTTTCACTTCTCTTGCTCAAAAAGTTCGAGTTTAAGTCGAGGCTAGGCGATATAAAATCGCTTTTGCTCTATGCTCTAGACCATAAAGTGAAGTCACAGGTGGCTGGCGCTTGCCGGCCACCTGCGAGCTGTGGGTGAGAACGACCGATTCCAAGCATAGATGATTCATTTTCAACGGTTTAAAGTGAGATAAAACCTAATATTACCCTCACATTTGAAGTGAAAAGCAGAGTGTGTACATCTCAGGCATAAATACCCATTTTACCCTCGATCGCTACATTGGTCCGAGTACTTTGAGGTGTGCAATAAAGTCTATTCAAACCTACAACTTCTATTTTTTCTATTATATTCTACAACTCTTTATCCTCTGGCAGTATAGTAGCGTAGCACTAGCATTATCCAGTGTGAGCGTTGCATTGAGCATGGTGTGCACTAACAGCGTCGGAGCCCAACATGCTGAAGGTGCGGCTGAAGGCGCGCGTCATCGAGCGCCGCGCCTCGCCGCTCGCGCGCCGCCCGCTCAAGACGCGCCCCAAGCACAGAAGTAAGTTTCCTCGGGAGTAAGGTAGCAATGATGGGGATTATGGGGACCACGAGTCAATAGGAGCTACCGTAATGTCGCTCACCAGGCGGCGCCACTCATGCGTGGGTCCTGTGTCAGTGTGAGAGAGTTGTCAATGTGACGTTTGAAATGTTCCCTAGCGGAAAATCCACTCGCGGTAATCCTCATTCGCCGCTAAGGGCGTTAGTTCAAACGTCACTTTGACATTTCTTTCATATGGATATAAAACCCACGCATGAATGACGCCGCCAGGTGAACGACAATACGGTCGCCCCTATTGGGTACGAGATACCGTGTTCCGGTTTATGATCGATCATCATTTGATAAACAACTTTTCACAAATAATCGATAATAATAACAAATTTGGCATTCAGAAATGTGGTTTAACACTGCGGCCTTTCCTGTAAGGCCACGGTTCTAACCTAACCTAACCCACATTTCTGGTAGCAGTTCGGATTTGTGAGGGTCGCAGTTCTAACCTAACCTAACCTAACCACATCTCTCGTAGCAGGTCGGATTTGTACGGGTTCAGTAAACAGTAGTCTAATTGTAACTCATTTTATTATTTACACGTAAATTATTACGGACAGTAGCTTCGCGTTAATGTATGGATGACGTACACAACAAAATTATTCTATTAAAAGAACCAGACAATTTTACTAACGTTTTTTACCATCCGTTATTTTGTTAGTTGTCATGAATAATCAATGAATGTTTTGTGATGTGATGTTTTATCAAATAAATATTTTGTTTAAGGAACTATTTTTCAAACAATGCGTCTAATTTAGGAATCGTTAATTTACCAAACGTTGTTTGCGAAATGAATATTTTTGAAATGTTGTACCCCTGCACCTGTGTGCCTCCGCCTCTGCTGCCACGCGAAGGCGTATCAGAGCCTTTAGGTCTCCAATTGCCACTGCTGTTCTGTCTTACTAAACCTTTATTGTCGCTCCACACAATGGGCCATCATCATCGGCACGTACCTATACAACAGAACGGGATGGCAGTATTACGTAACCCCTCTTACTCATAACTGCGTCCCTTCTATCATCGCCCATCGTGGCCCATTATGTAGAGCCATTACGATATACTCAGCGTATGGCCTGAACTGGAGACCTAAGTTTAAACAATTCATTTCTGTGATAGGCAAACGCCCAAATCTACACGTCTGTAAATATTGAGTGATCAGCGTGTCAGATGTAGATTGTGCGCTTCCATCAGATAAGGGTTTCCCTCGACTGACACGTACAAGTAGTGTATATAATGTTAAGATTATAATTAAGTTGGAGTTATTGTATAGACGGGAGATTATACAAATAACCTCTGTCCCTGTGTTTGGAGTTTGAAAACCCCTCTACCCACACCGTGGCGCTCCGCCTATTACAATTTCATTCACAATCACTCGCCGAAAAGCATAGTCATTATTTTATGATTCATCCTCTATTCCTCACGGTCATCAGAGTCAATACATCATTATTCCACTAATCAAATTATCTTATTTATATTCATAAACATTTACGGTCGTAATCACCGTATTACTGTTCTTCCATCCCATTTTCTATTTCGACTACAACTTATTCAATTTCGAATTTTGCATCGTCTTAATTCCCTTAGTTTATATCACTAACTGTCATGTATGTTGTTTACTACAAATTAACGCTGGAGATAGATAAGATAGTATTTTATGTAGGTATTTATAACTAAATATCACTGTGTATAGTTGTCTATGGAATTATACTAATACTTGTTGCACGCGTGTGTAGTTACTCGTAATATAAACAATAACATTTTAACTTGAAAGCGTCTTGACTGTCACATATAAAGTAAATTTTAAATATATCAAACTTTAGTTCGCTGTGTGTAAGTTTGATAGATTGCAAGAAAAGTGTTTAATTTCGAACTAAATTAAATTTTGAGTTTCGACATACATTTCGGGTTACAATTTGTGACATTTCACTGTCCGAAGTCCCAATTAGTGTTAATCATAACATGTCAATCTTAACACAAATGATTGTTATAGCTACTTACGATTTTACACATTACTCATAATAGTACATTACCTAACTAGTGCGGTAAAACAAAGAAAGGCCGAGATCGCAGATATTTGCGACCCGAGCTGCAAGCGAGGGACGTAGATGTGCGATCAAGGGCTTTATTTATTACCTCACGTGTTAGGTACATCATTTTATGCCTACACTTGAGCAGAAATCGGCTTTTTCCGTACGCGTAGCGTGCGGAAAAAGGCGCTTTATGGCCAGGTGTGGCATAAAATACTTTATTATAGTTGGCGTAATTTATTGTGATATTTCCTGTGTATTTTATTTTATGTTATTTCTTCCCAGAATTATGAGTTGTTTTCTTTCCAATAAAGGAAAAAAAGTATCCAGAAATTCATTACATTTTTGTTATATTCCTTTCTTGTTACTCCATACAAACTATATGGAAAATGGTACCTAACATAATAGGAAAAAATCTTTAGGGATACTTTATTTCTCCTATTGGAGTAGAAAGTGAGAAGATATATCACAAAATTAATCACAATAAAAACAATTACAAAAATAACGTTTACTTTGGCTGTTACCTCTCTTTTGGAACTTGAGCCAGAATAATAACAACACTAGAAGATACATTCTGTCAAGCTCAGTGAAGCCATTTCAATGGGAGTTACCGTATTGTCGCTCACCAGGCGGCGCCACTCATGCGTGGGTCCTGTGTTAGTATGAGAGAACTGTCAAAGTGACCTTTGAAATATTCTCGTAGGACCCACGTTCCACTAGCGCCCCTACCGGAAAATCGACACGCATTCAGAATAGTACATTACCTAACTAGTGTGGTAAAACAAAGAAAGGCCGAGATCGCAGACGTTTGCGACCCGAGCTGCAAGCGAGGGACGTAAATATGCGATCAAGGGCTTTATTTATTACCTCACGTGTTAGGTACATCATTTTATGCCTACACTTGGGCAAAAATCGGCTTTTTCCGTAAGCGTAGCGTGCGGGAAAAGGCACTTTATGGCCAGGTGTGGCATAAACATTTTTTCAATTTCCATACATAGCTATTCCCTTCGATTATTATAATAGGGAAATAGATGGAGACAGCCTATTTCTGGCTCCACTTTTCAACGCGTTGGCTTTATGAATCTAGGTTACTAGTGATTCAGTGAGTTGAACTGTATTCGTATGTGGTTTGGGTATAGATTGCGACGGCAGCTCGCCGCGCGGCTCGCCGACCGGCGCCAGCACGGCGGCGCCGATCCGCGAGGAGGAGGAGCCCAGCACGCGGCCCGAGCTGCTGTTCTCGTCGCCCTCCATGCCCAACATCTCGCTCGGCCGGCCCGCGCCCGCGCCGCTCCCGCAGGTAACTTGAGCCTTATTGTTATGCTGATAGAGTGCTAATTGCGATGGTTGAGTACTTATAGAATACGCGAGTAAGTCTGAGCACCCGACCAGAATAGTTGTTCCTGCTTTTATTACCACCGGCTCAGACCGCCGGTACAGACTAAACAGACGTTGATTATGAAGAGTTTACAAAAATGAAAGGTCACCACACATCTGCATAGTTTTACTTTTTCTACGATTATGTGATTATCATTTTAAACTACAAATTCCAGGTTCACCCTCAAAACACAATAATTGTAAAGCACGTGATCGGGTAGCCCAGTGGTTAGTGCGTCTGCCGCGAAAGCTGTGCGCTGTTCGATCCCAGCTCTGCTCGCCGGGAGCTTTAGTCACTTTTCTATAGTATATGATCTCTTCCATTTTTAATGTAAATAATTTTAATTTACACGAGAAGATCGTAAACGTAGGGGCAACTGATATAAGCGGTCGCGCTTCCATACTAAATTAGTATGGGATTGCATATGAGACCGCGAGTTGTCTTGTATGGCTCTGTTTAGTAGGTAAAGTGTTTGCCGATCAACGCTAGTAAATAGTCAACGTGTAGCTTTTGACTACTCTTTACTGCTATTTTTATTTGGCGCAGTCGGTAGGATTAGAATCGAACTTACTGTAATGAAAATAGCCTGATTGAATCACTCATAGAAGAACCAAAAATAGACAGCTAGTGACATACAATAAGCAGAAAATACAATAATTTGGCAATGGTAAGAATATAATACATTTAATGATCCGCATAGAATGCAGAAAGAAGTGGATTACAGATTTGCACAAGCATGCAGTCGGTATTTTTGATAGTTCAGAAGTTATTTGTGAAAATGTGTGAATTCCCTCCTTATAGTGTCATCCACTGGGCCGTTTACCTTAAATGGATCGTTTCGCAGGTGATGGTGTCGGTGTCCCTCCCGCCCGTGTGCGAGGCGGAGCCCTACTGCGGCGCGGCGGGGGCGCCGGGGGCGGCGCCCTCGCGGCCCCCCGCGCGGCCGCTGGGGCGCACGCACAGCGCGCCGCTGCCGCTCGGCGACCCCGCGCTGCAGCACTCACACACATACCTGCGCGACCAGATACGGAAGACTGTGAGTCTTTTTATCCTCACTAGCTTTTTATTTAAAAGAAATCGACTTTTCCAGTTACAAAGTGCTTTATTTGTGGTCAATTAAAAATTTACAGATATTGTTGTCTCGATTTCGCGACG
Source organism: Lathronympha strigana (assembly GCA_949128165.1). NCBI lineage: Eukaryota > Metazoa > Arthropoda > Insecta > Lepidoptera > Tortricidae > Lathronympha > Lathronympha strigana. The sequence continues at coordinate 22,124,036 of OX421912.1, forward strand.
GAGAAGTTGCATACAAATTCAATTATTCAATCAAATCAAATCAAATATTTTAATGTAATAAGCATTGTACAGGGTAGTCTCTTAAATACTAAATAATTATAATTAGACCAGGTGATTTACAATTGCCTGAACTAGGAATTCCTGTGTTTCAGGCGATGGAGAGGGACATAGTTAAAATTAGCTATAAATTATTCACTTAAAATGGTAAATAGGACAAAGTCAATAAACTTATCGTTATACAGCCAGTACAGTCCTTAACAAAAACAACATTATTTTCAGTCCTCCGGCCGGTAAGCGCCACTTTACGCAAAACTAAATTGTCGCCTGCCGGCTCCGTCGGGCTGAAAAATAGTATACAAACCTCGGCCGGTAAATGGGAAAGCCTCGGATCACATGTTAGTCGACTTCGGCTTCGCCTCGGCCGACAATTACATGGAATCCGAGGCATTTCCCACTTAAACGGCCTTGGTATGTAATGTACTATTGTTGAGCTCTAAACTTTTTAAAAAGTTGAAACTGTAATATAAAACGAAGGATTTGGGTCCAAACAGCCAAAACAGAAGGTGTTTATCATTGTTGGTATCGCGACACTTCAGTTATCTTGAATAGCGTACCTATAGAAGAATATTTTGCACTGTTTGAGAAAAGCACTATACTTGACTCGGCTGGAAACGCATTTGCAGGCTTTATATAAATTTAAACAAAATATTCAGCCTGCAAATCGCTTTGTTCCATGCCTCAACAGTAATGTACTATATGTACCTACCTATATTCGTTCATCTGCTATAACCAATTCGTCTCTTTTTAACCTCGATGATAATTTTAATTAGAAAACTCCCGTGAGTATCATACATATTAAAAATTCTCATAGGTTACTCACGTCAATAAAGTCGAAAATAGCTCGACATGTTTCGGAACAGTCCGTGTCCCTTATTCATGAGTCATGCGTTTAGCCGCGGCGACTGCTCTACGCACACTGCGAGCCCCAGTGCGGTCAGCTCTCGACTCTCGATGATAATGTTATCCTCTCGTGCAGGTCCTAACGCGCGCGCACGACGCGGCAGCAGCGGCGTTGCGCGAAGAGGAGGGGGAAGTGATCGACCTGACGGCGCGGCGGGGGGCGGCGGGGGCGGCGGGGGCGCCGGCGGCGAGCGGCGGGCCGGGGGCGCCGGCGGCGGCGGCTCCGCTGGCGCGCGCGCTGAGCTCGCCGCTCGTGGGCGCGAGGGCGCCGGCCACGGGACTCGCCTACGATGCGCTCATGCTCAAGCACGGGTAAGGACACTTTGCTTCAGCCTGAATACATCCTGCTGAATCCAGGTATCGATTGTATCTTTATGTGTTTCTGTATAATATCTTTTTTGTTCCCGCCCTGACCCCGTATTGTAATTTTAACAACTTTATCACTTGTCTTGCTCGAAAAGTTCGACTTTTAAGACGAGGCTAGGCAACATAAAATTGCTTTTTATGCTCTATAGCATAAAATAAATCACAGCCGGCTCTCGCCTGCGATTTAAAATGAAATAAAACCTAATATTTTCCTCACAATCGAAGTGGAAAGTAGAGTGTATATCGCCCAGAAATACCCATTTTATCCTCGACTACAATAGCCTTGGCTAAAATGGGTTACTTTATGCCCTTGCCATACAATCTTCAATTTTTTCAATTACACAAAATTATAAAAGTAATCTTTTATTTGTTCTAGATGCGCGTGTGGAGCGCATGCGCCCCAGCACCCAGAGCACGGCGGGCGCCTGCAGTCCGTGTGGGCGCGCCTGTGCGAGACGGGGCTGCTGGCGCGCACGGAGCGCACGAGGCCGCGCAAGGTATCCTGTCCTTCTATTTACTAGTGTCCCGTCCCGTTATTGAATTATACGTGTTCAGCTCAATCTTACTATTAGCGATTAAATAGTTGTTCTTTACAACAGATATTCACTTAGTGAAAAAGCGAATACAAACCGTTTTGAATACCATGCAAAAAATTATTGACGCCCGCCTAACTCCCGCACAATCCTAGGGTTGCCTGCGATTAGAAATATTATATAATATTGGTGGTGGCGTGCACCGGCGGGCGCGGAATGTATGGGCAGTCCGTGTGTCAGTACCGTCGCGCAGATTTCTACATCACAACTTTTGTGTTTTCGTGTAAGTTGACTCTAACCAAGTGGGCATGTTTTCAGGCGTCCCTCGAGGAGCTCCAGTCCGTGCACCTGGAGTCGCACGTGGCGCAGTTCGGCGGGCGGCGGGCGGGCGCCGCGGGCGCGGGGGGGCCGCGGCAGCTGGTGCGGCTGGCGTGCGGCGGGCTCGGCGTGGACTCGGACACGGCGTGGTCGGAGATGCACACGGCGCCCGCCGCGCGCATGGCGGCCGGCGCCGTGCTCGACCTCGCCGTGCGCACGGCCCGCGGCGAGCTCAGGAACGGGTGAGTCTGCTGTACACTCCGGGCCGGGCGGGCTGCTGTACACTCCGGGCCATGGACTCGCACACGGCGGCCGGCGCCGTGCTCGACCTCGCCGTGCGCACGGCCCGCGGCGAGCTCAGGAACGGGTGAGTCTGCTGTACACTCCGGGCCGGGCGGGCTGCTGTACACTCCGGGCCGGGCGGGCTGCTGTACACTCCGGGCCGGGCGGGCTGCTGTACACTCCGGGCCGGGCGGGCTGCTGTACACTCCGGGCCATGGACTCGCACACGGCGGCCGGCGCCGTGCTCGACCTCGCCGTGCGCACGGCCCGCGGCGAGCTCAGGAACGGGTGAGTCTGCTGTACACTCCGGGCCGGGCGGGCTGCTGTACACTCCGGGCCATGGACTCGCACACGGCGGCCGGCGCCGTGCTCGACCTCGCCGTGCGCACGGCCCGCGGCGAGCTCAGGAACGGGTGAGTCTGCTGTACACTCCGGGCCGGGCGGGCTGCTGTACACTCCGGGCCGGGCGGGCTGCTGTACACTCCGGGCCATGGACTCGCACACGGCGGCCGGCGCCGTGCTCGACCTCGCCGTGCGCACGGCCCGCGGCGAGCTCAGGAACGGGTGAGTCTGCTGTACACTCCGGGCCGGGCGGGCTGCTGTACACTCCGGGCCATGGACTCGCACACGGCGGCCGGCGCCGTGCTCGACCTCGCCGTGCGCACGGCCCGCGGCGAGCTCAGGAACGGGTGAGTCTGCTGTACACTCCGGGCCGGGCGGGCTGCTGTACACTCCGGGCCGGGCGGGCTGCTGTACACTCCGGGCCATGGACTCGCACACGGCGGCCGGCGCCGTGCTCGACCTCGCCGTGCGCACGGCCCGCGGCGAGCTCAGGAACGGGTGAGTCTGCTGTACACTCCGGGCCGGGCGGGCTGCTGTACACTCCGGGCCGGGCGGGCTGCTGTACACTCCGGGCCATGGACTCGCACACGGCGGCCGGCGCCGTGCTCGACCTCGCCGTGCGCACGGCCCGCGGCGAGCTCAGGAACGGGTGAGTCTGCTGTACACTCCGGGCCGGGCGGGCTGCTGTACACTCCGGGCCATGGACTCGCACACGGCGGCCGGCGCCGTGCTGGACCTCGCCGTGCGCACGGCCCGCGGCGAGCTCAGGAACGGGTGAGTCTGCTGTACACTCCGGGCCGGGCGGGCTGCTGTACACTCCGGGCCATGGACTCGCACACGGCGGCCGGCGCCGTGCTCGACCTCGCCGTGCGCACGGCCCGCGGCGAGCTCAGGAACGGGTGAGTCTGCTGTACACTCCGGGCCGGGCGGGCTGCTGTACACTCCGGGCCATGGACTCGCACACGGCGGCCGGCGCCGTGCTCGACCTCGCCGTGCGCACGGCCCGCGGCGAGCTCAGGAACGGGTGAGTCTGCTGTACACTCCGGGCCGGGCGGGCTGCTGTACACTCCGGGCCGGGCGGGCTGCTGTACACTCCGGGCCATGGACTCGCACACGGCGGCCGGCGCCGTGCTCGACCTCGCCGTGCGCACGGCCCGCGGCGAGCTCAGGAACGGGTGAGTCTGCTGTACACTCCGGGCCGGGCGGGCTGCTGTACACTCCGGGCCGGGCGGGCTGCTGTACACTCCGGGCCGGGCGGGCTGCTGTACACTCCGGGCCGGGCGGGCTGCTGTACACTCCGGGCCGGGCGGGCTGCTGTACACTCCGGGCCGGGCGGGCTGCTGTACACTCCGGGCCATGGACTCGCACACGGCGGCCGGCGCCGTGCTCGACCTCGCCGTGCGCACGGCCCGCGGCGAGCTCAGGAACGGGTGAGTCTGCTGTACACTCCGGGCCGGGCGGGCTGCTGTACACTCCGGGCCGGGCGGGCTGCTGTACACTCCGGGCCATGGACTCGCACACGGCGGCCGGCGCCGTGCTCGACCTCGCCGTGCGCACGGCCCGCGGCGAGCTCAGGAACGGGTGAGTCTGCTGTACACTCCGGGCCGGGCGGGCTGCTGTACACTCCGGGCCGGGCGGGCTGCTGTACACTCCGGGCCATGGACTCGCACACGGCGGCCGGCGCCGTGCTCGACCTCGCCGTGCGCACGGCCCGCGGCGAGCTCAGGAACGGGTGAGTCGGCTGTACACTCCGGGCCGGGCGGGCTGCTGTACACTCCGGGCCATGGACTCGCACACGGCGGCCGGCGCCGTGCTCGACCTCGCCGTGCGCACGGCCCGCGGCGAGCTCAGGAACGGGTGAGTCTGCTGTACACTCCGGGCCGGGCGGGCTGCTGTACACTCCGGGCCGGGCGGGCTGCTGTACACTCCGGGCCATGGACTCGCACACGGCGGCCGGCGCCGTGCTCGACCTCGCCGTGCGCACGGCCCGCGGCGAGCTCAGGAACGGGTGAGTCTGCTGTACACTCCGGGCCGGGCGGGCTGCTGTACACTCCGGGCCGGGCGGGCTGCTGTACACTCCGGGCCATGGACTCGCACACGGCGGCCGGCGCCGTGCTCGACCTCGCCGTGCGCACGGCCCGCGGCGAGCTCAGGAACGGGTGAGTCTGCTGTACACTCCGGGCCGGGCGGGCTGCTGTACACTCCGGGCCATGGACTCGCACACGGCGGCCGGCGCCGTGCTCGACCTCGCCGTGCGCACGGCCCGCGGCGAGCTCAGGAACGGGTGAGTCGGCTGTACACTCCGGGCCGGGCGGGCTGCTGTACACTCCGGGCCGGGCGGGCTGCTGTACACTCCGGGCCATGGACTCGCACACGGCGGCCGGCGCCGTGCTCGACCTCGCCGTGCGCACGGCCCGCGGCGAGCTCAGGAACGGGTGAGTCTGCTGTACACTCCGGGCCGGGCGGGCTGCTGTACACTCCGGGCCATGGACTCGCACACGGCGGCCGGCGCCGTGCTCGACCTCGCCGTGCGCACGGCCCGCGGCGAGCTCAGGAACGGGTGAGTCTGCTGTACACTCCGGGCCGGGCGGGCTGCTGTACACTCCGGGCCGGGCGGGCTGCTGTACACTCCGGGCCATGGACTCGCACACGGCGGCCGGCGCCGTGCTCGACCTCGCCGTGCGCACGGCCCGCGGCGAGCTCAGGAACGGGTGAGTCTGCTGTACACTCCGGGCCATGGACTCGCACACGGCGGCCGGCGCCGTGCTCGACCTCGCCGTGCGCACGGCCCGCGGCGAGCTCAGGAACGGGTGAGTCGGCTGTACACTCCGGGCCGGGCGGGCTGCTGTACACTCCGGGCCGGGCGGGCTGCTGTACACTCCGGGCCGGGCGGGCTGCTGTACACTCCGGGCCATGGACTCGCACACGGCGGCCGGCGCCGTGCTGGACCTCGCCGTGCGCACGGCCCGCGGCGAGCTCAGGAACGGGTGAGTCTGCTGCACACTCCGGGCCGGGCGGGCTGCTGTACACTCCGGGCCGGGCGGGCTGCTGTACACTCCGGGCCGGGCGGGCTGCTGTACACTCCGGGCCATGGACTCGCACACGGCGGCCGGCGCCGTGCTGGACCTCGCCGTGCGCACGGCCCGCGGCGAGCTCAGGAACGGGTGAGTCTGCTGTACACTCCGGGCCGGGCGGGCTGCTGTACACTCCGGGCCGGGCGGGCTGCTGTACACTCCGGGCCATGGACTCGCACACGGCGGCCGGCGCCGTGCTCGACCTCGCCGTGCGCACGGCCCGCGGCGAGCTCAGGAACGGGTGAGTCTGCTGTACACTCCGGGCCGGGCGGGCTGCTGTACACTCCGGGCCATGGACTCGCACACGGCGGCCGGCGCCGTGCTCGACCTCGCCGTGCGCACGGCCCGCGGCGAGCTCAGGAACGGGTGAGTCTGCTGTACACTCCGGGCCGGGCGGGCTGCTGTACACTCCGGGCCGGGCGGGCTGCTGTACACTCCGGGCCATGGACTCGCACACGGCGGCCGGCGCCGTGCTCGACCTCGCCGTGCGCACGGCCCGCGGCGAGCTCAGGAACGGGTGAGTCTGCTGTACACTCCGGGCCATGGACTCGCACACGGCGGCCGGCGCCGTGCTCGACCTCGCCGTGCGCACGGCCCGCGGCGAGCTCAGGAACGGGTGAGTCGGCTGTACACTCCGGGCCGGGCGGGCTGCTGTACACTCCGGGCCGGGCGGGCTGCTGTACACTCCGGGCCGGGCGGGCTGCTGTACACTCCGGGCCATGGACTCGCACACGGCGGCCGGCGCCGTGCTGGACCTCGCCGTGCGCACGGCCCGCGGCGAGCTCAGGAACGGGTGAGTCTGCTGCACACTCCGGGCCGGGCGGGCTGCTGTACACTCCGGGCCGGGCGGGCTGCTGTACACTCCGGGCCGGGCGGGCTGCTGTACACTCCGGGCCATGGACTCGCACACGGCGGCCGGCGCCGTGCTGGACCTCGCCGTGCGCACGGCCCGCGGCGAGCTCAGGAACGGGTGAGTCTGCTGTACACTCCGGGCCGGGCGGGCTGCTGTACACTCCGGGCCGGGCGGGCTGCTGTACACTCCGGGCCATGGACTCGCACACGGCGGCCGGCGCCGTGCTCGACCTCGCCGTGCGCACGGCCCGCGGCGAGCTCAGGAACGGGTGAGTCGGCTGTACACTCCGGGCCGGGCGGGCTGCTGTACACTCCGGGCCGGGCGGGCTGCTGTACACTCCGGGCCGGGCGGGCTGCTGTACACTCCGGGCCATGGACTCGCACACGGCGGCCGGCGCCGTGCTCGACCTCGCCGTGCGCACGGCCCGCGGCGAGCTCAGGAACGGGTGAGTCTGCTGTACACTCCGGGCCGGGCGGGCTGCTGTACACTCCGGGCCGGGCGGGCTGCTGTACACTCCGGGCCATGGACTCGCACACGGCGGCCGGCGCCGTGCTCGACCTCGCCGTGCGCACGGCCCGCGGCGAGCTCAGGAACGGGTGAGTCTGCTGTACACTCCGGGCCGGGCGGGCTGCTGTACACTCCGGGCCGGGCGGGCTGCTGTACACTCCGGGCCGGGCGGGCTGCTGTACACTCCGGGCCGGGCGGGCTGCTGTACACTCCGGGCCATGGACTCGCACACGGCGGCCGGCGCCGTGCTCGACCTCGCCGTGCGCACGGCCCGCGGCGAGCTCAGGAACGGGTGAGTCTGCTGTACACTCCGGGCCGGGCGGGCTGCTGTACACTCCGGGCCGGGCGGGCTGCTGTACACTCCGGGCCATGGACTCGCACACGGCGGCCGGCGCCGTGCTCGACCTCGCCGTGCGCACGGCCCGCGGCGAGCTCAGGAACGGGTGAGTCTGCTGTACACTCCGGGCCGGGCGGGCTGCTGTACACTCCGGGCCGGGCGGGCTGCTGTACACTCCGGGCCGGGCGGGCTGCTGTACACTCCGGGCCGGGCGGGCTGCTGTACACTCCGGGCCGGGCGGGCTGCTGTACACTCCGGGCCATGGACTCGCACACGGCGGCCGGCGCCGTGCTCGACCTCGCCGTGCGCACGGCCCGCGGCGAGCTCAGGAACGGGTGAGTCTGCTGTACACTCCGGGCCGGGCGGGCTGCTGTACACTCCGGGCCGGGCGGGCTGCTGTACACTCCGGGCCATGGACTCGCACACGGCGGCCGGCGCCGTGCTCGACCTCGCCGTGCGCACGGCCCGCGGCGAGCTCAGGAACGGGTGAGTCTGCTGCACACTCCGGGCCGGGCGGGCTGCTGTACACTCCGGGCCGGGCGGGCTGCTGTACACTCCGGGCCGGGCGGGCTGCTGTACACTCCGGGCCATGGACTCGCACACGGCGGCCGGCGCCGTGCTCGACCTCGCCGTGCGCACGGCCCGCGGCGAGCTCAGGAACGGGTGAGTCTGCTGTACACTCCGGGCCGGGCGGGCTGCTGTACACTCCGGGCCGGGCGGGCTGCTGTACACTCCGGGCCGGGCGGGCTGCTGTACACTCCGGGCCATGGACTCGCACACGGCGGCCGGCGCCGTGCTCGACCTCGCCGTGCGCACGGCCCGCGGCGAGCTCAGGAACGGGTGAGTCTGCTGTACACTCCGGGCCGGGCGGGCTGCTGTACACTCCGGGCCGGGCGGGCTGCTGTACACTCCGGGCCATGGACTCGCACACGGCGGCCGGCGCCGTGCTCGACCTCGCCGTGCGCACGGCCCGCGGCGAGCTCAGGAACGGGTGAGTCTGCTGTACACTCCGGGCCGGGCGGGCTGCTGTACACTCCGGGCCGGGCGGGCTGCTGTACACTCCGGGCCGGGCGGGCTGCTGTACACTCCGGGCCGGGCGGGCTGCTGTACACTCCGGGCCGGGCGGGCTGCTGTACACTCCGGGCCGGGCGGGCTGCTGTACACTCCGGGCCATGGACTCGCACACGGCGGCCGGCGCCGTGCTCGACCTCGCCGTGCGCACGGCCCGCGGCGAGCTCAGGAACGGGTGAGTCTGCTGTACACTCCGGGCCGGGCGGGCTGCTGTACACTCCGGGCCATGGACTCGCACACGGCGGCCGGCGCCGTGCTCGACCTCGCCGTGCGCACGGCCCGCGGCGAGCTCAGGAACGGGTGAGTCTGCTGTACACTCCGGGCCGGGCGGGCTGCTGTACACTCCGGGCCGGGCGGGCTGCTGTACACTCCGGGCCGGGCGGGCTGCTGTACACTCCGGGCCGGGCGGGCTGCTGTACACTCCGGGCCGGGCGGGCTGCTGTACACTCCGGGCCGGGCGGGCTGCTGTACACTCCGGGCCATGGACTCGGACACGGCGCCCGCCGCGCTCTACACATACTCTATCTCTCTCTCTTTGGCATTTATTATTGCCATCTGATATCTGATGGTGGGTTCTGCCTTCTTTTTAATTGTCTTCCACATTGCCCTGTCTGACATGTCGGCTTCAGACACATTGCAGCTCTCCAGATCCTTCCGTATTGAGTCCGTCCTCGGAAAGGCAAGAAATAGGTGGACAGTCCACCCTTTATTAGCTTCTCCCTGTTTCCGACTCCAGAGACACTAAGGTTCAAGACGGACACTCACTTGAAAAAGAGCACAAAACCAATTTTTTTTTTGTTTTTTAAGTAGTCATATATAAATTATAAATTGAAAGAGATGTTATATACTACGGAAAAAGTGACCAAGGCCCAAGGTAGTAAATGGCATCTCTTTCAGTTTATAAGTACAGGTTTGTTAAATATGAATGTGATTGTCAGGTTCGCGGTGGTCCGGCCGCCGGGACACCACGCGGAGCCCAACCAGGCGATGGGGTTCTGCTTCTTCAACTCCGTGGCCGTCGCGGCGCGGCTGCTGCACACCAGGCTGCGGCTGCAGAGGATACTCATCGTCGACTGGGTAACTATTCCGACCGTTCACTTATTCAGAGACACGAAGCAGAAAAAAGAAATGTCTTCTGTTACCGCCATTGTTATTCATTGAAATTAAACAGTTTAGAACGGATTAATCGCGTTTATTAACATCATGATCCTACTGAAAACGAGTGCTGTAAAGGGCTCGAAACGTAGGATCATGGTGTTAATAAACGCGATTATGCCATTCTAAAGTATTTAATCAGAACAAGACCGTCAAAAAAATTAGGTCACAATGACATTAGGGAACCATGTTGCATTAATGATGATACAAATGATAAAGATTTCGTACAAAAAAGAGCTTACGGAAGGCGTAGTGTCATTTTTTACGTGGCGTTTAATTCGCGTTAACGTATCGAGAGTTCAAATTATGTTTGCCGTTTATATAAATCACCCGGCTTCTTTCATATTTTGACCTCTCGATACGCTAACGCGGTCGAGAAATAAATGTCAAATATGACAATTTAAAAATGTATAGTAGGCCTTACGTATGCATTAAGTATCAAATTCATACACAGAACTATCAACACTGCCAAAACTTGGCACTTCACTAAACGTCACGTTGCAAACAAGACTATATGAAAAAACGCCGCAACCGCAACACTTTTTATATATGGCGTCATTTTTTCGGCTGATTGGAATTTGAGTTCTTTCATTCTATATCTATGATTTCGAGTCCTACCTCAGTGAAGAACTGTTGCTTAAAATGTTAAATTAGCAGTACTAAACTAGGACAAGTTACAAAAGCGGTGCTATTTTACTAAAAAACTATTCTTTAATTCATCTGAGTGATTCACAAAAAGCAATCGCTTCTTAATCCCCTAATTTTCGTTTAAATTGTGAAGAACCCAGTATTCAAAATATAACATATTGGTCCTTTCATGAATGTACATTAAGACCTCTCTAGCTAAGTTGATAGTCCCGGGTTCGAATCCTGGTAAGCAGAGCTAGCCTTAGGTCAGCAAGCGCCCTGTGCGAACTGGCTACCCACCGGACTGAACTTTTTATAAGGCACCAAAACTAAGCGCAAAATGCGGCTTAGGCTGCGCACCGCTGCTGGCGCCCCCTGAACCTTGGCGCCCCGCGCGACCGCACGCGTCGCACGTACAGTCAACCAATTGGAACCTTAGGCCACTGTAGGACTCTGTCATAGTGACGCTATAAATCAGATTGTAAGAAATCTCTTACTGCTTGTCATTTTGACATGGTTCTAGAGTGGCCTAGGGTTCCAATTGGTTGACTGTACCTAAAGCCGGTACTGCTGGTAAGAGCATTTATTTGTGTGTTTATGACGAATATTTGTTCCTGATATATGGTTCCTGATGTTTGGGACCAGGTCGATATGTGTAAGATTGCCCCCAAGTATTATTCAGTCACACGTCTGGTTGTCAGGACGTGCACCACGGGAACGGCACGCAGCAGATCTTCTACGAGGACCCGCACGTGCTGTACATCAGCATCCACCGGCACGACGACGGGAACTTCTTCCCGGGCACCGGGGCCGCGTCCGAGTGCGGCGCGGGCGCGGGGCTCGGCTTCAACGTCAACGTGGCGTGGGCCGCCGGCCTCAGCCCGCCGCTCGGCGACGCCGAGTACCTGGCCGCCTTCCGCTCCATCGTCATGCCTATCGCTAAGGTCGGTCAACATATAATACGTTAAGAGGCCAGACAGGGGCCTTAACATAGCATCTTAGCGCGATTCAGTTGACGACTAAACTGAGTCGCTCCCATACAATGGAGCCTAAACTCAATCGCGTTAAGACGTCATGGTGAGCTCTCGGGTAATTTCTCCATACGCACTCGACAGTTTCCACCTTGGTTTTTCAAGCTAGAGCCATGATTTTTTTCAAGTCAGTATTATCAATATCTGTGTCGAACTGTTTTGCCCTTTTTAATATTTTGTACGTTTTTTTTCATAAAAATATCAGTGAAATCAAAACAGTCCGATACAGATCATAACAATATTATTCTGTTATGAAAAAATGTTTATGCCACACCTGGCCATAAAGTGCCTTTTTCCGCACGCTACGCGTACGGGAAAAGCCGATTTCTGCCCAAGTGTAGGCATAAAATGATGTACCTAACACGTGAGGTAATAAATAAAACCCTTGATCGCATATTTACGTCCCTCGCTTGCAGCTCGGGTCGCAAACATCTGCGATCTCGGCCTTTCTTTGTTTTACCACACTAGTTAGGTAATGTACTATTTCTCCGTGGAGGAAAAGTGCCTCATGTTTTCTCAAAGTAAAATGAGCTAACTCAAGAATTTACCTTGAGTTATCTCATTTTACTTTGAGAAAACATTCCCTTTTATTATGAAAACGAAACAAAACTGCATTCAATGACTTTTTTAAATTCGCTAGTTTATTTTTAAAATTTTAACCGACTTGATTCCCGAATAAAGCGAATTTTTAATAATCTGTTAAAGCAAGTTTGTTTCTTTTTATTTAAGGTAGTTTTCCTCCAGGGCCCATCAAAACTTCCAACACTGTATAATTCGCGTAATATTGTGATGCTCAGAAAAGGTGTGTTTGCACGTGCATCACTTGTATGAGCCATTTGTCTTCCAGCTCTAATACACTGAAATTCATGGGAGCGTCCCATTACAGTTGAAAGAAAAACATACTCGTGCGATAGATGAATCATCATTTACGACAGCCACATTGCTCAGTATATGGCTCCAAATTACTCAGTTCTGTACACTTTTAGAAATCAGACTATAGTCAATCGATTTAGTGTTAACAGTTTAGTTAATAGAAAGTAGGTGATTTCCGATGAGTTTATTCCCGCGGCGCGGGGCCCTCGTGGGGTCCAGTCGTGAGGAAAAGTACAATAAAAATCCATTCCTGCACTAGTGTTGAAAAGCACTGCCCGCACGATTTGGCTTCATTTGAAATAGTACATTACGATACAAGTGCGTAAAAGAGGAAATTCGCAATGAGTGGCGACAAAGTAAAACACCACCGAAGGGAATGTTTTAAATCGACACGAGTTGCGAGTTACCTTTTCTCACGTGTATCGTACGACGTTTTATAGTACATATCGCCCTTAGAATATTTGACGCAGACACAAAGTTATCATTATCACACTAGTGCTAATATAGCACCATGGGTACTATAAATGTATTGAAATTAAACACTTTAGAACGGATTAATCGCGTTTATTAACACCATGATCCTACGTTTCGAGCCCTTTACAGCACTCGTTTTCACAGGGTTAAGATGATGATGTCATCATTTTTAATAATCTGCGATGATGATGTCATCATCTTAACCCTGTGAAAACGAGTGCTGTAAAGGGCTCGAAACGTAGGATCATGGTGTTAATAAACGCGATTAATCCGTTCTAAAGTGTTTAATTTCAATGAATAACAATCGCGGTAACAGAAGACAATATTACTATAAATGTAGTTTTCGAGCACATACATTGTGAAGTAGTTTCTAGGGTGGCGGGGTAAGTTGTGTCATGGCGTAACCGACCTACCTTGTTCCCAGGAGTACGACCCCGAGTTGGTGCTGGTGTCGTGCGGGTTCGACGCCGCGGCCGGGCACCCCGCGCCGCTGGGCGGCTACACCGTCAGCGCCGCGTGCTTCGCCAGCATGACGCAGGACCTCATGCAGCTCGCCAACGGCAAGGTAACAAGACACAGCCAATAGGATCCTAAGAAGCCAACACAACATATCGCAATCTCAAACTAACTCCGAGTTCCCTCGCATGTCATCGAAGGTCAGTCAGCATCCGGTCCATTTTGTAACACTGAACCCAACTGCTCGCCAATAGGATCCTAAAAAGCCAACACAACATATCGCAATCTCAAACTAACTCAGAGTTCCCTCGCATGTCCTCGAAGGTCATCAAGCGGTCCATCTTGTAACACTGAACCCAACTGCTCGCCAATAGGATCCTAAAAATCCAACACAACATATCGCAATCTCAAACTAACTCTGAGTTCCCTCGCATGTCGTCGAATGTCATCATCTGGTCCATCCTGTAACACTGGATCCAAATGCTCTCCAAGAGGATCCTAAAAAGCCAACACAACATATCTCTATCTCAAACGAGCTCCTAGCTCCCTCGCACATCCTCGTAGTTCATAATCAGGTCTATCTTATGTCATTGGATCCAACTGCTCACCAAGAGGATTCTTAAAAATCCTATGCAAAGTATTTTTATTTTAAATCGGTTCCGAGTTCCCTAGCACTTCATCGGAGTTCATCATCAGTGAAGTCACATGTGTGTTTCTGAGTCAGAGACACATATTTTTGAAATTTGAACATTGTAGGCCTTCCACACCATCTCACACTACAATAAGGTACGGTTTACGATATTATTTCATGACCTAGTATTTTTTAATTACGAAAGACGCACACAACTCGCAGGTTCAGCGACTTGGTCGCTACTGAACGGTGCGACGAGCGCCCGCGCGTATATAAGCCTCATATTGCTCACTGCGATCGCAAGTCTTATAAGAGATGTCTATAGGAGTTGGTGGATTGAACCTTACGATATTTCTATTTTAGCTTGACAAATTTTGTAATCGCAGGATTAATATAGTCTGACAAGCGAGCGAGCGCAGTAACAGTAGGACAAAATAACTATATCCATCCCCTTTTTCAGGGTGGTAATACTAGCGTAAGAAAAAGACAGTATGATGCTCTCTATCCTACTGTTACTGCGCTCGCTGGGTTGTCAGACTATATGAGATATTTGTCCAATATTTTTTATTTTTATTTTATATTTATACATGGAGAATCAACAGCTGTAACAATGATAATAGTGATAATAGTAGCAACAGAGAGCCAATTATAGAATCTCACATATAGTAACGCAACAATATTTAACATAAAGTTAAATAACGAGCACTAAGCTACGTTAGCACATGCAATGAACTTCGATATTAATGAGTTGAAAAAAAATTACTGATACATTCTTTTCTTTCTACTAAGTATTGGATAGTTAGTTTCATTTTTACCTATATACAACAGTGATGTACAGTCACGGACTTTAATTGATAGGCCACTTAGAAGCTCCGTAATTTGGCAGCTTAATACTACTTGCGCAATAAATAACCATGGCGACCATTGTTTAAACGTGGCCATAGCAACCCTGAGAATAATACCAACAAAGATCTTACCCAGTCATGGGTCACATATGTCAATGTGTGACACGTTTTAAATGGCGCGAGTCCATATGTCAAGTCGCGCTTGATATATATTGCTATTTGTTCACGTCCATATAACTTGAAAGTAAAAGGTGAGTTTCCAAATGTCCCGTTAGATGGCGCTGAACCGGCCGTAAACTAGCTAATGAAATTCTTATCGAGTTTGAATCTAGTTATTAGCCTATAATCTATAAACTTGGATTTAAAAAATTACATATATTGACTATGGTCTTAGTGAGAAAAAGCTTTCATGGATATCTCTTTTTTTCAAATAAAAACTCGGTGGACTGGCGAATGTTGTATTGATGTCAAAGTAATGTCAAAGACGATAATTGGGAATTTTACATTTTGGTGAATCGGCATTAAACTATTACAGTATTTATTATAATAAATTCAATAATTACAGTATTTATGCGATAATGCCAACCGCTTTGTCCGAATAAGATCGCCAAATAATCGTGACGATATAGAGATTGAGAGATCTGCTATTAACGGAGAGTTTGTTGTTAAACAATATTATAGAAACATAAGCTTGAGAGTTTTATCAACACTGTTACGTTATGGGTAAGACGCTATGCCGAAGAAGGAAATGTGATCATTACCTATGAACTATCACCCCACTTTAGCGAAGCCGAAAATCAAGG
Organism: Lathronympha strigana; assembly: GCA_949128165.1. Classification (NCBI taxonomy): domain Eukaryota; kingdom Metazoa; phylum Arthropoda; class Insecta; order Lepidoptera; family Tortricidae; genus Lathronympha; species Lathronympha strigana. The sequence goes on from OX421912.1 coordinate 22,139,574, forward strand.
AAGAGAAATACTGGACTGAAGTCGACGAGTTTACATCTACTTAGCGTTATACGGAACGTTATGATGTGGATGTTGAAATAATCTAAAGTCATTTCAATGGATTTGCATTATATAATTCCCCCATGCGTGAAGTTTGAACGCTGATATTTAAATTTCTTAATAAACTACTTTTACAAATGTTCAACAATGGCATTTTTTATCATACGGTTCATTGTGTTTATGATTTATTTATTTATTATTTCAATAATAACTAAAAAATAACAAAATATAAAAGAGACTTAGTAATTCTAAATATTCTTATAATGGCGGCAGTTCATTATTGTTGTTTATAATGTCATTCATGAACGTCACACTCATCAAGTTAGTAGTTAGTAGCCTGGGTACTACGCATTCTCCGATATCAAAGACCAATCATAATTTTGCCGTTACTATCACTACGCAATAACAATGAAATTGCTGCTAGGTTACGATTCCTAAAGATCTGCCATTGGTTATCTTTGGGTGTAGGAAGTGATTCTGCTGTGTTGTCAGGTTGGTAGTTCCGGCTCTCAAGTAGGCCAACATGATAAGTCAAAACATTCTGACGTAAATGACATTTGACGCCTTGTAAACAAACAATGATAGAGATAGTAGTATAATTTTGCTCTTTTATTATACGAGGATTTGTCATTCCTTGTTCAAGTATACGAGTATAAACTAGTAACCCCGAATTGTATTACACGGCTAAAATATGAACTTGGCAAGTGGCCTATCAATTAAAGTCCGTGACTGTACCTACTTAATAGTAGTTTATGTGATTGTATATAATGAAAGGCATTAAAACTCGAGGGTGGGTTTATGAAACGAGGCGCCAGCCGAGTGTTTTAATGCCTAATTATTTACGAGTGTTTTAATGCCTAATTATTTACAATTACATACACTGCTTTATATACACACATATCATGACTCTCCATGATGCATTCAAAGCGCATATATATCGACCGCCATTGCGACTTTCAGGAATTAAAACTTTTCTGACATTCAAGTTTTGACATTTATATTTTTTAAATTCAGAGACAAACTAGAGTTGGCGCCAATTTTCATATCGTTCGATATCAAAATAACGTGCGACTTGCGTGCGTCATTGTATGCAATTGACAATTCGTTTCAAACTAAAAGTCATATCGACTGATATTAGAATAGAGGTCAAATCAAATTTTCTTGTGTCAGATGTGTTCGAAATTTGAACAAAAATAATATTATCGAAAACGATAATATAATTTAGCTATTATTACATGTTCACAGATAAGAAATTTGTTGTAACAAAAAAGTTTATTATTATGGGGGCCTTCATATGCGATTTTTGATCGCATTATTGAGGGCTAATGACATGTGGGTATATAAATGTATTTACTTACTACGATCTTCTTTTCTTTTACTTTTTAATACGATCAGGAATCGTTGACATTATAATCTTAATTCAAATAAATAAATTATAATATCCAGGTGGTGCTATCGCTGGAGGGCGGCTACGACCTGCCGGCCATGTGCGACTGCGCGCAGGAGTGCGTGCGCGCGCTGCTCGGCGACCGCGTGGCGCCCCCCGCGCCCCGCGAGCTGGCGCGCGCGCCCGCGCCGCCCGCGCAGGCCGCGCTGCGCCAGGCCCTCGCCATACAGGCGACACACTGGCCCGAGGTAACACTACTCTAACTTTTTCATCACACCTGCTCGCATACTTAGCTTACTTACATACTACTTATACTTGCTTAGTTCTGATCGCTTCTCTCAAATACTCAAAGGTTAACTGGAAGAAATCCCTTAAAGGGACAAGTTCGCCTTTGTACTTAAATTCTCTGTTTGTTAACTGTATTTTTTCAACTGTGTTTCTGTACAATAAAGTGTTACTTACTTACTTACTTACTTAGGCTGCGTTTTAACAATTTTTTTTATTTTTTATTTATTGAGAATATATTCAGAGAATAACGCCTACTCCCAGATAGTAATGTCACTCAAACGTCAAATTACTATGGGATTTTGACATTAGTAATTTTAGTAATAAATTAGTAATCTTGGTTAAAAAGTTTGGTCAAATCCAGCCTTAGACTGCAAGCATACTTAAACTTAAAGAGCTGTATTAATCCCATAGTTTTAAAGGATTCTCATACTACTTTACCGCCCGCTCGGAACTCCCAGAGCACCTGCCCTCCACGCGCTCGCCGCACGAAGTCACTCCGGAATACTGTAGACTGTGTTTCTTTACCTGTCTAAAAATTTTATTTATTTCCTCGCAAATATGATGAAAAACATTGTGTGTACCGGCAATAAGGGAATTGGAATGCCCTTCTTACCGCCCTAGATGCATAATGTACTATTACCCGGCTCTGTCTGTGAGTCCCATCGAAACCAGAAGCTCCCGATGTAAATCTTCGAAGGTTAACGTAATGTTTGTTTCAGATAAAGCGGTTCAGCAATTTGATCGGCATGTCGGCGTTGGAGGCGGGGCCGGCGGTGGCGGCGGCGCGGCTGGGACGCCTGCAGACCGAGCGGGACGCCGCCGACACGGCCGCCGCCATGGCGACCCTGTCCATGCACCAGCCGCACAAACCCAGGTGACCAAACACACTATTGTCACAACATCGCGATGTATCTGTACAGTGGGCCAAGTGGTTTACCACCTTTGTCAAAAGCTTCTGCGAGCTCTAACGATCGCTAAGGTTGACTTGACACTGACATAATATTATTGGCAGGAGAAATCTACCTTGTTGTTTCATGACGTTCAAATGAATCACAACCTTAGTGTGGTAAACCACATTTTTGGCCGACTGTACAGTGTGGTAACTCCGCCGATTTTTGGGTCATCGATGAGGGACGCGCGGGGAAGTGGGCGGGGAGGAAATGCTGCCGAATTTCGGCGGCCTATTTTAAGGGGTGTTAAATGGAAATTAGTTTGCTCGGATATACCTGGCCTCGGCACCTCGTCAGCCAATCCCTTACTTTCCGTCCCTCGCCAATAATGTACTATTTTTTAACTAAGCTCGTTTACTTACAACGGCATTGCTTAATACAATAGAATTATCTACTTTTGTTTATGTAAGCGCCAAGTAGGTACTTGAGATTAGAAGTACATTGCATGCATATTACATTTTCAACTTTATCCTTTGTTGAATAAGAAAATAATAAAATTGGTCTTGTCAATTGTAACATTGCATGTACCCGCGCCTATTCGACAACGTTTATGAAAACAACAGTAGTAACATTGTATTAATACAATGCCTTTATGTTACTACAATGCCTTTGTAAATAAAACGAGCTCAATTTAAAAAAAAAACTAATTATTAGCTTGGCGCGTGAGGGTAGCGATTGAAAAAATGATACAAAAGATTCCAACAATATCTTATTTTGATATTTCTGTAAAATTGACTAAAATCACTGAAGAAACTTATGCAAAATCAGCCCTTATTTTTGTAATCCTAAAAAGGCGAAGTATCAATACGTTAGGCGCAAATAACAGACATTTGCCGGCCATTCGCGTTCGAGGAATCCGTCGGATCTCTATACTGGGTATGTCCGTTAGGCATCCCGACAAATTTTCCATAAATTGGATATTCCCGAACAAATGAATGTAAAAAAGCTAAATATATGAAACAATTATGTTTGTTCCAGTTCGCCGGACTCGTCCCGGTCCGTGTCGGAAGAGCCGATGGAGCAGGACGAGGGCAAGTGAGCGCCGCGGCTCCTCTACAGTTACTGCTAACATTCCGCCGCCACTGCGGCTCCTCGAATCTGCGCTACACAGTGTGTACTGATAACACTTATTTATTTACTAAATATAACGAGAACTAGTGATCATATTTTGCGCTCGATAAGCAAAGAATTTATGTATATTTATGGAAGTTGTACATATATATTATTGAGAGTATATCGACGTTAGACGTGGTCGCGAGGCGATGCCGGCCCCGAGGCCGGGAGATGTTGTTTTATATGTGACGTTGTGAACTTTACAAACGAAATGTGTCCTGCCAAATGTCCATCTCGAGGCGAGATGTTTGCAGTTAGTTACGTAAAATAATTGTCTATTTGATGTATAATTCATAATGAATTAGCTAAGCTATAGATACGTGTTTAGGTGTTAAAATTAAGACAAATCTTAATTTGAAAGCTTTAAAATGTAGTAAAATGATAATTTGTACAAAAAATATCAATATTTGGAAGAAATGTTTTATATGAATAATCTACGAAGTAGGTAATGTAATTATATATATAGTAGGCGGCGTCTAGAGAATTGCCTAAATGAATGTTATGTATATCCCTCGTGGGCGTGCTGAAAAATTTATATATTTATATGAAAGAGATACTCAAGATTGTTCTTGTTGTGGAAATGTGAATTTCCTTTTTGTGCCCCTGGGGCTTGCCACTGTCACTTGTCTACTATACCAAAGATAGTACACTTTCAATTTTTAATAAATTATTCGACTACTTAGTCGCTGTTTTTAATCACATACATTGTGAATTTCTGTCTCTGTGATGAGTTGAAGTTTGTACAAATCAATTGTTGTTTGTCAAAGTGTTTCAAATTGTACGATTTGTATCAGAGATGACTTGTAGAGTCTGCTGTACCCGATAATTCACTAGCATGGATAAGTGCAGGACTTACTTCACTTGCACAAGGATATAATTTGGAGGATCCTTTGTGTAGGCTGTTCAAAGATAATGTGCAATACCTATTTGTAGTTCGGCCCTGAATTTCATACAATTGTCCATATTCGAAGCTACAAACGGGCAGATCTAGTTTTTCAAAGGCGGTACGTCTTTTATCGTATTAAATTTGTCACCAGAACGGACGCGTTCGTGGTTTTTGTTCTATATGTGTATTTTAAAGAAATAGAGCTTAAATTCTGATACTCATACTATAGAACAAATAAAACGCTCCAGTCTGTTGTTTTGGCTCCGTTCACTTGGATCCTGATGTTTGTGGATCCACAGATTGTATTTTCGTTATGAGACTCGTGGATATTTTGGATAGACTTGTATTTGAGACGGACGTGTATTCTTGTATACGTGTGGATCCAGTCTGGATCCTCGTGCGCGGAGCCGCTGCCCGGCAGACTTGTGAAGTACTGTAGGCACACAGTAGTCGTGTGGCCGGAGCGGCCGTAGGATCCAATCCTGTACGTTAAATAAATACAATGTTGTGTCTTTGAAAATTTTATTGTTAAATTGGAATACAGATGAAATAATTATTTAATAAATGTATATATACATATATATATATTTGGAAATATATGAGCATTTTTATTTTAAAGTTAATTTTGTTTTTAATAATATTGCTAGTCTACCTCAACACCCTATGGCAATTATATACTGGACAGTCTCAACAATATTTGTATTTACAATATAGAATTATCAATATATATTGTGTACACTATCTTATATAAAATTGCCATAATTTAGTGAAAGTCTGAATGGCGGGTGTATCTAAACAAATATAAGAACGTAATATACCAAAATATACCTCTGTTAAAATAGTTAGTACCCCCACGTAATTAAAGTCATTATGAAAACAGATTTTCATAATGACGCAGGGGTATTAATTATTTTAACAGAGGTACTAAATAGTAGCAATTAGATACTAAATTTGGTATATTACGTTCTTATATTTGTTTAGATACACCCGCCATTCTCACTCACATAATTTACCTTCCATTAAAATATAGTGGCAGTTAAAAACTTAAACAGAATAGCATACTTAGTCTAACGTTTGGTACAAAAATATAAGCTTACCTAATTGTAAAATATTTCACGTATCATTTACCTACAAAAATAAAAATTGTGCAGTGACAGATAATAAAATGAAATCTTAATTTGGATATTTGGAAGATATACATATGTTGCATCCGTATAATCTACACAATATAGTTAATTACTTTTTTCAATCATTTTGATCGATCCATAAAATATTAATGGTTAAATATAGAATTTATTATACAAAGACTAATCATCACCTTCCAAATTGTTCGTTATACAGCTGAGAAATATTTATAGAAGAGATTTTTAGATGCCTTTCTAAAACCAACATGAATACCTATTTGTGATGTTCGCAGAAATGTACATTATGCCGCTTATGCTATTAACGAAGCTAACGTATACTCCGACCGGGCATAAGGTACTTTTACCCGCGAAACGTCACATATAAACACGATTAGACCTTATATGTATGGGTCACCGTGTGGTCAAATCACAAGGAACGCTGTATAGGTATAGTTAGCACCCTGCGTTGTCAATTACTAACATTTGGTTAGAACTACTAGGACAAGAATCGACTAGAAACGTGCCTCTAAAGTATAGCAGTCTTCACCTTTATAAAATAACGGATAACAAAACAATATATCATAGTACCAATTTGACGTAATTTACGGAAAAGGATCATCCACTAAACTCTACCAGTGAAAAAGTCGTTTATAAATGTGTTCCACTTGGGTTACCCTCATCTGGCAGAATATATATTGGCAGAAATACACTTCGCATACCACGTATCACAGCAAAACTTTTAGCAGAAATATATACTTGCCATAATAGTTATTTGGCATAATATTAATTTGGCGTAATGCAGAAAGTGAGTTAGGGTTTTCTGCCAAAAATTCTGTAAGTCGAATTTATGACAAATATAATTCTACAAGACAAATTAAACACGTATTAAAATATCAGTAGTCACATATTAAATTAGTGGTAGTCTTCAGCTTGCTAATCCGGAGGGCTATGTCTACGGACCTCCTCATTTCTGATTCGATCAAGTAGAGCAACTCCGAGCATAGCCTGAGCAGTTTTGAGCCGGATTAGCAAGCTGAAGTGGCAATGGGCAGGCCACATTGCACGCAGAGCAGATGGCCGATGGGGTCGAAAAGTGCTTGAGTGGAGACCACGGCTTGGCAAACGCAGCGTAGGACGTCCACCCACAAGATAAACAGATGACCTTATGAAGGTCGCCGGGAGACGCTGGATGCAGGTCGCTTCCAACCGGTACATATGGAGGTCCAAAGGGGAGGCCTATGGTCAGCAGTGGACCAAGCATTAATTTCAATGAGGATTTTTCGAGGATGGATCCTTTTCGCTAAACTACGTAAGAAGGGTAAACCAGGTGTCGACGCTAGTGTCGGTCGGGCGCGTCCAGGGAGCTGCAGCGACACGAACACGAGCTGACCGGGCACTCCGAGTGTTCCCTGTGTAAATATTATAAACATAACTGTAAATCATTTTAAAAATATGTCATGCGGTATTTTCGTTTGGTCAAACATACGTTTTTTCTAAGATTGACTGATTGAGATTGAAGAGTCCCATATTGACTGAAACACTCAAATCAGAGCGATTGACGTCAACATCAAACATTTATTTTTATTTTTTCGAGTGTCTGTCGTAGCTGTGACATAACAGGCGGTCGAACTTTCAAAGACGTCATCGCATCCACACAAAAGTTTGTATTAGAGTTTTAGTTTATTTTATTTGGCAACACCGTGTATTTTAAAGAACCAATGAACGGCGCTTTCTGCGTTCTTCTTAACATTACTGTTTCTTAGTTGTGACGTCACAAGCGGCCGCCATGACACCATGACAAGGTTCAAAGTAAACAAAGTAATGCAATGTTTGATGTTATAACGAATGCGTAAAGCTGAAATATTGTGTTTTTTCGGAAACAGAAGTGTAAAAAATGTTTTAACGGGTATTTGAAAATTTGTCATCATGCGAATTAGGTTAATGATTCTAGAAACAGATTATAACCATAGTAGTAATAAGAAAATTCACCACGTAAAATGTTTGTCAATTTTCTATACGAAGACGGCAGCTGCAAGATACAAATTAGTTTTCATGTGTAACGCATTGCACCTCACTAGGTTTGTACAGACGGTGTAGAATAGCTTTTGACAGCTATTGTTGAGATATATTAGGCCACTTTGATGCTGACTATAGATTAAGGTGGTTCATTTTCCAAATGTTTGATTTATCTTTGACTTCGCTTTTCTTCTTGGTTCTACGCCTTTACAGTCTATATACCAAAAATCAGGGAAATCGGGCAATATTTAGAGGTTGCGCACTGAGGCAACTTTTGTATAAAGAATTTAGTATTTAAAAAAAATGTTGCTTCAGTGCGCAACCTCTAAATATTGTCAGATTTCCCTGATTTTTGGTATATATGCGTTTAAGATAATCTGGAAGCCGAGCAAAGACTGAAAAAAAATCACAATTTTTTTTACCATACAAATGTGAAACACCCTACTATAGATTCTAAATAAGGGTAAGCACTCACTTAAACCAGCCGGCCATATGGTGCGCATGCCCGCCGTGCCGGCACGCCACGCACCAGCTGAACCAGCCCGCGAAGCTGGCGCCCCCCGCGCCCGCCCCCGCGCCCCCCGCACCCCCCGCGCCCCCCGCGCCCGTGCCCAGGTGCAGCAGGCACACGCCGCAGCGCGGCAGCGGCTTGCGGCAGTTCGGGCAGGACGAGATTTGCTACAAAAATTTAAGTCAACGGACTGATTTTTATTTTTTTATACAAATGATGATGATCGGAATAAGTTTGTTTTAAATACAAACGGGTCGTAACTTGAACTTTTTTGTTACAACAACTTTTGTATCTGCGAAAATGTTATTATAGTTACATAATATCATCGACATCGATAATATTATTTATTACGCTCAAATTTCGAACATCTCGGAAAAACAAGGAAATTGGACTCGCGCACGAAAAATATTGATGGCAAATAGCATAAAACGGCAAAAAATCACGTTTGTTGTATGGGAGCCGCCTTAATTATTTCTGGATTTTTGTATCCTACAAAAATACATCATGTGTGATGTCAACTGTCTAACTATAACGGTTGATGAGCTACAGCCTGGTGATAGACAGACCGACAGAACATCATAACAAATAGTATACATTCAGACATTTATTTCAAACAACGAACATTTAAACACTGTTTAAGAAATACAAATAAATTACAACTACGACAAATAAGAACGGGCTGTGGAAAAAGTAGTATAATGTATGTAGGAGCACAGATGTGTATAATGAAATGCCAAATAACGTAAAAGATTGTGAGTCGCTAAATGTATATAAAGTCAAGTTAAAAAAACATAAACAGGGTAATACAATTTAAGCCTGTTGTGATGCTAAATATGTTAACTTTAATAATACTAATATGTAAACTCATTTTAGTGAACGATTGTTCTTTTGAGTAATAAAGAATCTCTAAACCTAAACCTAATCTAACCCGCACTCGAGTTTTAATGCCATTCATTATATACAATCACATAGACTACTATAATCTAAGAAAAATGACCTATAAAAAATCACCTGGTCACGGCACCAAACAAAAAAATCTGTCACACATCCTATTTACGTCAGAGTAACGGTCTTGAATGATCATTTCTAAAAGGAAGATGATGATTGGTTATAACAAAGCTAGTCAAATGCAGATTCTCATCATACACACGTACCTTATAAAAAAATGCAAATCATGTTACCTTCATCTTAGCTGCCGGTGGAGGTAGCCTCGCGAAGGCGGGCCTCGGGCGGTTCTGTCCGGCCGGCGCCGCCACCGACTTGCCGCAATACGTACACGCCACCGATACCTGCCGACACCCACATCCGTACAGTATACGGTTCGCAACGTGAAAGAAACGAACGTATAATCATGTGTGGGATTAATAGTAAATTGTATACAAGAAATAACGAACGAGTGTGAATTTTATTTGTTTATTTTAGCACGAGTTCGTAATTCTTGTACCGCCCGTGATACATACAATGTTTTTCATCACATTTGCGAGGAAATAAATAAACTTTCTTGGCAGATAAAGAGAAAATAATTATTAGCAATAGTGTAGTAGCACAGTCCACAGTACTCCGGAGTGAGCGACGACTAAGTGGGGGGCAGGCGCTCCGGAAGATCCGGGCGGGTATTAAACAATAGAAGAAGCTAGAAAGTAACATTTCAGTTAAGTTCTTAGCCGCAGTGACATTATTGGTTTTACAGTTAATTCATACCTGTCTAGGAACGCCCTCTGCGTTGGAGTCGTTCTGCGAGACCCATGTGTCGAGCGCACAGCGCGCCCACCACAGCTGCCAGCTGTCCAGGATGCAGCGGTAACTGTTGCCAAATATAAATTTTGTACACAAACCCGAGGCGCGGAGAACTGGCGAAATCGGTAGAATATGACGAATACGAGTATATAACCTCCTGCCGCCTACCTAATGACAAAAATTGCCAGTGAGTTTTAAACCTATTGTAAAGGAAATAAAATTCAATTTAATATTATTATGAACTTACTTATAGCGAATTTAGTTAATTTATTCTTAATATACTGACTTTTCGTGTGTCACGTTTCATGTGTCATGGTCGCGGCTTGACTGAAACTGGTTTTAAAATTTAACGGAACAAAAGAAATGCGATTCTACACAGATTCTAATTGAACGGAGTTTTTGTAGGCCTTCGGGTGGCCAGAGGATAAGGCTGGGATACATTTTTGTTATTTTAGGTCGTTTTTAGGAATCTCAAGATACTTTCCTGAAATTATTCATATATTTTTAATGTAAACTTTACTGAAATTATTCATATATTTTTAATGTAAACTTTACTAAAATTATTTCACAGTGACCGTAGTTGATTATGTTTATGACAAATTTTACAATATCCTGGTCACGGCACCGAAATGAATGGTGTCATATTATACGAAACACTTGCAAATAAGCTTTATGGCACACGTCAATAAAGCCACAACATAAGCACGATATAAGGTGATACATCCGTACATCACCAATCGAGTCGAACCAAATTTTATTAACCAGTCCATTACCAGTAAATCAAATTTTTTTTTTTTTTTATGCTATAGGGGGCAAACGAGCAAACGAATCACCTGATGGTAAGCGATTAACGTCGTCCATGGACACCCGCAACACCAGAGGTGTCGCAAGTGCGTTGCCGGCCTTTAAGGTGGGAGTACGCTCTTTTCTTGAAGGTTTGAAGGTCGTATCGGTCCGGAAACACCGCTGGCGACAGTTCGTTCCACAGTTTAGCTGTGCGAGGCAGGAAGTTTCGGGAAAAGCGCACAGTTGAGGACTGCCAACCATCTAAATGGTGAGAGTGGAAATATTGTCGCGTAGGGCGATGGCGGAAAGAAGCGGCAGGGATTAATCCGAACAATTCCTCGGAACACTCCCCATAATACATGCGATAGAAAATACAGAGTGAGGCCACATCTCTAATTAGAATAAGGTATATAAACGATCCAGTAATCGCGTCAATACGGTCGGCTTCATAAATATATATATGCATCTGTATTAAATTTGGACCCTTCTAGTTCCAAAGTGTATATATATTTATAGACGTGATTGTACCTGTCAAGCCACGCGGTAGGAATGAGGTCTGCGGGTAGGCAACGAGCCGCCAGTAGAGCTGCCGACTGAACGTCTCCTGTGTTTTCTAGCCAATTCTGAAGCAGCGTTACGCCAGAGGTCCCCATTCCTGCACCAATATAGTATACCCGTTAAAATACATAGAGAACACTACATTTTTTTAATGAGGTATATTTCTTCTTTTACCGTTTATTATTAATTTAGATTATTTTGAAATAGAAACAGTCCGTTGATAATTTTGCAGCTTAAGTATTGCAAAAAGTTTTTTTTTATCTGTAGGTACGGTATTTTGCAACTGACAGTTGACGGACTGTATGTATAGCTTCACAATACGGTTTACACATTGTCAATGAATAGTGACAATATTGTGCATTCAAAAAGAAACTTACCCGTCAGCAGGATGCCAGCTAGATCCCCCCTCTGCACAAGTTGCTCAGCGCTCTGCTGTATATATTCGTGCAGTTTGGCATCCGATAGATATATACAGGCGAATGCCACGCGGTCTTCTAGTCGCATTTCCGTTTCGTTCTGTAAGTTAGGTTTAGCATTGATTTTTGTAACACACGCCTGAACTTGTAATTTCAAAATTACGTTCTATTAGTGCGGGCGCCGCGGCAATACATATTAATATTAACACGATGGGTTACTGACAGAGATACCGAGGTGACAAATGTCCCTTAGTGTCCCTGTCCCTCACTCGCATTGTCATGGCCGCCAAGTTGGTTGCCATACCTAAATATAACATGCTACCAAATTAACAGTGATAAAATATTCTGACGTCCTTGTTTATTATTATACTTAAATTGTTCCATAGTAATGTTTCGAGGATTAAAAAAAAACTAAAACATATGAGTTCTTTTCGAATTGAATTTAAATACTGAACTACCACAAACTTTTTTTTTAATGGCACTTTTTATCGATGTCATTCTCTTTCGGCACGTTTTACATCGTCAGTCTCGCTAAATGAAAGTGAACCTTAGTACTTCATTAATAGAGTACATCTCAATTATTAACGTTTCCACGGCCGCGGTTTGTAGAGATTCACACTAGAGCCGCTCCCCGTTCAGCTCAGCTAGAATCAGCGCTAAAAAATAAAACAGCGCTACGCAGCTGTAGTGGCACTCACCAGCACGGCCTTGAGGTCGGGCGGGCTGGCGTGCTGCTGCGCGGAGGAGGAGGCGGCCAGGAAGTGCAGCAGCGCGCGCAGGTACGCGTCCGGCAGCGCGGGCGCAGCGGCCGACAGCGACTCGCGCCAGAGACGCTCCTCGCTCAGCCCCGCCAGCGCCAGGGCCACCACGCGAAGCTGGAAATCATTAACGTTTAACAGTCTGGTCAAGATCTCTTCTCATTTAAACATAGTCAGAGACATTTTTTTTTTCATCTCAGCAGCAGGAAAAAAACAAAAACAACAACAAAATCTGATTTAACTCCGAATTGAAGAAAATGATCTTGAATTGTCCTGTTAGAACCTTAGACAGAGTATAGAGTATACTGTACCTGCGGCGCCGCGGCCCGCGCCAGGATGTCGAGCGCGGTGCGCAGGCGCAGGTGGAAGGCGGCGAGGGCGGCGGCGCGGCACGGCGTGCCCTCCGCCTCGGCGCGCTCCACGCCGGCGCCCGCGTTGTCCCAGCCCCACCCCCAGCCGCACAGCTGAAGGGCGCGGGTTCTTTCTGCGCTCCTGACACAAAATATTCGAACGATATTGTTGCTATTCCTAAATCCCAAAAGGTTTCGTTAACAAATGTCCCTAACCCCAACCACAATTCATGTTCACATATAACAAATATTCTGGTTACTAAACTAACACTTTGAACTCTTGTAACTCCTATATAGGCTAATTTACCGATTTGATTTTAAGTGTGACGCGAAAAAGGCAAGGCGAGCAGAGTCAGAGTTCGGTGCACACTCTCTAGTGCCGCCATGAAGTATTTGGTATACAGCATCAAAACGCACTTCGTGCTTATAGATGGCCATTAAGGCATATACGAAATCCTGGTCACGGTACCAAACTGTAAACCTTGAACACCATATCACTGTGACATATGTTAATTTACCGGTAAAGTGTGACTTATATCTTTACGAAATCCTGGTCACGGCACCAAACTGTAAAGCCTTGAACACCATATCACTGTGATATAAGCTAGTTTACCGGTAAAGTGTGACGCGGCGGCTGGGCAGATCTGGCAGCAAGGAAGGCACTAGTTCGGAGCGGTAACCCCCGTCTCCAGGAGCTCGGAGCACCGTACATACACCGGGATGTCTCCAAGGACTATTTCGTATACAACCTGAAATAAGAACCATTCTTAGGTCTGTATTAAACAGTCTGTAAAAACTACATATATATCCGATCAATCGAGATTCATTCAATGAAATAATTTGCTCCATTTAATGAAAATACTACGAGTCAATTTATTTTTCAATAATAATGATATGAATCTGTAGCTTTTCGACTCACCATCCTCAACGAGCGATTTGCTAAGAGCCAGGAAGTGCCATAGTCCGCCTAAAGCCTCATCATCGGCCAGGTCTGCGTTCTGCCACATGTCTGGCTGAAAAGAAAATGTCACTTGGATTCGAAAAATAAACAACTTCAGCTGCAGAACTCTGCCTACAAAGCAAAAGCGATGTTACCCCACCGACCTTGAGTCCATAATCGGTGAGTGCACGCTTCCTCATCTTGAAGGAGATGTCTTCGAGAGCCTCGTAGAAGTCGTCCTTCATGAGCTTTAGGGCTCCGCCGCCGGCTGACCACACGAGCCCGGAGCCCCACGCGCACGTCACACGCTCGCACACTGTGTAGTCCGTTATTGTACCTGTTCCAAAAGAGTTTAATAAGAATAATAAGAGATTAAAAGAACAAAGAGATTAAATGTTATTAATGTTATAGATATGGACAGTCAAGATTTTGAAACATTACCTCAAAGTTACACCTTTTGCTTGCACGGTTTTTCGTATCCTATGAATTCAACGTAGGATACTCTCGAATATGCGTTATCCAAGACTAACTTCGACCTGGACCATTTTACATAAAAACTCACCCGGTGCGACACAGAGGGTTCGCACAACATGTGCAGGGTGCCAGCTAAAACTGGCCAGCGGCCCGCAGCCGGGGGTTACGTCTCGCTCTATCACAGACACTCCTCGGCTGTACTCTTCTAACTCCGCTTCAACAGCCATCGTAGGGGCTTGCTATAGGAACACGGTAAAGTTAATAACAAAGCGCTGGCATGTGACCGGGAGTTCAACAGGCACGATTCAAAATTGGAGATCGTTGGTTCAAAATCAAGCGTGTACAAGTATCTCAGTCAGTCAGGACTTAAATAAAAATTAGTTCTTTTGGGACATTTTTTCTTAGAGCGACCTAACCCACACTAATGTACTATGGGTACCTATATAAATACATAGATAGGAAACTTAGTTAAAATAATTTAGGGAGCGCGGGAATGCTGCCTGTGTGATGGGCGAAATAGTTTATTTTTTAAGATACTTTTCATTGTACATTATAGTTAGTTCTAGCTTTATTTGAGATTAGCTTGTTTGTAGATATAGTCTCAAATTTATTTTATGGTATTTAGTGTTTTGTGTACTTTAAATAAACATTTAGGGAGAAGCAATGTTTTATAATTTACAAACCAAGTCCGTAGTCTGTCCGGTCTTGTAGTCATTATTGGCTTGCTGGATGTCGTGCAGGCGAAGTGTATTCGAATCCCGCTGGAGTGACATTAACAGGTTCCGTCTGAAATAAAATAACAACACTTTAATTCATGTTGTAAATCCTGATTTCATAAAAGACTATACTTTTTTCTCAACTTCTCAAGAACAGTTTCCTTAAGTCATAGTTAGAGTACGCTTATATTGTTTCACGTGTTTATTTATAAAAAATAAACACTCTGAAAAGTAGAGTGTTCAACCATGTTCCGTTTCTTAGTTAACAATCTACTATTTTCTGTACATCCACATGTATAGCAATGTAGCCTCCTCGTGTTGGGACGATATCAAAAGGACTGCTGGAACGAAGTGGCTCCACGTTGCACAGAACCGGGACGAGTGGCGCGAATTGAAGGAGGCTTACACCCAATGGGTAGAGAAGGGCTAAAGAGAGAGAGAGAGAGTCTCCTTGCCTTGTCGGACACCACTGTATCTTGGTGGGGCACTGCGGGAGCGACAGGGACAGCAGGGGTCGGTCAAAGGCGCGGGCGTCCCACACGCACACGCAGCCGTCCCCGCGGGACGCTAGCTGCCACGTGTTGAACGGGTCTGCGCACGCCCCATAGCAGTGGCGGGTTGTTGCCACCATCACTGCCTTGTTTGACAAATCTAAAACAAAATTTACGTCCAATTATAAATTGATAGATGCCATATACTAATCTGTCGCGGAAGCAGGAGGTCGCTGGTACGATCGGAGCCCTGCTCACTGCTCTGGTCACTTTTTCTGTAGTATAGGGGGCATTTCTTTCAATTTATGATTTATTTGGTAGTGTGAGCACTTAAAAACAAAAAATCATAATAAATACATTTATTACATATAATAAAAGATTGGATTCATGCTTTACAATTGTATTAACGTCAAAATTTACTTCGCCATCTCCGGAGAATGACAAGTAGAGACAAAACCTATTTTTCCCATCATCCATCAACTTGCGCTTCTTGGCCATCAGAACTGATAGAATTTTTTTAACAACAAATTCACAGACATCGTTATCTTAAGCGTATTTATTACGCATGTGTAGTGTATGTGAAATGATAAGGTAATCACGCATTCTCGGGTACTCTCGGTCTAATCTGCGTTTAAATCTTCTTTCCTGAATTAAAATACTTAGAAACTAATACTAGATTGTTACTCATTTACTCACCTCTAAGATCAAATATTTTAATGTACTTCATATTCATAGAAGCCAAGAGTGTCCTGTCAGAAGAGTTAGTCCACGAGACATTGTGGCAAGTCTCCGAGAGGCCCATCTCTGCAATAGGCCGGGCTGGCTCGGAAGATGTGGACGGTGAAGCTACCTCCACTGCTATAGAATACACAAATTATTTATGTGATAAGTTTCATCATGTAGCTAATGTTTATACTGTAAAAAAAAACTTACAAACAAAATATGAAATTATTACTTATTAACTTATTTTATCCTGATTTATTTTACCCACTCCAGCCCTATAGAAAGGTCATCTTCAGTGACATTCAGTTAGAACATAATGGTTACAAGATGTAACATAAAATTTGTGTTGTTCAGGGGTCGGATACCTGTATACTTATTGTCCATACAAAAATACTGTTATTGATTTCATTCTTTACTATTTCATTCTTAATGGGGAAAATCTAAAATTACTAAATTATTACCTCAATACATGATTCATTCCTACATAAAGAGCATAAAATTACTTAAAATATCAGTCTATTTCAGGGTTTTTCAAAAATAGCACCAAACCCTGGTTTTGTCCAAATATGAAAATATTCAACTCTATTTCCTACACTATTTATTGATTTTAATTTCGCTGGCTATTTTTCTTGTATGATGGACAGTTTGAGTTCAAATCACATTTGATGTTTGCGGCAAAAATACATTTCTATAAAATTAACATCTCCTCTTTTGTGTGTCTGCCCTATGTTGCTTTCCATATCCATCCATTTGCAACATACATGATTCCTCCGGCAGCAGGCCTCGGTTGACATCCCACACGAGGATGCAGTGATCGCTGCGATGCTTCTCCAGAGCTACACTCAGCAAGTTTGTCTCCACATGACTCCATGATACTGAGCTGCACAGTCTGGGATATCTGGGTACTGCAAATACAACATCGCAAAAGTTATCAAAACATTACAACAATTACCTGTAAATATTTTTAGTCTCTAAGTGTAAGAGGCCTTATGTCTTTGAAAATATGTCTACTCCAATCTATGTGATAAAAAAATATTTTTTTGCTCAAAATTGGCCTATATTGTGTGATATTTGAAGTAATCAAATTCTGCATAAAATTCATTAAAATAAGTATAAATTGGATGCTTTTAAACCATAATATTACCATTAAGCCCTGATAGTAAAAGTGAAAAAAAATACTATAAAATACATTTAATCACACCATCACAATGTACTACATTCATGAACGTTTTTAAAGTAATAAGGACTCTAAACAGAATTATTATCCAGGTTTATCTTGTAACCGTTAGTCTTTTATTTGCTAAAAGTTTTTTATTATTACCAAATTCTCTGCCCACAAGTCCCAAGGGATCATAGGTCTGTTTGAGGCTAGTGAGGGAAACTCTGCCGTTGGAGTGTCCGAGAGCCAGCAGCGGGTCTGGTTGCTCTGCAATGGCACTGATGTCAACGCTGCGCACGCCGCTAGCACTCTGCGATGCAAGCACGGTAGCCCCGCGCGTGGACGATATTTGGGTAACTAAATTAAAAAAAACATAAATGCGATATATTTAATTCTTATGATACTAGAAAGAAACTAGTTTCTGGAACTAGAAACATAATAAATGAGTGGTTTGGAAGCATAATATCTGGTGATAATTGGCTAAAGCAATTTTTAAAACGCAAATTACAATTGATGTTCAATGCTATTGTCATATATTTATAGCTCATTGCTTCAGTATTATATTACACGTCTAATTTAATTCTGAACAATACTTACAAGCAGTTTTTTTCTCGATATCTTTTAAACGAGCAACTTCGTATAAGGTTATGTCTGGACCCCATATTATAAATTTGTCGAAGTGAACAGGAGACCAAATCACATCTAGTTTAGTGCCAGCCATCATAGTCGTTTAAGGTTCACCTTGCATTAAAGATAATTCTTTGGTACTTTATCCAAATCGAAAAAACAAAATATTTATGAGTTTTATGACACCAAAATAAATAATCGACTTTGCAAACGTTTAGCGATTGCTAAACGTTATCAATGAACATGACAAGCCAACTGACTGACAGAGTGACAGTATATCGTTGTTAGCAGAAACTAAACGCGTTATAAGGGTATTTTCGAAAACGATTACCTTGGCTTGGCTTAAGGTACGGTTACACATAGTCATTAATAGCATGCTTTGTGCTTATTAACATGTTTATAAGCTTGCTAATAAGGGCAAGCAAGAGAGGTTGGGAGCGGGGCTCCTCCCACTTCGATGCTTGCTTATAAGCTTGCTAGTAATGAGCATGTGCTAGTAATGAAAAGTAGCTATTTATCGAACATTCATCCATTCTATTCTATGCACAAGTGTGTCATGTGCCCTATAAAGGTACTATTACAGATGCTCATTACTAGCATGTGTCGTGGTTTTAGCATGTTAATTAGCATGCTTATTAGCAAGAGAGGTTGGGAGCGGGGCCCCTCCCACTTCCTCGCTTGCTAATAAGCATGCTAGTAATTAGCATGTGTAACAGTAAACTTAATGTCCGTTAGTTTGTCTGCTATTCTACCACGGTGGTGACAAGGAGCAAACTATACTTCTGTTTTATTCTCTTTTCTTGACCCCAAAAACGCTTATTGGAACGCAACCAGCATACTCTGTGCCAAGCAAGCTGTCGTGTCGTCACCTCTATAATCTGTGGTCGTCAAATTTTGACAGTTTTACGTGAGTGATGAGTGTGTGATCGTTCGTGTCGAAATAAGTGAAATCAAATAATTTTGACTTTAAAATCCGTGTACTACTAGAGCGCGCAGTAGCCGCTTTCTTATACAGGTGAGTCTGAGCAGTAGATAAAGCATATGTGACGGCTAATCGCCGTTCCGTATTTAGGGTCAGTGACGTGATTGTTTACTATGATGGCAACGCCTCTCGCTCTCCCACAGTTTCTCGTGCATTGTCTTGCAGTTCTCACGTGCCGGCGCAGTTTTCACGGCCTGTATTGTGGGATTGCTACGATTTTCTCGTCAGCGGCGGGTGGTACAGTTAGATCGATCGTGGCTTGGTGGTGGTTAGGGCGTCGGACAGTCATCGCTCGTGATTCACGCCCTTGCTGATGTCGCGGGAGTTTTCCTGTTGATTGCCGGTTACCGCGTCGTGTAATACGCTAGCGAGCCGTTTGTTTGTTTTGCTGCGTTGCAGCGACGCCGCGATGGTGCGGTGGGTGTAGCTGGTGTTATGGAACAGCCGTGCTCTCGCCGCCTCCTGTGGTCGGGAGACTGAGTGAGAGAGTAGCATGTTCTCGGCGCTAGCGTATCAGTTGTCCACCACATTCCTGGAGGAGTGTGACAAGAAGGTGAGGTGACGGTCAACTTCATTGTAGACTGTTATGTGTCACTTTTTGCGTGGTTCTCAGTGGTCCTGTTTTTACTATATTTATACGCTAAATAGGCTTTGAATCCATAGTATTAGGACAATGATGGAGAAACAACTTAAGTAGTTACGTAGGAGACCCTCAATTATATTTTACTGCGGAGCTGGTACAGTCTGGGACATAAACATTTTCACCTAGTGCTATTGGTGTAAGGTTAAAAAGTGTTTTTGACCAGATAACCAGAAAAATATTTACATTTAAATTTCTGACAGATTTTGCATCCATGTGATAATAGGCATTACATTGAAAATTGTAGTAGTTAGCACTTAACAGTGCACATGAATGCCATTGAATAACAACAAAAACATTTCATCACAAAATTATAAACCAAGGGATGAAATGTTTTTGATTATTATTGGATGCAGACTTTTACTCCAAAAAAACAAAACAACTCTTTATTATTTTCAAAACAACCTCTTTTACTCCAACAATTATTTCCAACTATGACTCATTAAGAATTATCTATGTTCATCATAAAAATGCTAATGAATAAGGACGGAAACCTATTTGAATGATTATATGGCACAAGGCTATGATGAACTGGCTTTGTTCTAAATACATAAAAAATCTTTGACCATGCAAAAATAACCCTTATGTCAATTGTGTAAGATCCAAGATTACAAATTAAAACATTTCTCACTTTATATAATTGTTACATTTGTTAATTAATGTCCTTCGTCACATTTAGTGTTTTAATTCAGTTGTAATTTATATTCCCAGCCGTGCAAGTGTCAACTGTGTCTATCTTTAACCTGTATAACCCAGTTAGTTAGTTGTTAGTTAGTTATTATTTAGTTATACGGCCTAGTAACGGCCTCCTAGCTTAGTTGGTAGTGACCCTGCCTACGAAGCAGGAGGTCCCGGGTTCGAATCCTGGTCAGGGCATTTATTTGTGTGTTTATCACAAATATTTGTTCCTGAGTTATGGATGTTTTCTATGTATCTAAGTATTTATATGTATCTGTATATTATATATATCATCGTCTAGTACCCCACATCACAAGCCTTATTGAGCTTACCGTGGGACTAGGTCGATTTGTGTAAGATTGTCCCATAATATTTATTTATTTATTTATTTATTATAGTTTTTCCCAATATAACTTCAGTTAGCCAGAAAATTCTAAATAAATGTAGATAGGATTATTTTCCTTCTGTGACTGTTATCAAAACAAATGTAAGTAAAATCAAAATTAGCTTACATAAAAATCATATATGTATAATCAGAATATCAATGGACCAAGTACATTTTGTAGTTTCTGTAGTCACAAAATTAATCACTATTAATAAGTTGGTAGAATAGATAATTTACAAATTTACAAACTTAAACAACCACACAATTTGTTGAATTTGGACCCATATGTCCAAAAAAAACTGTTAACCCTATAACACAAATTATATAAGATAAATTGTTGAAATTTAAACATTAATAGCTATCAATAGAGGTCAATATCGTAACTGCCATATATGGCTTCGTATGCAATAAAGGGTCAGTTCCAAGATCCTTGAATTCTATGCAAAATGAACCCAACCATTAGGTTCCTGGTGCAAGTGTTAAATGATTCTTTACAATATCTTCAAATTGTTGGATCCAAATTGCTTAAATACTCTTGCACCACTTGCGGCTCAGGGTTAGCCACTACCCAGAACTAACTTAGTGTTAAGTTTATAAAATATGGTAATTTCCAGTTAACTCCGGGTCAGTTAGCTGACACTAGATGATCCAAGCGGTCTTTAAGAATTTATTAGCAAAAGAGTAGCTTTTTTTCGTGTTGTCATTATTCATGTGCCTTTGCTCTTTATAAAAAAGTGAAAACACAAAATGTATTCATAGTACTTGCCCAGCCCACTTACATGTGAACCGAATATAAATACGTGTAATCAGCATTCTCAGTGTAATGGAGGTGCTAATCGCCTTTCATTGCTGAATAACGTTATAATTGCCCGTTTACACTGCAGATTTCTCCTGCTCTTGCCTTGGCTTTTTATAAGTGTTTTGTTTACTCATAAACGGTCATAAAAATGCCATTAGCGAAGAATTCGCTAATCATTTTTTTTGTATATACAAAAAAATATTTTTTTGCGACTTCAATGAATGCTTAGTTGTTTTTCCTTTGGGCCTATTTGATAATACCGCCATATGATTCATTAAGTATACCATACCAATCATCTCACTATACTTTCCTTTACTCCCATGAAAATACATTTGAATACTAAGGTGTTTCCTTACGTTTTGATGTTATTAGGTTATTGTCGCCCCGACGGATGTTCGTGTTTTGTCATGCCGTCCCAAAGCTCCATCCATGTAATATCACCTACTTAGGCTATTTATTTATAATATTTCACAACAAAACGTTCAGAAATTTACTTAACCTGTAGATGAGGAGCCAAGCTCAAGTGTAAAACTCTTACTTACTCAAATATATGTCGCATAGCATCTTATTCCGTTTAAATATGAGCGTAGTACTCGTACCATATTTGTGAGACAATTTTATCAGTATCAGTACAGTCGCCATACCCATAATATATCGGAGCAGCCAAATATCTGAACACGCCTCTATTGCCAAGACGTTAGAGTGCTTTTTCAGATATTTTGGACACTTCGGGGCTCCAATATATATGATGAAGACTGTGCCATATTTTGTATAGAGTCTGTCTATACTAAGTTTCCAAGATTTTGATAGAATAAGACTGTGAAAGTCTTGAGTCAGAATTTCATAGAAGAGTGACGTTTAAAATAACACGTTAAATTTTATACAATTGAAAGTATGAATCAAATCATTTATTAAATTTAATAAATGTTTTGATTCATGTTTTTTTTTTAAGTAGGTACACTAATATATATAAATTGAAAAGAGATGTCATATTCTACCTCCTGCTTTCGCGGCAGACGCCCTAACCACTGGGCTACCCGGTCGCTGGTTCGACCCCAGCCCTGCTCACCGGGGGCCTTGGTCACTTTTTCTGTAGTATATGACATCTCTTTAAATTTATACTTTAAATTTTGACAGTTAATATGCTTGGAAGAGGCAACGTGACTGCTCTACCTAACTATTACTGCGTTATGGATGCAAATAGAAATTATCCTTATCAGTAACGGACAATCTCTT
The DNA here is from genome assembly GCA_949128165.1 of Lathronympha strigana. Lineage (NCBI taxonomy): Eukaryota > Metazoa > Arthropoda > Insecta > Lepidoptera > Tortricidae > Lathronympha > Lathronympha strigana. The sequence goes on from OX421912.1 coordinate 22,162,343, forward strand.
TCGCCTCGTCGGTTTGGCGTCGACGACACTCCGCTGCGTTTACGTTTTCTCTCTCACCTCCATTGGAGTGTAAATGTCAACGTCTTATGCGTTTAGTAATTATTAATTCAATTACGTTACGTGCGTGCCATCATGCCGGCGTAATGGTCGAGATATCGCGATTACACCTGTCTAAATGAATCTTAATAGAAATGGTTGGTCATCGTGCTGAAGAATAAATAGTATAGGTACAACTAGGAAACCAATCCGATTATGAAATTCAGCAGTTTGGTTTGTAACACTAACAAGTGTAAGTTACTAACCTGCCTCCGCGAGCCTTTCAATTCCGTTTTCACCCGCTCTTAGGAGTTGAATTACATTATAACTAATGTATTTATATTCTAACTATGAAGGGTTTATACGGTTTTTTAGTAAAATTGATCTCCCGATTCGGCGATACTGCAAACTTGCAACTGCCATCCATGTTCACGAGAAAAACCGTTGTAAGAACCCATATTCATTAAGTAGTTAGAAATATTAGAATGTCAAATAGTGTTATGTATAGTAGTTTATGTAATAGTGACATAATAAGGGTTCTTAAAACAATTATTTTTCTACGACAGCTAAAATAGCGTAAAAAGCAAAATCTAGAAACGTAGCAGAATAGGGAAGATGCTGTGCCCACTATAGAAATAAAATAAAAAACAATAACAGTGATCATATATTGTATGAAAATCCATAGGAGCAGTGTTCTTATGGAAAACCATAGACAACGTTATAATGTATACTTTTTAAATATCACTGTCAGTCATCTAATTGACAGATCGAAGTGCTGGAGTAGAAAAACACATAAGTGCTCCAAATTTTAATGTTATACTTTCAACGGTCAGGCAGTCCAGTCTCTAAATAGTCTAAATAATACGGTTACACGGTTAAATTCGCCGTCAATGGAACTTCCTATGTAAACAAAAGGCGTCGCATGTCTTGTCACTTTTTCTCCTTGTATTTTCACACTACCTCACCAAACACGGTCGTAGTATCGTAAAATACAAAACATAAAATAAATAAGTTAATCTTGGAGATTTCATTAAAAACTTAAAAGTTAGGTGATTACGATATATGTCGGTTTGTTTACATTATAACATTTAACACACATAACATTTTGTTTACATTGTTAGGAAGTTCCATTAACAGCGATCTTGTTACATATTTTGGAGGGGTTTACAACTTTAAGTTTTTTGCCAGTACTTAAGAAATTCTCCATCAAGACTGTATACAAGCCGTTATTCAAAGTAGCAGATCTTTTACGCAGTCCAAAAGATGTCATTCCATACCAAAACCCGGGCGTGTACAAAATAGAAAGCAGTTGCGGAAGTGTGTACATTGGCCAAACTAAACGGAGCGTGCAAGAGAGGGTGAAGGAGCACATAGCAGCAGTTAAAAACCGCCAAGTACACAAATCCGCGATCGCCGAACATCTTCTTACATCTGGCGTAAATCACTGGATTGAACTCCATAAACCAAAAATTGTCTCCACTGAACGCCATTATTATCCTCGAGTAGTTCGAGAGGCAATTGAAATCAAGAAACACCCTAGAAATTTTAATAGGGAGGATGGTTTTAACTTATCACCAACTTGGGGACCAGTGATCCAGAAGTTGCAGCCACGGGATATATCTTCGGATGTACGCGGGGATATTGTGAGTGTCGTGTGTCGGACTATTGACAATAATTAACATATGTTTTGTGGGTAGTTTAAAAATTGTGTGTTTACCCCAAATTTCTACATAGACTTTTCGTTGGGTAGCTACACAAATCTCTGTTTTGACATTTTGCTGGGACATCAGTCAGCCGCGACCATGACCAGTGAAACCTGTGTCGAAACGTTGGTAAATAAGGTAAACAAATTAATTCGCGTTAGACCCGTTTAATAATTATGTTTAAATATGTTTTTGCCAGTTGTTTGCCACATTGAGAGTTCTCACGATTAGGGTGGTTTTCCGTACTGTCATCGTCAGTAGCGTGACATTACTTGTAGCTAATTTTACACTCGTTACATTACGACTGTCTGAGCTAGTTTACGAGTAATGTAAAACATTTCGTAACTGGGCCGAAACAAAAGAGATTCCCACAAAACGAGGTTTCTCCTGTCGCCGGTTCCCAGGGCAGTCGTTAAACTTTCCACTCATTACTGATTCTCATAGCTAGAACTCATCACGAAAAACCAGTGTAAGTGTGGGAGCCCAGTGGTTACGGCGTCTGCCGCGAAGCAGGAGGTCGCTGGTTCGATCCCAGCCCTGGTCACCGGGGACCTTGGTCACTTTTTCTGTAGTATATGACATTGACATCTCTTTCAATTTATAACTTACTGCGGGACTTAGTCAATTTGTGTAAGAATTTATTTATTTATTATTTATTTATATCAGAAACGCCAAAACGGGATGGTTTTATAGAACTTTTCATAGACGCGGGATAGAAACCTTTATCATTTGTGTAGGTATGCGATGATAAGACGTTGCATGTTTCTGTTTTGCGATGCGCTTCAGTTGGCGAGCCTATAAAATGTTATGAAACTGCATGCAGCGATGCTATCTTATCTGAATCTAGATAAGATTGTAATCTTTTCATTACAAAATATGTTGCTACACTGTTTTAATTGTTCAAAGAACAGGAAGTATTTATGAGCTGTGTCTTGATAATAATATTTTATAGGTTTCCTATTTATTATCTTTAATATTTAACGGCCTAGTCGGTAGTCGGTAGTGACCCTGCCTACAAAGCAGGAGGTCCTGGCTTCGAATCCTGGTCAGGGCATTTATTTGTGTTTATCACAAATATTTGTTCCTGGGCTAAAGATGTTTTCTATGTATGTAAGTATCTATCGTATCTAATATATATATCGTCGTCTAGTACCTACAGCTCAAGCCTTATTGAGCTTACTGTGAGCTTAGGTCGATTTAAATAATAAATAAATAAATATTATGGGACAATCTTACACAAATCGACCTAGTCCCACGGTAAGCTCAATAAGGCTTGTGTTGTGGGTACTAGGCGACGATATATATAATATACAGATACATATAAATACTTAGATACATAGAAAACATCCATAACTCAGGAACAAATATTCGTGATAAACACACAAATAAATGCCCTGACCAGGATTCGAACCCGGGACCTCCTGCTTCGTAGGCAGGGTCACTACCAACTAGGCTAGGAGGCCGTTGTTGATAATATTGATTTGTGTATAATATTGATTATAATAATTAATATTTATTAGTATAGCTTTTGCCCGTTACTTCGTCTGCGTAGAATTTCAGAATAAAAGAAAATAATTTATTCGTCAACACATCATTACAAAAGATGAAAACATAGAAGTAATTTACAAAAATATACAAGAAAAGAACAACATAAAAATGTTTTATGCTAGATATTTATAGTAAATTACCTGTGCAAGGTATTTGGAATGAAAACCCACAAAACACTACAAGAAAATTAAATCGTTGCTACGTTCATATGTTGTTCGAATTATGTTTTGAATATTGAGCAATTTTCCGGTCTAGAGCGAATAAAGAATCCCAAAGCCTTTTCACAACCATTGCGACAGACGATCCGGCGCGCGATGGGGCAACCCAAATCGGTCCGAAAGCATACAGATCGCTATTATGATGGTAATTTTTAAAACATTCCATTGTACCAACGTCAACACTGTTCATTTATAATTTGTTAAGGATGTTCGTACAACCAGCAACACCCTCATAAACTTGTTATTTGCTCTATTATCCATGGTATCGTCGTTGTCATACTAATTCCCCAACTTTTGGTCTATGGCACATAATTTAGATTTGATTATTTTTTGCCAAAAAGTAATTTAAAACTAAAATCGCTGTCAATGGAACTTCCTAGCAATGTAAACAAACCACCATATTGATAATAATAACCTAACTTTTAAGTTTTTAATGAAATCTCCAAGATTACCTTATTTATCTTATGTTTTGTATGTTACGATAACCCGCCGTTTCAGTAGTGAATGGTTTCAGTGGTGTTTGATGAGGTAGTGTGATACAAGGAGAAACAATGACAAAACGTGTGTCGCCTTTTGTTATATTGTTAGGAAGTTCCATGGACGGCGATCTTATATCATATAGACGAAAAGTTGAGGAATGAATCCAACTATAATACCATGGACTAGAAAGGAATGGAAAGCTTTATTAGAAAACACAATCTTCCCAATGAGAGAGCCACTAGATGCCTCTTCACTAACCATCGGTAAACCTTATCCCGTTGCAAAAGGAATTGGTCAGTTGAAAATGGTGGTAAAGCCGAATCGATCAAAACTCCTATCTTGTCAATTGCTAAAAGCAAGCATGACTCGTTTTAATATAGTCTACTTTCGCAGAATATGTAGATTTTATTTGCATACGCATATCCTTTGATCGCTTTCGCTCTGAAACCTTATCTTTACTTTCGATTTCTGTGATAATGAAACTGCCACACGAATATAGCCTTTATTGCATGTGGTTTGTAGTAGCCCGATTGGCTCATCTATTTTAGTAGCATTGTTTGCTGTTAACAAGCGACTTTATCAGCCACTAGATGACGAATGTCTTAATAATGAGAATGTTATCGAGATTCTTGTGATTGTGTCAAAGAATTACAGAATTTTGTGTTTGACGTAAAAAGTACAAAGTAGTACACTTTTTTAAACTATCGCGGTTTTTAAACGTTCTAACTGGTAACAATTCAATGAGGATTACCGCGAGTCGATTTTCCGCTAGGGGCGCTAGTGGAACGTGGGTCCTGCGGGAACATTTCAAACGTCACTTTGACATTTCTCTCATACTGAAACAGGACCCACGCATGAGTGAGCGACAATACGGTAGCTCCCATTGAGCTCCCGATATTTCGGCAATGCTGCATTTGTTTGAGTTCGTTCCAAAAGTGGTGAAAGATCAAGAAAGAGCGTAGATCGTTACCTGCAGACTTCAGTTTTCTCGTAAACATGGCGGTTGCAACATCGCCGAAACATCTGGAGCTCAATTTAAATAAAGAACCGTGGTAAAAACCCGTGTTATTATAATGTCCAAAATAGCAATTCTTGTTATCCCTATAACCTTTGGGCCATATAACTGCATGCTTGCGAAATAGTACATGGATCAGTCAAAGGGGTACTAGCACCAAAGTTGGTAGGTGTTCAGATCTTTTCCTTCCTTCATTTTCGTACAAAACCGAGACCACAGAGAACCACACGTATGTACAGTGACACAACACAGTTGACCAGAAGTGACCGAAGCCCGAAACTGTTGCAGAGCCCTCCGAAGTCCTCTGAAGCCTCCAGGTTCACAGACTACTTCGGGGTCTACGACAACATGGGAGCCTGCGCTTCCAAATGCGGGGTACGTTGTAATGACATTTGTTTTGACTGCAAGAATATCACTAATAACAGACGTCATGCTCACACTATACTGACATTCGAAACTTAAGGTTAACGCACTTATCGACACCAAATCGGCTTGAGTTTATGAAATTGACTGGCCATATGGCCCATATACATTCAGACATATCCGCCATATACAATCAATGTATGAGAATTTTGTCTGGCTGGATGCCCCGTATGGAGAACAGATGGATAGCCAGAATGTATATGGTTCTGGCCGGCAATTACTTTTGTCGAGTCATTTCGCGCGAGCTGTCGTTCGAGAATATCATTTGAAGCTTATAGCGGACACCTTTTGGAATCAGCTCAAGCCGATTCTGGATAATTTCACCCTGTTACAGTTGGTTCATTGAGATTCATTGTTTGTTGTTGTATATGTTTACCGTTGTCGACCGATGATACGAACAAGATGAAACCTCTTCAACAATGGGTTAAATAAGAGGTAGATAGTTGATGTTTTTATCACACGACCAATGTTTGTGTAAGATGTTTTCAGGTTTGAATTGGCTGTTAGTTTTGTAACTGTCACGCATGAGTCTGTGTGCGTCACGGAGCACGTCACAGCATGGTTCAGATGATGTGATTGTGCAATTGTTCGGGTATTTGCCTTTTTTGCCGAAGTCGAATCATCTTCTTCGTGGAGTTTTCCCGGCTTATGCCCCGGCTGGGGTCTGCTTTGGCAACGGTAAAGTTTTACAAAAGCGACTGCTATTTGACCTTCCAACCCTCAGGGTAATCTAGGCGCTATTGGGATCAGTCCGGTTTCCTCACGATGTTTATTTCCACCTAAAAGCGATTGGTAACATATCAAATGATGTTTTGTACTTGATTTTCGAAAAAGTCTTTCGAGCCGCCAGGATTGGAACCCGGTACCAGTCGTAATACGTATATTCACTAATATGACTTTGGTATGATTGTTTTATTAACTAATTTGTTTTCAACAAGCGCAACATTACGAAGGTAATACGTTATATTAAATGTTCAATGTGTAATCTTAATTGAGGTCTTGATGAAATTTCTAACACATAACATAACGCCATTCGCACGTCGCTACTTTTCGCTATTTGTTTCTTTGAAATTCAATAGAATTCCCTTTGGTTAATTTGTTTAATTTTCTATTTTATTTCAACGGAACCTTACAGCTAAGGAACAAGACAGTTTCCACAGATATAATTAACTTCTGAAGTTTTTACTTTAATTGAGTAAGTATTAGGGCATGCACTCACTGAATTTTTTGTATGGACAATACCGGAATTCATTACAAATCCCGGGAATTTCATACAATCCAACACCGTGATTGCATGCCCTAGTAGCAATTTTTAAAGAGTCTGATATATAGGTTATGAATGATGAAGTTATGATTAAGGGAAAACTGACTCAAACATTTCATTCTTGTTCCTAGCTTTTTCGCGGCTTATGAATCAAAGATTTCATTACAGTGCAAAAAAACCTACCGATTACCGATAACGCAATGATCATACTGATTTTTTGTCAAACCAAATTGAATTAATTCCATACTTACACACGAAAGTTACCATTTCCTCATTCGGTATTAATGTCATTAAACATATTATCATAATTCCTACTAGTAACTGTTGTAAGTCACGCGAAATATTGATCGGAGTCGGTAGGTGAAGGTGATATATATTGACAATACGTTTTGTGGATACTGACTGTATGTCGTAGGCCAAATAACAATGACTTCAAGATTTATGACAGCTATATGAAAATGGAGATCGGAGTTTAAATGGTTGGTCTATAGCTTAGAACTTGAATAGTTAGCTAATAAGTCTGCTAGAAAATCGATAGGTATTAAAGACTAGACAAGATATCTTGTTTATTATTTTTAGGCAGACGTCTGCGAACGATATTAAATTTCTCAGAATGAAAAGTGGAAAATGCATGACCTCGGGCGGGACTCGAACACGCATCTCTGAGATACCAGCTCGTCGGTCTTCCAACTGAGCTACCGAGACCACACCCGTGGCCCCGAAGTTCTCCATCATATCCCTCGTATAAAACATTAATCAAAACATTAATTTATTTAATAAATGATTTGATTCATGCTTTACAACTGTACAGTATGGTGGCGCCGTCTCTCGCTTCTAGTTGAAAATAATCTGTAATGATCATCTAGAAGGACAGTACTAGACGTACCTAAGTCTGAGCCGTAAGATGGCGTGAACGCATCTTAAGCGTTTAAAAAAAAGAAGGAATTGCATATACTCAGGAAATTTTGAACTCTGGTCGCCGCCGTGGACGGGTGGCCTAGTGGTTAGGGCGTCTGCCGCGAAAGCAGGAGGTCGCTGGTTCGATCCCAGCCCTGGGCACTGGGGGCCTTGGTCACTTTTTATGTAGTATATGACATCTCTTTCAATTTAAGGTTGATTAATCAGACCTATGTCCGGCGGACATACCCGCTATGCGGATGCGACGGATATGTACTATTAACTTTCAGGAAACAAGATACAGGCTCTGTCTAGATGGGTACTTTTTGGATATATGCAATATAGAATAGATGCACCGAATCGTATGCAAGCGAAAGTATTTTTAGACCGCGTGGAGGGTTGGGATCAATGCAGGGGATATTTTAGGGATAGCGTCGCGGTCAATATAGGATTATAGTACATTTAAATTCCCAGTGCAGAGTATATTGATTTGTTTTGGAAGTTTTAAAGCTACAGATTTTTTTTAAATTGATTTAGAATGCGCAAATCTAGACCTTTCAAATGATATCCCACATGATTCAGTAACTAAACTTTTAATTTCTGCCCCCTCTTTTATCGGGCATTTTTCATTTAATAGTACATTACATACCAAGGCCGTTTAAGTGGGAAATGCCTCGAATTCCATGTAATTGTCGGCCGAGGCGAAGCCGAGGTCGACTAACATGTGATCCGAGGCTTTCCCATTTACCGGCCGAGGTTTGTATACTATTTTTCAGCCCGACGGAGCCGGCAGGCGGCAATTTAGTTTTGCGTAAAGTGGCGCTTACCGGCCGGAGGACTGAAAAATAAATTAAAATATATGATTAATCTTCTCTCAATGTGTCTGAGTTAACTTTGTTTATAACTATTCTAAATTTCAAATTGGTAGTTTAAATAGTTCTCTGAGATATTTAACGATGTGACAGACAGACTGACCAACATAAGGGTTCCTTTTTTACCATTTTGCTACGGAACCCTAAAACGCGGTTTAGAAAAGTCTCCTTACAAAAACACATTATAGACACAAAGCATTAGAATGTCTTGTTAACCCATAGTTGTGACGTATTCACTAACAAAGGAGCTAAAGAAAAAGTGAAAACACTGAAATGTGAATGAAAGTTTCACACGAACCATAGACTAACGGCCGAGATGTTCGTCACACATAGCATAAATCACTTTCCTGGTAGATGGACTATACCTATAAGACAATTTGTATACCACAACACTACTAATTCGCTCTTAAACCATTTATGAGTTACCGCTTATATTAAGATAACTATCTGCAATTATGTATATTACAAATAAGATAAAAATGTCTAGTATAATGGTATGAGGTCTTTTAGAGATTATTTATTAGTGGCTTTATATGTATACTGGTAATGTACCTACTATTTCCTAATACCGTTTGTGTAGGTAAATAAATAAATTCGCAAAGCGGCTTGTGGCGTAACATTTTACGAGTAAAGATATTGTGATACGTTATGAAAGTAGAAGATGTCCCAGGGTCGATATTATGATGACGGCTGCCGAATCTGTTAACACTAGTAGTGGCTCTGTCAGCTGTAGATCTCGTAGAATAAATAAATAATAAATATTTGGGGGCAATCTCACACAGATCAATATAGCCCCAAACTAAGGAAAGCTTGTATTATGGGTACTAGGCATACCTATACATAGGAAACATCCATAACTCAGGAACAAACATTTGTGATTAACACACCAGGACTAGAACCCGGGACCTCCAGCTTTTAGTATAATTACTACACTATCGCTAATCGTCAGGTCAAAACAGACGATTAAAATTTATTTCCAAGTTCACAAAACCCGAACAATAGTTCAAATATTAGTACTGATTAGCATAAATAGGTAATCTCGAATGAGTCAATGCTCCGTCCTAATTGAGTCACAGTGACTCACTGGCCAAGGTCGAGCTACTGACAGTAGCTCCGACGGTAATCATGGTAATGGTTGATGACGGATTTCCGTCTAACTAGACTAGATGCTTATATCTAATTTGAACTAGTATAGGGGTCGAAAATCTTTTTAGATTTTATTTGAGTAGCCTAAAAACTTTTGATAATTCTTCAGGTTGAGTCAATTGTAGGGAAAAAGCCTCACGGAAAACTAACTTTTCTAAGGGCCACGAATTGGTAATCTTTGTATGTTTTTCTTACATTATATATTTGGTTAAAATAAAATAATCAGCCGCTGGCGGGCCGCAGTTGATATCTCTACAGACCGCGGGATGAAGACTCTTGATCTATGCCGTAAATTCTATGACATTGCAGCATGCGCTATTAAAAAACACCATCGTAAACAACGTTATCTATTGCGTTTACCCTCCTTCCCTGTTGCAGCTAGTTAAGTTTTTTTTTAAATATGGAATTGCGCAAAGTAACGCCTGACACAATTTTTTTTAATAGAAAACTCCCGTGAGTATTACTCATATTAATATACTTATATCGAGTTACTCACGTCTATAATGTCGAAAGTAGCTCGACATGTTTCGGAACGGTCCGCGTCCCATTATCATGAGTGAGAAGCGCTTGCGGCGATTGCTCTGCGCGCACATTTCTTTTTCATCAAACGGTATCTGCTAAGAGATTCATAATACAAGTACAAAGGTAAACCACAAAAGAAGCCGACCTCTGAAGCAGTTTTGTTAATAACGTTTCAAATTGTAACGAAAATGCTTCGAATCGCGATTTTACGCCCTCGTTCACACGGGCGTTATAGCGATACGGAGAGGTTAACACACCGTGTGAGTGAGACAGAGTGATTATACCTCTAGCAATTGTGGGCCTGTCAATCTATGTATGGGAAATTGGTCTGGTGGATGCCCGGCGGACATAGGTACCTACCTATGGACATCGACGGGTTGCCCGGCAATAGTCTTACACGCACACCGGAGCGACTCGGATGTGGATAAACAAGCTCACATAGATATTTAATTATTAGCAGTGGGTAATAATTTATTAATGTGTAAATCATCTTATAGAAATATTGAACAATAACCTATAAGTCCTCTACATATTTGATAGTGTGTGTTACCAGTGATGAAATATGGCGCCGTAACGTGGTCTTTCACTATCGGCCTCATCTCAAAACTCAAAGTCGCTCAACGAGCTATGGAGAGGGCTATGCTCGGAGCTTCTCTACGTGATCGAATCAGAAATGAGGAGATCCGTAGACGAACTAAACATAGCCCTCCGGATTAGCAAGCTGAAGTGGCAATGGGCAGGCCACATTGTACGCAGAGCAGATGACCGATGGGGTCGAAAAGTGCTTGGGTGGAGACCAGCTTGGCAAACGCAGCGTAGGACGTCCACCCACAATATGGACAGATGACCTTATGAAGGTCGCCGGGAGACGCTGGATGCAGGTCGCTTCCAACCGGTACATATGGAGGTCCAAAGAGGAGACCTATGTTCAGCAGTGGACGTCTTATGTCTGATATGATGATGATAATAATGATAATCGATAGTTAATAGCCGTGTTATAACCTAGTAAACAGACATAATGTTGTCATAATATATAAGGATTACCTACTTGTTGTACAAGTATCTCGTGTATCGAAGGAGCAATGGCTGGATATCGTGCAGCGACTTGAGCTATAAAAGATTCCGAATTGAGAACCTCCTTTTGTTTTTGAAGTTGGTTAAAGAGGCTTTCGTTCATCACGTTTTGAGTCTTGGTCCCTTACGTTACCCTAATTGAAGCTACGGTCGACTGTATCTTCATAAAAAGCTACAATCTGATAATACAATATGAATATGAAAACATAATAAGGGTGACCTCAGCCGCGTGTATCGAATTAGTGAAAGTGAGGTTGCGAGGTGAATGTTTTGACCTTGTAACTTTGCCAATTCCATATCGTTCGTATTTAATTACGAATGGAAAACGGTAAAATTTGTAAATGGAATAGAGAGGGAGGCGGCTATATGTTAGAATGAGAAACTAATAGAAGGGTCATAAGATGGGGTATTGGAGGTGTGTACTCTGACTTATGATTAGTTTAATTTAAACCTTGATATATATGCTTGTTTTAGTAAAATAGACCCGCCCCGACTTCGCACGGGTTATTACTATACATATAATTCATATAAACCTTCCTCTTGAATCGCTCTATCTATTAAAAAACCGCATCAAAATCCATTGCGTAGTTTTGAAGATTTAAGCATACATAAATAAATACAGACAGCGGGAAGCTACTTTGTTTTATACTAATGTAGTGATACCACTTTGACGATTGTTGATAGGTTTACTCGGAATGAATATTTACCGCGACAAAGTGTTACCTTTTACTACAAACAAACACATATTTAGACTTAGAGCTTTCAAGTGAAAAGTCGGCAGACCGTGGTTACTCTATACAGAACTAAACAGAAAAAGATACATACACAGAAGTACCACGCGTATACCCCCGCGTATCTTTTGGTAAAACGTTACATTATAAATTTACTAAAACGGGACTTAATCGTGTATAAACTTTGAAGTTTATACACGATTAAGTCCCGTTTTAGTAAATTTATAATGTGTGAAAATCGTGAAAGTTTAAAAACGTTACATGTTTTGTATTGTAGGTTACAAAATGAAGATATCTATTTAATAGTGTAAGTACTTAATAAGATAAAGAGAGATGCATGTAAGATAAGTTATTATAATCGATTGCGTTCTGATGGCAGCAGATAACGATTAACGACATCTCCAAGTAGCGTAGTCGTTATCTAAAAGTTGACAGGACATGTCTTCATCGTCTTCACACCATTAATATTATGTCATTGTGAACTGACGCGTTGCGTCAACTGCTCTGTTTTACAGATTGAGATAACTCGTTGATATGTAGTGTGTTGTCAACAGACACACTATACAATTGTAAAGCACGAATCAAATCATTAATTCAATGCAATAAATGTTTTGATTCATGTTTTTTAAGTAGTCACACTACTATATACATTATAAATTGAAAGAAATGTCATATACTACAGAAAAAGTGACTAAGGGTGAGCAGGGTTGGGATCGAACCAGCGACCTCCTATTTTCGCGGCAGACGCCCTAACCACTGGGCTACCCGATCACAAAAATTATATGATGATAAATCGAGGACCCATTTTCATTAAAATGGTGCACTTTTTTCTGAAAATACCCATTAGAAAATGACAGACGTTGCTACTCCGTCTGGTTTAAATCTCAAAGATTTAAGTTGGTATATCGTCGCCTACGCTACTGCCTAGCTGTCTGCTTGGCTGTAGCACCCATACTACAAGCTTTGCTTAGTTTGGGACTTGGTAGATCTGTGTGAAATCATCCCCAAATATTATTTATTTTTGCAATGGAATAGCTTTTTGTATTAAATTCATAAAACGATTGGAGATGGCCCCGAGGCCAAGGCCTCAAATGTAGCAACAACATCAATTCCATTCTCAAGAACAGAACCATCGAAATACCAAAATGACTACTAAAGGTTAATACGGATACATTTTATAGAGATCATTAAAATTATCGGTTGTAACATGTTTTCCGTACGGATATATGACGTTTGTGCCGTCATTCAGATAAACAATACATTATCGACTAATTGATATTGGCTTCGAGTGGCTGCGGGGGTTCTGGATAATATTATTCAAACGAGATTCAGTCAAATCATATTTTTAAAAAGCTTTTATATTGATTAAATAGAGATTGTGTCTGAAAACCGTAACGTACAGTCAATTGGGACCCTAGGCTACTGCAGGACTATGTAATAGACGCTATAAATGAGATTGAAAGAAATCTCCTGTCATTTTGATGGTTCTAGGGTGACTTAGGGTTCTAATTGGTTGACTGCGCCTATTTTACACACAAATTATGTATGAATTCTTCTCTCTATAGTGCCATGCTGTTTTGCAGCTGGTTTTACATACATTTCTTTTAACAGATTATTTTAGAATTGATTATAATAATTGATTGATTGATTGATTTTTTATTGGTAAAAGTTCACATTTACAAGTCATTTTACAGTCAGTCATATAAAAAATAAAATAAATAAGTAGTTTACATTGCATGTAAACTTCGCTACACAATTATAATATAGTCATTCATAATTTAATCTTTCTACAAAGTATATTAGTAGGCTAATGACCTAGGGCTATCGAGAAACTCATCGATAGTATAGCAAACCCTTTCTAGTAGGATTGCCTTCAGTTTGCGGACAAATATTGCATCGCTAGAAGCTTGCTTTATTTCATCATCCAAAATATTATATAGTCTTATAAAATAGACAAGATAGACTTACATTTATTTTAATATATGTATCAGAAAATCGAATACTTGAATATGCGAACGTCTTCGCGGCACGGTTCTCACTGCGTCGCCGGCGCACGATTGACGATACCATCAGTACCATCACAAAGACATTAACCAAATATATACCTTATTCTGTTAAAGTAAGGTTTGTTTTCGCTTAATTAACATCCATACCCTCGTAAGGGATGGTGCCTCTTTTGTTTAATCGAATATGAACTTTATTCTAACTATATATAAGACGTGTTTCTGATCAGGTACGTCCGTAGTTTTTATTAATGACTCTTATTGCATGTCAGTTGCAACGAGTCGTTGCGCATTGTTAGGGTACCTATGGGTACTATACTATAGTCGGGTAAATCAATTTTGGTCAGTAGCGGTAGTAAAAACCTGTAACTATATGTAGGTATGTGACAAATATCTGGGATCATATTGACATGAGCTTGGTATGGGCAACGAAGTCGCGTCTTTTATACTCTTAAATATGCCATTCAACCGTTTTCTTATGCATTATTAGATAGATTATTTGGGCTATTTGGTATCCCACTTCTCGGTATAGACCTCCAATCGTTATCTCCGTTTAGGTATTAATTCAGCCGGGTTAGCAATTGACAGGCCTACAGTATGGTAGGCCTGAGAGCACATGACATTGTTAAAATCGGTAGACTGTATAGAAAACGACAGACAAGGCTAGTCCGAATGATAAATCCTCAAAGTTATCTCCACTAGATACTATCTCATCAACTGCACATCTGGCCCTACCTATTACGCAATGTAAATTAATTCATTAATTGCATCTAGCAATTATATTTCTTCTTTTCCTCGTTCGGGAAACGACGACAATGGAAAGCGGTTTTCAAAGCCACTGACTTTGGACCTACGGCTAATGGTAATAAGGTTGGCATTGGTTTGTTAATGTGATGTAGGTAGTTTTCCTTGCAATTAACAGTCGTAATTGAACGTGGCATGTTTAGTTTATGAAAGCGTCTCTTTTGTAGACGCTACTTTTATGCATTAGTGGTCCGCAGGAGCAGAGGATGTGCATCGCAGTTTCCTCTGCTTCCTGACAAAACTGGCATGCTGTATCTTGTTTCTTACCCATTAGAAACACACTTGCAGTGCCCAGTCAGAGTTCTGACCACAGCACAGGCTTTGTGTGTCTCGGGCCCTAGTAGCTCTTTAGTGTTTTTGTTGTTGAACCCTGGTTTTAAAGCTATCGAGTGTGCGTTGCCTTTGACGGACTTCCACTCTGCGATTGCCCTCATCTTTACTAGATAGTTCGGCAGAGAATGTGCCTGCTGTTTTGTGAATCCGCTAAATGGTTCTGGAGCAAAAAAGGGGTGTGTCCGCGCCCTTTTTGCCAAGTTCATACGTACTCTTGACTTAGGCAGCAGTTATTGATTGAAATCATTTGGAAGAACAATTATTTAGTTCTTTATATTTAAAGCTGGTACTCAAGCATTATTTTACTGCAGAGCTTAGGAAACGCCACCGTCATGCACTTAGATACTAAAAACGAGTAATGTTGTAATTGTCAAAATGTTTATAAAATTTTATTTTTATTTATTTTAATTAACAAAAGCAGTTGCTTGATGATTTAGCTTACGTGGGTGTCTTTTCTGATTTAACTATTTTTATCACCATCGCCTAAAACGTAGCCATTCAACCCACGGCTGTGACAGACGTTATTGTCATTATAATGTTAATGTTACGAATGTTTATGCTGTTACGATAACGATCAAACCTACGCTCTGCCGGATTTTTTGTTTAAGTAGATGTTTTATTGAGTTCAGTGAAACAGTAGCGGTTATCGACTTTCCTAAACTTAATACGTTATTAATTGTCGATGGAAAAAGAGGAATGTTATAAGTTTCATGTAAGATTAATGTGGCTAAACCCGTCATAGGGACTTATCCGTTTATGCTCGCCTGAGTCGAATAGCAGTAAGCACAGTACGCAGCTGCCAACTCCAACCAGTCCATTAACTCAGAATAACCTTCTGCTTATCGTTGCGTCTATGTTGGTACTGTGCTGAACTTCTCCTGACGGAATTAGCCACATTTACCATGCATCTGTGTGTATGTTGAGGCATCTTAGTTCTTAAACAAATACATCGTTCTTTTTTGAAAGCGATAGTTTTGTCAGTTGAGATAGTTCTTAGTTTCAACTTAATAAATGCCGTATTTAAATGTTTAACCCGCGGCACGGCCTAAGTTACTTCCTGTTTTACTACTGTTTGTGTTTACTGACCATTTGCCTTATTGCAACGAAATAAGGTCTACAAATGGTCAATTAATGTTGTTGTTTCATGTCGTCACCACAAAACCCTGCAATGTCGTGTGAAAATGACGTACTTGAAAACCCGTAAACAATAAGCATTGGCTTATCGCCGGTGACTAACCCGTCTCACTTATATTGGTCTCTGAAGCTGGGAACGGCGCATTGTGGTTTCAGAACCGTTTGACATACAACTCTTTTTAATATTGTTTTTGTTGTAATTAGAAAACCCACAATACGTATTGGCTTATCGCCGATGACTAACCTTGTCTTAGTTATATTGTAGTCTGGCGGTGGAGACGATGCATTGTGGACATAACTGTTTGACTAACAAGTTGTTGTAAAACTTGTTGTTGGTTTAATCCAGAGAAGTGGGTGTTTTTTTGTGAATTTTGGAAGCCTGTCGAGTGTCAGTGGACTTTTAATAATCTACGTGCATTTTTGAAGGGAGAGTGAGAGGTTATTGTGAAATTAGAAGTGTATTTTTGTTGTTATTTTACAACAGGTGAGACTAATAGACAGGCGATCAGACTCCTAATTGTTGAGCGTATTTGATTTTAATTAAGACTTATTAACATAGTTGGACATACAACATATACCTGTCCTGTCAGATACCTTAATGGTTTTCGTACAGTCCCGAATCTGAAGCTGTCAGTGTGCGAGCGAGATAATGCTGTAGGTACACGCGCATAATACACTGTCTCACTCGCAAACTGTCGTCGCATGCGTTGTGCCAAAACTGCGTTGATATTAACCCACAAGTTGTATCACAAGTCACTATCCGTAACTTTAAAGACAAACCGCTAACAAGCATCAATTTCTTAGTTCGGATTTGCGTTTAACTGGTTTGTGTTTGCAGGCGTCCCGTTTCCGGCGGCCGGTCCCCGCCAAGATGTCGAAGAAGCCGGCGCCGGCGCCGACGCTGCACAAGGTCATCATGGTGGGCTCGGGCGGCGTGGGCAAGTCCGCGCTCACCCTCCAGTTCATGTACGACGAGTTCGTCGAGGATTACGAGCCTACCAAGGCCGACAGCTATAGGAAGAAGGTAAGCCATTCGTTTACCATGATATGCTCATTCCTTAACGCCTTAAGGCATGTTCGTTTGGGGAATTTCGACGCTGCACAATTTCATCATAGTCGGCTAGGGCGTCGTGGTAAAACCCGTTCGGTTTAAGGATGACTCACACTAGCACGGGACGGGACGGGGCGGGGCGGGAAAATCTGTCAAATTCTATAGAAAGAATCACGTGATAGCTCGGAGCCCTCGGATGTCACGTGACGCTTTCTATTGATATTGACAGATTTTCCCGTCCCGTCCCGTGCCGTTCCAGTGTGAGTCATCCTTTATCCACGAGCGTTATCTTTTATCTTAAATCAAATACACCTACAGGCTGAATATTCGTAAATCTCAGCGGTGTGTGTACATCTCAAAGAAATCGCCAAGTCATAGTTACGGTGAAAGAGGGCGTATTCATCGAGGAATCAAGGGAAAGGAAATAGGGGTGCCACTAAGGTGGAACTCCATTTATCATCCGGTTGTAATGACAAATATACAAATAAGTAACCTATTATAAATCTTGTTGTAAGGGAATAAGGTTCATTTGTGTATATGTAAACTGTCGCGTAAGAAATCTTTGTTAAGTCGAAGATTAATTGCAAAAGAGTGTTACAATAAAACATGTTTGAAGACAAGCAGCGGGGTTCTTGTTTATTTCTGTGTAGTTGGTCCTTCGGGCATTTCTATTAGCAAATTTATCGGATCTTATAATGGGAAATTATGCTGATGGTTATCCCTTTACAGCAAAGACAGCCTTCCGTTTGACCACTCTGTCACGCTGTTTTGAGATAAATAATGTTGGTAATTTTATAGTTACTAACCGAGGAAGTAACAAGTAAACTGTACTGATAATGTAGACTAAAATATCGGAAATTTAACTCCAATAAAAATGAGAATAATTAAATTATTACTCTACAATCATGCATTGTTCAGCTAGGAGACAGGTCATGAATACAGCCACTGTGCCAAAAGATATGTATGCAGGACTTCATTGCCTAAACATTAAGGTAGTGGATACATATACATATGTGGAACTTTGGCTGTATTCATATCTTACACTGTACAGGATGAAACTAGTAAGTTAGTCGTATATAATGACGGAAAAGGAAACCTCAGAAGGGCGAGATGCGTCAGCCGCGGCGTTGCAATTAAATATACGTAATTATTTCTGTATTGTCTTTCTTTCAGTAAGCAATATCAATCTAATGTTTAGTTATGGAGTCTCAGTTAACCCGAGTAAGTGTCAGGCCATTATACTGGGCAGCCCTCGTTTGCTTTCAATACTAGACATGTCTCGCATGGCTCCGATTCTGTATGAGAACATGGTAGTGCCATTTTCGCCCGTAGTAAAAAACCTCGGTTTAATTGTAGATAGCAGCCTGACTTGGATTCCACAGGTGTCTGACGTTTGTCGTAAAGTGACCAATATGCTGCGATCATTCTATCGGTTCAAGCATTTTCTACCGATCAGCACAAAAACGCTTTTAATTCAGTCGTTGGTGTTATCTGTCATTGATTATGCTGATGTGTGCTACTCGAATATTAACCAGGAGTTGCTTAACAAATTAGATAGACTTTTAAATAATTGTATCAGGTTTATTTTTGGGCTCCGTAAGTATGACCATATATCTTCCTACCGCCGTAAACTGGATTGGCTTCCCATCCGTGATCGTAGATCTCTCAGAATGCTTTGCACCCTCCATACTATCTTATTCGATCCGGCTGCTCCCGGCTATCTTAAATCTAAATTTCAATTTGCAGAGCCTCGTCCTGGTTGCGAGTTACGCACTTCTCGTAGTCTTAAATTATCTATTACTTTTCACCGCACTGATTTTATGTCTAACTCATTCGCCATTCAGGCAGCTCGTCTTTGGAACGATCTCCCTCTGCCCCTGAGGCAAGCACAGAGCAAATTCTCCTTCAAGCGCAAGGTACGTAAATACCTCTCTAACTAGCTCATGTGATAGATGTTCTGCATACTTATACTTGGGTACATTATTTATTTATGTATGTATATGTAGGTATATTTATATTTATATGTGTATGTTTATACAATTATTATAGCAATGTATTATTGTTGATTTGTGTTTCCTATATCTTCTCGATGTTTACGATCCTGCACCAAATACAAGTTTCTGTTTTATCCAATGGTTGACTGGTAGAGAATGCCTCAAGGCATTAAGTCCGCCATTTGTACTTTTTTTGTAATTGTGCAATAAAGCTTAAATAAATAAATAAAATAAATAAATAATGTTGATTTAGAACATTAAATTCTTCATATGGTAGTTTTTTGTGTTCAATTTCATGGAACCATTTGTAGTTTTTTAATTTTCTTTTGTAATTATTTTTGTGTTATTGTTTTTGATTGTTATTTCTGTTAGAAATGTTGTTTGTAGCATTATGATTTATGAGTATTATCTATCGTGGCATCACTGAATGGGCCCTACGGAAGACCAGCGCCGGTTTATTGGCTGGCAGTATGCTGAGTTGGGTCCATTTTGTGATTCACACACATTCTAATCCTTGTTTGCCTTTTTCTTTTGTTTATGTTGTTTTCTGTGATGTCACAAATAAATGTTTTTCATTCATAATACCTGGGATTTTTCGGGGCAAGTTCTAGGGATTTGATATCGATAAAAAAATGTCGATATGATTAAACTAATACATGTGCTCATTAAACACTCTCGGTTACTACAAAAAGGTTCGATGTTATATATGATATCGAGCCACTTAAAATAATAAAAGTATGCGAATGTAATTTCAATCAAAATAACAATTTACTGTCAGTACCAGTTACCAATTTGTTTATTTTTTATCTCAAAATGAGGAGTCGAATATTATTTAGATGTTGACAGTAACATCCATATATCTTTTGTCGATTAAATATTTCGCTACATCAATGTCGAATAGATGCCCCGACTTATCCCAGGTATGGATATGTGATTTAATTCAACTCCAGAGGGAGTGTAAACCGAGTTGAAAGTTTCAACGACGTCTACCCGAATGAGTGAATCTGAGTGAAGATACTAGTCGTATACATATACGGTGAGGGTGGGGGGGAGGGGTCGTCCGCCTTTGTATTCGCGGCTACTGAACTCTGATAAAAGAAACTACAGTTTGTCCGGAATCTCTTCTAATTCGTGTATTGTGAAAGATGTACTTTTTTCTACTGTCACTGTCAATCTGGGTGGCCAAACTATGGCAAAAAGCCGGAAATCGATGTTCCGTTATTTTATCTGCCTAGCTATCGCTCTTGCATAGGTACATATATACATATATTTAAGAGTACCTATATTCAATTTCCTTAACAAGTGAACTGATCAAATACAACATAGGGAGTTATGGGGATCCTAAGGCCTTTGCCCAGCAGTGGGACACTCAATGCGTAGGTAAAAAAATCAAGACAACACAATTTTGTTATTTATGTTCGAAGAAAAATAGTCGCGCACTATGCGGTTTCAGAGAAATTTCCGTGGATGCTCCGGCTGTGGAATGAGCTCCCTGCCAACGTTTTCCCGAAAGATTACAGTATGGGGTTCTTAAAAAAAGGAGTGTACAAGATTTTAATGAGTCGGCAACGCGCATGTGACCCTTGAGTTGCAGGCGTCCATAGGCTACGGTGATCGCTTTCCATCAGGCGGCCGTATGCTTGTTTGCCACCGTAGTGGTATAAAAAAAAAGGAGGCCCTCAGAGTATCTTAGTCCGGTAAAGAAT
Organism: Lathronympha strigana; assembly: GCA_949128165.1. NCBI lineage: Eukaryota > Metazoa > Arthropoda > Insecta > Lepidoptera > Tortricidae > Lathronympha > Lathronympha strigana. Next base: position 22,183,297 of record OX421912.1, read on the forward strand.
TCGGTTCGATGAGAGAGAGAGATTTTTTCTTTTTTGCCCTTTATTCTTTTACGTCATAACACTATCTGTTATCTATTAAGTAATTCCAGCTGGGAATGAAGTAAGCTGTAACGTTTAGTTTTTATCGGTGATCGGCTATCGGTGTCGCAACTGTCACCGTCTGGCACGACTAGTGCGGATTTCTTGCGCAAGCGCAGCGCTGATCGACGGCACGACAATCATGACATGCTGTCTAGGAATCGACGTGTTTATGTAAAAAAGTGTAATTATAGATCAAGAAATGTTATGAAATAACAGTTTTTTACAAGTAATAAATTAATACATTAATGCGATAGTTTTTCGCTAAGAGCACAAAACAAGGAAAACCGCCTGAAAATAACATTACTACTTTTACTGCAGTAATTAATATCATAAAACTTCACTTAGGGTTTGTTGGTATAGCAGTTTATGCAACAGTGATATAATAAGAGTTTTAAGAACCAATTATGAACTGTTGCATACGTTAGTTTTTCTCCGACAACTAAAATAGCGAAAAAAGCAAAATCTAGACAAGTGGCAGAATGTGGAAGATGTTGTATTCCCACTTAAGAAATTTAAAAAAAAACAGTGCTCATATATTGTTATTGTATCCATAGGAGCAGTGTTCTTCTGAAATACCATAGACAACGTTATAATGTATACTTTTTTAATATTTATTTATTTATTTATTTTTTTTTATTTTTTTTTTTAATATCGCTGTCTGTCATCTAATTAACAGATAGACGTGCTGAAGTATAAACAATAATTTATAGAACGCGTCACATATTCGTGCCTTATATGTTTACTATAACTTATTTAGTCTATGCTTCCATGTTTTAGAACATTATTATATTTTGTCCTAAATAAAAAATTGTAATACGGTCGGCTTCATAAATATATATGCACATGTATTCAATTTTGAGCCTTCTACCCCTACAATAAGTTCTGAAGTGTATATATATTTATATACGTGACTGTACAACCGCGGAGTTGGCATTACGAATAATTTGTTAGAAAACCTGTGTCGCTGGCTTCTTCGGGAGAGCCTCACTCCTAGGAGACGCGTCCCCGGGTGGCGGATAGGGGCAGGCCCGTCTACTCTATAGTAGCAGGGTAGGAATGAAATAAAATAGTTCCCGCGGACCAACAGGCCGGAGAAGGACACTCCGTATGAAACTATGTAGGCGACCAAATGGCGACCGAGCAGTGGCGGGATATCCATACACCTAGTCAGGCAACTGGCTAGATGAGGTTTCAGTAGCAAGGGACTGGCGCAGAAGGCAAGGGGAAACCACTGCGACTACAATCCCAAGAAAATCACACATGAGAGCACAAGACATTGATGCCTCAACGTGACCACGACCGCTCTGTCAAGAGCGAAACAACAAAGAAGAAGTGTCGCAGGCAGTTTTAACTTATGGGTGAAAAGTAACTAGTCCGGGGGGCTTTTAATTCTAGAGGCTTCTTTTATGACACAGGACAATGACGTAACACAGTTATTTTTAAACCGCTAAATACGTCTTCTAGAAAATACGTCTGCGAGAAACAATGTAGCATATGCATCTTGATAATGCAATGTAACGGGTGCCCCGCCCAGTCACTCACCCGTCTGTCACTGTATAGTATTCTTCTGTTCTGTGAATACAGCCTATAGAAACTGCTGTAGCATCCTCAATAAAGATCTAATCACCAACGCGTTTGTTTAATTAGTAATTACTAATCCATTAGAACACCAGCTGCCAGTTAATCGTGTCACACGCAAGACGCTCGTGAAATATAACCCATTGTTGTAAGTTCTAGTTAGCAAATGGCACAGAATGTCGGCTGAGCCTTGGCCCCGTGCCTCTCACAGCCTTTCGGTAACTTGAGCCATCCGTACAAACATATAGGGTAAACCGTACTGTTGTTGGTTTTAGGGTTCCGTATCGTATAAGGAAAAACGGAACCCTTATATGATCACTTTGTTGTCCGTCCGTATGTCTGTCAAGACCTTTCTCTGAAATTAATACCACATACACATAATACACAAGTCTGCGGTCCCTTGAAGCTGTGAAAAAACTTCTCGCAAATTTTTATGTCATAAAATCCATGACCTTTTTAGGTGACTTGGGGTACAGTACCTAAGGCGACACATTGACACAATCGAAAAAATTGTGTGCTCATAGGGGAACGAAACGTTCACAGTATTCACACGGTAGTTTTGCAAATCGAATGATTGATCCCGTAGTCTCCCGTGCGACTTGACTTTATGGTGCTGTAGATAAGATGACGTGATTCGTTACGACAGTGGCCTATTGCTGAAAGGTCATGAGAAATAGCTTGATTCATAAGGCACAGGTTTATTAAGTATTTGCAAAAGACAAGACAGTCGTGTTATTATTTATTTTAAACTTTATTGCACATTAAAAGAAGTACAAAAGGCGGACTTAATATCTTAAGGCATTCTCTACCAGTCGACCATAGGGCCAAACAGAGATTTTCAAAAGTGGGTGCAGTTAGAAATTTAGACACAAAGAGAGCAGAGCTAGTAAATTACCTTATTTACAACATGACATTTCTAACATATAATAATGTATTGTTATATGTATAATTAAACACTAATTCCCAAAGCATAACCTAGACTTGAAATTTTGGGGGGTTGAAAGCAGGCTTAAACGCGCGGACGAAGTATATAATATAGGCGCTTTGTCATCTCACACGTTGAAGATACAAATATACGTCGTTTCTCGTTGCAGGTCGTAAATCTGCAACCTTAAAACGATGATAGGTTTCGTAGACGAACTAGGGTGGTTAGAGTAGAGCTACCTCGCTATCACGCAAAAAAGGCACAATGGATGTCGATTTGCGGAAAAAGCCCAGGAAAACTAACTAACTAACTAACGTTTCTCGTTGCAGGTGGTGCTGGACGGCGAAGAAGTCCAGATCGACATCCTGGACACAGCTGGCCAGGAGGACTACGCTGCCATCCGGGACAACTACTTCCGATCTGGAGAAGGGTTCCTCTGCGTGTTCTCCATCACCGAGCCTGAGAGCTTCGACGCCACGCAAGAGTTCAGGTAGCAAATTACTCATTACACCGTTTGTAGAGCCCATAGAATTCTCCGACATGAACTGAAGCAGGCTGTTGGAACTGTAGTGCAATCGCCGCATGGTCTAGAAGATACGATTGCTGATTATAGAACTGAAGGCTTCAACTAGCTTTTGCGAATATCTCCGAGGTGTGTAACGCAACCGTCAATATACAAAACCGGCCAAGAGCATGTCGGGCCATGCTCAGTGTAAGGTTCCATAGTTTATCGTCCGCAACAATAGGCAACCTTAAAAAGTGTTTTAGTAGATACCATGCTCAATATGGTTACAATAATTAACAATTCGATGATACTTTCGATCACACTCGTCCCGAACCCATCAACTCCATAAAAATCTTAACAGCGCGAAGTAGACCACGGTACAGCGCCATCTTTCGGGAAATTGGGTTACTACTTGGCGAAACTATAAGGGTTCCTAGTTGACTATGGGACCCTAAAAACCGTTCTTGTGCGTCGTTATTCAAAGTTGGAACAAATTTTTATTGGAAGATTTTATGTGATTCTGCACAAAATCGCGAGCTCTTTCGATCCTAATAGGGGAAAAAAAGTGTCCCAAATTTCCCATATATTTTTCAAATGTTCCATTTCTTTACCGCCATACAACAGTTATGAAAAATTGGTAACGGAATGGAATAAAAATCATGTAACACTTTTCTCCTACTAGGATCAAAAGAGCTCGTTTTATTAAGTATATGCAAGTATATTCCGAGTAGAAATCACATAATACCTACTTACCAAAAAAAATGTTGGAAAACTTTAATTAATAACGCCCTATGGTGTTGGATACGTAGAGCATTATGGGCCTTATAGCGTATTATCTCGTTACTCACGTATAAAATACTCAGATTTCGACACATTTACGCAAGTTTGTAGCCGCAACCATCCGTAATCATTGTTAACTGGTCAAGCGATCAATACGGTATATCTGGAGCGGTGTCGGGTCGCAAATTTGCGGTTGACCGCAAGATCATTGCGCACCGTACGACTTGAGATCCAGTTTAGTATAGTTACGTGTCAGGACTGGCCAGTCGTAAAATCTTTTCAGATAAGTAAGTCTACGGTGCGTAAATTGTTATGTGTGGTCGAACTATAGTGCGGTAGAGAAAGGTAGAAATTAAAGTGGCAACTTTGTTCTGTCGTCCCTTTCAAATCAATATATGTAAGAAAACGGGACGACACTGCGATGTTGCCATTATTTAAATTCTACGTTTTTCCGTTGCACTGTTGCTTTGGATTTTTGGAGGATGACAACATTGACGACAACAGGCTTTTAAAATAACATAACGCGTTCAAAAGTGCATGGGCAATTTATGAATGAATTCAAAATCATAAACTACCCATGCACTTTTAACGCGTTAGTACCTTAGCTGTCGACACAGTTCATCTGGCATAACAAGCGGCAACAGCATGACAGAATGCCTACCGCGAACATCGAAAATTGGCATTGACGGGAAAACCTCTTTGTCACTCCAATATGCAAGTGTGACAGAGATGGAGATACAAGTCCGCAATCGTTCGATTTTCGTGGTATAGGCCCAGACCAATTATTGCTTGCTCATACCCGGCAATGTAAACGTGTAAGGGTTAATCAACATTTTTTTGATTACGGTCTCCTGGGTCACTATTAAAATCGCGGTTTTATGGCATTAAAATTCACAAAACAAGAGTTTTTGTGGTATTTATATGCCCGTTCCATGATGGGTCATCTACCAAGCATGTCAGTAGAACATACTACAACGTTTCTTCTAACAAACTGCTGCATTTGTCCCCTGGCTGACGGGACAGAACAACAAGAAATAGTTAATTCACCCATAAGCCAAGTCTTCAATGATACTTAAAAATGCCCTTTTTTTCCAGGGAGCAGATATTACGCGTAAAAAACGCGGAGAACATCCCGTTCCTGCTGGTCGGTAATAAGTCCGACCTGGCCGAGAAGCGGCGCGTGCCGCTGGACACTTGCCGGGAGCGCGCCGCTGCCTGGCAGGTGCCATATGTGGAGACCTCCGCCAAGACGAGGGATAATGTGGACAAGGTAATTCAATAAACTATTTTTCTGCCCGACGGAGCCGGCAGGCGGCAATTTAGTTTTGCGTAAAGTGGCGCTTACCGGCCGGAGGACTGAAAATAAATATTATAGGACATTCTTACACAAATTGACTAAGTCCCGCAGTAAGCTTGAGCTTACTGCGGGACTTAGGCTTGTGTTACGGGTACTCAGACAGTGATATATATAATATACAAATACAGAAATACATAGAAAACATCCATGACTCGGGAACAAATATCTATGTACATCACACAAATAAATGCCCATACCGGGATTCAAACCCAGGACCATCGGCTTAGTAGGCAGGGTCACTACCAACTACGCCAACCGGTCGTGAAATTATCAAGTCAAGACAAGTTTCATGTTTATATTTTACAGTTATGACGGGCACTCTCGCGGAATGCTCTTAGTACAAAAATATTTGACCTGTGTAAACGCCTGATATAATTGTAAGTTATAGTACCGTTATAAAAAATAATTGACTTTCGGCCACGGGCGTCTTGTCTGTTACAGATATTGCATATACTCGAGAAATTCGCCAGCATGCGTTGAGACCAGGTAGCCTAGTGGTTATAGCGTTAGCCGCGTAAGCTGGACCCGAGTTCGATCCTCGACTTGGGCTACGACGGTGTTGGTCTTTTTTCTTTAGTATAACCTATTTTCAATCTATAATTAACATTGTTATGTTTGAAAATCAATTGAAACTCTGATGCAATCAAAATAATTCAAATTTCGTTGAAGCAAATATATATGTATTAAAATTAGGACCGTGGGATGTTAGAAAAATTACGGGATACAATAAAATATTAATTCATTCATTACAACAGGTGTTCCGTCCTCTTTAATAGGCTAGCGAGCTACGAGTATTTATCGAATATATTCGGCAAGTCAGTATTAATGGCTAATGAGTTCGTTCACCCTATTGTCTATACGTATCGGTGTGATACGATATTCAATTAAAGTATCGTGGAACTTTTGGATAACATATCAAATCACAACATTTCATAACTCAATTTACTCTCACATAATGATTTCTTAAGTACGTCTATTTCATATCATAGTTGACTGGAAAACGTACCGTCAAAGCTATTGAAGGTGTTGACGATGCTGCCAATAGGGATGACTACTAGGTTGAAAAACTATGATTTTATCTAGTCCAAAATCATTAGACACGTATTTTTCCTTATTCAAATTAATTATAATTGAGTCGCCTTAGTACAAAGTCGTGTAAATCCGTCAGATTATGCGATTTTGGTATTAGGAAAAGGTAATAGGGTAAGGTAAAGTAATTTGCTGAGAATGACGAATGGATTTACCTAGTTTGAAGTTAAGCGATACAATTGAGTTAGATAAAGAGCATCAAAGTTCCGGGATGGGAGTTTGTGACGTCACCATTAGGTTTTTTTACCGTTAGTTACCTAAGTGAGATGTCGCGTGACAATTGAATGTACTATATTTTCGTCATTTTTTATTTGACGAACAAAAGAAAAATATTTGTACGATATTTTTTTATAATGTAACTGACTGACTAAATAGATTTATAAAGTCGTCTAGCCTGTTGTGTATCGGTGGTGGGGCGAATTATGTTCTTCGTGCCTACTAATTATGTTTTTATATATTTTTTGTACTGTTTGATTGGTATTGGTTTTGTTTAGAATATGAGCATAACATCTTTGCTATAATGTAAAATCATAACCAGATTAAAATACCAAGTTCAGCGGTTAACATAAAATGGCGTGCGAGTTATATGTATAAAGTTAAGAGGGCGCAGAGCGTTAATTGGGGTTTACTATTTAAAACGAGATATTTACCATGTACATTTGTTTTCATGAGCTCCCATGAAAACAAACATGTACATGGTAAATATCTCGTTTTAAATAGTAATTATAGTGTAAATGACCATGTTAGCTTAAAATCTTAAATTGGGGTTTATTTAAAATAATATAACCTTTCCATATTTCTGTAATCCATCTTTGTAGTCTTACTAATTCCCCATCTTTTGGTCTGTGACACATTATTTCGATTTACTTTATTTTGTTTTATCACTTAAACGGAGAAAAGTGAACACTTTGCCGTTTAGAAGATAAAGCTAAAAGTAAGCAAAATTAAATAAAATTATATCATATTGACGAAAAGTTGAAGAATTAGTAGGACTATCACAATGATACGGTCAGCTACATAAACATGTATACACCTGCAATCTATTTTGAACCTTCTGCCTCAGTAATAAGTTCCGAAGTGTATACATATTTATAGACGTGACTGTACCATGTATAGAGAAATAGCAACGTCGCTTGTACTTAGAAAATGGCCACGGGCGTCTTGCCTGATACTATTGCATATACTCGAGAAATTCGCCGGCATTTCGATAAGACCAGTTGGCCTAGTGGTTATGGCGTTAGCCGCGTAAGCTGAAGACCCGAGTTCGATTCGGATTGGCCTTCGTCGGTGTTGGTCTTTTTGTTTAGTATATGACATTTATTTCAATTTATAAGAAATAAAAAGGTTTATTTGAAAACACAATCCCCACCAATTAGGATGCCACTAAACGATCTGTGCCCTCTTAATATCATCAAACGTGATTTTTAAAGAGTTTTATTTCGCTCTAAAATTGAATCCAAGTAACTGGTGTATTGTGTCGGCTTGGTTGTGCTGTCGGTGTTGGTAACCGGGTGCCCTCTTGCAGGTGTTCTTCGACCTGATGCGCGAGATCCGGTCGCGCAAGTCCGACGACTCGCGCGCCGGCGGCGACGAGGTCAAGAAGAAGAGGAAGCGGATCAAGTGCGCCATCCTGTAATGTACCTGATCTGTACCGACGCCGGCTGACTGGCTGTGAGCCTTATTGCTACGGATTAGGGCCTACTGGTGGTCAGGGGTGTTGCTGTTAGTGTTTGGTATAAAGTGTAATGTGGAGCTATGTAACGGCTTGTTGTATTGTACCTATACGAACTTTTAGGCATAGACTTTTTAAAACGTATAATACTTTATAGGTACAGACAACCAATTGGAAACCTAGGCGACTCTAAAACCGTGGCAAAATGACAGCTGTAAGAGATTTCTTACAATCTGATTTATAGCGTCACTATGACATAGTCCTATAGTGGCCTAGGGTTCAACATTTTGAAATACTACCGAGTACCACTGAGTATTGAGTGACGTAGTATGGTTATACGGATCTATGGAATCTTTAACGTTTTTTGTCCTATTTTTGCATTCCGTAATACTGTTTGGCATAAAAATCATTTGTCCTAAACTCGTGTCTTAATATTGTTTTCCCCAACATCGTTCTAACCGACTTTTCTAACAGCGATTCGGTGTGTGAAGTCGTTTTGGACAATAATTCGATGATGGCAAATAATCGCTAGGACGATCGATCGTTAGGGATTATGATGATTAGGTCAAAACAGTTAGGGCAAGTGACTTTAGGACAAACGATATTAGGGAGACCCTGGTCATACATTCAGATGTATAAATACCACAGATACAATAAAAGTAGATACTATAATTTGATAACTTGAATGTATATCACAGATGTGGTACATAATTTTTTGCCCTAAACGAGCGAATTCGTCATGCTACTTCAATGTAACTCGGAACTTTTAGTGACACTGACTCAAATATCACTGACTCATGACAAAATACGAGGACTTTAAATTATGCTCTATATTTATCCCTGAAGTTCGTGAAATATACCAAACGTGCAGCAACCGATGAGTTTAGCCTACTATATTTATCAGTTGAAAATTCAGTGTATCAAAAGAGTAAAGTAATAAAGTTTCCTGAATAACTGAGGTTTCCGCTGATGTAACTAGTGTAGGCAAACAGTTAGGAACGCTATTTGTACTTTTGCATTGACATAATTATACGGCTAGCTACACACTTACCAAATGAATGGATATATGTTGTGAGAGTTACTGTTTCTTGAAAAGTATTGTAATTTACGAGAGATGCCTGCTTCGGTAGTTTTGTTGTGTTTATAATTTAAAACGGGTTATTTATCATGTGTTTGATTCTTTGAGGTCACAAAACATCCCAGTCACTGATTCTAAATACCCCGTTTTAAATAGTATTTGTAATGTAAATTACCATGCTTGATTTAAGTCGTATAGTTCGTTGTTTGTATGTTGGTTGGAGTAGATTTGGTGTAAGTGTGGCCCGTTAGGCCTCCGGTTCTTCCCGCCGTTGCTGGTTTGAGGGCTTAGGGCCATGAAGGAACATTCACATATTCTAACTAAAGGGCTTACTTTTCCCCCAAAATTAACTTAAAAGATAGCACTTTTACAAAAGAGTAGAAAATTGTTTCAAGAAAGGGAGTTCCTTCGGAAAACAAAAGAAAGTACAACTATTGAATGTTAATATTTCAAGTATCTTCACTTTGCGAAAATGAACTTCATAGTCCTAAGCCAGTTAATGTAAGATATTCTAAACATTTCACTTGATATCTGGTTACAAACGCCGTGGGCATTTTGAGCCCTATCCCCACGTAATAAAGTGTATTATCGACTGTGCTAGATGTAAGCAAGGCTTAGGCCGTCGCCCGTTCTGGTGCTGGCTTTGGAATCGTGGTTAGGTTTACTTAAATTATATAATGTTTAAATTATTCATATCGATTTTAATGCTCATCTCCACTACTAGAAACCATTTAATTCTTATGAAATGTATGCAGCCTGATCAAAAAGTATTTTGACATACTCAAGCAATGATTTTCGAAGGCAACATTTTGATATGGCAATGTTTGCGATAAGTTCAGGCTGATTATCCAGACAATAAACTCACAAATATCATAGACATACAAAAAATCACCTTGAAATAGTACCTTGTACCGTACACGGACAGTGTTATATTAAAATATTTTTTGTATTTATTTTTTATGTAGTAAGTGCTAAATGTATTGAGTGTCTGAAAGCCTCGACGTATTGTATGTAACAGTCTAATAACTGGCAATACTCTATAGCAAGAATCCACAGCTTTGAATTATTTTATATTGTGAATAAGTGTCAATGCAAATTGAGCTTTATAAGTATGGATATAAGGCTCATTCTTAGTCGAGGCGAGTGTGTAATGCTCACAGAGTATGAATTATATAATCGTTAGAATAAAGCTTGAAAGAACTACTAATGGCTTGGGTGAGGTACACATTAAAAGAAAAAAAACGGACCAACAATGTCTATATTTCGCAGACAGAAGTCTTAAGCTTGAGCTTAGAGCTTATTGTATATTGCTATTGGTTTTATTTAGCAAATGCTTGTATGAAATCCATAAAAATAACAACCCTGGCAATGTGTATGTACCTCGCCTTTGCCTGAAGTACCCACATTAATTATATGAAGGAATTATGTTTTCATAATCCCTGCCAAACAGTGTAAATTACTTAGAGATACAGCTAAGTAAACTATGATATTAAATTCGAATTAATGATATATACTTCATTCAGATGTCGTAAATAAATGTTCATACAGTTTATTTTATGAAGAGGTAATAAATTGAATGTCATTAAAATTACTCTTTTTTTTATTTACGATTTACGATTCTGAATGAAGTTTAGAACCGAACTGGGACTGTCAATGTCACGTTATTTTATTACAAAATGAATGTTAGGATATTGCTAGTGTATTTGTATGAATGTTCGCCTGCTTGGGGTGATGCAATCGATCAACGAATGTTGATGCTATGGAGTTAACCTTCCCCATATAATACTGCCTTAACGCTTTTCGAGACTAATGTTAGGGTGGTTCAAAACAGTTTTTGTTGCTTTAAAACCGGGTATAATTCGTTTTGTTATCGCAAACTACCCTTTTATAAACTTATATTTTAAAGTATTGGTGTTACAAATACAGATCATCTAAATAAACTTGAAATCAAACTGCTTGTGATTTGGTATCTTGGGAAAAACTTTTGGCCAGTATTTTGTGAGGGAGGGTATAAGAATAATGTAATGCCATTACTGTTTATCTTTAAGATCGTCCACTCATTGCCAGGAGGCATTTATAGCAATAATGAAGGCCCGGGAAGGAGCCTTAGATAGTTCGAAAGGCATACTTTTGAACTCATACTGTCCTTTGAAAATAGAGAAAGTCTTCAATTTGATGGCTGAAGAGGCATTAATATTATCAGTTGTGGTTGTATGATAGACATAGTTATCGACGTGATGAAGGTAGAATATACCAAACGTCACATTGTTACTATAAAAAGAGATGTACCCTTTGTCTTGTCGATAAACCGTTCATCATACGAATTTAGTTTAGAACTTGACAAGGATCCTTTCCCGTTGACTTGAAGTTAGAGACCAAGACGCCTGACGATCGCTGCTACTGCCAATACTTAATATTATAAGGTCTGCTCTTATATACTTTGAACATTTTATGTAAAAAAAATATGCAGGAAAGTATTATTGTTCTAAAGCTACTAACTGATGTAGTACATGTAATGTACTATCACGTTCAAAATTTTGAGGTCTATCTCTACGTTTTTTTGACACAATTGACTGGCATTATTTCAAATATATGTACCTAATTAATGTGTTAAAAACGGAACTTTTCTTATGTAATTGATATAAGCAGGCTTGATGTGAGTGAGCGCGACTCTGGCGTGTGTTGTGCGGTTTCCTATAGTAGCTAGGGTAGCTAGGATAAGTTATACCCGTACGGCACGCACGATGTAATGGATGAAAAGACAGCAGAAATATACAGATTTGCAATACTTTGGGTTTTTTTATTTTCCTTTATAAGCGAGATAGGCATATCTCAACTTGAAAGGAGAGAGGGAGGATACTCTTGCATTACTCAGTGGCATACCACGACTAGACACTGCAGTACGCGTCTGCCCTAACCCCAGTTTAAGTATCCTGAATTTAAGTGATGTGCCGTTCCCGGGAATATTCCCGAAGTGGGAAATCCCCAATCATGAATAATTCTTATTTTGACGACAAGGTGCCTGGGCCTCCATTACGAATAGCCTATATTAACTCTGTCCGCGACAGTGGCACCGCCCTGACGGGTAAAAGATTAGCTGTCTGACAGTTGACAGCTATCATATCGTGTAAAGTGTACACGCTTGCAAGAGGGCGTATTGTTTAAATTTTTCTGCCATTGTACTTGAGCGTTTTTTGTCCATTATTTTAGAGAACAAATGTGTCCCTAAGTTTTTTCCTGTTGAGTAACAATTTTTTTTTGTGTTTACCGCTTTTTTCTAACAGAAAATACCACTATAAAAAATTAACAAAAGATAAACGCTCAGCTTCTATTTCTCCTACCACGTATTTTATACATAGTATGAATTATATAACTCTGGTAATGTACCTACTGGCAAGCTTATGTGTGAACTTGGGGCTATGATTTTTGTGTTTCTCGTTTGTGTTGTGAAGTGTGCAGCTCATGTGATTTGAACGATACGAGAAGAAGGGAGCTTGGTGTAAATGTGTAAGCATTATTTAAATCATTTTATTTCATTAATATTATGTTAATACCATTGATATCAAGGGTCTCACGGTAAAATATTCACATCCAATTCTGTAGCTTTATTCAGTTATAATTTTCATACTAGCATACATTTATTGACTTTATAAAAGACATGTAGAGAAAAAAACGTGCGTCAAATTTAACAGAAAGATTATACAACCCTATTAATCTACAATCAACGATTCACCGTTCATTACCACAAAACTTTGGCACCACAAGCGCCTCCTACTTAAGCTGTCTAACTAGCGATACGGTTATTCCTTGTCTTTTGACTAAGTCTCTTATTTTTGATGCAAAAAATACTTTAAAATAGTCAACCCTTTCGCTGCTGCAGTTTTTGTTAACCATGCATGAGGTCTTTTCAGCCTCAATCACAGCAAAAGGTTTAACCATTTCGCTGCGGTTGTTTATCCCTTAACCTTTCCACACCAAAGACGTATATGGGCATTTTCAAAAAAATTGTACCATTTTTTTAAATGTGGGAAGTTTTGGGTTTTTTATAACCAGAATCATGAGTACTATTGATTTAAAAACAGAAAAAGAGTGTCCCTTTTGATGGTCAGTTTTATAACGCATTTTTTCAAACAGTTTGAATGGGCCATAACGAAACTGACATTTTGTATGGAAAATCGAGGAGCCATTTTCTTTAAAATGGTGTTTTTTTTTAAATGCCCATATATTGGCACTGCAGGTTTAACGCCAAAGACGGATTAATCGGTCGCAGACCACAGACCAACATAGACCTTAATGAACACTCATAAAGTTCAATTCAGTTTGACGACGTCAAAAAGCTTATCTTTTATTTTACCATTCATCATAACAATGTACACTCGTTCCTTGTGACAGGTGTTCCTGACCCTGATCCGAGACCTCTCGCGACAGAAGGCCGGCATCGAAGAACAGCTCCCACAGCCAAAGACCAGGCGAAACTGCGCCTGCCATAAACAGTGTTGTGTTATCTGCTGAGACCAGCCAGATATAAAGTTAAAACGAGTTGACCGATATTTGACAAAGTAGCTAACGTAGAAGTACCAATGCTCGTCGCCACACCAGTATCCGACATGGGCACTTTATGTCAAAGTCTTATAGGTTAAATTTTAACAACGAAAATTTATCGATCTTTGAATGGGAGTTACCGTATTGTCGCTCACCAGGCGGCGCCACTCATGCGTGGGTCCTGTGTTAGTATGAGAGAATTGTCAAAGTGACGTTTGAAATGTTCCTGCAGGACCCACGTTCCACTAGCGCCCCTAGCGGAAAATCAACTCGCGGTAATCCTCATTGAAACCTATATAGTCACTTTCGCATAAAGTGCCCATGTATAATTTTGGTACAGCATTGAACACTGGTAGAATTTCCCTTTTAAACTGAGCCTCTGCCAACTTGCTTTTGTTTATTGGTAGCAAACACAAGCAAGTGCTACTGCCTGCATAAAAAAAGGTTCGGTCACGTTAAGCGTTTCTTGAATTACGACTCTATGGCTATGGTAATAAGATTCAATATGAACTAATTGAGAAAACAACATATTTAGCACGGTGGTCCCTAGGATTTACCTGACAGAAATATGGCACGCGCGTAAGTAAGAGTGTATTTTTAATCTTATTTCTTAAGAAAAAGAGTTGATAGTTTATTATTTTGTATATTCGGCGCCGGCGCCTCATAGAAAAATAATGCCATTGTTGAATACAATGAGGATTACCGCGAGTCGATTTTCCGCCAGGGGTGCTAGTGGACTGTGGGTCCTGCGGGATCATTTCAAACGTCACTTTGACAATTCTCTCATACTGCCACAGGACCGACGCATGAGTGGCGCCGCCTGGTGAGCGACAATACGGTAGCTCCCATTGAAATGCTTTGTTGTACGCTAATCAGTAAGGGCTTAGCTGAAAAGAGACAAACTATACTTCTATGTTAGGGCCACCAGCAAAACTGGCACGCAAACGCAATGTTCTTAGCACGAAGTTTTTTAAATAATCGCTTCATTTTGAAGAGCGCTATTAAGTATTTTGTTAATGAGGATTAACGCAAGTGTTTTCGCCACTAAGGGAGGGCCATAGGCCCGGTCTAGCGTGAACATTCTTTCATATCGATCGACCCAAGACCCACGCATGAGTGGCGCCGCCTGGTGAGCGATAACACCGTAGCCCCCATTGCCTGGTTGCAGCTAAGCTACCCGCAACCTGATTCACCTCGGTCTACTTTAGATATACACCAGTGTGCGTAGACAAGATGCCAACGGGAGCTACCGTATTGTCGCTCACCAGGCGGCGCCACTCATGCGTGGGTCCTGTGTCAGTATGAGAGAATTGTCAAAGTGACGTTTGAAATGTTCCCGCAGGACCCAAGTTCCACTAGCGCCCCTAGCGGATAATCAACTCGCGGTAATCCTCATTGTTAACAATCAGTAGCGAACGAAACGCAATCTGTCTTTGTCGCACTAATAAGAAAGAGTGATAACTACTCACCTTGTTTATTAAGCGGCTTGGCACAAATACTGACAATGCCGAAATTTCTGTCCTATATTGTTTTGTTAATTCATGTTATGTCACTATACGCGACACAAGTTAAGAAGGATTACCAAAAAAGTTCCTGAACCATTAATAGAATTTTGTAGTATTCATATCCAAAATGATAATTATTTGACTAATGTAAACTGCCAAGATTGACAACTTATTGTATAAATGCATGTAAATATAACAATAAAACTATTTATAAACAATTTCGTATGATTCATTTATTCCTTTATAAAATTATGTACATAATAATTGACACAGTTTTTAAAACACTTATTTTATATTTATTCTTACTCTTTTATACAGTATAAAATCGGTTGGGCTCTGTTTCTCGAAAGCTTGTTTTACATGTTACAAGCTTTTTAAAAAACAGGGCCCTGGGGCCCGTTTCTCAAAAGCTTGTAACATGTAATACAAGCGGATGTCACTTTTTGACAGCTTTTGTTAGAAAGGGACTTCCACTTGTATTACAAGCTACAAGCTTTCGAGAAACGGGCTCCTGGTCTTATTTCCAAGTTGTTACTAATAGCATAAAATGAGTAGTAAAATGAAAATCACTCTTATTTATCTGCTGCAGATTATTTACAGAAAAATGTTTAAGCAACTAATGAAATAAGACTACGTGTGACTAGTCCGGTACACTAATTATATTGCACTTAAGGGTGTAATACCAGCCACTGAAAACCTCAAACATCCCATATGTAAAAATTATACTGCAACTTTTGTTGTGGGATCAACCCCGGAATCACGAAAAAATATCGGCTACGTGCGTGTTGGACCACGCATAACGGAGAGTTCCGAGCCTTCATACGATAAAATAAAAAACGCACACAAAATAGCGTAAGTGTCTTAATCATATCAAGACACTTACGTCTTTTTGTTCAAATAGACTTGGCGAAAACTCAAAATAATATATTCAAAATAATTTTCGCGATAAGTTCGAATTATGTCCTAGCTTCCAGATTTATTTTACATTTGTCGGACCTCCCATTATAAAGTTAGAGGGTGAAAGATGTCCCTTACAATTATGTAGACTTACAGAGCGATTATTTCTGAAAATATCCGTTTCTTCAAATTCTTGTTTAAGAAACCACAAACTTATTTTTAAAGATAATGTGCCATATTTACTTTCGAGTTCATAATTTCATGGGCTGTTTATGAATGAATTTATTCATAAATTGTCATACCCCATACATGTCATAAACTAAATTTCGAAAATGTTTAATAATATTTTTTTTAATAGGTACATATTTATAAAATGATTTTTTTCGCAAATAATGCGCAAAACTAAGTAGCGACACACAAAATACACCTCTGGTTGTGATATCATCACCATACGCTTTATAGTTACTGAGTAAAACCGCTGTGACATACGAACGGACAGACAGACGGACGGGCTGGACGAAACTAGAAGGGTTCGTTTTGCCATTACCTACGGAACCCTAAACATTAGACTCCTTATACATTTTGGTTGTGTGATCTTGCCATTTTGTATGGGAGAGTTTTTATCGCGATTTCAGGGTTGCCTCCCATAGTAAAAGTGGCTCAGTATGACTTATACATATATTATGGGGTGTCCTAGTTTTGTAGTGGAGTAATAACCTGTATAACTCGAACCGAAATATAATAGAACCTACCCTCACGGTCTTGTTAGTTTTGTCTTATTTGCTAAGTTAAAAAATATATTTAAAAAGTGGAATTTTTCATGACCTCGGGAGGGAATCTTTCCACTTTTTATCTTTCTTTCTTAGAAATTTGGTATCGTTAGCTTAAAAATAATAGTTTATAGCACCATTATTTGTTACCAATTATTTATTTACACGAATATTAGAATGCGTCATTCTACATTATAAATTGACTAAACCGTGGCTTAATCGTGGAAAACTTAATACGAATCTCCGACGTTTCGACGTTTTAGTAAATTTATAATGTGTGAAAATCGAGAATGTTCAAATAAGTGTTATGAAGAAGCGAAGAAGTATATGCGTGATTGTTGCTTTTAGTCGTCTACAAACTACGGCCCGAGGATATTCGAATATAGGTGGAAGCGTTGAGTCCGTCAGTAAGATTATCCAAAATTATTAGATACGTATTTTTTCCTTTTTCGAGATAACTAAAATTAACGAAGATGAAGATCGTCAAAGTTCCGTGCTGGGGGCTGGTGACGTCAGCATTAGCCCATTGTGACGTCACGCGAAACTTTAAAGCACTGTATTTCCGTCATTTTTCATTTGACGAACAAAACTAAAAATACGTGTCGTATATTTTTTAATAATCTAACAGACGGACTAATTAGATTTTCTCGTATAGCCTATTCCCACAATGCAATTATGTAAAGTGACGTAATAATAGCACCGATTTGATCATGATAAGCAAGCATACGCATATCTGCTTTTCAAGTACGGTCAAGATTTTAGATGTTGAAGTGATTTTTAGAACAACATTCAGCAGTGATCGGAATTAGGTGAACTAAAATACATATTATTCGCGAGACGACATCACTGATTTCGGGACCTTCATTTGTGGTATTTTCATTTGACTGCTTTTTTAATCTAAGTAAGTAAGTAAGTGCCTATGTCATAGAAAATGAAAATGCTCGGGCAATGCGGTCAAAAATTCCTTTGAATATTCCAGAAGTCTAGAGTCACGGTCAGCTGGCAATGATCACAACCACCCAGGTCAGATAGTGTCGAAGGTGCGGGGCACGTCACCCCGGCAGTCGGCGCCCGCTCAGCCCAGCTGGCACTGGTGCCCGCAGCCGGCGGGGCACAGGCGGTGCGTCTCCATCCAGCGCCGCATGTGCGCCAGGTGCCCGCCGTGCGCGCAGCCCTGGCACCAGGCGTACAGCCCCCGGACCACCTGCAAACACCAATCGTTACTCGCTGTTCGTGGACTGCTGGTGCCGCCGACTGTAGGTACTGCTGGCTCACCTGATGGCACACAGCACACAGGTCGGGCGCGGACCGGGCCTTGCCCCGCGCGTGGCAGCGGTCGCAGGGCTGGTGCGGGCGCGTGCGGCGTGCGCAGCGGCCGCAGCACGCCGCTATACTCGTGGACTGCTGCGACAGCGCGCGCACCGACCCTAGCCAGGCGCAGCGGATCACCTGCACGCAGAAAAAAAACAAATACCCATCTAATTCAAAGGATCTGGTTCGAAGGACCAATTCAAAGGATCTGGCTCGAAGGACCAGTTCAAAGGATCTGGCTCGAAGGACCAATTCAAAGGATCTGGCTCGAAGGACCAATTCAAAGGATCTGGCTCGAAGGACCAATTTAAAGGATTAATACTACCACAGATACTTACCTCAGTAGCGACATTCCACAGTTTATGTCTCTGCAGCAACTCGATGTAACCCAGTAGCCACTGTTCTTGCAACGCCTCGTCGATGTATGGGAACAGGTCCGACCTGTTAACAGTTTCCTTGTTAAACAAAATTAAAATAAGCCTGCAATCTGTCAAAGGATTTAGTAAATAGCGTTAGAATATGTTTCTAGTTCAATGGAATGTGATTTAAAGGGTATGCATTCAAGCTGTCAGAACGACCGGGAAAAACCTGCTCGCGCCATCTGTAGAAAACTGACACCTAGTTAAGAGTTTTCTGAGCGCGGCGGCCAGCAGCGGCGCCGTGTCCAGCCGCATGGCGCACGGACGGCTCTCCCTCCTCCTGGAGCTGCCTACACACCTGTGGTCCTGCAGCGCGAGGCACACGGTGGCGGCGGTCTGCACGTCGCCGAGCGCCGCGTGCGCCCTGAGCGCGGCGGCCAGCAGCGGCGCCGTGTCCAGCCGCATGACGCACGGACGGCTCTCCCTCCTCCTGGAGCTGCCTACACACCTGTGGTCCTGCAGCGCGAGGCACACGGTGGCGGCGCTCTGCACGTCGCCGAGCGCCGCGTGCGCCCTGAGCGCGGCGGCCAGCAGCGGCGCCGTGTCCAGCCGCATGACGCACGGACGGCTCTCCCTCCTCCTGGAGCTGCCTACACACCTGTGGTCCTGCAGCGCGAGGCACACGGTGGCGGCGGTCTGCACGTCGCCGAGCGCCGCGTGCGCCCTGAGCGCGGCGGCCAGCAGCGGCGCCGTGTCCAGCCGCATGGCGCACGGACGGCTCTCCCTCCTCCTGGAGCTGCCTACACACCTGTGGTCCTGCAGCGCGAGGCACACGGTGGCGGCGGTCTGCACGTCGCCGAGCGCCGCGTGCGCCCTGAGCGCGGCGGCCAGCAGCGGCGCCGTGTCCAGCCGCATGGCGCACGGACGGCTCTCCCTCCTCCTGGAGCTGCCTACACACCTGTGGTCCTGCAGCGCGAGGCACACGGTGGCGGCGGTCTGCACGTCGCCGAGCGCCGCGTGCGCCCTGAGCGCGGCGGCCAGCAGCGGCGCCGTGTCCAGCCGCATGACGCACGGACGGCTCTCCCTCCTCCTGGAGCTGCCTACACACCTGTGGTCCTGCAGCGCGAGGCACACGGTGGCGGCGGTCTGCACGTCGCCGAGCGCCGCGTGCGCCCTGAGCGCGGCGGCCAGCAGCGGCGCCGTGTCCAGCCGCATGACGCACGAACGGCTCTCCCTCCTCCTGGAGCTGCCTACACACCTGTGGTCCTGCAGCGCGAGGCACACGGTGGCGGCGGTCTGCACGTCGCCGAGCGCCGCGTGCGCCCTGAGCGCGGCGGCCAGCAGCGGCGCCGTGTCCAGCCGCATGGCGCACGGACGGCTCTCCCTCCTCCTGGAGCTGCCTACACACCTGTGGTCCTGCAGCGCGAGGCACACGGTGGCGGCGGTCTGCACGTCGCCGAGCGCCGCGTGCGCCCTGAGCGCGGCGGCCAGCAGCGGCGCCGTGTCCAGCCGCATGACGCACGGACGGCTCTCCCTCCTCCTGGAGCTGCCTACACACCTGTGGTCCTGCAGCGCGAGGCACACGGTGGCGGCGGTCTGCACGTCGCCGAGCGCCGCGTGCGCCCTGAGCGCGGCGGCCAGCAGCGGCGCCGTGTCCAGCCGCATGGCGCACGGACGGCTCTCCCTCCTCCTGGAGCTGCCTACACACCTGTGGTCCTGCAGCGCGAGGCACACGGTGGCGGCGGTCTGCACGTCGCCGAGCGCCGCGTGCGCCCTGAGCGCGGCGGCCAGCAGCGGCGCCGTGTCCAGCCGCATGGCGCACGGACGGCTCTCCCTCCTCCTGGAGCTGCCTACACACCTGTGGTCCTGCAGCGCGAGGCACACGGTGGCGGCGGTCTGCACGTCGCCGAGCGCCGCGTGCGCCCTGAGCGCGGCGGCCAGCAGCGGCGCCGTGTCCAGCCGCATGGCGCACGGACGGCTCTCCCTCCTCCTGGAGCTGCCTACACACCTGTGGTCCTGCAGCGCGAGGCACACGGTGGCGGCGGTCTGCACGTCGCCGAGCGCCGCGTGCGCCCTGAGCGCGGCGGCCAGCAGCGGCGCCGTGTCCAGCCGCATGACGCACGGACGGCTCTCCCTCCTCCTGGAGCTGCCTACACACCTGTGGTCCTGCAGCGCGAGGCACACGGTGGCGGCGGTCTGCACGTCGCCGAGCGCCGCGTGCGCCCTGAGCGCGGCGGCCAGCAGCGGCGCCGTGTCCAGCCGCATGGCGCACGGACGGCTCTCCCTCCTCCTGGAGCTGCCTACACACCTGTGGTCCTGCAGCGCGAGGCACACGGTGGCGGCGGTCTGCACGTCGCCGAGCGCCGCGTGCGCCCTGAGCGCGGCGGCCAGCAGCGGCGCCGTGTCCAGCCGCATGGCGCACGGACGGCTCTCCCTCCTCCTGGAGCTGCCTACACACCTGTGGTCCTGCAGCGCGAGGCACACGGTGGCGGCGGTCTGCACGTCGCCGAGCGCCGCGTGCGCCCTGAGCGCGGCGGCCAGCAGCGGCGCCGTGTCCAGCCGCATGACGCACGGACGGCTCTCCCTCCTCCTGGAGCTGCCTACACACCTGTGGTCCTGCAGCGCGAGGCACACGGTGGCGGCGGTCTGCACGTCGCCGAGCGCCGCGTGCGCCCTGAGCGCGGCGGCCAGCAGCGGCGCCGTGTCCAGCCGCATGACGCACGGACGGCTCTCCCTCCTCCTGGAGCTGCCTACACACCTGTGGTCCTGCAGCGCGAGGCACACGGTGGCGGCGGTCTGCACGTCGCCGAGCGCCGCGTGCGCCCTGAGCGCGGCGGCCAGCAGCGGCGCCGTGTCCAGCCGCATGACGCACGGACGGCTCTCCCTCCTCCTGGAGCTGCCTACACACCTGTGGTCCTGCAGCGCGAGGCACACGGTGGCGGCGGTCTGCACGTCGCCGAGCGCCGCGTGCGCCCTGAGCGCGGCGGCCAGCAGCGGCGCCGTGTCCAGCCGCATGGCGCACGGACGGCTCTCCCTCCTCCTGGAGCTGCCTACACACCTGTGGTCCTGCAGCGCGAGGCACACGGTGGCGGCGGTCTGCACGTCGCCGAGCGCCGCGTGCGCCCTGAGCGCGGCGGCCAGCAGCGGCGCCGTGTCCAGCCGCATGACGCACGGACGGCTCTCCCTCCTCCTGGAGCTGCCTACACACCTGTGGTCCTGCAGCGCGAGGCACACGGTGGCGGCGGTCTGCACGTCGCCGAGCGCCGCGTGCGCCCTGAGCGCGGCGGCCAGCAGCGGCGCCGTGTCCAGCCGCATGACGCACGGACGGCTCTCCCTCCTCCTGGAGCTGCCTACACACCTGTGGTCCTGCAGCGCGAGGCACACGGTGGCGGCGGTCTGCACGTCGCCGAGCGCCGCGTGCGCCCTGAGCGCGGCGGCCAGCAGCGGCGCCGTGTCCAGCCGCATGGCGCACGGACGGCTCTCCCTCCTCCTGGAGCTGCCTACACACCTGTGGTCCTGCAGCGCGAGGCACACGGTGGCGGCGGTCTGCACGTCGCCGAGCGCCGCGTGCGCCCTGAGCGCGGCGGCCAGCAGCGGCGCCGTGTCCAGCCGCATGGCGCACGGACGGCTCTCCCTCCTCCTGGAGCTGCCTACACACCTGTGGTCCTGCAGCGCGAGGCACACGGTGGCGGCGGTCTGCACGTCGCCGAGCGCCGCGTGCGCCCTGAGCGCGGCGGCCAGCAGCGGCGCCGTGTCCAGCCGCATGGCGCACGGACGGCTCTCCCTCCTCCTGGAGCTGCCTACACACCTGTGGTCCTGCAGCGCGAGGCACACGGTGGCGGCGGTCTGCACGTCGCCGAGCGCCGCGTGCGCCCTGAGCGCGGCGGCCAGCAGCGGCGCCGTGTCCAGCCGCATGGCGCACGGACGGCTCTCCCTCCTCCTGGAGCTGCCTACACACCTGTGGTCCTGCAGCGCGAGGCACACGGTGGCGGCGGTCTGCACGTCGCCGAGCGCCGCGTGCGCCCTGAGCGCGGCGGCCAGCAGCGGCGCCGTGTCCAGCCGCATGACGCACGGACGGCTCTCCCTCCTCCTGGAGCTGCCTACACACCTGTGGTCCTGCAGCGCGAGGCACACGGTGGCGGCGGTCTGCACGTCGCCGAGCGCCGCGTGCGCCCTGAGCGCGGCGGCCAGCAGCGGCGCCGTGTCCAGCCGCATGGCGCACGGACGGCTCTCCCTCCTCCTGGAGCTGCCTACACACCTGTGGTCCTGCAGCGCGAGGCACACGGTGGCGGCGGTCTGCACGTCGCCGAGCGCCGCGTGCGCCCTGAGCGCGGCGGCCAGCAGCGGCGCCGTGTCCAGCCGCATGGCGCACGGACGGCTCTCCCTCCTCCTGGAGCTGCCTACACACCTGTGGTCCTGCAGCGCGAGGCACACGGTGGCGGCGGTCTGCACGTCGCCGAGCGCCGCGTGCGCCCTGAGCGCGGCGGCCAGCAGCGGCGCCGTGTCCAGCCGCATGGCGCACGGACGGCTCTCCCTCCTCCTGGAGCTGCCTACACACCTGTGGTCCTGCAGCGCGAGGCACACGGTGGCGGCGGTCTGCACGTCGCCGAGCGCCGCGTGCGCCCTGAGCGCGGCGGCCAGCAGCGGCGCCGTGTCCAGCCGCATGGCGCACGGACGGCTCTCCCTCCTCCTGGAGCTGCCTACACACCTGTGGTCCTGCAGCGCGAGGCACACGGTGGCGGCGGTCTGCACGTCGCCGAGCGCCGCGTGCGCCCTGAGCGCGGCGGCCAGCAGCGGCGCCGTGTCCAGCCGCATGGCGCACGGACGGCTCTCCCTCCTCCTGGAGCTGCCTACACACCTGTGGTCCTGCAGCGCGAGGCACACGGTGGCGGCGGTCTGCACGTCGCCGAGCGCCGCGTGCGCCCTGAGCGCGGCGGCCAGCAGCGGCGCCGTGTCCAGCCGCATGGCGCACGGACGGCTCTCCCTCCTCCTGGAGCTGCCTACACACCTGTGGTCCTGCAGCGCGAGGCACACGGTGGCGGCGGTCTGCACGTCGCCGAGCGCCGCGTGCGCCCTGAGCGCGGCGGCCAGCAGCGGCGCCGTGTCCAGCCGCATGGCGCACGGACGGCTCTCCCTCCTCCTGGAGCTGCCTACACACCTGTGGTCCTGCAGCGCGAGGCACACGGTGGCGGCGGTCTGCACGTCGCCGAGCGCCGCGTGCGCCCTGAGCGCGGCGGCCAGCAGCGGCGCCGTGTCCAGCCGCATGG
The DNA here is from genome assembly GCA_949128165.1 of Lathronympha strigana. Classification (NCBI taxonomy): domain Eukaryota; kingdom Metazoa; phylum Arthropoda; class Insecta; order Lepidoptera; family Tortricidae; genus Lathronympha; species Lathronympha strigana. The sequence continues at coordinate 22,207,013 of OX421912.1, forward strand.
CGCACGGACGGCTCTCCCTCCTCCTGGAGCTGCCTACACACCTGTGGTCCTGCAGCGCGAGGCACACGGTGGCGGCGGTCTGCACGTCGCCGAGCGCCGCGTGCGCCCTGAGCGCGGCGGCCAGCAGCGGCGCCGTGTCCAGCCGCATGACGCACGGACGGCTCTCCCTCCTCCTGGAGCTGCCTACACACCTGTGGTCCTGCAGCGCGAGGCACACGGTGGCGGCGGTCTGCACGTCGCCGAGCGCCGCGTGCGCCCTGAGCGCGGCGGCCAGCAGCGGCGCCGTGTCCAGCCGCATGGCGCACGGACGGCTCTCCCTCCTCCTGGAGCTGCCTACACACCTGTGGTCCTGCAGCGCGAGGCACACGGTGGCGGCGGTCTGCACGTCGCCGAGCGCCGCGTGCGCCCTGAGCGCGGCGGCCAGCAGCGGCGCCGTGTCCAGCCGCATGGCGCACGGACGGCTCTCCCTCCTCCTGGAGCTGCCTACACACCTGTGGTCCTGCAGCGCGAGGCACACGGTGGCGGCGGTCTGCACGTCGCCGAGCGCCGCGTGCGCCCTGAGCGCGGCGGCCAGCAGCGGCGCCGTGTCCAGCCGCATGACGCGCGGCTCCGCACGCACGGATAGCTCGCCCTCCGAGCCTGACCCGCTGTTGGAGTTGTCTTCCAGCTGGAAATGTTGGGATTGGGAGTAGTGTGTCTCAAATGCCTCCCAAAATCCACAAATCTCTTTAAAAACTCATTTTCTAATAGCCTAATTTCGCACCCAATAAACAGCAAACGAGGTCGCCAATCGGGCAATACTTTACAGACTACAAATGACGATGCGAAAGACTTGTACGTTAGATCTCACTGCAACCCAGAGTCTCTTCTGCTGGCTGAAGCATGAATGAAGATATGATTACCGTAGCCACAGACGACTGTTGACTGTAGACGTGGTCGGTCGCTGGCCCGGAACCCGTGGACGCACTGCCGCCCGGCGACGCACCGCCTGCCATGTTGCCTGCAATAAGACACCAGCGTCAACTGTCAAGCATCAGCTGTCAACCGTCAGGCACCTTTAACGCTCATCAGCTGTTTGTTTAATGAATAGAATGTGAAACTGTTGCGGCAGCTACAACCTAAGAGGTGGAACTAAACGCTGGCAACAAAGTGACATATACGAAAGAAGTTCAAAAGAAAAATCATCCCAAGCCTATACAAGCTGTGGGTGCTGACAAATATTTTAATTTTTGCATTCAGTCTACTACAAAGTGTACCTATACACATACAGTTTCTGTACGGGTTGCTTCTCGCACAGTCTTGAGATGATAGTTGATAATGATAATACTGCAGTTTCCACCGAAATAAAGATTTATTGATAATTATGATAAAATGATACAATGCGTGGCTTAATGAATACAGTCCGCGGCGGTCGGGCATGTACTGGCTCGAAATAGGTAATAAGTTTATGCTATGTGACGAAAAGTGCTGACGGGCGAAATGTTAACCTTTGTACGGACCGTACATGCTCCCGGGCGCGAGATGCAAAAAGACAAAATGTTACAAAAAGGATTAGACTTACAAAATTACACAATACAATACATTGATAAAACTTAAGTATAAAATAAACACAATATTAAATCATTCACTCGTAGCAAATCGTCCTCCAACGATGGGTGACGTGGCCTTGTCGAGTCCCCGTGTTCTTGAAAAGTGAATCTTCGGGTTTGTTTTGGTTTGCATGTTGATCTTAGGCGAGGGTTGTGGGTTCCTTTCCTCGCTGTTGTCATCTCTGGTAGCGTATTGAATTCTGATATTCGCAGATGCGTCGCTGGGGGGCACAGGGGGCAGCTGTGCTGAGCTTTTCAAGGTTGACAATATTGCGCTTGAGGATTTTGTGTTGCTTGTCCATGGCTTCTTCCATTTCATTTCATTTCATTTATTGCATAGAAATCATGTGGTACAAAATAGGTGTTACATTAGGGTTGTTTCACACATGAACCCCGTTGGGGCACAGCAAGTATTTCTTAAAAATAAACCTATAACTAGGAAGTACAGGCGCATGCATCTAATTAAGTTTATAACATTTTATTTGTTACATATATTCTAGAGATAAGATTTAAAGCATTTATTAATTTATAATTCTATAGATATCCTATTAATTTATACATTCATACTATTATATTTAATTATCTATTATTATTAATAATAATAATAATAATTAGAAAATATATATTAATTGGGATAGACATAATAATTCATAATTTTATAAGATATATGTTAAGTACATTAAATTATTATTGTTTCATAATTATTATTTATTTGTTTTTAAATACGGTTTCACAGTAGGTAGCATTATTAAACTGGCATTATATTAGATTTTTCATTATATATTATTTTATTTTGGCAGATATTCATCATTCAGGTACTCGTCTATGGAATAATAACACTTTTTGAGGAGTAAACTTTTTAGTTCCCTCTTGAACACATTATCGTTTATTTGAGTTCTAATTTTTTCTGGTAGTTTGTTAGCCACAAGTATGCATCGGTAGTACGGGCCTTTTTTGTACATTTCTAATTTTGTAGCGGGTAGTTGCAGCTGAGTTTCCTCGTTTTTTCTTCGTTGTGAATTTACCCTTTCCTTATCCACCCTTTTTAGTAAATTATATTCAGCCTCAACCACTGAATTTTGATTTTTCCACAGCAACGCCAGGTGTTTTTCATTATCTCTGATAAGATTGATATTCTTTTCATATTGTTGAGCGAAACGTTCATCTAGTATTCCAAACAAAGTATTCGCAACATATCCGACACCGTTGGCAAGGCCGCGCCGGCGGCGCGCCGGGCGTGTGAGCTGCTGAGCGAGCATTATGCTGTTGTTAGTACTCCCGTTCCGCGAATCCGTGCCTTAGTTGTATGAGAATAACGTCGCATTTTGATTGTTTGTCTGCCTGGATACACATTTTTTCTAATGATTGAAGATATTCTTTTAATAATTTTTGTCCTTGCCAATAAGGTCCCATGTCGTAATATGTGAAAAGCTTCCATTCGTCGCGAATCAGGTGCATATTTGATATCTTGTCGAAATAGATTCCTTGATGTTTGTTTATGTTCGTAAGGCTGTGTTCGCTCTGTGCGGGTGATATTAATGCAAATAATAGGACGAGCGCAAGAGTTAATAAATTTCCCGTTCTCTTAGGACGTCGTTTTTTAACTTCGGGTTCTGCCTTTTTCGGTTCGGGATTGGACTTCAAATCTTGTTTCGTTTCTTGATAAACAGGCAGTTTTCATAATTTGGTAATGGGTCTCTTGAGGAACCCATTCTTCGTTTTGATTGATACTGCACTTACATATCCATCGTGACCTGGGTAAACGGTCACAACTTTGCCAAGTGCCCACTTTCCGGCGGGTAAGTTGGCGTCATGAATGATAACTAAATCTCCTATCTTTAAATTCTCTTTAGGTTTTTGCCACTTGCTTCTTTTTGATAATTCTTCGTAGGTCAGTTTCTGTTCACCCATGACTCTACGAAGATGATGCTTGAGGCTTTTTACTGAAGCCTCTCACAAACCTCCTCCACTGGGCCATGATGGGGCATTAAAATGCCATTCAATTTCCATTTCTGATAAAGTTGTGAAGAATTCGGCATTCAAAGTGTTTTTCAAGTCTATAATTTCTTCACAAAGGCGCTTGTTCGCTCCAATAAAATTTGTCCCCTGGTCACTGTAAATGTGACCTGGAGTTCCTCGACGCGCTGCCATTCGACGAAGAGCTGATAAAAATGCTGAGCTGCTAAGGTCTGATACAAGTTCGAGGTGTATGGCTTTTGTCGCCATACATACAAATACAGCTATATAACCTTTCGTTGTCTTTATACCTCGGCCTTTATTTGACTTGACATCAATAAAGCCGGTATAATCGACACCAGTGTGATAAAATGGGCGTGTCGGGTTACAGCGCGCCGCCGGCAAGTCTCCCATGATTTGTTCTTGTTTCATAGCTCTGACGCGGATACACGTGACACAATTGTTGATATATTTTTGAATTGCTCTATTCCCTCCAATGATCCAAAATTGATATCTGAGTTGCCTCAAGGTCAGACGAGCTCCGCCGTGAAGGGTCAACTTGTGAGCATTTTCTATGAGAAGGTCGGTAATGTGACCTCTGTGAGGGATGATAAGTGGATGTTTCATGTTTGGGTCAATATTCGCCTTTCCTGTTCTTCCTCGTACTCTGAGCAGCCCGTTGCCGTCCAAAAAGGGGTTTAGTGATAAAATGCTACTGCTCGTTTTGACTTGCCCATGTCGAGATAAGTTGTGGATATCTTCTCCAAATGATTCTTGTTGCACATATTTGATAATCATATTTCTTGCTTTCCGTAGTTCCGCCACCGTAAGGTAAGGCACTGTAGGCTTGCATATTGATACGGCGCGTAGTATCCATGCTAATACTCGCGTCATACGGTTGATATTGCTGTGCTTGATAATTAAGTCACTTATGACGTTCGTTTGCTTTGATACTTTGATATCTTCATCGGTTGTATATTTAAATTCTTGTGCTGTTTCTTGAAATGTTGATAGCCAAGCGGGGCCTTGCCACCACAACGGATGCTCCCTTAACTGCGTAGCGCTGATCCCGCGACTCGCGCAGTCTGCTGGATTTTCGGCGGATTTGACGTAATGCCAGCATTGCGATGGTGCAACTTCTTTGATAATTTGTACTCTATTTGATACAAACGGCTTCCAACGATTGATATCACCTTGTAACCACCCTAAAACCGGACCGTACAGTTTCAATAAATACATGCAATCATCCACAAGCTCCATACAGATTGTGAGGTCTATTTTCAGGACTGACAAATTTTAGTATTTTGATAGGTGAATTAATAACATAGCGCCATTTTAGAATGTGATTTATTACTTGTCATTTATCATTTCAAATATCAATAATATTGTAAAAACCGACGCCATCTTGGATTTTGTAAGATTAACTACGATTTGGATAAAAATAGATAACGAACGATCCGGCGGGGTCCTTAACATGAATCCAGATTCAGAATTTAAAAATATTGTAAAAGCCGACGCCATCTAGGATTTTGTAAGATTAATTACGATTTGGATAAAAATCGATATCTGATGATCCGGCGGGGTCCTAAACATTAACCCAGAGTCAAAATTTAAAAATATTGTAGACACTGACGCCATCTTGGATTTTGTAAGATTGACTCCGATTTGGATAAAAATAAATATCAGACGATCTGACGGGGTCCACAACGTGATTCCTGAGTGATAATTGTAAAATATTGTAACAACCGACGCCATCTTGGATTTTGTAAGATTAACTCCGATATGGATAAAAATCGATATCTGACGATCCAGCGTGGTCCTAAACATGGATCCAGAGTCAAATTTTAAAATATTGTAGAAACTGACGCCATCTTGGATTTTGTAAGATTTACTCCGATTTAGATAAAAATAAATATCGGACGATCCGACGGGGTCCACAACGTGATTCCTGAGTGATAATTGTAAAATATTGTAACAACCGACGCCATCTTGGATTTTGTAAGATTAACTCCGATATGGATAAAATTCGATATCTGACGATCCCGCGGGGTCCTAAACATGAATCCAGACCAGAGTCAAATTTAAAAATATTTTAAAAACTGACGCCATCTTGGATTTTGTTAGATTACTCCGATTTGGATAAAAATAAATATCGGCCGATCCGACGGGGTCCATAACGTGAATCCAGAGTGATAATTGTAAAATATTGTAAAAACCGACGCCATCTTGGATTTTGTAAGATTAACTCTGATTTGGATAAAAATTTATATCTGACGATCCAGCGGGGTCCTTAACATGAATCCAAGGTCGAAATGGTAAAATATTGAAAAAACCGACACCATCTTAGATAAACCGACAACATCTTAGATATAACCTATTTGTACAATGTTTATTTTGTTACAATTTGATTTTCTTAAGATATCACAACAAAAAAAAAGGCGGATGTTGCAAGAAAAAGAAATATAACATGCCTGCTAGCCTCAGGGCTGTCACAAATCTTTCGGCGACCCTAACCGTTCGGCGTCTTGGCTTGTCCAAGACGAGCCAAGACATTAGGTTCTATGAACAATGTCCACTGGTTGGCAGTAGTCTCACCTGCAGGGTCGTCGGAGGGCGGCGGGGTGATGGCGTGCGCGGCGGGCGGCGCGCGCAGCGGGAAGGCTTCCTCAGGCAGCGTCCAGTTGGCGGCGTCCACGTCCACGTAGTGCGCGGAGGCTGCCGACACCCAGCCTGCGGTATCTGAACAAAATCCAATGAGGATTACCGGGAGTCGATTTTCCGCTAGGGGCGCTAGTGGATCGTGAGTCCTGCGGGAACATTTCAAACGTCACTTTGACATTTCTCTCATATTGACACAGGACCCACGCATGAGTGGCGCCGCCTGGTGAGCGACAATACGGTAACTACCATTGGAAAAACGTTGGAAGCACGTTGGACCGGCAATCCAAAGGTAGTGGGTTCGAATCCATGACCAGTCTTTCGCAGTTGATTTTTTCTATTGTATGGACATCTGTTACAAATCTGTGGTAAAATCAAATTGGTATGGCCTTAACACCCCCCAGAATAGTAGTTTTTAGATTCCTTACGCCTTTGAAAAATATTTCACCCCAATTTTTTATTTATTTATTAAGAATGATTGAACATAAAAGTATGCCGGAACTATAGCTAATTTTAACCCGCTGTTTATTTAATATGATACTTTGATATTAATTTTAGGTGGTACAAGACCCACAACTTGAATAAATTTGGTATAATAATATGCATGTGGAAAAATTTATTTTATGCTTAAATTTTGTCGATTTCGATTTTTTTAATCGAGATATCTCAATAAAAAATCACAAAACACATATAAATTATTAGACCACAATAGCCCTGTTTTAGATTAAAAGTAAGAAAAAGTACCTACTAAATGTTCGCGTCCAACGAAGTCTCATAAAACAGTTTACCAAATATCACGTTAGATGTCGTTGTACGGGACGTGACGATTCCTACATCGCGCTATCGACATTTTTATTGGGTTTGTATATAAATAAGGGTTGAGGAATTATCTTAGTAAATTGGCTTTATTAGTGATTTTTGGTTGTTTCATTTGTAATTTCCTTCACACGTACATACACTAGATTCATGACTATTTTTAATGAAATTATGACCCTTAATACCTCCCAGTATAGTAATTTTAACAAAGCTGAAACTGTGAAATACGTCGTTAAAGTACACAGAAAATACAATTTATTGCCATGAATACGGAAATACGTACGAGTACACTATGTTTTTCTGTTCATAACCTACCATCGTCTCGCCGTAATAGCCGAGACGGCGGCACGTAGATGCTGTGTGTCGGGAGCCCTAGGACTCCGCTGTTGTGGAACTGATTCTCCGCCCATTCTTCCACTTCTTCCATGGGTTCCTCTTCTACCGCACTACGAACAAAATACATTATATATTATCTTAGAATTTGGTACAATGTTGGTTAGTAGAGGATGTACACGCAGCACACACGTGCCCCGGCTGCCGGGGGCCATAGACCATGCACCGGTACCTGTAGGAGACGGAGACGGGCGGCGCGGCGGCGGGCGGCGGCGCGGGCGGCGGCGGCGCGGGCGCACGCCGAGCCTCGGCCGCGCGCGAGCTGTACACGCAGCACACACGTGCCCCGGCTGCCGGGGCCATAGACCATGCACCGGTACCTGTAGGAGACGGAGACGGGCGGCGCGGCGGCGGGCGGCGGCGCGGGCGGCGGCGGCGCGGGCGCACGCCGAGCCTCGGCCGCGCGCGAGCTGTACACGCAGCACACACGTGCCCCGGCTGCCGGGGCCATAGACCATGCACCGGTACCTGTAGGAGACGGAGACGGGCGGCGCGGCGGCGGGCGGCGGCGCGGGCGGCGGCGGCGCGGGCGCACGCCGAGCCTCGGCCGCGCGCGAGCTGTACACGCAGCACACACGTGCCCCGGCTGCCGGGGCCATAGACCATGCACCGGTACCTGTAGGAGACGGAGACGGGCGGCGCGGCGGCGGGCGGCGGCGCGGGCGGCGGCGGCGCGGGCGCACGCCGAGCCTCGGCCGCGCGCGAGCTGTACACGCAGCACACACGTGCCCCGGCTGCCGGGGCCATAGACCATGCACCGGTACCTGTAGGAGACGGAGACGGGCGGCGCGGCGGCGGGCGGCGGCGCGGGCGGCGGCGGCGCGGGCGCACGCCAAGCCTCGGCCGCGCGCGAGCTGTACACGCAGCACACACGTGCCCCGGCTGCCGGGGCCATAGACCATGCACCGGTACCTGTAGGAGACGGAGACGGGCGGCGCGGCGGCGGGCGGCGGCGCGGGCGGCGGCGGCGCGGGCGCACGCCGAGCCTCGGCCGCGCGCGAGCTGTACACGCAGCACACACGTGCCCCGGCTGCCGGGGCCATAGACCATGCACCGGTACCTGTAGGAGACGGAGACGGGCGGCGCGGCGGCGGGCGGCGGCGCGGGCGGCGGCGGCGCGGGCGCACGCCGAGCCTCGGCCGCGCGCGAGCTGTACACGCAGCACACACGTGCCCCGGCTGCCGGGGCCATAGACCATGCACCGGTACCTGTAGGAGACGGAGACGGGCGGCGCGGCGGCGGGCGGCGGCGCGGGCGGCGGCGGCGCGGGCGCACGCCGAGCCTCGGCCGCGCGCGAGCTGTACACGCAGCACACCACGTCCCACACGTGCCCCGTCTGCCCAGTGTATAAGTACATTATTTAGATTAATTTGGTTTTTTTTTTACTACGTTATACCACAGCGTAGGGATGTATTCCATACAGTGAGGTAACTTCATACACGGCCAGCGGCTCGGCTCGGTGGTCGTGCTTGTCAAAAACTATGCGAAAGATAGTACAGTCTGAGTGGCAAACTAATTTCCATTTTACACCCCTTAAAATAGACCACCAAATTTTCATAGAAATTCGGGGGCATCTCCTCCCCGCCTCTTTCCCCGCGCGCCTCGATGATCCGGAAATCGGCGGAGTTAACCCACTGTATAGAAAACATCCTTACGCTGTGGTTATACCAACGTATGTTTGGGCCACCTTGTAGTAGTATTATGAGCGTCTCCCTGTAAAATTACCATTGGAACCATCCGACGAAACATTTAAGCGTAGATTGAGAAACTTCCTACTGGAAAATGCTTTATATTTAACAGATGATTTTTTTTACATTACTGTATAACTTTGCTCTTAACATTGTTTCCCATTTTATATTGATTATTTTGATTTTGGTACTAATAATATGATTTTGATAATGATAATATTGGAATATTGTTTTTACATCTATTTGACATGTTTTTTTATTTCATAATACCTACTTATTGTTCTTAATGTTTTGACGATCCATTTCCAGGTGAATATGTTTATTTTTTATTTTTTTTATTATTGAGAAACAAACAGTATTATAAAACATACAAGTTAACAAGCTAAGTGCTATCATGTTTAATGGTTATAGACCTATAGTTTCCTTAATTACTAAGTATACAATTACTTAAATAGTTTGTTTTTACAAATAAATGTTTCACCATGATATAAAGGTTTAACTATCTTACAAAAAAGAGAGCAAAAGAGAAGAGAACAACAAAGAAGAAGAAGAGAGCAATTTTATGTTAATTTATATTATGTTCGATTTTATGCTTTGACGATCACAATGTAGATTCTTATAGATTGGCATTATAGTAGATTACGTACCGAGGTCTGTAAAGTAAGAAATGTCTCACTCAGATCTCGTGTAATTGTCGGCCGAAGCGAAGCTGAGGTCGACAAACGTGATCTGAGGCTTTCTTATTTACTGGCCAAGGTCAGTACACTATTTTTCTGCTCGACGCATTCGGCAAGCGGCGCATTTGTTTAGCGTAGCGGCCTGCAAGTGGCTACTTGCCGGCCGGAAGGCAGAAAATGTACTTTATACTGTAGATACAAGATACAAGATACAAGCATTTATTGGTAAAGGATAATTTTACATGTCATTTTTACTTAGGTACTATTCTATTTACATTATTTATGTCACGTTACAATATAAAAATAATAATAAGTGACGTGTAAGCAATAAGTTATTACGAGTTTTGTTAGGTACGACAGGGTTGAGTCAATGACCTCTCCGTGAACTGGTAAATTCATCTACGTTGTAGTAAGCCTGATCTACTAAGAACAGTTTCAGTTTCCTTTTAAAGGTAGCATCAGTTGAACAGTCTTGTATTTCATTTGGTACTGCGTTGTACATTTTTGGCCCCATGATACTGAGTGACTTTAGAGATTTGGCGAGTCTGCGCTTTGGGACAAGTAGTTTGGGTGCGGGCGCATTGGAGAATCACGACGATGAGCGCTGGATCTATAGTCGTCTATATTCAGTCTGGCATGCATGCACGCGTTAAATATGTATATACACGGTAACGTAAGTATTTTGTGTTTTATGAATAGACTCTGAGCTGGGTAGTCTTCAGGTTTTCCATCGATTATACGCAGGGCGCGCTTTTGCATCCTAAATACTCTGTCACGATCGGCAGCTGTGCACCAAAGGTCCACACCTTGCAGTAGGATCGAATGAAAATAGCCGTAGTATGCAGTTTTTAGGTTTTCAACCGACAAACTTGGTGCTATTCGAGACAATGCATAGCACGCAGAGGCCAACTTGTCACACGTTGCCTGTATTTGTGGGGCCCAGGTAAGTCCGGAATCAATCTGAAAACCCAGGTATTTTGCAGAATCTACTTGTGGAATTAGAGTGTCATTCAGAACAATATTTAGTTTAGGTTTCTTAGATTTTTTAAGTTGAAAATGGACTATATTCGTTTTTTCCAGGTTAAGTAACATGCCATTTGCAGAGAACCACTTATTTAATTGATTTATGACGTTACATACTTTAGATTTTAAACTTTCGAAATCGTTAGCGTTTACAATGATGCAGGTGTCATCGGCAAACATTATACACTCGTTGCCCGGGCAGGCCGTCGTGATATCATTTACGAGGACTAGGAATAAGCTATTTCCGGCGACCGATCCCTGAGGCACAGCACAGTTTCCAATCGACTCCATATTAGACTTCACATTATGGACACAAGTACATTGCTTCCTATTTTTTAAAAAGGATGTAATTGTGTCAAGAAAAGTACCTTTAACGCCGTAGTACGACAGCTTCTTAATAAGAAGCGAATGGTCTATCATCTCAAAGGCGCGCGACAAGTCACAGAAGATCGCGGCGACCTGCCGCGCGTCTTCGAGATGCCCCAACACGCGCGTCACCACGTCTCGAGCGGCATCGGTAGTTGACCGGCCCGTCTGATATGCGTACTGCTGACTGTTTAATAATCTATTACTAGTGAAATGTTGCATTAGTTTGTTACTTAGGAGCCGCTCAAATACTTTTGAAATGATGGGTACTAATGATATTGGTCTATAAGACTTTGGTGAGTGCAATTCGCCCTTACCCTTATAAATTGGCTGTACCTTGATTAATTTAAAAATATCGGGGTATACGCCAGCGCTAATGCATTCATTAAATAAGGACAACAATAGGGATATAACAATAGGAGGTAGACAATCCAGAATATGTGTCGACATATCATTTATATCTTTAGAAGTTTTACGTTTTATTTTGTTACAAGCGTCAATCATTTCCCGTAATGAGAATGGCGTACAAACAAGAAGTGGAGGTAATGTATCCATATATTTGCGTAGATAATCTAGGGAAGAGTAAATACAAATACAAATACAAATACAAATAACTTTATTTAGCAAAAATGTTTTACAGGATTTAACAAGGTCTCCGCACTAGGCTTCGCCTGTATCGCGGTGAACCAATGACATTTGAATTAGCTACAATTAGGTAAAGCAAACTTAAAACTAAAAAATACGAATACAATATATATTAAAAACAAAGATTTCAACCTCTAGTTCAAAATGTTCTCTGTCTCGGCATAGTCAAGAGAAATCAAAAATTTGTACAAGAGTTTTTTAGCTTCAAAGATTGTGCAGTCTTGCAGTTGGCAGCGTTTCAGTATGGTATTGTAGGTAGTATTTCTGATATAATCCCCAAAACGTTTCCCAAAGGTGGAATTAACTCTAGGAATCGGCAATTTGAATACGCGTTTCTGAAGTAAGATGTTGTAGTTAGGCAATCGTTTAGAAGCTTTGTGTGTTCCTAAGGCAGTTTTGTGTAAATATAATTTTCGGACGGATAGAACTTGAGCTTGGGCATAGAGTGCAGTGGTTGGGTATCGGAAAGGTTTCTTATGCATTACTTTAAGAACAGATCGTTGCGCTCTTTCGAGTTCTATCATAGTGGTCTTAGCCGCACTGCCCCATGTTGGAATACAGTAACTTATGACCGACTGGCTTAATGAAATGTATACCATTTTTAATAAAGATTCATCTGCAGAGTTTCTAAGCTTTTTGAAGATATAAATCGATTTTCTGATTCGGTTTGCTAATTTGAAAATATGATTTTTAAAAGAAAGTTTAGCGTCTACGAGTGAGGGCATGGTTTCGCATTGTTGACATTCGCGTCGATATAATACCTATTTAGTAGCACGGCGGCCGCGGCGGAGCGCTCTTCCTGGCAGTCGCCCGCTGACTTGCTTACAAGTATGTCGAGCGCTCTGTTCCGGTTTTTGCTACCTCTGCAAGTTTCGTTAGATATTATGCGCCAGACACTACGTGACATATCATGACCGCTGCTGTTTGAAATTTGACTGTTTATATAACTTTTACGTACATTTTTTAGGAGTGACCAATATGTAGATTCCAATTTATGAAGAATAGAAACTGACTCAGTATCATTAGGGTTTACACTAATTTTTATCTTAAGTTTGCGAATGTAGTTTCTTTGCGTTTTTATGGTGTCATTGACCCAAATATCGTGTGGAGTTTTTGCCAGCTGATACTTAATTGGGAAATGCACGTCGAAGTAATGCTTCAAAACATTTATTCTATTTTTTTACTTGGGCAACTACTTTTTCTCAATACCTTATCCCAGTTTTGGAAATCTAGACTTCGAGTGAAGTCCTGTTTGTTACAAAGTGAGTACTTTCGTTTTAATACATAACACATTTAATACATAACATAACATTAATACATACTGTAATCATATGTTGTGAAATAAAAACATCTAAAAAAATAGCATTTTATACAATCGTGATATAATGAAGAGTTTTTCAGTCGAGTACCGTGTTTAGGCCACGAAGCTTGCTGAGTGGCCTAAGTAAGGTACGAGATTGAAAAACTTAATTATATTACGATTGTATACAATACTTTTTCTACGAGTCATCATCATCATCATCTATGGAGGAACAATTTCATCATTCAATTTCATTGACTTAACACGGATGTAACACGAAAATATGTAATTGCGCGCGGGGGGCGCGGTCGGGGCAGTCGCGGGGCGCGCGCTCGGCAAAGTCTCAGGCGGCATCGCAAATAAGTATAGAATTTGTATGAAGTTCTATTGTAGTTGCCTACAGCGTATCGAAATGAGATATTACAGTTGAGTTGGACTGTCGAATATCGAAAAGTATGAGCTTATAGTTTTGCCTATGTACTCGTAATTGACAGATTAAAGTCGGCGAGTAGAAAAAAAAAAATATACGCACCATGTGGCGGTCGTTGGCGCGCGCTACGGCGGCGTTGTGCCTGGCGAGGTGGTGCGGCGGCGCGCCGTGCAGGCGGTATGCGCGCGCGCACGCCACCAGCGGCGCGGCGGGCGCGCGCGCGCGGCGCAGCAGCGACGCGGCGCCCGACGGGAACGCGCGCTCCAGCGTCGCCTGCGCAGCGGCCGTCAGCGTGCCTGCGCGAGGCTGCTTCCGACTACCAACAATAGTACATTTCAGTCCTCCGGCCGGTAAGCGCCACTTTACGCAAAACTAAATTGGCTCCGTCGGGCTGAAAAATAGTATACAAACATCGGCCGGTAAATGGGAAAGCCTCGGATCACATGTTAGTCGACCTCGGCTTCGCCTCGGCCGACAATTACATGGAATCTGAGACATTTCCCACTTAAACGGCCTTGATATGTAATGTACTATTGTGTATCTAGGGCGGTAAGAAGGGCATTACTTACTAGGGTCTATTGAAGCCCGACGCCGTAGGCGGAGGGCTTTAAATGACCCGAGTTAGTAATCCCCTTACTGCCCGTGGTACACACAATGTTTTTCATCACATTTGCGAGGAAATAAATAAACTCTATACAGGTAAAGAAACAATAATGATAAGCGGTAGTGTAGTTGCTCAGTCCACAGTACTCCGGAGTGACTGCGTGCTGCGAGCGCGTGCGGGGCAGGTGCTCTGGGAGCTCCGAGCGGGCGGTAAAGTAGTATGAGAATCCTTTAAAACCATGGGAATAATACAGCCCTTTAAGTGTAAATATGCTTGCATATAATATCACCATTTACGAGCAGGTGTGATGAAAAATCTGTTAGGACTAGCGTTGAAAAAGTCGGGAAAAAATCCGATTATTTCTCAGACAACTCGTTTTTATTTATTTATTTATTATTCGGTTAACCAACAGCTAACAATTCAAGATAATTATATAAACTAATTATATAACTTAAGTAACAGAGAGCCAATTATAGGTTCCCACCAGTAGTGACAGATTAACAAACAAATGGTGGTTAACATCACTACAATTATTTCACAACATGCTACCTAATAACATACAATTTTTTTTCGAATTCTTTCGGAAAATATCAATGAAAGTTTCCGCTCTAACTTTCAAGTCTAAGTCGATGCATATTAGGTCTAATTTACACCTACAACAGGGCTACATCGATGACATTCAGAAAGAAACAATTGAAACAAACGAAAGGAGTGACAGTGATAGTGACATTATTTATTTCTTAAATAATCCGAAAGCTTCGGAAAAAAAACGAAAGTTTCATTAAATCATGAAAAAATCATTTGATTTTTTCCGGAATTTTCAACGCTAGTTAGGACCTCAATCTGTAGTTACCATAACGCCATAGAACAAACGAAACTGCTGTAGCAGGTCATGTGGGTTGCCAACCATCCGTAACAAGTGAATTCCAGCGGACTGCTGTGATTTTTATTAACTATACTATGACCATGTGGGCCGCTGGTAAAGGTAGTCAAAATTTATGAAAACTAACAGAGGCCTGCTGCGATGTACCTCTTTGGGCCGCAGGTGACCCATGTAGCCTGCTACCAAAATTCGTACATATGCTCCTGCTCTACTCTAAATCTTGTGGGGCGCCAGCCGCCCATGTGACGATGAGTGTTACGCCAATGAGGATTACCGCGAGTCGATTTTCCGCTAGGGGCGCTAGTGAAACGTGGGTCCTGCGGGAACATTTCGTGGACACACAAAATATACAGTACAATTACAATTAACAGAAAAATTGCCAAGATTAAAGAAGTGCCACGAAATGGACTCATCTCAGCATAATGCTGGCGACTTCCAGCGCTGATCTTCCGATGAGCCCATCCGGTGAAAAAAACACGAAAGGTAACACAAACACTGAAATTAAAACAAATCAAAAGAAAAACAAACAGAAAGGAAGAGACGAACAAAAATGATACATTCAGAAATCTAATTTTATACAGTTAATAAAAATGTTCATTGTTTTTATCATCGTCTCATCAGATACAGACAGCACACCTTGGCCGGGCATTACGCATGCGCAAACACTAGCGCTGACAGCAGCAAGGTGAACTTATTTAGACTTTGACATCTATCAAAAACATGAAACACGAAAGCAAGAAAGATTACATTGAAAACACAAATTATACACGAATTTACAACTAATTCTTACACGTTAAGAACATTTATAGTACAGTAAACAGGGAAGGCGAGTACTAACATAGCGGGTGACTTTAAAACACATAAAGGATATAGAACTGGACCAATAAATGATCACAACAATGACGCATTTCACTTTGGCATTTCTCTCATAGTAACACAGGACCCACGCATGAATGGCGTCGCCTGGTGAGCGACAATACGCAACTGCGCTGTACAAGTCACATTATAGGGTCAGGTATCGGCGCTCGCTTACCCCAAGCCGGGTAGATGCCGCTCGGGCTCGGGCGCGGCGTGCGCGGCGGCGGGCAGCGCGGGCAGCGGGCACTCGGGCACGGCGGAGGCCAGCTCGCCGCGCGCGGAGAGGCACACGCCCTGCGGGTTGGCCCACAGCACCGGGTGCGCCGCCTCGCTGAACCGGTGCCGGTACAGCGAGCAGTCCTAACAACCATTACTACATTGTATATCAAGGGCATAATGTAACCCATTTTAAACGACGCTATTTATTGGTCTCTAAGTGCTTCGAGGACCAATATAGTGAATATGTGAAATAGTAACAATTGTACTTTTTTCAATCTTAAGAATCAACTTGTTCTTGTTAAGGGCTGTACTGGCTGTATAACGATAAGTTTATTGACTTTGTCCTATTTACCATTTTAAGTGAATAATTTATAGCTAATTTTAACTATATCCCTCTCCATCGCCTGAAACACAGGAATTTCTAGTTCAGGCAATTGTAAATCACCTGGTCTAATTATAATTATTTAGTATTTAAGAGACTACCCTGTACAATACATTAAAATATTTGATTTGATTTGATATTTGATAGTAGTCGAGGATAAAATGGGTACTTATGCCCGAGGTACACTCTGCTTTCCACTTCGATTGTAAGGAAAATATTAGGTTTTATATCACTTTAAATCGTTGAAAATGTAACATCCATACTCGCGCGCTCCACCTGCGATGTTACTTTAGTGCACGAATAGCGATTTTGTGTCGCCTAGCCACGACACAAAGGCGAACTTTTAAAGCAAGAGATGTGAAAAACTTGTTATTATTATTTATTACTACTCACCCGGCTAGTGGACAGGAAGGCGTCAAACGAGGGCAGCCAGGCGACGGCCGTGGCCACGTCTCGGTGCTCCGCGAACGTGGCCAGCGGCACGTGGGGGCGACGTACGTCCCACACGTGGACCGCGCAGTCCAGAACTAGAGCGCAGGACGCTACGTGGTGTCTAAAAGGGAGAGTACATATTTAAATCCTCCCGTGAGTGTAATACTCATATTAATATACTTTTCTCAAACATGATCGGAAATGTATGCATTTATGTCACGAAATGAAGACATGAAGTCTCTTGTTTATGGCTCCCCACATTTACTTCTTGGCCGGAGGCCGTGAAGTAATGTATGGCGTAAGTATGAACGAAACATTATTGTCCACTGCTCTAACTTTTTAAATTTGCGTACTAACACTTAACTGACAAAGGAAAAATTACATACAGCCAACGGCCACTAGATACTTGCGACATTAAAAAAAAAAACTCTAAGGTTCTATGTATATTTATGTGCGGTTAAACATGGTACTCAAATAGCTCATTCAAATGGCATCTTTAAAAAATAAAAAAGGTGTCAAATTAAACTATTTTTTCCTTATTAACTATTTACCTAGTAGTTATTTTAATTTTAATATTTCCTCACAATGTTTGAGAAAAGCACTATACAAGCCTCGTCCGGAAGAGAGATTGCAGGATTTAATCCGGCCTCGTCTACGCCTCGTCCGTCTACCACAAACTCGTCCTGCAATCTCTTACTTCACGGCCTCTGCAGTAATGTACTATAAATTGAGAATTTGATTCCATTGCTCTGCAATCGCCGCGAGCGCATCTCGCGCATCATGCGGTATTAATTTCAACTTGCTACCTCTACGCGTTTCCGAGATAAAGGGTCAGACGGACGGACGGACAACAAAGTGGTCCTACAATGGGTTCCCATTGTCTTCGCATAGTTTTTGTATGCATAATTATATTTGGCATAACCAGTATAGTCATAATTGGTTTTAGGCATAAACTGTTATGGCATGGTCGAGTTTAGCATAATGTGATTTGGCCGAAATTAATTTGGCCGAATATTCGGACACAGTCCGAACCTAATCTAACCCACTGTTTAGTATGCGAATATTTATTTATTTATTTATTTAACCTTTATTGCACAAAAAGAAAATTACAATTGTACAAAAGGCGGACTTAATGCTATGAAGCATTCTCTACCAGTCAACCTTCAATATATTTTCAGCCAAAATAGTATTCGACATATTGTGCATTATGCCAAATTATGTTTCTGCTACATTAAGATTCGGCGAAAATCGATTATGCCAAGGCTGTTGTGGCAAAAGCGTTTCGGACAAAACAAATTATGCCAAATAGATGGCACCCCCTACAAGGGTTCCGTATTTTTCCTTTTGAGGTACGGAACCCTTATGAAAACTGTATTCCAAAATGTTAAGCCTGTTACTCACTTGCGGTGTGGTCGCCACTTGACGTGCCCGACGGACGCGATGGTGTAGATGGTGTGCTCTAATGTCGGCTTCGCGTGTATGTCCCACACCTGTCACAATAACAAACAATCATTATCGATTCCGAATGAGGACTACCGCGAGTCGATTTTCCGCTAGGGGCGCTAGTGGAACGTGGGTCCTGTGGGAACATGTCAAACGTCACTTTGACAATTCTCTCATATTGACACAGGACACAGGACCCACGCATGCGTGGCGCCGCCTGGTGAGCGACAATACGGTAGCTCCCATTGACCGCGCTCTTTTAAATTGCGAATTTCCTTCTTTCCTTTCCGCGCATAGATACAACGAGTTTTTGAGCAATTACTTTAAATTCAAGGGTGCATTCTTTAGCTTAAAAAATTCTCAAAGACACTGGTATTCTAATTAGCTCCATTTAGAAAATAACTACTAACTGAATTTTATCTCATATGGTATTTGCAAGTGTGTAAATGGAGTATGAGTATTTATACATTGATATGTTGGTTGTCACTTACTTGGTAAAGTTAATTCTAATGCCCGTTTTTCATTAGCGGTTGATGCAACATGTAATTATTAATTAAAATAAATTAAAAATAAATATTAACGAATTTAATAAAATTAACTATGCCATTCTGATTCCTTAATTATACCAAGCCACATGAAGAAGTTATACCAAATGCTCAAGAACATCCTGTATAGAATAAAAGAACAGGATACCCAATCAGAGAAAGTCAATTAATCAAAAAAATAACGCCACAAGAGTACCGAAGAAACAAATCTTGCGGTAGAATTTTATATAGTGTTTCCCGAATCCATAAATGACGACGTTAAATCGATTTTTAAATTAATAGTTTCTTTAAGACTACCACAAGCTCATGTTTAGATATACAGCTGTAGCTGTAGCATAGATACACCTGTATTTTTATTTCCTCATATTCGATATGAAAAATAGAGTGTTAACTCGCGTGAAAGACACTCAAATCAAATCAAATCAAATCAAATTATTTATTTTTCAAGTAGGCATGTTACAGTGCACTTTTGAACGTCGAATTAAAAATAAATAAAGCAACACACCGGCTCTAACATGCATTAATTTGAAAAAAAAATACAGTTCAGTTCAATTTTAAATAGAATCTTTAACAAATTATAAATGATTACTTAGAGCAATTTATTGATGCTGCACACACAGATATCAAAATTAAAAATAATAATTTCACAATAGGATCGTCATCTTAAAAGTAAAAGTTGTATAAAAAAAAATACTTGTCTAGAACACTCCAGTCTCGAACTCCACACTACTCCAGTCTCGAACTATCGGCTCAAATACCTCAACCAAGATAGGTGCATTTCACGTCTTGGTTAACAACCTACTATAAAAAATAGTTACAGCGCAAATCTGAGAAATTCGTTTACAAAATATATCCTGTCAACATTAATTTAATTCAGTAAGTTCTCTGGCTGTCTCAAACAAATATTTCACACTATGTAACTAACCTCTGGTTCTGACAATAACAGAAACACCTGAATCATTAAATATCTAGGTTACCAAGTCTAGGAGTCTTTTTCACAAAACTAGCTCTGTCGTTATTGTGTTTTTGGATACATATAAAACTATATTTTTGGAATAACATTAAATACTTGAAAGTATCTTAAATGGGTAATAATACTAATAATGGTATATCCGTCGGGCATCCACCAGACAAAGGACCATGGGCAAATTTGTATGGAGGCTAGCCCCAAAACCAACAGAGATGAGACTCATGTCTATAAACAGGTCTTATTGTCTGCTTCATTTCGTTATATGGGCAACAAGTTGAATTATATTGCAGATCTGAGATATTCGTACTAAAACGCGAGTGTTATGTAAGTAAAAATATTCAGAACCGCTCGGCGATGGTGGCGGATCCACGCAGTCTTTTGTTTTGTTAGGGGAGGATGCGTTACGCATGCCACTCGGGTGCATTTATGTACCGATTATTGACTGACAAAAGTCTAAATATCTTAGTTCTGCAATGGAATTCAACTTGGTCTCCATACGGAGAAAATAAGTAGATAAAAATACCTATCAAATGAGGTAACTCTCAGCTCTGTTGGGTTTGGGGCCAATTTGCACATGGTCCTTTATCACACAATTATTGACAGATCTGGCGGATTTGCCTGGACGTATACGGCCGCCTATTATCATATTTTCAAAGCACACATACTTTATGTACAAGTGCATGCCCCTGATTAGCCAGACAATACACCACAATAGTATCACAAGGTGACTGACCGACGGCTCCATACACCACCGGCCGCTTATCGCGACCTACTTTCGCAGACATTCGGATTATGCAAATTATATCTACATATTTACACCCACCTTTATTTGCAGCTGTATGTTGAAGGCATAAGATTCAATATCGACGTACAATCGCTAATTATTTTAACTGACCATTTGTGATCTCTATTTCCACGGCATAAGACCTATCGATGGTCAATCTGGTAAAGCTTCTATATGTACTAGATCTTAGTGACCCTTATCTATACTTGCAACTATTACATTTTGAACCGTAAATGTAAGACAATAAAGTTGGTTTTGCAATGTGGGTGTCTGATTATTTTGATCTGTAGACTAAATACGGTTATTTTTGTACTGGACCCGGTTTCTGGAGATAACAGCGAAATGTCTCATGACAATCAGATAGTTATTTATTTAATGCGATTTAACATAGTATTCAAATACTCATAGTATTCAATTCAAATTGCAAATTTTAAAATACGTTTACTGCAACTAAAGTAGTGTTCAATGGGAATGGGTTTAAATAAACAAATATGTGCATTTGACACATAACTTCATATTGCGCATAATATTGTCTTCTGTTACCGCAATTGTTATTCATTTAAATTAAACACTTTAGTACACAAGATGATCATCTTATTCTTAACCCAGTGAAACCGAGTGCTGTAAAAGGCTCGAAACGTAGGATCATGGTATTAATAAACGCGATTAATCCGTTCTAAAGTGTTTAATTTCAATTCATATTGCACCTCATTTGACACATGACCTCATAGTGCACCTCATTTGACACATAACCTCATATTGCACCTCATTTGACCCATAACCTCATATTGCGCCTCATTTGACACATAACCTCATATTGCGCCTCATTTGACATAACCTCATATTGCACCTCATCTGACACAACCTCATATTGCACCTCATTTGACACATAACCTCATATTGCGCCTCATCTGACACATAGCCTCACATTGCACCTCATTTGACACATAACCTCACATTGCGCCTCATTTGACACAACCTCTCTCTTAGAAAAACCGAATACAAATCGTTTTGAACACCACGCAAAAAACAATTGACGAACGGCCCGCCTCTCGCGCAACGCTAGGATTGCCTACAATTAGAAACATTATATGATACAGATGGCGGCGAGCACCGGCGGGTACGCGTGGCATGCGTCACACACAAGACAAAACACGGTCCATTTGAATTCCTAGTAGGTTTAGTGCAGGGTCGGTCGGTCCGTCTGTCTCCTACAAGAGGCCTACTGAATTCCTAGTAGGTTTAGTGCAGGGTCGGTCGGTCCGTCTGTCTCCTACCTTGATGGTCTTGTCCCTGCTGGCCGTGGCCAGCGCGGGGGCCGTCGGGTGCCAGTCGCAGGCGAACACGGGCCCGGAGTGAGCGGTGAACTGCACGACGCAGCGCTCGGCGCGCCGCACGTCCCACAGCTGCACGGAGCCGTTCTCCGAGACGGCGGCGAAGGTGTGCGCCTGGTGCGGACTGAACTGGACGTCGCGGATGGACTCCGTGTTGCTGCCGAGTGGAAACTTGTATAGTGTTGGGTAACTCACTCGTGAGGCACCGCTGTCCTACACCTCAAAATTTGTCACACGCCTCAAAAACACCTCATTTTGTCAAACACCTCAAAATATGAAGGGATGTTTACAAAAAAAACATAACTGCTTAGACTGGTTGACACTTCTGAAGGAACATTTGTAACGACCGGAGGTGTCGACCAGTATAGTTAATGTTGTTTTTGTGAACATCCCTTCATATGTAACACGCCTCAAAATTGAGTTGGGCAGACAGAGTGGTGATACTCCCGCAACGACGACGCCGGATTGCTCGAATCAGCCTGCTTCAACGCGCGATCTCGGTCTCGGGCAGTGATGCCCGAGCCACGAAGGTGACAACACCACTCTGTCTGTCCGACGATGACTGCCCGATGCAGTCGAAACATCTCACGCCTATTGTGATAAAAATTAAAAATACTAATTGTTAACCATTGCAATTGAATGGTGCATTATTTAGCTTAAATTAAGTTTATTTCTCAAAGACACCGGTATTCTAATTAGCTCCATTTAGAAAATAACTACGAATTTAATTTTATCTCACGCTCATGGGATTTGCATGTGTGTAAACGGAGTCTGAGTATTCGACATGACATTGATATGTCATAGTTATATGTGTTAACTTAGTAAAGTCAATTATAATGCCCGTTTTACATTAGCGGTTGATGCAATATGTAATTATTTTGCATAAGAAATGAAAATAATAAAAAATTACGAATTTAATAAAACTAACTATGCCATTCTGTTTCCTTAATTATACCAAGCCACATGAAGAAGTTAAAGCAAATGCTCGAGACCGCCCTGCATAGATTACAAAGTACACAAAAGTAAACCATCCAAACACTATAAATTATTTACCTGATGAAAGTCCTGGCTACTTCTTTCATCCGTAAGTCGAAGCATTTCATAGTGCCATCCTGAGAGCCCGAGATCAGAAGTGCCGGATCCGTCAAGTGGAAGCTTACCTAGTGGGATAACGAATGAAATGTAGATATAACAAGATAGATTCATTATAAATCTGAATATTCTTCAATGTTAAAGTAGTGCTACGTTACGAAATCTGTCCGCCTAGCGGTGAGGCCGGTGAGTAAGGGACTAGTGAGCAACTTAACTATTTTCTAAAAAAGTAAAAGTTTTTTTATACAAGTATTTATCGCTGACTGTACTTTCCTTTCCACGGTCAACTTATCGCCAGGTTACGAGCAAAATCCACAAATTACAATAAAATAATTAAACAAAAATCGACCTTGATATAATAGGTGCATGGTTTACTATGCTTATGAACTTGTCACCAGGAGCTCTTGGCATTGCAGTCTCCTCCAGCAATTATCTTAGTTGGTCCTAGTTTTTCTTGGCTCGAGCTGTACAGTTTCAGTTTTGCATAAATGGTAAATATCTCGTTTTGAATAGTAATTATAATTGATAATTTCCGCCAGTCACTTCACAAGGGCGTAACACACAGCTCAATTGATTTTCATTTTTTCATCACACCTGCTCTTAAATGGTGATATTATATGCAAGCATACTTAGACTTAATGAGCTGTATTAAGCCCATATCCTTAAAGGATTCTCATACTACTTTACCGCCCGCCCGGATCTCCCGAAGGACCTGCCCCCACGTAGGCGCCGCTCACTCCGGAGTACTGTGGACTGTGCTATTACACTACCGCTAATGATTACTGCTTCTTAATCTGCCTACAAAGTTTATTTGTTTCCTCGCAAATGTGATGAAAAACATTGTATGTATCACGGGCGGTACAAGAATTGCGAACTCGTGCTAAAATTAAGTTCATACTCGTTCATAATTTCTTGTTTACCACCATTAAAAAAATAAATAAAAAATAAAACAAAAAAATAAAATAAAAAAAAAGATAAAAAAAAAATAAAAAAAAAATATATACAATGTATTACAGTTAATTGCCTACCTTGTTGACAGTCCTCTTGTGGTCTGAGAAGACGTGCTCCTGCTTGGAGCGCCCGGAGCGCCCCAGGTTCCACACCACCACCGCGCCATTAGTCGCCGCTGTTGCTATGGTGTTTTCTACAAACAAAATTAATGAATTAATTCATTCATAAAAACCGCATGCAGTTTTTAACATGTCATTTATTGCTAGCCTATGAATATAAACCTGGAAGGACACATACATAGGAGGTGTGTAACCTCCTTTTTTTAAAATTTTAAATAATTGGTAAAAACATGTACCTATTGCTGTTATAATCAATAAGAGGAAAATTAATTTTTGATGGTAATTAATAATTATTATCAGAAGAGCCATTTAATGAACTATGTGCAAACTGAATGTTTGTTCAGATATACAGTAGTGGGTTAATATGTAAGGCCTAAAAACATAACTTATTGAGACAAACATAGAACATGTGTATTGAAATTAAAGCCTTTAGAATGGATTAATTCCGTTTATTAACACCATGACATGATGATGTTATCATCTTAACCCTGTGAAAACGAGTGCTGTAAAGGGCTCAAAACGTAGGGTCATGGTGTAAATAAATGGGATTAATCCTTTCTAAAGTGTTTAATTTCAATGAACAAAAATCGTGGTAACAGAAGAAATAATTATACAAAATGTGTCTTTGAAATATTGACATAAGGTTTAATTTAGCCTCCCTTTTTTTCATGTAGTATGTAAATTCTATTATGATTTTATTTCTCATCTGTAGTATTTATTTAACTCTCATCATATTTTGTGTCTACATAAAAAAACAATATTCACTATTTTATTTACCAGAATGAATGCTAAAGTTTGTATAAAACTCAACTTTTACTAAATTAGTTAATTCAAATTAATTTCACATCAGTGAGGAAGGGGTTTAGTTCAACCCCTAATGGTGTTAGGTTTGAAAGTTTTAACTTCTAGACTAGTAAAATGTAAAGTAAGCTCACCCTCGATGGAATTCCAAGCAACATCTATAGAAGAGAAATTAAGGTTCAGGTTCTTGCCGACCCGCAGGTTGCACACCTCTGTGAACTCCGCCTCACCAATAGCAAATACTTTAAACACTGGAACAATCAAGTGAGGATAAAGTTGCAAAGCTATATGTGTTGGAATTGTTTCAAACTATACATGTTGTTTATCATTATCATCATTATTCCAGCTGAAAGACTTTCATTCTAAGGTCATTCACATTATACTATTGCATGACACACTTGCACCTTGGTAAAATGTATGCAGTCATCTTTAAAAATAACACCAAAACAATACATTATGGTGTTTACACAGTTTAATGAAGTTTAACTAGGACTGGACATTATTTGTAAGTGCACATTCCTTCAAAATCTAAAAAATAATCTCATTTTACCAAAACCAATATATTAAATTCCCCAGACCAATGCAGTGGGTAAACTGAAAAAAAAACTGGATATTTTTTAATGCTAGAAAGATAGATTACCATTCCGGCCAGCTATAACCACTTGGGAGGCATCTTTATTAAGGGCTAACGCATTCGCTGGGCCTTCTTGTGAGACGCAAATCGTATTAGATGGAATCATTTTCGGATCACCAAAACAATAACACAACTCTTGGTGTGCAGCTCACGTTCCAATATTACATAAAGTTCGGTCCTTTAACATTTTCCGTATTACTCAATGTATTGTAGTATTAGTCACACGGCCTCCGAGGGTGGAGGATTAAGCTATAATGACGAGGTGCCGCATTTATTAACAAAAAATATTATCTAGCCGCAAATATTATCAGTCTCGTCTGACTGTGACTGTCTGTCTGTCTGTCTCTGTCTGTGCTGACAACTGACAAGTGTTTTTTTTTCCTGACTGATCAGTGTTGCCAGGGCACTTGAGTCGTATAATCGAGTCGAGTAATCACAAATACCACGAAAATCGAACGATTGTGAATTAGTGTCTTCATCTCTGTCACACTTGCTTATTGTAGTGACAAAGTAAAGACGTTTTCCAGTCAATGCCAATTTTCGGTGTTCGTGGTAGGCATGCTGTTGCTCGAAGCAACACAGCACACAGCATGCCACACGGACACGGACACGGTGACCGGTTTTTAGGGTTCCGTAGTGAACTAGGAACCCTTATAGTTTCGCCAAGTCTGTCTGTCTGTCCGTCCGTCCGTCCGTCCGCGGATAATCTCAGTGACTGTAAGTACTAGAAAGCTGTAATTTTGTACGAATATGTATATCGGTCACGCCAACAAAGTGGTCAAATAAAAAGTGGTTATAATCTTTTTTTAGGGTACCTCCCCTACATGTAAAGTGGGGGGTGTTTTTTTTCGTTTCAAACCTAGTGTAACATATCATTGGATAGGTATTTAAAAAATAATGAGGGTTTTCTAAAAACAGTTTTTCATAAAGTTAATATTTTCGGAAATAATCGTTCCAGAAGTTTTAAAAAAAGTGTCCTAAGTAACTATGAGTTCAAAAAATATGAAACAATTACAATAGTAGAACTTAATAAGAACTTTATTGGAAAATTATTTTGAGCTTGATTGGTTGAACGGTTTTTGAAAAATTGGACAAAATCATTTCTAATTTTTTTTTATCTTGAGTACTTAATTTATCATCCCGCATTTACCTTTCTTCTAATAAAAAAATAACGATTCAAATCGATTCACGCGATCAAAAGTTACCCCCGAAAACCCAACACACATAAGTATAGTCTAGTTTGTATAAATTAGTAACCCAATTTACTTCGCGCTGTTAAGATTTTTCCGGAGTTGATAAAACACTTTTTAAGGTTGCCTTTTGTGAGGGACGGTAAACTACGGAACCCTACACTGAGCATAGCCCGACATGCTCTTGGCCGGTTTTTTGGAATATGGATGTCTCATGTGATACCGTTAAATTCAAACCGGTTTTTAAAGCAATGTTGTCAACTTTTCATAAAGTTCTTGACAGATTAACCATGCGTTTGCCACCGTGGACGTGTCTGTACCGTCTAGAAAACACTAAAGTTATAAACGAATCTATAAACTAATAAACGAGTTTAAAAAAAAGAAATTGTCACCTCTCTTATATCTGTCATGAAAAAAATATACAATTAAACTGTCAAAAAGGATTTCGAGCCGATGATGATTTGAAAAATCTGAAAATTAAAGAGTTTTAGAGTAATGTATCTCCCTGTTACCTGTTGTATTCTTGTGCAGTTGATCAACCTAATTTAAACTACGATATGACTACCTTTAATATTTACGACAGATGTTTGATCGTTTGTGCTATATTGACCTGTGCAGCGTGTGGGTCTGCATATTGTATATACAGGTTTTGGTGATTTGCCATTCTTTTGTGTACTAAGTTTTCAAAAACCAAGAAAAGTAACTCAGTATTTTTAAATACACGACGAACATCATCATTTCGTCATCGTCATTTTGTGAAAGTGACACTAAACGTCAAATAATCAAATTGAAAAGGGATTATCGTTAAATTTGCTGTAACATCTAAAAATCACAAAGTATAAATAAGCTAAGTTCGATTCGATCAATTGAAAATTGTAAAAGTGCTGTAAAGTTAATACTTTATTCTATTGTTAGTCACCATGTTCACATGTGGAGTTGGAGATCGGATGCTAATATGCACGTTTGGGACTTGCGTCTTACTTATAGGATTCGGGGCCTATATATATTATTATTGGTGACACTGAAGACACCGAACCACCGTAGCTTTATAAAAGTTTACTTAAATCCGATAAAAAATCCCAATCCGTATTTTTGTAAGCAAGCAACACTGCACGCCAAACGTCAAAAAATATGAAAGAAAAAATAAAGGCAATTTTTTCCTTGGACATTGTTGTTTTCAAAAATCAGGAGGGTCTATAAACTGTTATAATTCGTGTAACATGTACCCTGATGTGTGATTAAAAAGAGTATGTGATTGTCCCCGGCTGGTGTCCTAATAACCTTGGAGATTATGGATAGCGGGGACAGGATTTTAGTAGCCGCGGGGCTGACGGCCGCCGTGGTGGTCGGAGCCTTCGTGCTGTGGGGGCCAGGGGGTGCTCCGAAGATGCGAAAGCGGCGCGGGCAGATCGCGGGGTTGCAGAACCTGGGTCGGACATGCTTCTTGAACACGCTGCTGCAGGCGCTGGCCGCCTGCCCGTTGTTCATCGAGTGGTTGAAGAAATACGCGAAGGCGGATGGCCACAACAGTATGATCACCACACTTTACACGGTTATTGAAGGTACGTGTGACATTGATTGCTGACATGCAACAGTTATTTGTTATCATTTCCATTATCTCAATAGGTAATAATGTTAAACGTGCCTGCTTTGAGTAATCAATAATTATGTTGTTAATGTCTGTTTAAAAATAAATTATTTGGTTTTTGAACTGGTTGACATTCAGTGCTGAGACCACTTCCTCGGGTAACTGATTCCATGCCTTGAGTATTTTGTTGCTTAGGAAGTGCTTGTGAGGGTTTTCGTCTGATGGGCCAGCAAGTAGTTTAACTGATGACCTCTCAAACGGTTGTTACTATTGCACTTGAATGGTGGAAATTTTCGAGATCATAGTGTCCGGTTACTATCTTGTAGGTTTCAAGTAGGCCACCACGCTCCCTGTGTTCTTTCAACATTGTAAGTTTCAGCCCTTGAAGTCTCTCTTCATAGATTTTATTTTTGAGTTGTCTAGGTACTTTGGTGAGACTACGCTGTTCCTTTTCAAGCAGCTGTATATCCTTGGAAAAGTAAAGACTCCAGACTTGAAATGCATACTCCAAAATGGACCGTACATGACTTATAAATATATATTCAACATCATTTCCACAGTGCATTTGAATGCTTCTCTAATCAGGTAAATTAAAGTCCTTGCTTTTTTTGCAATTGTTGATATATGATCCACCCATTTGAGATCTTCTGCAACTTGGACAACCAGATGGGTTTGTACTTCTACTGGTTTAAGTGTGACACCATCCAAGTTGTAGGTGCGCCTTGGGTTGCGATTACAAATATGTAGCACTGAGCGTTTAGATTTATAAGCCAATCCTTTGACCAATTGACTATAGTATTTAGGTCATTCTGTATTTGGTCGAAATGAAGCAGAGGATCAGCAAACAACTTTGTATCATCAGCGAATATACTTAAAATAAATAAAATAAAAATCCATTTATTGCCACAACTGGGGATAATCCTTAAAAAGATAAACATTACAGAAAAAAAAATAACTTAAATAACATCTTCTACATTATTAAAAACAAACAAGCAGCAAAAAAAAAAACATTACATTAGAATAAAAAAACAGAAGATACAGAAGAAAAAAAAAGTTATAATTTTGAGATTCCCTCGTCTCGGCAATGGGTCCCAGTCTCAGCTTGTGCTAGATAAATACACAGACTGTACCTATCCAGCGCAGATTTTCAGACTGGTCCCGAGGGTAGGTCGGCCATGGTGCTAACGACTGTCTAAGTCAGTTGATCTAAGCAACTAAATAAAATTATGTAATATAATACTTACATTCCAATAAGTTCCAAGTTCTGAGGTTAATCAAAAGTATAGATTATATATAGCACCGGACCAAGAACAGAACCTTGTGGTGGCTGTTTAGATAGCATCTCGCCAACTCTCACTTGGAAGGTTCTATGGCGAAGAAATGCTTCAATCCAGTTAAGTAGCTTCCCGCAAATTCGCGCAAACTCCAATTTTTGCAATTTTAGTTACCTTGAAATGGAAAAAATACGTGTCTAATAATTATGGATAATCTTACTGACGGACTAAATGGAATAATAGTGTTTGAACCTAGTCATTCCTATTACAGTGGTGAATGGTACCCACGAGGCAGCCCGGGGCACACCAGTGTGCCCGCTGGGTGTACTCCAGGCCTTGAGGGCAGCTGGCTGGGTCGTGCCAGCCGATCAGCAGGATGCGCATGAGCTGCTGCATGTTTTGCTGTCCTGCATTGAGGAGGAGACAATTGCCATGGCCAAAAAGGTAATGGGAGTTACAGGTGTTCATTTCATCATTTATTATGATCGGGGCCCGTCATTTTCATGCCGGTTTCGCCATAATGACGTATATAAACACTATGTTTTAATACGAAATGAGTTAATGACAAATAAAGTTTATCAACGTTCGATTCTAACGTCGAACGTAATAGTTTTGACACTATTCAATGACAGCATTATTCTTTCAAACGTAAAACCTAAAATATGATGTATGAAGCTTTTTTTTTTATAACAAATGGGCTTACTCTTGGCCACAGACTAGCCGAAAGCAAAGACGTGGCCTACGATGGAGCGAGCTCGCCCAGAAGGTGCCTGTTCACCCTTGACGTCATTTGTCTGTCATCGGCATGAAAATTACGGGCCCTGATTATGATCATGCGTCGATATAGTGGGGGCAAAAATGGTTTTACTTGATGAGCACTTTACGTGCCTGCGTCGAATATTCAAAGGGCCATATGTATTGTAAAGCGTCGTACGATACACGTGCGAAGAGGTAATTCGCAACTCGTGTCGATTTAAAACACTCTCTACGGTCGTGTATTAATTTATCGCCACTCGTTGGGAATTCCTTCTTTTTCGGCCTTGTATCGTAATGTACTATGACAGTACCTTCAGTAAAATAAAATTCAAAAATACACGTTAGTAAAAATTACACACATTGCTGTCTTAATATTTAAGATTAATCCCTTCTGAGTAGGTCAGCGTTTGATTAGTAGAAGATCATTTTTATATACCTTTTCTAGCGAAAACTCTTCACATGTGAAGAGCTTAGCAACAACAACAGCAACAAAGAAATGAATACAGCGAAAATGCCAAAAATAAGTATAAA